>CM036539.1:18417961-19017961 GCA_020745685.1 Tautogolabrus adspersus
CATTGATCCTTTAATGCTGTCCCAAAGGGTCCACTAGTGGGGTAAAATAAAGAAGCCCTTAAACCCTGCATTCGCCAATAATGAGCCGTCATTACTCAAATTACAGCATGCTCTGATTGGGTTTAAAGTAATGAAGAAAACAACATGATCAATCATCATCAAAGGCCGGTGTCGTCATGTCAGAGTCCGGGCCTTGTGCTGTGTGAGTGGCGGGGCAGAGACCAAGCCATGTCCTTGGGGCAACCATCCATCCTCAAACATTAACATCTCTGCAGCTCCTGAAGTATCTCTTTGATTTGAAAATACTGCCATGACCATTGCTTAATGATACAAACACAGATATATATATATTAATCAGGTGATGAGAGGAATGTTTTATCAAAAGTTAATACTGTATATGATAATAATGGTGTATATCCAGTGCAGACCTATTCATGGCAGCTGCTGTCCAGATGCTGACATTAGCCTGTCTTTTGGCAGCCCTATAGGCACAAAAGTGAAAATTTGTAGAGCTGAATATAATAGTTACTTTTCATAATCTCTTCCATGGATGGCTTGTCAAGCACCCACGCGCTCTATTATCCTTTCAATACCCTGCTAGGACTTCTTTCAGAAGTGTGCTGACAGAATGGTTTCTGAGAATAAGTCGTCTTTAGGAAAGGAAAATGATTTTCCCCTGGTTCATTGCAGATAGCTCAATTAAGATAAGAAGGACAAATCTAAGTCGCATTAAGAAGATTGTAAATGGAAAAGAAAACTGCCACAAGCAATGGGGAGAGTAATTGTCTAATAAGGATATTGCTGTTATTATTATTTATTGTCTTTCATTCTAATCTTATAGGCCTAATTAAATGCTGAGAATAATCCACTCAACATACTGTATAATAGCTTTGAAGTAGGTTCACAGTAGGCAGTACATTCTTATTCTGTATGTGCACTGTCAACTCATCTTCTCCCACTTATTTGCCAATGAACAGTTCATCCAGCCCGGCTGCCCTCAATCTCAGGCAGGGGCTGCAGGAGGCACAAAGCAAAGTTTTATTGCTGATCCAATCCCTGTTTAGATTCAACGTGCATGAAAGCTCCTAAAGTTGCCTACCATCAATAATGAGGTCTCATTTACACAAATTACTCCGAACGCTGATTAGGTATTATCTAACAGCAAGGGCCACCTCGATCAATCATCATCAGCCCGCACAGCGTCAATGGACATCGAAAGGTTAACCCAGATCTTGGAGGCCCTGCCAGAGTCAGCAGAATCAGAGTGGGAGGCCTCTATGCTGTCGATTGAGCAGCCAGACAATTAGGTAATGATTAAAATAGCGGCACCTGGGACTCAATAAGAAAATGAGCCGTCCCGGCATAATTTGAGAATGATTTGTTTACAAATCCATATAGCTGTAGACGAAAGTCACTGAAGTGCAATGTATTAAAAGCAGCAAGTCCTTTAACTCTTTTTAAGTCCTGTATGGATTATCTTGCTGTTTGACATTCATGTAGTAAAGGTACAAGAAGGTACATGACCAAGAGAATGGAGTGAAAAAGGTGCACTGTAAACTCACACTATGTCCTATGGCCTGGAGGTGTTTCTTGCATATTAATGTAAATATTCAACCATGTGACAAAATCATAACCTGAAACTTGGTAAGGCTGAATAAGTAAACTGCAGAATGCTGGAGATTATCATGCAATATAGCAATGGAAAAAGGACAATTAAATGGTAATAAAGCAGAAGGTACACTTAATGAAGCAGAACATTTGTCGATCATGTAAAAGTAGGAATGACATAAGTGTGGATAAAACCATAAATATGGCTGAAATGTGTGTGCTTTAGTTCCAGGGTCTGTTGTTGTGCATGCTGACTCACTGTCTGTTAGGTGGAGGTTGTTTCTGCTGTCTAAGTCTAATGATGAAATCAGGAAACAGACGGTCTATTTCAGCCGAGGTCAGACAACACTGCAATATAACACAATCATTGACAATTGCTAAGTTTCTATGTGAACAAACTTGCTTATATTCTGCTAGGATGTACAAATTGCTTTCCATTTGGGTACATGTCTAAAAGGCTAGAAAGAAGATATTAGCTTGACTTGTAAATGTCAGACATACATTTAATTCTTAGCAAACCTTCGCTTAGAACAGAGAGTTGGCTCCAATCCAAATATAACTCTGCTGCTATGAGATGTCTTACCGATATGGTTACAGCTACTCAAACCTAGAATAGTTACTCTTAGATGGTAGACAGATTTAAATGATACATTCACAAAGTTACCAAGATGAACAAATTCATGAAAATTCATACTAACACTGTCTCACTGTCTTGGGAGACTTAAATAGAACAGACCATTAGGCTACTGTTACCACTGTCACACCTGTGCTTTCTATGACAAGTCAAAATGTCTACTGTGTAATTATCAAGCCGCAACCTTCGTGTTGAAAAATGAAGCCAATGCGGAAGTGCAAAATCCTTCAGTTCATCGAGGGTCCACTTGAGGCTGGCAGCAGGAGCCCCAGAAGTCATTGACATGTTTACAGCCTGGTACAAAAAATGACATAACAACTAGTCATGGTCTGTCTAGTTGTTTTCCTCACTTGCACGCACTTTACGGAGGGTGAATTTTTTTATAACCCATCCATTTTGATTTTATGAACGTTACTGGTTATCTATAGTTCGGCGGGTAGCTGACCTGACCTGACTGGTGGGCACGATGTAACGATATGTCAAGTAGCTTTAAACCCGCCTCAGCCTGTCGTAAGGTGGACTGAAAGTTAGGCTGAGTCAGGATTTCCAGCATGGCAGCTGGCAGCGATGAGCCTTGGGTGCCCCCTGCCGAACAGATGGATGATGTCACTAAGGCTTCGTCCATAAATGTTTACAGTCTACGGTAATTATGTCTTGAAATCCTGTGAATTAGCTAAATTAATCTTTTTTTAAGATTATTTTTAATTTCTTATATCATTAGAACTCACTCATTTCAGATAATGTTTAAGGTTTGCTGAGCAACTTCAAGTCCCCCTAGACCTAATTTTGTGAAAAAACAAATGTATTTCAAAATGGTAAACAAACATATATAGATATCAATGTGGCTCAAATGTACCTTTTTTAGAAATCAACTGTTTTCATAATGTTTTGTTAGAAAATGACATTACAGTGTTGATGATGAACTGACTTTGATGCTTGTGGGAATTGATTTGCTGTTCTTTTTTCTTCTAAGTCTAATTTCATGTGCGGACATTATAACCAAACGTTACTGCGATAGATGTAAAGTCATAATATAATTTCCCTTCTCGCTCAATTTATGTTTAACATGTCTGCAATATTGTAAATTAACATATTGTTCAATAAAGTTTGATTTTTTTTTTATTTTTTTTTTTACAAACGTGCTTTACTGGGCTTCCATACTTTACTCTAGCAGAATCTAGTCTGTAAATTACTAATTTTGTTAAATCAACTCAATGAGTTACAACAAGTCTTTGTGTTTTTATAGTTGGTCAGCTACTTGTGGAGTTGAATTAGGCCTACATGTTAGCGCCCAGAAACGTGGATTTTGTTTTGATCACAGACTGATAATTTGTGATGAGGATGCTAACATGGAAGAGATATTAGGTTTTCCAGGACAGGGCATGAAGAGGAGGACGAAGAAGAGGACTTTCTGAACGAGCTGTATCAGAACTGTAAGTAAGCATCATCAGCTGAAAGTAAACTGTCATTGCTTCTGTGCCGTGGACTAATGCTGCTGCTGCTGGCAGGAGTTGTTGATGTTTCTACTTAATGTTAGACATCTGCTTTATTTATTCCATTCTCTTCGCTCACAGTTGAAGAGATTAGTTAATCTACAGATGGTTTTTTTTAAGTGACTTTGATATGGATCGTGATTATGTGTTGTTGTTGTTTACTTTTTGTATACAACTTTTTGAGCAGTAGACTATTATTGCATGGATTGATTGAGTTTGTGTTATACATTTAGAAACGTGAATCTCCATTATATCCTGGTTATTATTGAATCTCGTTTTACTGTAAAACTATGATCAGCTTCTGTTGTTAAATCATAAATGGGTGGTGCAGAGTAGCCTATACTGTATGAGCCAAAACTTTAGGATGAAATTAATTTCTTATAATTGCATTTATTAACACTGAAAAAAGACCATGTGACTTTTGCTGTAGAGTTGACACTACAGAAAAACAAAGTTGAACTTTCTTTCCCTTTGAAATTGAACTGTGAATACACATTTCTATAGGAAACACGTTGTGTCTAATGAAATCGCACAATACATCTAGTCACTACTTCAGCTATAAACATGTAAGTGAATATTTGACATGCAGGAGTGTATATCAGAAAAGTCATATATAAACTTTGTTTTGTTGTGTAAACATCATTATAGGATTTTATGCACGTTTCTTTAGTAACACTATGAAGGCTGTATGGCGCACATCAAGTTAATTGAATTTCATCTCGAAAAAGGATGAACTAAGTTTTTCTTCAATAAGGAACTGGAAGGTGTTTTTAAAATATGAAACTTTGAAGGGATTTACAGCTATAATAGTCTGTCCATCGCCGCAGCCCTTAAGCCTTACATCCACTAAGTGGTACTGACAAATCTGACTTAACTCAGTTTGCCTTTAACCATTAGCACAAGATTTGGATAGAATCCCACCTGGAAATTTAATCTGATATCACCTTGGCTAATGTTCCAAAATTAGCTGAGCTTGGATGAAAAACATGAAACGACCTGCACAACCACCACTGAAGCTGAAGTTAGTTTAGAGTCAGAACTGTGGGAAAAGTGGCATTAGACTTAAATATGAGTATGCTTTTCAGTCTGAAGGTGTGATTTTTGGACAATGATTCCTTTAAACTCAAATGAATATTACAAAATGTTAAGTGCAATTTCTGCCTTGACAGCATGCATACATGAGACGGAAATTAAAAAAGTTGACGAAAAGCTCTTTTTCGCTCTGATTGTGAATGTTGGAACAGGAAGATTCGAAACACTTGTGTGGAGATGAATGTGTGTGTGACAGTAAGGATGGATCAGCTGCTTGTGATCTAGGAATATGTATTAAAAATGTCAGTTAGACTTTCAGCACTGTAAATTAGCATTCTGAGCACACAGGATTATTCAGACACACAAAATGGCCCATACACAGACCACAGGCATCACTCTTTCTCATATGTGGGCTTCAAAGCATTACTGTCTCCTCTCAGGCCATTATGACCTCACTTGTGCACTTCAGCTGAGAGGGAGGTGCAGCGTAACATTTGAAAGTTTTTTCCAGCACTCAGCTCTGTGGTAAGTTATCTGCCTCTCCATGAGGAAATAACAGCCTCTAGACATGAGTGAGAATGTAACCTGGTAGATACTGTAAGCATGACAGGCTGGAGGGCTAAATGACATGCAGGGGCAGACTTCATATATCTGTGGCTGGCGTTCTGAATTATGGCACGGTTCATTTATGACATTTGCACATGCTCAGTGAGACATCTCTCTGTAAACACTGTTAGGCTGGGCTATTTTTTAAATTAATGCCACAAGTCAGAGTGCTTTTGAAGAAATATTCTTTATAACCCAAGTTGTTTTGTATTTCGACTCAATGTGTGGATGTCCCTATTTAAGTAAATGAGAAAAGAGAGGGGTTTTTCAGGAGAAGAGCAGCTATTTCAAATATACTGCGTCTTTCAAATTTGTAAAAAAAAAAAGAATTAAATCCCACATCTCTGTCTTTGTTCGTCATTGTTTGACTTGTATTTAGTCTTGGACAGAATAGGATGATTGTAATTTGAATAATTTGACCTCCAATTTCAGAAAGTATTTGCACTGCATTTCCAAGAAAGAGACTAGAAATTAAAGTAAATGTTAAAGGGAGTGGTACCTTGATCAGAATATCATTATTAAATTCTCCCTGTTATTCACTTACTAAACATTATTATTAGAATGAGACATCTGGATTCAACAGTCACATGCTCTATGTTTAGCTGCAATATTCCAGTCCCATCGGACAATGTTTGACATTATCTGTACAAGTAGGATTTGCCCCCAGGAGCATCATGACACAAAGCCAAAACTGGATATCATACTATTCATCACATACTTCTTATTCAGCACTTGGGAGCTGGCTCGAGCCAAATACTTGCTCTTTGGAAAACCTTGTTACCCAAATCAGCTGGAGGCCCTCAGTATACATCCATCCCATAAGGAGTGAGCGCCTGGTCATGCTGTGTGCATCCTCTAATACAAATGAACTTCTTCAGATAGGTGTGACACTTACAGCAGTGAACAAACAGTGCAGCCTCTTTATGTAATGGGTAGCAGTGGGACACAGCAAAGAAAAAGATGAGACGTGAGGCGAGTGCCATCGAGACGCTAGGATTAAGACATGTCCCCCACAGCCAAGTCACATGTATCCCTTGCTCGCCGCCAAACAAGTAGGGTTACAATTATTATGAGGCTCACCTTTCAGAGGGGGTTTTGGATGGAGAGATCATTAAATTAACCGCAGGGCACTGCATTTGTGACCAGAAGTACATAAGCCACTTGAGGGCGGTGGCCTGCACTCTGTGTTTCTCCAGATGCATGTATAGCTGTCCTCGGAGAGCCGATATGACGCCGAGGTGAGACTGGCTCTGTAATGGTGTTAGCCTTTTCATCATTATGTGCTTAACACAGTAGATCTTCATTATTGGGGTGATTTTTCACAGAATACACTTAGCCCAACATTATTTTACAGTGACCCAGTTCAATCTGTGGTGCTTCACGTTGACTTGACTGGGAGCTCTTCCCTCTTAGAGGATGGTGAAAGGTAATGAACGAGTGCCTCAAAGAATTTTTCAGCCATCAGTCTACAGCCTTTCAAAGAGGAGGTGATTGACAGCATCCTATCAGTGTAAGTGTGCAGTGTATTATCATAGTTGTCCATCCTGTCTAACAGGAGAGGATGTCCCTGTCTTCACGAGATGCTTTTCATGGAGTGGTTCTGCCCGATCGTTGTCAATAAATAAATCTGATAATTGTCAGTGCAGACAGCTGTTTGTGACAGCTTTGTTGTCTTGACTCACTGCATCCTGTCATTCTCACAGAGGGAAAAGTGAGTTTTATATACTCTGACTGCCATGCAGGGAGCGGAGACATTTGCACATGAATCAATTGTCAGCATCACTGTACTCTGACAACTCGGTGACAGCTCAGATACACCAGGAATGGTGTTGTGCACATTTTTCTCAGCGGCATCCAAAGTTTGTGCAGATATTTTTTTTCCCAATCATGTGATTCAAGGAATCTGGAATATCAAGGTTATATCTATCATTATGAAAACAGAAGTGCAGAAATCTTCAGAATTATGGACGCCAGCCGAACGGGGAAAGCAGATGAAACATCTTTTTTTTTTTAAATATCTCCTCTTTCAACAGCTACTTGAAAGTGAGCCTCTCCGATTATGATTGTGGCTCTTGTTGCTCAAGATAACTGCTTGACATTTGCTAAATCAGTCAGTGTCAGTCTTGCATACTCAATTTCCCTCCACTTGAAAGCTCCCTCCAACTTTGGCATTTTGCAATGTTCTGTCACTCAAACAGAATTTGCTATGGGTATCGATAAACAAAAAATCTGACAGCACAGCAAACAAGAAGCTTTTTTTTTTATTACAGAAATAACTCACAGTGTTTTCCTTCAGAGCATCTGGACATAAATTGATACACAAAGTAAAAACAGTGTGTTGCATGCATCAAAATATGTATTTTATAAGCTTCATCTGGCAATAGTGTGTTTTTAAAAAAAAAGAAGCTTGGCTATTTTTTTGCTTGAAGGTAACACTCTTATCTAGACTGCTTTGCAACAAGTAAATAGGACTTTTGTATTTTAATATAGGATACAACATATCAGATTGCACATGCTATATGTTGCAGGGGTTACACTGGTCAGCCTCCTCCTGTTACAGAATGGCATATTTAAACACATTTCTCTGGTAGAGGATATAAAGTGGAGAGTTATTGTTACTTTTGGCATGTATTGTAATGCTATTGGCCTACAGTAACTGTCACAACCCATGGGGTTAATAAATTTAAGAAAATGAAGATGACCTTCTGTCAACAGTAAGCCACTTACACTGTTAGGCCGTGGCACATTGATCCGTGCCGGTGAGAGGAGCCCTCTCCAGTTGCACTTCATCCTGGACATGTCTTAAATGTTCTGCCAGTGTCAGTGCACTCTGAGCACTCCCGGTGAAAAGATAATCACTGCGATCAGTGTTCTTTAAGGCTCGACCAGCCACAATAATCTGTTCACATCAACGATTGTGCACTCACTTGTGCCTAATGGCTCTTAAGTTCCCCTTGCCCTGCAGCCTCCCAGCACCCTGTGACTAGCAGCCTGCAAGCTCTGCGGCTGATCAATTAAAACGACCCAAACGTATGAAGGCCCGTCAATAAACAGTCCCCTATGACTCAACGCTACCTGTTGAAATGTGTGGATTCAATTCATGTGCACAGTTAATGCAGCTCAGTGTCATAATCGCAACTAATTATTAGCTAATGGAAACAAACCTCATTTAAACTGAGGGACTGCTTAACATGTTAAATGGAAAAATCTAGTTGAATCAGTTTGATTTGTGTATTTGGAAGTTTTTCAACTTTAATTTGAAATTTAAATAAATATAAAATATAATAAATTCATATTCTGAAGTGTGTTTTGTAGGGTTAGCTGTTTAGCTGTTGTTGTAATACGTTGTTGATGGTGAAATGATTCAGAAATGTAGGTTAAGTGTTCAAAATATAAGATGTTTGCCATTTCCGATTGTCCACTGATCAGTTGAGATGTGCTTAAAAGCTGACACTGCACATTTAACATCATCTCTGTGTACAATAATCATTAGGAAATCCTCCCTTCACAATAATGTTCTACCTTCTTTCTCTTCTGAACTGTGCTCTTTTTTTGAAGGACAGCAGTAAGATAGGTAGTAAGAAAAAGAGCAAAACACCCTGTTGTCCTGGCACGCAAAGCCAAAAATATCCTGCGGTCATTATATACTGCAGTATGTACAATGTTTTAAATCATACGGTACTAAAGAATGTTTGCTAAATGAACAGCATAAAATACAAAGGAAGCTGTAGCATGAGAGTTAAAGGGAAAAAAAGAGACATTGCATTTGCATGGGGAGCGTGCGCTATAGTCACCTCTCTGTTGTTCCAGATGAGATTGAAGTTGATGCTATAAATGGGCCGGGTAACTCCCTTAAGGGAGCCTCAGTTGACATGTGTTACTAAATCTTATGGAGATGCCATCTGCCACTGTGTTAACTGCTGGGAACGCTGACCTCTGCAGACACTGAAGTCATCCAAAAGTGATCAGTTCAAGACACGCAGACTCTCTGAGTTACAACTTTTAGCAGATTGACAGTCCTATTCTTATTTTAAATATAGAAGTCTTAATTTTCCTGCAGACACACGTCAAAAGAAGTAGCAGGTGTAAACACAACACACGTAACACCAGGATGTCTCTCCCCCCTCCTTCTGCAGTTAAAGGTTGAGGTTATTTGCAAGAAAAATGGATAGAATTGTCAACTTCCTTAAACTTTAAGTAGATGTTGTATGTTTATTTTGTGAAGCGGCCCAAAGAGTTTAGTTTGCTGATCAAGTCCAGACTTTGTAACTGACACTGTGGAGTTGTTGTGGGTGGATACACTCGCCTGGAGCGTGGGGTCATGACTTTGACGTACCGGGCTCTCTGTCCTCAGCAGTGAGTGACAGGAGGAGGCAGCTCGCCGATGCCTTTCACGTGGGAATCACAGCTTGCAGCAATATTGAAACAGAACCGTCTGCAAGACTTTGTGGGAAAATTCAATTGTGAGTTTTTTGGTCCCTTAATGTTTCTCTTAAAGTAAACTGCCGTCCAAAGTTTATTAGTTCAGATAACATTTTTGTCCAAAGAAATGAGCAGCTGTGTTTTCAGTCCTGCCCACAAAGGTCACTGGATAGACACTGACTAAAAATAACTTCTTCTAAAATGTCTTGTTGCAACAATTGTTGAAGTTCCAGATGCAGAGACGGTACTTATTTTTCACATACAGTTATTTGATATCAAAGCCATCATTCTTTGTTTTCACCAGGGACATTATCTAACTAATGAAGCTAATTTAATGAGCGGATTGGTAATTTATTCTGACAATGGGACAGGACAGAAGCAGCGTATTAGTGTTGACATTTGGCTAAAAGGAAAGCTTCAAAGTGTGTTCTTCTTAGCTGTGTTTGACAGTGAAGGCATCAGTTGTGTCAAAGTATCTGCTTTGCTGTCTTGAACCGTTGTGCAGCACTAATCAGTTAGCGAGCATTCGGAAGTTCTCCTGACTACTGAGCCATACAATCTGCACACCTCAAAGACACCTTTCCTATGGAACAGCGGGTGGCTGCTCGCTTTACAGTTTATAAGTTCTTCACTGAGTGTTGTGTAGAAGTTTGCAGGCTTATTACTCAAGGGGGGGTCTTCAATGTTTCCCTTGCATGTCCCATGGGTGTCTTTTCCAGCTGTAATGAGGCCTCCTGGACCAGAGAGCTCTCTTTAAAACAGGGAGTAATGAGTCCTTGTTGGCAGAGAGAGTGGGGATTTGCTCTACTCAGTGGAAAAGGAAGGTCACTGAGAGGAGTTTTATTTTGGGAAACTGTCTTCTTTCTGAACCAAACAAAGCTTAAAGGGAAACACTACAAAGTCCTAGTCCAGGAATTGACTATCTCGGTCCAAAAGCAATCCAACACCCTCCAAGTTCTAACGTACACCTGACAGCTTATGTCAGATGTTTTCACCCTGATAGCAAAAAATAGGAAAAGCTGGTAAATACATTCTTGCAATAGAATATGAACAAGTGCAATGCTTTTGTGAAATGCATTAATTCCCTTCAATGTATTTACATATTAAGAGAGCAACTAATCAAATCTAGGGCAAAGGTGCATTAATGTCTTTAACCAATAGGAAAAAACACCAAACATGTCAAAAAAAACATTGAGTTATGTTATTATCAAGCTTTTCAAGGACATAGAATGAAAGAACCTTTCTAAATGAGAATCTGAAGAAGTATACAGTGTTATTTAGAGCTTAATGAAAATGTCTTTGCGTTTTAAACAGATCATTTATAAGCTTTAAATCACCAATTATTGGTTACAAGGCCAAGTACACAGAGAAAAGCCAAGTACACGTGGATTTCAACCTATCACATGAAGAATGGCAACACTTTTTATTCATGTTAACTCTAACCTGAAAATGGGTTCTCGCCCTACATGGACCTACAGTTGGGAAGATTGAGTGCAGCACCACCTGCTTACCTGGGGTTGGGTGAAGAGGCCAGACGGCACTTTGTGACTGCATGGCGTCATCGCTCTGCACCAGTAATAGCAAGTTGCACCGTATGCCACCATAACACATCCCGGCGTAATTGTCCCTGACAAGAGGCCAACTTATCAACACTTGCCCGATAAGCATTACAGCCAGATGACAGCGTACAGAACTGTATTAGCAACTGTGACATATCATATTACCACTGTGAATACAATAAAGGAGATACTAAACACTGTGGCAAAAGCAATGACCATCATTTTGTCATTCTCCTGTCCAGCTTTAATGCCCAATTTGCTTTGGGTAATTTGCTGTGCATTAGACATGTAGGTATCATACACATGGTGATAGCGCAGATATGGCTTAATTTTATGGCAGAGTTTGAGGTATATTTTAATGACATTAGGTCCTTGTGTCAGGACTGTAGGAAAGCTAATGTTGAAATGAACTGGTGCCTGTCGCTACTCTAAAATGTTTTTGCTGTGTTTTTAGTGGAACTGTTTGCATAAATGACCTAGAGGTTCATCATACATGTAGTGAAGTTGCAAAAAAAAACTTCCCTTGTTGAAAATGCAAAAAGTTGTTTTACGACTTTTGCTCTAAGACTTGTGCCTCCGATTGGATCTTTTATGACAAAGACTTTGGAGGCCGATTTCTGACATGCAGACAGTGGAAAATCCATTTCCCTTAATTGTTTTACCACTTCTATTAAAGGCAGTGCCATGTGTAACAGGAGCCTTCAGATACTGGGACAGGTCTTGAACCTGATAACTTGTACATGTTTTATAGCTGTTACATTATAAATTATTTCCACAGACGGAGGCCTTGAGGGATCATATTCTCTCAGCTTCAGTTACTGGTAACATCTTTTAATGATATTAACAAATTTGCAGCTCTAGTGTTTCAGCGCTATCTGGGAAATCTTAAACGGCTCCATGGTAAATACTTGGTTATGATATTATCAGGCACAGCCCATTGTGTGCTGGGTGGATCATATGGCTATTAAAAGTGGGCCAGCAGTGGTAATAACTAAGCTCATAAAGGCCTGTGAACAGCCTGTCTGCATTTCCTGTTGTAACAGTGAGATACTGGCAGGAAAAACAGGAAAGCAACAACCGATTTAATGGTTGCTAAAGCTGCTTTTTATTTGTCATGGCTCTACGGTGCTTTGTTAAACCTCTCATTAACCTCACTTTTAACTTCCAACGCCATGTTTGATACAGTGTTGTATTCCTGCGCAGCTTCAACAGTGCCTTTACTAATGAGGCACTCAGAAAAGTGTGTGCTCAAATAAATGGGTTTTAGGGTTCACACTCTTGTATCCTTTTGTAACGTTCAATTTGCCTCACGCTGTTGGTACATATGGATTCCTATGGCAAATGGAGTCCATTCATTATTGGCTGTACATTTACCTTGCCACGTCTTCTCATTAGTTCCATGTGGGCTATAATGTTTCCAGAAGAGTTGCCAATAAAGAGAGGTGTTACTATCGGAGGATAAACAATACAATATAACATGGCATTTTTTCAGGCATTATGATTACAAATCATGCCGTTAAACTCATGTGGTGTACGCTCCTTCATAGAGCAGTAAAATCCCAGCTTTGGCCTTATCTAAATATTTCTATTAGTCATTTGGAGAGTGGAAGCCAAAGTGAAAGGAGAAAAAAACACACAAAGAAAGTCTTTTTAAAATGTATTATATTTGAGTTTTAATGTCATTGTAATCCAGAGAAGCATGAAATTAGTTCATTCTTATCTCCCATATATCTGATGCCAATGCATGAAATAATGAGCTGCCAGATAACATCCTAAAGAGCCATGAAAACTTACTCGAGCTGTGTGGCTGTGCGAGACATGACAACTTTTAATCTCAGCATGGAACTATGCCAAAGCCTGTTTTATCCCAAAGACAGGGGAGGGATTTGCTTCCACTAATGGAGTTCAAAGATTGCAGCATGTCGGATATGGAGTCATAGTAAGTGAGTGACAGTGCTAGGTATGAAGGTAAGAAAGGGTATGTACATTGCTATGTGAGTGCGTGTGTGTTGTTTAAAAGGGCTTTTGCTTCATCACTCGTCAGACACTGTCACCGCTGTTTTCCTGCAGTTCTGATTTTTAATAGTCAAACCGGCAAGGATGAGCACCAAAGCTGCTCAGAATCTGAGTTAGAGGGGCACCGGCTGCATCCGAGCAGACAGCTATTTATGGGAGATGACAGTTTGCAAATATCTCAATCTGGGGAAAGGCTCTCGGGGTGACGATGAGGAGTGCCGTGAAATTGGAGGAGTCAGCAGCCAGCATTTATTTCATCAGGCTTTTTCCAATGAGGTGCAATTGCCTGACAGTATGAGGTTATTGGCGGATATGTTGAGACACCCACAGACCCATCCAGCATAAATGTGTGTTTCTAATACAAATGTACTCCAAAAAGACAAAAGAAGGGCAGGGAAATAGAGAGATAAGAAATGTTTGGGTAACATCACAGTCCATGTGTGGGGCGTGCTGTGGTGAAAATTATAAAGTGTATTGTAGCCTCACTTAAAAGGTGATCTTCTGGTGTGCTGTTTTAGCTCAGTTGTTGGAGCATGACGGCCCATGTACAGAGCTTTCAGTCCTCTTCACGCTGCTCACAGGTTTAAGTCCTGACGATGTTTGAAAAAAAGCCGTCCACTCCAAATAAAGGAAAAAAACTAAACAAAACAAAAAGATCAAAAAAGAAAGGGAAACTTTTTTGTTAGACATCATGGGGTTTTAATGAGAATAAATCTGTGACACATGGTCATGCAGTGAAGAATTGACCTTATTTCTGTGCTACTAGAATAATGATTTCGATAAATAGAGCGTATAGGACAAAGTTTTGTTTTGACAGACACAGATCAGTGTCATAATGAGAGATACAGACAGAGAGGGAGAGAGAACTGCTGTCCTGCTTCCATCACTTGGAGCAGCTTTTATTTAACATGAGACATTGCAGTACAATCAGTGCATCCAAGGAGGCACATAACAGCGCACTTCAATCAATCAATCGTTATTTGTAGAGCGCCAGTTCATAACAAGTGTTATCTCAAGACGCTTTACAAAAGAGCCTATGGTATAATATGCAGGCAGGATTTCTCCTTTTTATTCCTTGTGTTCCTGTTGTCTGCAATTCCTTGCAGCTAAGGTGGGGGTCGGAGCAGTCCGCGCATGAATGAGGTTGGCGGCGGTTGTGGGGACGACAAAGTCCGATGGTGGTAGCTGGGCGTCAGGCGGGGGTTGAGGGACGATACAGTCCGATGGTAGTGGCTGGGCGTCTCTGGGCAGATTTCTCTCTCTCTGTTTACCTGCAGAGCCTGTATCAGAATAAAAGCCCTATTTTCCATTCCTACAAATAAGACTTGTTGGTAGGATCTGGAGTTGTGTATGGAGGATCTGGAGTTGTTTAAAGCCACCTCTGATTGACTTAGTTGCAAAAATGAAGTAACAGTAATGTAAATTGCTTCTTTATCAACTAATATGTTCACAACTTTTCAAATAAGTAATTTTGATTAAATAATTAATAACATTTGGAGTGACTGATTCCCGTATAGCCTTACATGGCTGTATTCTGACCAAATTACATACAAATGTTTGCATTTTTTGGATCTATCACATCGACCACTGAATGGCTACTGTGTGTTCTCAGCACAGATCCAACTAAACCACACTAACCTTATTCTACCCTCTTACAGTGCACACATGAGCCCTATGTTTCAGATCAAAGCTGTGTCACAGCCCATAGCTTCAGTGAGACACTGGATTAGAGGAGACAGGAAACCAGTTTGCCAGCAGGTATGTGCAGTTCAGTATTACAGCTGCACAAACAATATTAGACAAACTGGGAAAATATTTTCGTATGGAAGTCAGTAATTCACCCCAAAAATCAAGGGAAAGGTACGACGGATCATTTCCAACTCTCAGAGTTTTAAACACAGCCATTTGGTACTTTTGGCTGTACTCAAGTGACTCTTTTAAAAGAAAATATGAACTCAAATACACCTTCAAAAAGTAATTATGCTAAGTGTAGTCATATGTTGGATCACGGGACTATAAGCTATGCAGTTGTCATTTGAGTCAACTCTGACCTGTAAATGAGGCCTGGAACCAACTGATTTCATCAGCAACAGCTGCCTTTTTTCACGACGCCTAAAATGCTTACATTCCTCAGAAGATCATATTTCTGTCCACTTCACAAGTCAGGACCTTTCTCCCTACTCTAAGTCTCACCTGGTTTTATGTTGACCTGGATTTTATTGAGCCTGGCAGTGTGTTTGAGGCACGCTGGTTAGACATCCGATGACACAGCGTTCAGTTTAGAAGACTTTCAGCTGTGATTACATAAAGCATGGATATCAACACAAAAGGGAAGTTAAAGATCAGCACCAACTCAGTGTCTGTGAATGTGAACTATTAAATGTAGTCCTTCCACATTCATAGACTTGGTTCTCACAAGTCTGTGTTTACAAACCCTTTGAACTTTATCTTTAATATATCACATGTCTCAGCAAACCATGTGTGACTCTTGGAGAAAAGTTGCATGTGTGCAGATCCAGCATTAGTGGATTTTAGTTTAAGAAACAAATAAAATTAAAGGTATAAAAACATCATCAAATACTCCAAAATGAAAAGTCCAGCCAACTAAATACACTCATAGTAAGAGGCTCTCAAGCATCATTGGGTAGCAGTAGGTCAGTCTGTAGGGACTTGGGTTGGAACCGGAGGGTTGCTGGTTCAAGTTCCAGTGCGGATCAAAATATGGAAGTTGGTCTGGTAGCTGGAGAGCTGCGAGGTCACTTCCCGAGTACTGCTTAGGGACTCTTGAGCAAGGCAGATCCCCTAACAGCTCTGGCGCGCTCCCTGGGTCACATGTTTATGCGTGTTTATATCTTTGGGGCCTATGTGTGATGGAGAAGATTGTCTCTAAATAAAAGAGTGTAAACAGGAATGTCCCTCAGGGATTAATAAAGTATGTAAAATTAAATAAAATAAAAATAAAAAATGCAAAAAGAACTACAAAGCAGTGAGTGAATGTACACCTCGATTTGCCAACAATTATTTGATTGAAGATGTCATGATTTGGTCTTTGTTTAGTTTGTGTTTTGGAGTTTAGTTTAGTTTTCTTGTTTTAGTTATACTTTCCCCTAGTGTTGTTTCCCTTGTGTGTTCTAGTTTAGTGTTTCATTGTAACCTTGTATCCTAGTGTTTCTTTATGTTCTAGTATGTTTTTTGTTAGTCGTCAGTGTTCATGATTTACTTTGTAGTTGTCCATAGTGTTTCTGGTTTTGTGGTTACACCTGTCTCTGTGTTTCCCCTCAATCCTGATTTGCCCTGATTGTCCTCACCTGTGTCTTGTTAGTTTCACCTGTGTCTTTTGTCTCACCTGTGTCTAATTACCCCATGTCTATTTAGTCTCTGTGTTTCTTCCCTTCTGTGTCGCATCATTGTATTATGTCAAGCGTCTGTGTTGTATGTGTCTCCCAGTCTCCCAGTGATTCCTTGTGGCTACCTTTTTGGATTTTCTTTGTTTTTTGAAGTAAGTTTTGTTTGCCTTTTTGTTTAATTAAAAGATCTTTTTGTTACTGCAATTGGGTCCTCCTTCCTCATTCTCACCGTGACAGAAGAGTTATTGAAACCATGTACTTAAAAGTAAAAAGAAATTTAAGTCAGAGGCAATGCACAACTAAAGTATGTAAACAAATCAAAACGCACATTCCTGGTATCAAATCAAAAGTAAGCCATTACTTTTAATCTATTCATGTCAGACGCTGTTTAAAGTAAGGTCAAAAACAGTGCGGCACATCGACAGGAGGAGAGGAGCTGATGTAAAACACAGCGTTTAGGAGGGGCTGTTTGCGAGGTGATACTTTTTAATTGCTTCAGACAAATTTGTTTGGAGACGAGCGTCACATTCAGAACATTAAAGTGGATTTCAGCGGATGAGCATGTAAAGGCGTGTCCTTGGGGAGCACTGTGATGCGCTGGTAATGAGTGGAGGTAATGAAAGACTTCACATAGACAGATGTATCCATTTAAAATAGTAATAACTACAGTTAAGATGGCAAAGAGCAAATTACACACAACTTTCGCTGAAGCAAATGTTTATTCAGACTCTGCAGGGACCTGTCATTTTTTTTTACTGAGTCCCTGGAAAGTTAAGGGAGCTCCCGACGACTGTCATTGCCACTCAGACAAGGTCGAAACTGTGATAGAGACAGCATGACAAGTGCTGCTGGGTACTGTGCCTCTGAGACCAGGCTTGGCTCGATGTGTTGTGCACCATACATCCATTGTTATGTGTGCCGAATGTGTATCAGCTAAAGAGTAAGGTACAATTATTTTTTAAAGATGGATTATACTATAAATGTCGTCTTTATGCATGATCAAAAAGGGTTTTAAAACCAACCCGTTACAAGGCAAAGTCATAATTTCTGCATTAAATTCATACATAGGCCTTGTACTGTAAAGTTGTTGCTGTGTAACATTAGAAACAAAAGATATCCTTCTTGGAGAGTGATCTGATTGTCATTTGCGGCTCAGTCTGCAGGCAGAGCATGTGTGACCTACAGAGGATGCGTGTCTATCCATATGGATGTTGTATCTCCGCACTGACAAGGTAAATGACACTTTATAGAGCTGTGTCAGTCATCAGGCTGCATGTGTTTGCCAATGAAGTGTAGGTGAGGCCCAAACCCTTCACCTCTTGTCTGCTGTTTCAGGTCCAGCCTGCCGGTGAATCACCAAAGGTCAATAGACTCAAATGACAGAGCCGAACACTTCTTCATTCTGCTCTGATGGAGAGCTAGGAGCAAGTTAAAGACAAGAGCGTTGTTTGACAGCAGCCTGCTCCCACCTGACCAGTCACTTTGTGCCGTGTGATTCCCCTGGCACTGTGTTACAGAGATGCTTGTGTGGATTTCAGGGCCTTTGTTGAGGAGTCACATGAAGTGATGGATAGTGCAAGAGTGAATGAAGATGAACCTCTTTCTGCACTATGTGTTTGTTGTGCCTCCTCCTTGTCTTCTCCTGGAGGCCATTTATCCTGATATAGACTCGAGTGGGAACATCAGTACTTCCCCTTTGTGCTGGACAAAGACTGATATTCAGCGTCATAAAGCTTTAGTGGCTTTTTGCTACAAATCTGTGGTGTAAAACTCTGAGGAATGGTGTTTATTTTAAACTTTGAAGAATGAAGTGGTATTTGCGTGTTTGGAGAACGAGAGAGAGAGAGGGAAAAGGGAGAAACTGAGGACATGAGTGTCTTTGTTTGTGAAAACTGTTGCCTCTCACAGTCAGCATGCACAGAGCTCGCCTGCCTGTGCCAAAGCCGTGCTTCCCACGCAGCTAATGGCGGGGATGTGGAAATGAGTGGCTGGCCGGGGCGATGGAGGCAGGGGATGTGTTAATTGAAAGTTAGGATCACTTTGTGGCCATTACGAGGAAACCTGAGACGTGTTAACGCAACAGAGTTAGGCAGCACCTGCTGTCACCGGCTAATTGTGTTGGGTTTGGTCATGTCTGTCAGGAGCGGGTTCCCATCACACTCTGCCTCCAGTTACAGCTGTATTACTGCCAGAGTTGACATTACAGCAGCAGCCACAGGGGAGCCGGAGACAACCTGCGACCTCGACGCCACAGCTCAGGCTGATGGATCCTCAAAAGCCAATATATTTCTCAACCATGTCATTATTTCACCAATAACGTGTGTGTGTGTGTTGGGGGAGGGGGTTCTTAGATTTTGCTTAGAATTGCAATTTAAAAAAAAAGTCAGTTTCATTTTATCTAAGTCTCATTACTCTCAGATTACTGTATTGACTGACTGAATAAGCCTCTGCTAGGAAAAGAAAAAACAAGCAGTGTGTTTCTAATTCATCCTCACTTACATATGCATCAGTCACAAACCAGGGTGCTGTGCAGATGACTCACTGAGGAGGCATACTGTGCTTTTGAGGACCTGCTAGGGGCAGCAATGTATAATCTGATTTAGACTAGAGCAACCTCCTATTTATTTTTAATTGTCCCACTTTAGCATTTAAGAGCTATTGATCCCCGGAAAAGCATTAAGTGACAGAATCACTATTACAGTTAGTGCTCCCTGCTTGGGGATGGCACATCAAAGGACATTTTAATGTCACTGACTTTCTGAGGGAATTTGAAGCCGGGTTTTGAACAGGCTAGCCTATGAACGTAAAGGACACACAATAGACAAACGCAGAAACAAATGTGAGGGCAATTTGCAGCTAATCAAGGAATAGCTTGGAATTGATTTTCTTTTTTTCTGGGGAAATGTTTGTGTTGAGAAGGTTTTATAAAACAACAACATTTAAAAGTCATGTTGGGCTCTTGTTAAGTCTAAAACATTGATGGTTGCACTTTATTATTTATAGAGAAAATACATCAAAGGAATATAGTTCATGTAGAAGAACATTTCACCTATAATGCTGCACCTTTTTATGTATAGATTTTTCAAATTCTTCACATCCCTGGTGCCTTATTTGTCCACTATTTGTCTGCAGAGATCACACCTGTAATCTACCCGGTGGCTCTTTGTTGAACAGTCGCCTTTCATTGACTCTGCTCACAAAATACGTCCCTTTCAAGTGAGACCTCCCCCCTTCTTCTGCCACCATCCCCAGATGTTTTGATTAGCAGCGACTCGTATGCTGGTCAGATCCCGGGATTAATGATGGATAATTTGCCTAAGGTTGGCACAGCACACCGCCACGCTGCCAGCCTTTGGATGCCATATGGGCAGAAGCAGCTGTTTTCATTACTCTCCCTTGCCCAGATGTGTCAAACAGGATGCCGACTTCAATCCGCAGTCTTGCTGGCACTTGGTGGGGGGTGCTTTCTACTAGCTTGGCAGCTAATTACTTTAATGTAGCCGGGTACGGAGGCCCTGCATGTTTTTTAAAGGCCTTTTACAAACAGCTGAATGCCAGCTGTCACCTCTGTGCACAATGAGGGAAGATGGATAGGTAGTCGCTGCGAGTCTGATGAGGTTAGCTCCGGGCACAGACCCAGCCCAGACCAGGGGCAGGGTTAGCCTCTGCTCATGAACAATGGGAAGGTCGTCCCAAATACATGCCAGCGAGCCACGTGTTCACAGCACCGCAGTGACACCTCTCACTTTACTAAAATCTGCACTTTCAGTTCTGACCTTGCCCGTGTTGACCATGTGGCTGCATTTGCCCTCTCTCTCTCTTTATGCTTGAAAAAAAATTTCTACTGTGGGCCTCGTTCAATGAAACCGATGTGAATGTGGTAATCTGAGTCGCTGAGGTACAGTGCCAAGTCACAGCCAAGACCACACACAGGATAAGCTGGCACAGGAGCAAAAGAACGGCAAGTGAAAACAGAAAGGAGGACGCTGCCAGGATGTCAGCTGGGTCTTTACATGAGATTGCACACACCACGGAACATGTGTTCAATGTGTCCCATTTCCTGCTGAGCAGCTCTGTTTTATTGTTCAGTGATAAATCCTCAGATTTGTCCCAACTGCCACATTTCTCATTGTTCAGACATTTATGCCGCTGCTGTCTTCAAACTGTGTGTAATGTGCTTTAAAGTGATTGACACCATTCAGATAAAACCTTTCCTTTTATTCCGGGACATTGACACATGTCAAACTGCTTGAATAATACAAATAATAGCTCGGTGCACTCAGTCAATTCCATCATTACGGCAGTGCAGGGTATCAATAAGTTTTCATTATGTTGAGATGCCATGTCTATAATATCACTTAAACAGTGCCCAGCAGCAAGAGAAGAGCGCTGACATGCTGAAAGGGTCAACCGCAGCTGTCTGTGACTTTGATATTTCCATCAATAAGGCTTCATGTTTTCACACCTGTATGTCCTCTCTCCTGTAATGATCAACAAGGGGTTGCAAGCAGTCAATACACCATGGTAGTTTCTTCCTATAGGGCACAAGATGATGAAAGTCTTCATGCTGTGCCTGCAGTCATCAAGGTGCTGTAACGTGTCCGATGACCAGATTTTTTGAAATGTGTTTAGTTATTTCCTCATAGGTCACCAGATAAAGGTTGAATTCAAAGGTTTTGGATTTTGAGGCGTTGCTCATCTTATTGACAGGCCTCAGAACATGAGCGAAGTGGGGATAGGAGCAGCAGAAGCTCTCCCTCGCAGGCCGATTCCGACAAAGTCACAAGGGTGTTGTTTTGTTGCTGCTGTTTTTGTTAAGTATTGATCTTAATGTTGCGCTTCATGTTTCGGCCTCCGCTGGGGAAACTGTGAGTAAAGAGAGCATTTAGTAAATCAAAAGATGTTCTTTTAAGCAAGGGTACCGCTGGCTTTCTTCTCCTTTTTCTCTCTCTTTGTATTTTGAGTGACATTTTGTTCAAATTACTGACTGTGCCTTAGGGAAGGTGATGCCGAACCTTTAAACCGTCAGCATTGTAAATACAAGTGCTGCCTCATTTCCTCCATGTAGTTCATAATTCAAAGTGGTGTTTGTTCACCGAGGCTCCAACTCTTTTCCGTGTAGTGTGCATCCCCTTCACAGCACTTTTATAGTCATGCTCACTTTTGGGCCTTAGCCTCTACTCCCATAGGAGCCTATTATCCTTCTTAACATATGCAAAAACTTGCTGGATTGTGCATCATACTCACTTAGGGACTTGACACACTCGCGTTATGAGGCTGGTACTTGTGTGCAGGCTGCTCAGCATTATTGTAGGGTTGCTTCTCATTTGGAAAGCTCTCCTCACTCTGAGGGCTTTCACAAAGAAAGTCATTATAAGTTTGGAGCCGGCATGAAGGGTCGTACAGCAGGGAGAAGACATTAATATATCTTGGTATGAGTTTGAAAAATCATGAAACTTGTAAAGTTTAATGACAGTGTGAGACTGCAACATGTCAGTTATTTGACTTTGTCCATTTTTTAAGTTCAATGATATGAGATATAACCTTATTTTTTCCCTTCCTGCTACATGTAGCACAACACATTCTTGGTGTTTAATTCACCTACAGATCATTCCATTCTTCTTCTACAAGCAGTATGTTATAAATATTTTTAATTAGATTCGAGGACATGGAAAAACTAGCAGTTTTTCTCATCATCACGTCTGCTCAGAAAGCACACTCAATAGAGATGGGGGCACCTCAGCACTGCTTTGATTTCAGCTATGAAATTTTAATTTAAAAAAAGAAAGGAGGGAACATATTGCGCTCATTCAAATCTAACTTTGTTCCCTCAAACTGGAAGATTGGATTTTCTTAATTAAATTATCCCCCTTGTTCACATACTCAAGGGGGCCATTGGCTCAAGGCAGTGAGAAAATGTGTCTGGGTTTTTGGATGCTCGGCTGGCATAATGCTGGTTTGTGAAGAGAATGAAATGTTTTGTTCTGCTTAGACTCCTTTTTTCCATTCCATTTGGACTCCTTTTTTCTAACTGGCCGTCCCTGCTTTCTTCTGTGCTCCTCTGTGTTGTGCCAGCATCAGCCCTGAGCCTCTCACCGAGAGAACGCTTTGATGTGTCCCCACTGTGCCGCCGCCCCCCTGTGCCCTGATTGGTGGATAGCAGGCGGGGCTGGCGGGGCAATGTGGGAGTGGATGGGGGATGAAAGCGAGCGGGGCAGCGAGGGGGCACCTGCACACAGAGCCTTGCCTGTGTGTCTGCTTCATCTTCAACTGCTTCCCTTGACCGAAGGCTGAACTCCTGTGTCAGCGACCATCACACGGTCGCTGTGACCTCCCTCTCTCCTCTCCCTCTCCCTCAATTTATTTCCTCTCTCTTCCTCCATATCCTCCTCTTTTCTTTTGCTCCCTTTTGTCTGTCTCTCAATAAATGTGTTATGAGAGAGTAGCAGATGACAGGTGAATTTCTCTGTGTGTGCAGTATTAAGCAGAATGTGAATCAAATGAAATTCCTGCTTTATTCAGACAGATTTACAAAAGCAGGGGAATTACAAAAGCAGGAAGCATAAGGTATTACTTAAATGAATCATCCTTGTGCTAAGAATAATACTCACTGAAGACTTATGATAAAAAAAATACAGATTTTATTATTTAGATGAACAATATCTGACTTCATCTGTTAACAGTAAAGCTCCTCTTGATTTTCTCCTCTGTGGGAATTTGATTAACCATAAAACAGTGCATTATGTCACTCCTTTAATGTCATTTAGAGCTGCCAAAGGTCAGAGCTGAGGGACCCCCTTTTTACTTTTATTGAGATGTCTCGGCAATAAGAGTACTGTTTCAGCACAGCTGTATGCCAGGGCAGGCCGCACTGCAACAATGAACATCTCTGTGCCATCACATTTCAGACTTTTCTGTGTCAAATGGAAAAAAATGGGGGGGGGGGAATGTCATGGCTGAAATATGGTCTGCTCATGTTACTGACAAAAAACGGCAGTACTTTCCTTTAATGAAAGCTTAAATATGATTAGTCAATTTTATATTATGGTTGTTAAATGTGTCATGTAGGGAAAAATAAAGCTTTATTCACTCCTAATGTAGTTGGGAAAATACGTGACATGTCAGTCACTGCTTTTTTCTCTTTTTCCACATGTGGTTGAAATAAATTAAAGGAATCAGTGTAATAACTTCAGTTTGTAGCAACACATTTTACCTACAATATAAATCTCAGAACCATGCGCACTGCATCTCCTGTGGTGATAATTGACCTAACGCCTGCATGCATATATATAGGTATGTGTGTATTTTTAAGAATAAAGGTGTTAATTTCTTTCTTCTCATCTAGTTGTGTTGCTTCTTCTGCCCAGCTGTGACCTCTCTCTATAGCTGCTTCCACTCTCAGGAAACACTCAATGATGAAGATCGGTCTGCTTTTAGAGCTTCTCGGTGTACACAGATCTTAGCTGACCCTGTGTAAATGCAGTTGTTGCAGAGGTGACCTGCTTGTAAATGAGGGTCATGGTTCAGGTGCTAAGGGTCACAGGAGTCGGCCCTCTCTGTGCACGAGGGCACCTTTGTGGCTGCCACTGCTTCAACCCCCAAATGCTGAACGTGCATTTGATTGTGTTAGAGCCAATAACGTATGGTGCTCCAAGGCAACACAGAGGTCACCTCTGGGCCCACTGAGATGTGAAAGGTGACAGGCAGCAGGATCTAAGCCAATAGAACTCAAAGAGCATCTGTCAGATGTCTTGGACAGAAGTGTTTGCTCAGCAATCAGACATCTTTCTTTTAAAGAGACACAAGTGCTTTGTGGATAGAAAGGTATTCTTTAATGCCTTTTGATACTGTGCAGTAGCTGGTAAACTGTTCAGTGTGAGGCTAATTGTTTAGTAACACTAATAAAACAGTGGTTAAATAATACATCCTCTTATTAGTCTTTTATAAACCTTGTTTTACTCACCTACATGTTGGACAGAAACACCGAAGAATTGTTAAAGAAGTGCAAAAGACTTTCATTGCTGTATGTGCTTGAGAATTTCAGAGCAAAGCATCACAACGCACAGCACTTAAGCCAAATCCCAAAGGCCGTGACTGGCGCAGCGTGTCCCACATTAGCTCAACCACAGCTCACTGAAATGGACTCGCCTGAGTGGAATGAAACCCATAAGGCACCATGCACACCACGCCGGCGGCTTTATCAGACAAAGATCAATGGACGGCAGCATTCACTTGGAGCACCCAAGCTGCAAGGACAAATACAGTATCTTGGGGGGTTGCGAGAGTCATTGATAGGCTTAGGCTGTGTATGTGTATGTCTCGCCTCCTTTAATCAGGTTTCCCAACAGCAAACACTGGGCGTCAAGTGATGCGTTTCAGGCAGTGAGGCCTTTCAGGCAGGACAAAAGGTGGGAGAAGCTGTGGGACTCAGAGCCCGGCCCTCTCCTTGGCTGAATGTCTCGCAGTTTTCCAGTGGAGCTCAAAAGGCCTTTGCCCTTCCAGCTGTAAAATTGGCAGACGGGGAGCCTCGAAAATCCCCCAATAACTGTGAGTCCACACAAAACTGCGGAGATTACTCTGAAGGAGCTAACCAGGCTTAAACCAGCCCATATCAGAAGGTGGTAGAGACTGAAAACAACATGTTTTTCAGAGCGTTATAGCACAATTGCAATACTCATTATACACAATGTTGTGTGCAGTGTTTTGTTTCCCTAATAGTGAACAAATGGATGCAATTATTGTAAGCCATGGTAGAAACTAACACCATTTGACTGTGAAACATAACACAGAGAATTTACCTGACTCTGTAACATTTTATACTAAACAGGTTGATCTGAGAAGGAAAGATTTTATATTTAAAGAATGCAGGAAAAACATGCGTATACAACGTGTATGAAAGAATGTAGACTAATAAGCCCACATTATAGAGGGGTTTGTTTTTACCCTGAGGAATAGGCTTGTGATCATAGTTGAATCATAAACATTATTTTGAGTGATTCTTTACATAAAGTGTTTTCATATTTTTCAAGCTCTTGTGGCTCGAGGGGAGAGAAAATCAGTAATTGTTCCATATCAAAAGCAAACCATTGAAAAATCAGTATTTCCTAGTTATAGCTTTAATGAAAAGAACCTTCTATGTAGGGGTTTGTTATGAATACACTACAATATCTCACACCATTCGTTTTCTTTGGTCTAAAATCAGTATAAAATGTTTTTGAAACGCTTCAGTATGTGAACATTGCTTTACTGTATTGATCGCCATGTTGTTAGCATCTATACATTATAGCACAAAGTGAAAGTGCTGGAGGTCTGCGTTCATAATTATTGCATCACAAGCTAGTGAACTGAACTAAAGCCTCTCAGTGGAGAGAATCATTTATTTATGAAGTGGCCCTTGACTTAAGAAGGTCATGGATCTTATGAGGGGTTTTCAGTTCATATCATAAAACAACTGATGTGGATTCAAACAAAATAACAGGTCGTCATTATGGAGCTGTTTATGGCGGCTTCAGAAATCTTGTAAGGAACAATGAACTGTTATGTTTGTAGATTTATGACAATATGTGAATCTTGTGATGCACTTGCAAAGCAAACCACTACTCTATTCTTTTTTAGACATTATTAGACCATTAAGCATGTCTTTAAAATAAAGTTAGTCACTGCTAGAAGTAAGAATGCCGATGACATCATAATGCTGAGCACTTTAACACCGTATCAGACGTTTTACCTGGGATGTATTTGGTTCTTATAGTCTTCTTATAAAAATATTTTTTATGTGATAGCACTTCTGTGTTCAACATTTGACAGAATGTAGGTAGAGTCGGGTTTTAAGGAATTATAGGGAAAAGTATTATGTACTTTTTGACAATTTGTGTGAGTGTAAAAGCTTTAACAAGGATACTTTTATTCTCTTTAACTGTTAAATAACTTGTATAGGCTTAGGCTAGAATCTTTAATGGTAATCTTGACAAAGGCTATAGTGAGCTATAAAAAAACATACTGGAAATGTGAAATTATATCATTTACTCTTGCAATGAAACACACAACACACACTACTGAGTCTTCTTTAACCTTTAGCAAATGTATGAAATTGACTAATGCCAAGGTTACGACATAGGCACAGGGACTCTGTGAAGGTAGCCAATGTTGGAGATGTGCAGTTGACACAGAGCACATCAGTCAGGGCCCGGCTATGTTGTTTACATGATTCACAGGACTCGCTGCTCATCACGGCCTGTGCCACTCCGTCAGGAAGAAAGAGAGAAGGATTGTAACTTTGGCCCTATTGTTTAACAGCTCCCAAAGACAGAGGACACAGAATTTATTCTGAAGAGCAGGAGGCACACGGTGGAAAATGACCTTTAACTGCACTTCCTTAGCTGAATCTCATCCAATTAGAGCACTGTATATTTTCCCTAATAGCAGCTGATGAGGCAGGGCGTATGAGCGAGCACGCCCGAGCGGCGTTGCTATGCAGCGAGATGGCTGCTTAGCACCAGAGGAGCGCTGGGGAATAAGTGAGCAGAGAGCTTTAATTTGATAGGGTTAGAATCCTGCAGGCTCCAGGGTCGTGGGTCACCAGGAGCTTGTCTCACACTGAATATGAAGAAATCAGAAGTAAATTGCTTACATCTGCTGCCAGTGGCTGTGAAGGCTGTGATTGGCTCCCAGAGGTGTGCACTATCTAACGCAGGCAGCGGAAAGGGGCCTTGGTGCAAAGAAGGCTTGTAATTGGAGTAATTCTGCATTAATAGATGTTAAAAATCCTCCAAGCAGCTGGTTTGAAAAGCAGTGCCTTCGTGAAATGAAGCAGGATTACGGGGGCGTTATTTCTCTTTTTTTCTCCCTCTTTAAATGCCTGCACTACATTGCAATCACAGCAGCCAGCTATAAATGCTTTGTCTTCCTTATGAAGGCAATGATGGTTACGTCAGACAGGAGAGCGGATAAATAAGGTAAACAAAAGTGCCATGTGAAAATTACTACCCATCAACATTGTCCACAGCCTGGAATGAGCGGAGATAGCTTGTAATATTACTGCCAATGAATAATGTTATTGTAGGTCAAAGTTTGAGATGCTCCATATTGCATCCTCCATGTTTCCATCTATAGATTTCATACCAGCTATCTGCTTTGTTTGTCTGGTGCTCATTGTGAAGAGCTATTCCTGCATGCTACAAAAACACTGCACATGTTCTCCTGTCTGTGTGACACTGTGTGGTGGTTCATGCGTCTCAACACGGCCCTTCTTTGGGACTGTGTCCAACAGAAAATGGGACAGGCTGTGAATTATCACAAATGCTCTGGCAAATGACACTTCATTGGAAGGTCTTTGTCACCAATTATGTGTCTATTAAGAAACAGTCAATCAGTCAATGTGCAAATAGCTAACCCTCTGAGGGCTCAGCTATTGACAGGAAGCTGTCAATAGTCCATCTGATATGATTTAGCTGTGGAGGAACTCTGTGCTCACCGCAGAAGCTTGACAATCCAGACGCCTGTTCTGCGGCGAACTCCTACTCTAGCTAGTTTATTGACCAACAATTATTTTAATGAGACTTTTTAATGGAAATGTATTATTCACACTGGATTCACTGAGCAGCTTGCTGAACCTTTTGATTACAAGGTCTTTGGCACATCAAGTGTAGGTCATTTCTGTGCATAGCAAAGTAAAAGTTTCCATTTTACATCAATGGCGGCGTATTTTTGTGTTATGTAACACAAATGAGCCACTTTCCTCTTTGTCTTGTGGCCTCCAGCATATTATGCAGCGTCTACATTTGACTAAACCAAAACGCAAATTGGATGTCTGGCAGACTAATTTGATTTCCCCCAAAAACCCTGAAACTGAAACCCTGTTAGTTACCTCAAATGATGGACACTAATACTGTTTTTTCAGCGTGTAACTCCAGCTCGGCAGACTATCCCATCCCAATCAAAACAGTTACTTCCCAAATGTTATTACATTATGTTGCCATTTTCAGATAAATGACTGTAAAACGGCTCTGATTCACCGTTGATGTCCATGTACAAACCCATTACATCTAGTGGCTTACTCTGGTTTCATAGAGTCCCACTGTCTCATTTGAGTCACTTGTATACTTGAGATAATGTGCTACAATACCATCACTGTGGATTAAGAAATATCTTTTAAATACAAACAGCATTGGCATGAAAAGGCATTTCAAATCAGGATGCAAAAATCTGTCAATCTCCATAACAAGAGTACGTTCATTTTCAGTGTTTTCTGTTTGGAGGGCATCATCTAGCTCCGAAAGCTGTCTCAAGCTGAGCACAAATGAGGAAAAAAAACAGACATATCTGCTTCGTACGGATGCTTGGAGATGTTGGCTCCTGCTTTTCAGACACTTTTTCCTGTCAAAGACTGACTGGCTTGTCAGTAAGCAAATTATAAAATGAATGACAATCCTATGACATTGCATTTGCTTTAACCAGTCAGCTGGGTTACGCAGCATTCACTCACATTGTGACACTGCATGATTGATAATCAAACACAGCCACAGGGCACACGCTGATACCATACCTGAAAATACAGTTATTCCTCACCATAAAATGCATGTGATTTGGCTCAGCTATTGCCATTAGGTAGATAAGTGCATCTTTTCAATTTCCTTCCCCGGAGCTCACAGGAGACTCTTTACGTTCAGGATGGATCAGACTGGCAGAGAGTGAGCCGAGGAGCTGATAGTCCTCAACTATCCGCCATAATTACCATGACAGACTCACTTAAGCTTCTCCTCCATCCAGCAGTAACTGACATGCAGAGATCCCAGGATTCTAGTTGTGCATAATGGTCGTACATGGGCAGAAAAAAAAGCAGAGGTTACAGCGTCCACGGTGAGGCCATGTTCTTGTAATGAAAGGTGTCCAAGGGATGGAGGTTGACTACATTTATTGTACCTCTATGATCTTTAAAGACTGACGGTATTCGAGTTATTAGTCATAGACTGTACAGGAAGTAAACTACTTGCACAAAACAAGTTGTTATTGTTAATAGAATTTTAACCAAAAGAGAAACATACTTAAATAACTTTTTTTTATCAAACGTCCCTCAGGTAATCTCCAAATATGTGCTCCTTTCTTACTTTTTTTTTTAACAAAGGAACTTACTCCTTTTATTCTTTTTTTTCTTTTCTTTTTTTGCACATTTGAATAATATTTTCTGTTTCCTTGTTTCTGATATGATTTGTGGAGGGAACAAATAAACAGATAATCATTAAAAAGCAAAGTAGTCCCATAAATCAGTGGTGGGTGTTCCAGCTGAGGTAGCTCAATAAGCTCTCCCTTAAACATTGGCCCATGGTAATGGGAATATCTGAGGGTCAATCGGGGTTAGGCAGTCTTCCTCCACAGGAAATGAGCTTTTGGTGGGCTGTGTTCCCAAGGTAATGAGCAGTGTGTGTGTGTGTGTGTGCGTGTTTAATCTTAGCTAATAATGTTATAATAACTGGATAAATTATTAAAACAAGCAAGTGGTAACATTCTTAGGACCACGTGTGCAACTTGAATTCATTGCATTATTTGACAACTTTGCAAGACAGAAGAGATTCTTTGTAGCGCATTAGTGTGTTTTTATTCAGAGGTCTGACTGTTTTTTTTTTATTGCTTAACTTTAAGCCTTGTTAAGTTGGGGTTGGGATGCATGATGAGACCAAACACCCTTAGTATAACCTCTGTTTTCTGGGGTCAGACAACATTGTTACATTAGCTATCCAAACTCTTGCTCTTTTAGTGAACTTCCTCATCACATTCCCATATGCACGTTTCCCCTCCTGAAATTCTATGCCCATACAGCCCAAATGTAACACTACCAGTCAGAAGTAAAATCTCTGTTCTCTTCATCTGCTGCAAGGTCATTATCTGCTCAAAACCTGCCGTAAAGAAGCAGCGGTGAGCAGAAATGAAATCATGTCCTAATATGCAAATGACTTCCTGAACACTCCATATTGTAGAACCACATGCATCTGGCATGATTGGGCAGAGTAGGACAAATTGTCCTCAGTTAGGGCATTTTGCTACTCAGCAAAAGCTGGTGTTAAACATTAGAGCCATGTTCACAATTAGCATGACAAAGGTGAGCAGGGGAAGAATACATTGAGGAATAAATGACAAAAATGTATATAAATCCAATACAGACTAAGTGCTGAAATCACAGAACAAATGCATCCAATAAATACTTTCTTCATGTAGAGCTGATTTCACCCCGCCATTTTGATCACGTCATTCCCTCTGGAAAATTGCAATTAAGTTTGGAGAGATAAAACATGCCAACTACTCTGCATTTCAATGCTTGATTGGCCTATCAGCTAGTCAGTGTGCCGCCATGGTTTTCATCACTGTTAATTGATCCTTTCTTTAATTAATCTGGAAAGGAAAGCCCATATCTCTATCCTGTCTGATCGTCCCCTCTGTCTGTCATAACACAATAAAGGCCCTATCCTATTGCTGCTAGCTCTGCCTTAGCCTCTCCCTCTGGCTCTCGGCCAAGCGGACTATTTATGGAGCACCTATCTGACGAAGAGCCTGCCGTACGGAGTTCAATGACCGGGTTCATTAGCGGTGCTTTTCCCAAGCTACTTCTAATTTGCATGCAGTGACACCTTGCTTTAATATGGATGTGAAGGTTAGCGGTAGGCCGAGACACTTCTTCAACTACGCATTGGTCTAAATATTATTTCTCTAGCTCCTAGTTCCTCCTACTGTAACTAACACTGCAGCATTATCCCTCTGATTTAATTAAACCCCCGCTTTTTTTAATGCTTTGTTCCTCTGCTGGCATTTCATGTATGTTAGCATACACGGTGTTAGCATTCCCTGCTTTCACATAGAATAAAAATGAGATACATAACTGAATGATACATTTTTGTGATTTTGAGTATTTTATCAACAACCACAAAATAATTCAGTAGTAAACAGCTCTAAGATTTGAGTTAAAATGAAATGAAGTAAATACAAATAGTCAAATATGTTTAAAAAAGTCCTAAATAGCAAACCTAAATAAAAAGTCTTCAAAGTGATTAGATATGAAATGAGCATTTCTGTCTTATCAAATCCAATTGTTTGTATGATTTTATTTGATGGATGTTTGACTTCATCCAGGAAGATTCCTCAAGACTTTTTAAACAATACTTTCTTTGTCTGTGTAAAAAAACTCTGTGCCCTCTCTTTTGTGTATCTTAACAGTTGAACTGTGATTCTGACAGCTCTACCTGCTGTAATGGTTGCCTCCAGGAGGTGTGAAACAAGGTCTTAACACTTTGGCTTTTCACTAAGAATGTGTGCTTCTGTCTGTGCTTACAGTTAAAAGTTACAATTGGACCATAAAGCGTTTTTCCCCAGCAGACTGTAAAGAAATGGATGGGAGGCAGCTGAGAAATGAACATGTGAGTATCTGTTTCTGTCTAATTAAATCCGCAGAACAGCCTCAAGCCTTCCTGTGCCAAGACTGCATTCAGACAAACTTGTACATCCTGTGGTCTGGCTTCTGTGGTAGCACACTGCCACCTATTGTTTAAAGTCCTCCTCTGTGCTCTGAAACCTTTGTCTGCTCCTCTGCTGATTGCTGAAAAGACAAGTCAGCTGCTAACAGATAACTGATGATAGTGACATCAGTCATGTGCCGGGATAAAACACTCTTTTAAGATCACATAGCTCTTTTGAAGGCTTCTTTATTACTATTTGTACAACACATAGGCTACCTCTAATGGCACAAATCATCTGAGCAGGAGAGTATTGTAAACCCCCGGCTCTTATGTGTTATCATTGTGAAATGTGTTTTCTTACTGTGGGATTCTGCAAAGGCCCATTTGTTGTTGTTGCTCTTGAGAACAAAGCAAAAGAAGAAGTGGCAGCTGGAGGAGCAATTTTTGTCCATCAAGGGCTATTGAGAGTTCAATTATTTATCTTGTGAAGTGTTCCAAGGATGTGGTCAGCTCATCAGGGTTATAATGCACCGAGTGAGAGGACATGTGCACGGAGCGCAGGGAGGAGGATGTTGTTATAGTCTGAAAAAAGTCAGCTAAAGCTTGTTTCCAGATACAAGAACTCCCACGCTCTGTGCAGCTGATGAGGAAGTCTTTAGAAACCGACTATGTTCATATCTGTGCTTGTGAGGAGGACCGAACTGTGAATGTTCAACAACAAAACTTCAGCTGAATGACTTAATTCCTCTTATTTATTATATTTCTTTACTAAAAGTGCACAAAGTGAAACTCAAGGTCAAGCCTGTCGGCCACTCGCACACAGCAACAGACAGTTGGTCCTTCGGAGAAATTCAGTGGGAGTTTTTAGTGGCATTATAGAGAACACTATATAAAGTGTCAAAGTTGATGTTGTTCGCTCAGTTATTCACTTATTTATCATTGAGAGACTTGTTTTGAATGTTGCAGACATTTAATAAACACTATTATTATTTTAAGATTCTAAAAAAAATAAAAAGATTATTTTGACTTTGGAAAGAACATTTCCTCATCAGCTGAAACAAATTACTTTGCCAACTTTGCTGTGATGACAAAATAGAAAATGTGATTACACATTGCATATTTATAGATAATAATTCAGCCCAGTAGACTGACATTAATAATACACGTGTCTGATTATGTTGCTTATGTGTTTATGTTTGATTAAATCACATAGTGAATGTTTGATCGTTTCTGATCACTCCTATAAAGGGGGGATCCCCGCTAGCAGCCACTTTTACAATCAACATAACCTAAGGGGGTTTAAACCAACCAAAAGTTCTCTGAAAAAGTTGATCAGGCCAGCTGGACCAAAGTGACTACGTTTTTCTAACCTCTTGTTACAACTGTCACCACAGTCTATCCAAGTCAAATTCCTTGTATGTGTAGGTAGGGCTGGGCGATATATCCCCTTTTTCGAGATATAGCGATATATTTTCAAACCAAATTTAGGCTAAGACAACATCGTTTATAATCATATAGTTTATGTTGCGTTGAAATAATGCGATACGTTCCTTCCTAAAGCCACCGGTTCACCTATTTGTCGTCTTACTGTCTGTCTCTCTCTTCACCCTGCTCCGCATCTCTCCCTCCATGAGCAAAACACAAATACAGCCTTTATAATAAAATACACAGCTGTGTGTATTTTATTATTCAGGGAAGGAAGATTTTTTATTCATTTTATTTATTAATGGAACATTTTTATGTAATATTATTATAGTTTTATTTCAACGGGTAGTTTATTTGATGTCTTTTTTCATGTCGTCTACATGTTGACATGCAGCTGGCTGTTCATAAAAGTGTCTGTGTGATATTTGACATTTGGCTCATGTAGATTTGGCGTAGAACTGACTTTGTTTTTCTTTACAGAATACAGTATAGAGATATTATCGTGGATTGCCATTCAGCTAAAAAATATAGAGATATGTTTTTCGGTCCATATTTCCCAGCCTTAATGTGTAAGCATAATTGTAATACAATAAAGCAGATTCTGATTCTGATTCTGATTTGCAGAATATTTAGTCAAATATAAGAAGAGTGGCAGGAGAAAAGCAGCATGAACACAATTTATCATCTACACTTAATGCCAAAGAACCTTCAGCCACATTTTTTCCAGCAGAGATACATTACAACAGTTAATGGAGAGAGGTTGGCAGGAGAAAACAGGATATGCATTATGTCCATAAAGAACGTCAAAGCCAGGGATGAGATCATTCACTGTTTTTGGTCTAACTCGCTTTGGAGCAAAGATTACATCGTTACATGAAAAACTTAGCATCTACAATAACATTTATACTATTATTTATACTGTTCTTATGTAGTGGGACCAGTTTTTGTAGGGCTTATGTGTATGATTGTTAAAATGTTGCCATCACACTCTTTCAGGAGAGTCCTACTTTCTGAGTTCTGATTTCACATGTTATTGTACACAAAGATAACATTTTACCAGCATTTAAATAGAAAAGAAACATCTGATGTTCTTTGGCTAAACCCCCCAATGCACCAGACCTTCTGCCCCCTCCATCAAAGAACAACAAAAGCAGCTTCAGCCCGCCCATCCCCTGCTGCACATGTGTCATTCACTTTCTTTTCAACACATCAGAACATAAAAAGGCAACTTGATACATGTCCAGATCTGATGTTACTGAAATGAGTTTGGAGAAAGACAAAGTGGAAGTGAGATCTGGTGAATTTCTACAACTGTTACAGCAGCAGCCGAGGAAAATACATCACTAGTTTATCCCCCTCAAAAAAAAAAATGGATCACTTTCAGAATTCCTACTAATGTCCATCCGTTTCTCCCAGTCAAATGGACTCTGGAGAAGTGACTGATTTTACACTGAACTCAATAATCCAGAGACTGTGCAGCTTAAGTCATGGAGCTCCACTGTGCGTATGTTAACACCATTAAATCACCTCAAATGCCTACATGATTCAATCTTTTTCACAGTGGACGACAAGTGAATTGAATTTCCCCAAAGTGGCTGTCCATTTCCTGTCTACATGTGACGAGTGGCTATTCGGTTGCCGGGGAATTCAGACCCACTCTCCCCTTCACTTAACTCTCATATCACATTTAGCACAGAGCGGGAGGCTGCCCATTTTTCAAAAAATACAAATCAAAAAATGTTATATGAGAACGTTAGAGAGGCATACATTCTTCTTCTGATTGTGGACGTTCCCCTCCCGTATATGAAACATTTATTTATCTTTGAAAGTGTGCAAATGTTCTTAAAGAATACAGTTATTCTTTTCTGGGGGAAGGATATCTTTTCTATGCCTCCACAGTAGACCATATTCAGCCTAAATTTTGGCATGGAAGCCAGATGAGGCCCCGGCCTTGTGCGAGCCTGTCAGTGGCACTCTATAGCACAGCGGCTCTTAGTGGCCGTGACTCCCTGACCTGCTTTCCCGCTCCACTGTGAATAGCTGCTGGCACCTCTTTCCAGCCTGTCTGCTAGATGAGGAGCAAGTTTAAAAAGATACAGAGTGTTTTTTTTTTTTCGTTTTCCATATTTGTCTTGGTTATGTGTTTATACTATATGTTCTGTCCACATAGTTCTGCACAGTTTGACAATGCCCTCCAGATCAGTTATAAGAATAACTAATTTATTACATAGTTTATTAGGCTCTGAATCCTTAACTAACTTGTTGTAGTATAGGCATTAGCACTGAGAATAAAAGAACTAAACAAACACAGTACAGCAATTCTCCATGTAGATTTTGTTAAAACTTTGTTACATTGTTTTATTAAGTGTAATTATTTGAGCCCTCAAATCAATTGCAAGATAAAAGATTCCAGCGTGTTCTAGCTGTAGTGGCACTGAGACACACGATGCACACAAGGGGCTGTGGAGTGCTGATTTCCCCAACAGACTGCGCCTGTTTGCTACCTGCTTAAATCGGGGCATTTTAAAACCATGTTTAGAATAAACGGGCTGAAGGGAATAGAGCACCTAAGAGCTGAAGAAATTGAGAGCTCTGCAGACTTGATTGACAGGCCTTGTCAGTAAGTCTCTTCCAGTAAGAGGCACCTGCCTCAATCCTGGTGGGACACCCCCCCCAGCTCCAAAGTGAAGCGCAAAGGCATTGTCTTAATTATCCCCCTCCCTTCCCCCCAAACCCCCCATCACATCTCAACAAGGAAGAGAGGAAAAAAAAACACAATTAACGGTAAGCGTTTAGGGGAGAGAGATTATTTACTGGGGCCCATCCAGTGGAGACAGACGCTCAGCGGTCCTGAGAGACAAGCATGTCCATCAGCTTGGGGAAGCCGAGCGATCCAATTAAAGCAGAGATCTTTCAGGCGGTCAGTGCTAACTGGTGGTGTTCATCATCTGGCTTTCATAATGTTTTATTGGTTTCAATTGATCTTTCTTTTTAAGGGCAAAACACTTGATTTTAGGTGCAAAACATGAGGGAATGTATTTGTTTGTAGCCAGAGGAGAAGAAAACAAAAGCCTTCAATGCATTGTTAAGTTTTGATCATAGTTTGTGAGATCAAGAAGAATAGTTGTGAATTTAATTCATAATAACATGCATGACTCCTTGACAGACTTGTTGCACTATCACAAGTTGTTATCTATCTACATGGTTGTCTGTCTATACAGGAAGAACAAGTAAGACAACAAAAAGCATGCAAGGATGTGACAGAAGTAAGATTTTAGCACTCTCTATAGAATGCAGACTTCACTTCAGACCCTCCAGGCTGAGGCTAAAAAAGATTGATGCAATTCAAAGAGCAGGACTTTACTTTGAGTGAGGCAAACCAAATGAGAGTCTGGGCCCGGGGTCTGCAGGTCAGCTAGCAGGTGGGAATGAGATGAAGCAAAGCGGAGGGGAAAAAACAGGGTGGCAGAGTGGGGACGTCACATCTGGGCTGAATTGGGGAAGTAATACGGCGGGCCGAGAGAAGTGTTTGAGGATCTGGAAGGCAGATCTCCTTTCCTAAGAAACAGCAGGTTAGTGTGTCAGCGGGGAGTCCAGATGAGAATGATTAGAGGTGGCCTTTGAGGAGCAGGTGCCTCCTCTACCTCTGCTGCTAAGCCCTGAATGGACCGTCATTAATCAAACATTGTCATAAGGCATTAAAGCAGAGGCTACTTTATGAGCATGTCAAATTCCACCTTGTACGTGGTTTGTTTCAAACGTATGAATTTTCTGCATATGGACTATTATGGGGCAGCATTTCATGGCCTTGAAGTTGAGGCTGTGATGGAAGAAAGAAGTAAAAGGGGCCTCTTTGTAATTGTTCGTGCATTACCTCACTTAACATTACATCATGGTAGAAATTGTAGACACACTATTTGACAATATAAAATCATGTGGCCAGCAGATTTAACAAAGCCTGACCAGTTGTTCCCAGCTATTAAAACAGAGACACATCCACTGACAAAATCCTGTAAGAAGCCAAGAGTAACAACAGTGTGTGCTAAAAATCTCACAATTTCCCCCATGGCTCTATCATCCTCACTGTCTCTCTCTGCTCCCCGGGCCCGCCTGCTCTGCATAGCAAGGACGGACACGTTTGAGCATCGATTCAGCGCTACATTAAGTAATCTAGTAATCATTTACACCAACTGTTTTTTGGGGGAAACAGAAGCATATTAAACAGGCATTAATGTCACTACGAGGAGACCAGAGCGCTCTGGCTGCGATGTGTGAGCTGTCTGACTTGGACGGCCCACGTTAAGGGTTTCTGCTCTCAGTTACCTCCTCGAGCTGTACAATGAAGTGGAAGATCTCCTTTTTCACGCCACCGTTTCCACCCCATTTCTTTGCATTGCATTGTTATCCCCACCTAAAAAAACAAACAAAAAAAAACAATCCAGTCAGTCATGAAGCTCTTCCCTGAAAGAGAGCGGAGAAATGCATCTGCTCGCAGGCGAGTGGGCAGAGCAGCTGTGGACACAGACCACTGCATGAGAACTACAGTGTAGGTGTTTGTCAACATAAAAAGCTTCTAGACAGACGCAGAGACTCTTTCAAAAATACATTTAGATCTGCATTGAAGCACTGCTTTGGTATTCACACCACCACATGATTGCATGCATTTCACTACATTCAGGTCCACTTCAGCTTTGTGATACTGATACAAGTAGTAACGTAGGGGGCTAGATCATGAAGCCTTTATAGTTTGACAAGTTCTCCTTGAAATATTTTTGTTCTTTTTTTCAAAACAGGATGTTAAAACACACCTTGTCTGTATTGTTCCTGAAACCTGGAGAGCTTTAATAAGAACTGTATGGTCTGTAGCTGTGAGCTATCCTAAACCTTAAACCTTGGACAAAGACAGGGAGATGGAGAGGAAATCTGAGCCAAAGGCGGTCTAGCTTGAACGGATTTATAGACTTGCCTCCAGTGCATGGTGCAGATGTTTTGGTTGCAAAAGATTGAAAATGTTTTTCTCACCTTGGAATTGGTGTTCACAAAAGACCATCATGGTGAATGTTTGAGAAATATATATATAAAAAAAAACAAGATTTAAGAAAGAGATTTAAGATTGATTGATTTTTTTAAATACCCAACAGAGTCCGAAGAAATAAACGTTTACATTTCATATGCTTAAAGAAGATAATTTACAAACAGAAAAAAGATAATCAAGCAAAAAAGTGTGGATGGACTATAACATTAAAAAAAAACTTCATACAATATGGATACCTTGCAAAAAATACAGAAGCTGTTTACAGTTTTCAACAAATACTAATATTTAATATGGTAATGTGTTAAAAAAAAAACACAATACACGTAACTTTTAAAAACTATATTTCTTCTGCTTCCAAACTCGGGCCTGACTGAAGTGCATTCTTCTCCTCTGGCGTTGGTTTACGAAGGAGGTGTGGGTGGCTGGGAATCAGTAATGATTTACAAATAATAAGTAGAGGAATGAACAAATCAATAAATCAGTAGATCTCTGGATATTTGTGAGGCAACCTTATTTCTTTATTTATCCGCCTGTTTTATTTGTTTTCAGCTCTCCAAGGCAGGAGCAGGAATCCCAAATTATCCAGGGGGTTAGGGGGCGCAGTGCCCCTGAGCCCCGAGCCCCATAGCGGAGGTAACGTATTCAATGGCCTGGGGCGAGTGGAGGAGAGAAGCGGCCCTGCTGCATACTGATGGCAGGGAGAGGAGCCAGTAATTGGAGCTGCAGAGGAGAGGGGAGAGGAGGGCAAGCACTGGGAGATGATGGCTTTGTTTTCTCTCTCTCTTCCTGTCTGTGCCGCTCAAACTCCTCCCCCCTCCCAGACCTCTCTCTCTCCCTCACACTCTCTGAGTAGAGATATGGAGAAATTGAATAGAGATACTTGCTAATTGGTCTCTTGCTGCTTGCTTAAAGGACCGTAGACATTCTTTTTCATTTGCCTATTGAAACTAATAAACTATGTCTGTGTGAGTGTGTGTGTGTCTCTTAGTGTGAGAGTGTAGTAAATCAAGGATTACATGACACACTGTGTACTTTCAATGGAGAAAGGAGGAAGGTGTGACGGACTGCTGTTACAGTACGTTGTTGTGATTAAGACTGAAAGAGAAGCTGCTCAAAAAAATGAGCATGTCATTGAAAAAAAAAAAAATCGAAGTGTATTTAAAACAATATCAAAGCCTTACTGGATCATTTGCTGCCTTATTTCTCCCACTTTGTGTAAAACATATGCTTTCCGTCCATGAAAGCCAATTTAAACCCAGCGCCTGCTGATATGATGTAAATTGTTAAATACTATTTTAATCAGAGCACATCGCCGCTAATTAAGAAAATTACTCTGACAATTGGTTTGAAGCTGGTGTAAGAGCTCAAGCCAACATTGCAATCAGGCTTGTTCCTTTTGGTGCTGCTCCCTCATGTGGGTGTGGAATGCTGGGAATGCGGTTACATACATTACAGAGCATCACCATTAAATCAGCCAGGAGAAAAAGTGACATTAAAGTGAGTCTGTAGCTTAAATAGCTTCCAAAACGGCCTCATTATATCCACGATGTCCTCGGTTGACACAGTTAAACGGTTTGAAATAAGCTGGCAAATGGCCTGAAAGAAGGAAGGAGGTAGTTGTGGCACGTTGAAGTCATTGCTGTTGGCCAGTCTGCCCTGCACAGGTTGAAGCCCGCAGGTCACCAGAAGGACAGAAGCACGAGGGGCTTTCATTTCCTGTCAAAGAGGAGCAGAGAGACGCTTTCCGAGGCATCAGTCGCAGGCTAATTGGGCCCCTGTGGGTGACACTGCAGCATCATAAATAAAACAAACACAGTTGTGGTGTTTCTGCCACTGGACTCTTTAAACCTTCATCACAGAGCGAGCGGATCCGATGAAACACCCAGCCTAATTACTCTGGTACGGGGGCTGTTATCTTTTCTGCCTCGCTGTAATTGATCCTCTTTTTTTCTGCATGCATTTATGTTTTTAATCAGAAATGAGAGAGCGCAGTGCCTGAGAGCTGAAAGACCTTGTAGGAGCTGATAATTAGCAGCTTTGGTTAATGGGCCTAACTGTACTCAGTCGCTACATGACTCTGGTGTCACAACGTGGCAGAGCTTGGAGAAGATGGTGCTCAGGGGTGATACACGTGATTAGTCTCCACACTTCACCACAGCCCTCTTCACACCTTAGCCTTAGCACACAAGACTCTGGTGGAGAAAATTACACACCCTAAACTGCTCCCACTAATCAGATCGGCTGTGAGTGTGTCAACCTCTGACTGATCAGTGACCAGCCTCGAAGCTATAATCTTTTTTTCCAGTTCTCTTGCAAGGAACAAAAATATTAAAACACAAGAGTACTAAGAGTTATACTTAGAAGTGTAACAGATAAAAGTAGCGTGGAGACTGTAATATATGTGCTGCATTTGTATGTTTGTATAGCAGCATGTATGCTAATTCGGATAAATATACAACTTGCCCTCGGCCGTGAATTATAAATTGGGCTAATAATAATACGCTCACAGTCTCTTGCTTCTTTTAAATTCACATTTGATCAAAATACATCAGCCCCCAGATTGTCATGTTGTGCATTCTTCATTCTGCGGGGTTTGCTGGAGATTTCACTTTGTTATGCAGCCAGTGGCTCCTTCCTTGGGACCATATATCCATATTCATTCAGAACCTATAGAATGTGTCAAACAGAGGTGTCCTAATTGTGTCCTTGATGAAAGGCTATTAATATTGAACACTTTCCCATTCACCCATGTGCAGGCACAGAGAAATGTGTTTTCCCCTTCTTTCAGTGAGACAAAAAGCAGATCTGTTCATATCTCTAATGATACCTGATTCCCCAGGGGTTAGCGGCGAGACTAGCTGTGGCTTTAGCAGATTCATCAAACAAAATATGCTGCTCTTTCCTCAGGAGGCTGAGAGTCACATTGCGTTATATCACTGTTAATTAGAATGAAATATGCAGTTCAATTATTCTTTGTATTGTTTCCCGACGCATGTGCTTGTGCTAACTATAGGGCACTGATGTAACACCAAATGTTGGAAAGCTTAACACTTTATTTCCCCTCTTTTTCTTTCAAAGCCTCAGAACAGTTTGTCCCCATTTTTCTGAATAACAAAGGAAGCCCATTACTATTCTGTTTAGCAGTCCCTAAACAAAGCATTTCAGAGTTTGAAGGTTCTTGTTCTTCTCATAAGCAGTTCTGTCATGATTGTGGCAGTAGCTGGCCTGATTGGCTGGGTGGCCGCATGTCTGCTCCCATGTGACATTGTTTTTGAGGCAGGCGGGAGCTGTCCTGTGGCCGATGTCAGTGCCCGACAACCTCTGATCCTGGAACAGCAACTGTCAGACCTGCACCTGTAACACTAAGACCTTGTGTTCCCCCCCATCCACAGAGCAGGGTTACGCTCAGACATGCTTTGCATCTTGCCAGCGCTCATTGGCCCAAGCAATGCTCCAGAGACTGAGCATGATCCCAGCTGTTGTCTTCATTTTAATGCACTCTGAATAATATTAAAGCAGAATCAGTTGAATTTATTAATAGAGCTTGCCCCTTAGAGAGATGCTTTTAAAGGCCAATGATTTAATTTCAGCTCTTAAAGGCCATCTTCTATTCTTGATGCTATAAAGAATTATGGCTTTTGCCATGTCTTAACACTACTGTGTACTCTGGGCCACAAAATGAATTATTAGTAAACTGGAAGTACTGAAAACAGCTGCTATTAGCGGCCATTTTTTCTCTGTGTTGTTACCCCAGATATATTCCCACCCGTACTCCCAGAGACAACATCAATCCTGGTTATCGTGATTTACATCTTCTATCATAGGGTGAGAATAAAGCAGAGCGCCGTCTGGTTGAGTTATAATCAGGAAGAAAAGGAATAGCAGGCATTATTTAAATAAAGCTCTCTATGCAGCCTCATTTGAACATTTAGACAAAATCATTAGGAACTGTCTTGTTAGGAAACTGCTTGTTTTTTCTTTCAGATTGTTTCAACTGTGTTGTTTCTCTCAAATTCTGATGTTACTGGTGTCAGCTTTCCATAACCTCTGCACCTTTAATTTAGGCCATTTGGGACTCTGAGCGCAGTCACTGATCTTTGTGACCTGCTTCTCAGGTGGTACACGCAGACCAAATAACACATGCATACGAGCTCTAACACATGTAAGTCAACCATGAGTCGTGCTTTTCTTACTTTGTCCTACTGTGCGCAGTGTGTCTCTCAGAGAGGAGGTCAGAGAACCTTAACGGCATTGCACATGTAACAATTACTAAGGAGGTGCAGAGAGAAGTGGCTTATTCAAATGAGGATTTTTTTTTTTGCTATGCATCTTTTTGTAAAGCAGCACAGAACTGTGACAGAGAGAAAGGTTGCAGTGTTCTCTCTCTCTTCACTCTCTGGTAGTTTGACGCCCGCTCCGGGGCTGAACATCAGAGGAGCGGCTGCTGAAAAAACAGGTTGTATGGGTCCTTGCACACAGCCTGCCTGTGGTGCTGCCTGAAGGACTGCCATGGAAACAAGGAGTGTGACAGGCTCAGGGGGGATCCGCCACAGCTGCAGGCACTTCCTTTTTGACAGCCTGATGAAGACATCACTGCCACACCATGCACAACAACAACAACTACTGGAGGAAAAAATGTGATCAGACAATGTTAACTGCTGTGTGGCTCAAATGTTCATTAGCAGGCTTGTAAAACATCCAGGGATTTTCCCCACTGCACACTGAGACCATATTGCACAGTGACTTCCTCTGCAGAGATTTTTGTTGCCTTCCCAAGAGAAAAAACATAAATAAATAATTTCTTAAATCTGATTAAACCTCTTTGAAAAGGGGCTTATATGTGTTTGTGTTTATCCACTATTCGAGTGTGTTTAAATAGGTGGCATGATTGTGCATTGGTGCATGCAGTGCTGAATCAACAACTGTTGTAACCCTGTCAGGCTCGTTGGTATGATCCACTGACTATGAATGATACAGGGAACATCCAAGTCCACAACCTTAGTGCCACACAATCAAAGAATTGACAGCTTGGAGGCAGGGAACCGTATTCCTGCACGACCATTCATAATGTCACCTGTAGCATTTGCCTCAGTAATATAATTTACTGTATGCCCATGACACAACTAAATTAACTGTTTTTGTTAAATTGGACTTTATGGGCTCATTAATGATCAGGTTTCTAACATTTGAATATCCCGGTGCAGCCGTTTGTTTGCTTAATATCGACTAAAAGTACCCTGAAAGTTTTGCTTAATTGGTTTCACCCCTTGGGGACAATTCATCTGGTCTTGCCAGGGATCCGCTTGTACCCTGCTCCCCTCATGCCCCAGCTCTGTGTTCCTCCCAGCACAGCCAAGCCCCCCACTCCCAGACCCGATGGAGCCAAGAATGTAGGAGGGTCTCAGCCAGTGTGTGGGATTTAGCTCGTCAGAAGCTCAGGGTCACCTCCACACCCTCTCACTTTGAAATGGACCCCTGGTGGCAGCTCCTGGGAGAGCCCAGTGATGTCTCTATCAGCCTGTCAAAAGAGATAGCCCGGGGCTCCACCAGGTCCCCCTGAGCCAATCAAACTCTTCGCAAAGCACAGATGGATGCTCTTTCACCAGCGTGCTACTGCTGAGGAGGGGGGGCACCCGACCGCGTTGCTCAGTCCCCCAATCAGTCAGAACAAACTCCCATCGGTGGGGTCTAAGCCTCACTTCAGCCAAACTTCAGTTCAGTTCTATGTGAATTTTAAAAGAGAGGACATGCCAATTGTCTGCTATCAGAAAGACAGGAAATTCTGCTTTTCATGCAGATGTGTACGAGCACACTTTAAGCTGAACTGCCTCATACATTGAATAAGTGCACTATAAATATAGGATATATAAGTAATTTTCAATTTTTTCCTGAATGTTCATTTCAGTATAAAAATACATCAACAAATTACCACAGCTGTTTTGCATTTTTGTGTCTGTGTATAAACTTGATACGTCAGAGACGATTGATAAAGGATTTACTACATCTCTCTCCTTGGAAAAAAACTGTTGTGGGGAGACTGATGGAAAAAGCAGAGTACGTGTATGTAGCCATTAGATAGGCCAGGTGTTTTTAGAGGAAATGTAGAGCACTAAGTGCTGAGGATGGAGGGAGTACTCTCTGTGAGATGAGCTCTTTCTCTCTCATCTGGACCCTGTTATTGTGAGAAAGCAACAAAGCACTGCATTAGGAAGCACAGTGGAGACACACAGCTTTGATGTGAGCTCGGTAACCAAGGCGCAGCGGTGGCCGGTGTGTGAGCTCTGTTCCAATAGCTGTGTTGTGTAATCAGATGTGTTTACTGTGTATTCAAGTAAAGAAGTGGTGTAAATCATCCTCACTAGTGAGCAGTTATGTGGGGGGGGGGGAGACAAAAAAAATTATAAAAATGATCAAGACTCTTTATTTGGGATTTTAGAGGTCTTAATTTGATGCTGCAGACTTGATACTTTGCAAAAATGAAACTCAAATAAATCAGTCTAACATACAGAAACTTAAAAAAAAGTCAGCAGGAGATAATACAATAAATATAAAGAGGCTGACAGAATTATATACATTAAATCCATAAGAAAAGTAGCATACAGTACTCTGATGCGATATTTTAATGGTGTATCAAAAACATTATTATGACTATTATTCACAACTCTAAAGGAATATATGTAACATGTAGACCTTAAATTTGATTACATGGATAAAGTAAACACATTGCCACAGCTTGTTTTACATAAACGTTTCTCCTAACCTAACCTTTAGGCAAATTTCTCAGTTTCATCAAGTTAAAAACAAAACTTAAGAGAGGAGGTCTACGGTAAGCTAAACCCGACGCTTCTCATTCTTATTCTAAACTATATCCAAAGATGAAGGCTGAGCCTTTCTTTTCTTTACCTCCAGGCTTGTGATTGACAGCGCCATGTGCTGCCCCCCTAGCTGCTGCAGTTCACAGCCTCTGTCAGGGGGGTGGCAAACACACAAGCCAGAGAGCGGCTGGCTGCCCCTCAGCAGCAGGGGGCAGAGTTAGGGTGGTACTGTGGGGTGCGTGGGGTCACAGCTCTGCTGGCACTGGAGCATTGTTGTCAGGTGGACAGCATCGTACCATACTCAAAAGGAGACCAGCCCTCAATCCTGCATGTCTGTGCAGCTTACTTTTTCTTTCGCGGCTGGCTGGTGGGCGCTCTCAGCGCGCTGTACTGCACCTGTAAAAACAAACAGGAGTTTGGTCAGAGGCAGGTAATCCGAGCTCAGTGGAGCGCACGGTAATGGCTCCCCTGAGGAGAGCTGGTGCAGGGGAAAGCGAGGCGGGCTCTCCTGTAATGAATCATTTTTTAAACACAGGAGCAGAGGGGATTAATCACAGAGAGGAAGGATTTGAAGAGTCAAGGGTGCCGTACCAGTGTACGCCCCCCTCATTCTGCACCACAGTCACAATATTAGAAACAGACATCAACTGTTGAGATGACCTGCCAGGCCAGTGAGGGAGTAGCAAACTGCATAATCACAGGGGACATAGCTCACACTTGTGAGCTATGTCCCCTAAAGAAAACTTTGTTAAAGCTGAGAATAGTAGCAAGTATTGTTTATGTTGCCAACATCAGTAAATATGTAACTTTTCACAAGCTTTACAGATCCACCCTTGATGGGACTTGGATTTCTTCAGGGAAAATCAAGGCCTAAAGAATAATATTTAAACTTCAAACTTTTACTTTTTTTTTTTTACTTTACACATGTAGAATAGGGCAAGATATATTTCCTTTTCCAGAAATTCCTTGGTGTTCAAATATATTTGCTAAATTGATTAATGTTATTGAATCATAATTTTCTTAACATTCAAAAAATTAGATTCAGTTGTCCATAATCCCTTTTTTTTTCTTTTTTTTTTTTTACTACAACCAACATCCAAAGAGGGCTGATCATAGGGTAAAGTGAAAAAGAGAAGAGCTGGAATTTGCAAAGTTGCTTTTGAAGCCTTCTTGCTGAGCTCAAACAATACGGTGAATCTGTTGAATAAAGGTAAAAACTCTATGCTAATTAGCTGGTGTCCATTATTAGAATGGGAGATGGAATGTGGGAACAAAGTGACTGCCTCCTGCATCAGAACATGAAACTGTCCTCAGAACTGACAGATGCTTCTTATTTCAGGACAGACACAGCGTTGTCAGAAGTCCCCGTTTGAGGCAGACTTTGTAGATGTGCGCAGGCACTAATTGCCAAGTCACATTTGCAAGAAAGACAGGAGTCAATTTTCAGCCTTTGTGGTGTTTTTGTGTCCATACCTATCTGAGGTTTGAAGTTCTAAGTCAACAAAAACAAAATATGTGGTCTATTGTTTTGGGTCTCCTGTGTATATGATGTTAAGGTTATTTTTCACAGTACGTAATGAAACACACTTATGATGAATCTTAAGGGTGTTTTGTTTTTTATGATTGGCGCTATTTTCAAGATGTACTTTTTCTTTTAAACCAGGCTAAAAAGTATTGTCTCCATGAGATTTGAAAGTGAGTCGCTTTCAAAGCTCAAACATTGTATCCCAACGGGGAAGAAGACATACAAAGGATTCTGAATCAAAATGTATTCACCACCTTGTTTTGCCAACTCAGTCAGCCAAATCTCAAACAACACAGGCTCCCTCCAACATCACAGAGAAGTCAGGAATGGCTTGCTGCAGGAGGACATCAAGGGTGCAGCAGAGAAACAGACTGGGGTGAGAGTGTCTTTCCAGATCCAGACTGTCAGGATTTCTCACTGAATTCCGTCTGGCGAGTTACCTGCGAGATGAAGGCACTGTGTGGCACTTCATTTCCTGGCCTAGCAAAATTCTCAGTCAGAGAACGGCGAGCACCCAGCACCGCTTATAACACCCTGACAGCTCTCCTCAGCTCTGTGATGTAAATGCAAATGACATATCAGCCATGGCTAATATGTAATCACATATGGCACCCAGCAACACGACTGGGGCTCACGACTACATTAATTGACTCCACCACCCTGAAGTGACTGAGGCCACATCAGAGTTTCCGTGCTGACACAACAGCCGGAGACGTCAGGGGCCCATGTCTGCCCTCGGCCAATCACCAACCTTCATGTCACAGTGCTTCAATCAGACAGACAAAATTGCTAATAACCGAGCAGGCTGCAGCAATATGGCTGAGGACAGGTTTGAGCATCTCCTTACTCAGACACTACGGCGACTACAAGGAGCTACACCGAGGAATAATTGGGCCAGGGCTGCTTTAGAGGCGAGAGTCCATTAATAATCAAACAAAGCCAGAGGATATATTTCTGCAACACTTGGGAATTCTGGTACAGCAAATAATGCAGACATCTTTAGGGAATTCCATCCCTATCTGTATGTAAAATTGGACCCTTACCTTTTGAGCATCAGAAGGCACCCTCTGGAGGAAATCCAGTATTTCATTATTGTCAATAGTATATGGGTTGCGCAGCTTCTTGGTAAATTTGTTAATGCCTGTGAAAACAAGTACACATTGATAAATAAATCTGCCAAACCAACCAGCATTGGTATACTGCTCTGCAGAGCAAAAGAGAATCATTCTAAAAGGAGTTATGTAACCCTATCTATGTACTGTATAGACTTCCAACCAGTGTATCAGTTACTGCTGGTGGTGCAATGGATCATCGTTGATCTGTGATCTGTTTGGTTCCCCCCCCCCCGTTCAACAGATCAATGAAAATGTATCATCCTGGTGTAAAGTAAATGTACTGCAAATAATGCCTTGGAGATCTGCTGTAGAAATATGAAGACAGTCCAGTCTTCTAAAAAAACATTTAATGCATGTTTTGACTTTCACACATAAAGTGAGGATATTTCCTTTTAGTGCTGGGGATTGTCAAGAACCTCACAATTGAATTCAATTTCATTTCTTTGGGTCAAGACTTTATTCCATTTCGATTTGACACTGATCAATATGCTTTGATATCAATTCAATAATACACAAAGATGGCAGAAATACCAAGATTATTACAGTTCCTTCTGATCTTTGTTAAATAGTAATGTGTGCATTATTTGAATTGGTATAAAACAAACTGACTCCTAAAAGTATTTTATATACTCTAATAAATAATCAAGTTGGGCACCTGTACAACGTGAATCACAGTATGACGGCACCCACAGTGCCCCCACAGGAGTGAGGCATCATTACAACAGCAATACAAGATTTCAGTATTATATGAATTGATATGGAATTTGGAAAACATATATTCCAATGTAAGGACCCTTTTTAATTGTGTATTGTTACTTCAAGCAATGCTTCGACTTTTCTCCTCTCACTGTGTCTGTGTTTGTCATGCATCAGAGGACGGTTGCATGTGATAACAAACAGACGTGAAATGTTAATAACAATTTCCTGCTGTATTATGTAGGTTTACATTTAGCCAATCAAACTCTGTTACACAGCACTGTAGTCTGTGTGAAAACTAAAGATATTAACCAAATGTATCTCCCTGATTGTTGTTTGGTCTAGTTGCACGTCACTTCCTGCAGAAGCAGCCAGTGATGCACACACATCCAATAAATGATTTGGAATTACTGTATTGTCGATATAGTGAAGAAAATTGAGTATGTAATTCATTATTCAGATGCATTTTGATTCGTTGCCCTGTTTAGACTCACAGTTTCAGTCATAGAAAAGTTCTAAATTTTTGTTGGCCAACCCAAAAAACAATCTGATCTGTGACACAAATCCAGAATCCAATCTGAACCGGGAGATTTGTGATCTGTAGCTCCCCTATCTGTTAAATGCTGAATTCGTGTCCACTATGACAAAGAGACAAATCACATACGCAGATGATAACGATAACATTTCCTTGAAAAACAGGTTCCATATCATGAAAACTTCTTCTTTTTCATCTGATCATTTCTAGCCCATCTATATTTACTTTGCACATGGCTTCATACCACAGAGAAAACACTATCTCTGGGGTCTTGTAATAGGGACCATTATATTCACAGTTTGCTCCTGCCTGTACCTCAACATGCAGACAAAGAACCTAAGGACTTAAATATGTGCAAGCAACTTGAAAGGCTTGCCTTGAAACCACAGAGATGGGGGTTAACTGGGGAGGCAGAGGAGTGTCTCAGACTGTGTGTTTTTTGTTTGATATGATGGTTTTTTTGGTATTGATTGTGTTGAAGGCAGCGTGGAAGTACAGTGGTTGTGGGCTTACAGCTTGAGGAGGAGAGCCTGTTAAGGGCAGCATATCTCCCTGACCACTGAGATGACTGTCTATTCTGTATGACTACAGCAGATAATGAGAGGCTAGACCAGGAGCCTACAGACTGCCCAAGGACATCATGTATTATATACAGCTTACTACTCTACCTCTGCTTTGTTTTCACACAAACCGTGGGCCTCGCCTCTGCTGGGCGCTGCTATATCTGCCCACACAGAGCAGTGTAAACCTCTGCAGCTGTCTGATCTCTGTGCGTCTGCAGAGGTGTAGGGATGGCAGGGTTCTTAAATGACTGTAGTTCATTAAATCATGGATTTCCAGTTAGGAACATTGAATAAGAGTTGTGTTTTGCAACAGTGCAATATAAGTTCCTCTTTATGCAAATTGTAAGAATATTTGAGTCTTTGTGATGAACGATTTAGCAAGAAACAGATACTGTAGAGGAAGTGGTTAGCTTTAAGTATTCGTCCAGCACACTTTAATTATTGCATTTTTTTTTTTTTTACATTTTCAATTTCATGTATGAACTTGTGGTTTGTCGTAGAACTTACCCCAGATCAGCACAATATATCGCAGTGGGATATAATATAATATAGCTGTTACCACAAACAGCACCAAGCAGGCCAGGCATGACAAGAATGGGACAGACCAGTTGAATATGCTAAAAAAAGAAAAAAGGAGTCAGTAAAATGTACGTTATCATTATTATTAAGAGGTTCATTTTAAATAGAAATACTTCAAGGATGAAAAGAAAAATAGTTACTTCTTGGCCCGCTCTCCGATGTTTGCAATTTCATCCAAAACATTCTGGACAACAAGTACAACTTCCTGCACCATATGTATCTTATCCATCAAACCCTTTTTCCCTGATTCCTAAAAGAAAAGGAGGAAGAAAAAAGAGGCACAGACACTGATGAGGTACACCGTATGTCAATTGTTGGGCAGGGTAGACAAAGAGCAGTTTATCTTTTCGATGCTATTATGTGTGATTTATCTATTGAATGGCCCATAATGAGCAAACACTGTACATCTTCAGACTCTGCTTTTGAGGATGAGACAGACTCAGTGCTCAGACGCTGTTATGTGGATGGCTGAGAGATTTCAGCTTTTGTCAGCCACACACAATGGAGCTGCCGCACAAGTGCAGCACAATCAAGACTCTCTGGTAGATGAAAAGTACACAAAATGGCCATCTGCAATCAGACAGACTTGATGACCTATACGAGAAGAGCGGGGGGGGACTCACAACTTAGGAAAGATTTCATTCCAGAAGCCAGCACAGGATAAGTCTGAACATGTTTTTCCAAATTAGTGAGATCCTAACGCTTCTCTGCAGTAGAAAAACCCCTTAAGAAAATCCTTGCTTGTGTACTTGTTCACTCTTCCACTCGTTTGATTTTGGTCGGAAGTAATACAGCACGCAAAGTATCATTTGCTTTAAATACACGGACATTAAAAAATGATATGACTCAATGAGTCAACATGTTAGGGGGTTAAAGGTCTTCTCTTCCCCAGGATCACATCAAGGCTGGAAATAAGGACTAGCGTGAAGCCTTCCAGAGGCAGAGGAGTGACTAAGATAACACAAGCTAAAGAGGCTTGAGAAGCCTCAGATCAAAAGGAGAAAATAATGACAGCAATGATGACAGAGGGTAGGGGAGGAAGAGTGAGAAGGGAAGATGAGTGTTTTTCTTTTGTGTGTGTGTGTGTGTGTGTGTGTGTGTGTGTGTGTGTGTGTGTGTGTGTGTGTGTGTGTGTGTGTGTGTGTGTGTGTGTGTGTGTGTGTGTGTGTGTGTGTGTGTGTGTGTGTATGGTTGGGGAGGGGGGGGGGGGCCCTAACAGGAGGCCTGAGACGTCTATATGTTTATGTTACAAGTCAGCCGAAGCCGCAGTCTGTGCATTGACAGCGTCCAGACAGAATGCCTTTATCAGAGCTTCATGAGGCCACCCCTGGGAACACACTCACTGCCAGCACAGAGAGACTCCCCACTGTCAGGCCTGCTCTGCTCCACGAAAGGCGCAGGAAGAGAGCAATTCCCACACTAGCAGAGCCTCCCCCACTGCGCTCGGGTCTGGACTCACACTGGAGGCTCCGCATTGTCCAAAAAAGGAAAAACTATCACAAATATGCTTGTTTTGAGATTAAGATCTCATGGTCTCATCTTAGGGGAAGAGGAGTATCTAGGTCTATGCATCATCTTACTTCTCTCCACTGTATCAAGGGGAATGAGCAAACCTCATGTGTTTCCTTGATTCTACAGCGGCGGTTAATTAAGCTTTTAATTCTTCGTTTATTTTGGAAAAGAGGACCACTTAAAGTCTGCTAAAAGCCATTCAGATACATGTTGTTGAGCTCCTGCTGGACCCAGAGAGCCGTGCATTGAGAAATGATAGCTCCCTTTTTATGGAGACTCATTACACACTCATATTCCTTTTCATATGTTTCAATGAAACTGGTTAAGCAGCCTAATTACATGATTTAGAATTCAAACCTCCTAGGAGATATGAAGCTAAATTAACTTCAGTAGGTTCATATGTAAGGTGAATTTGTCCAGAAATACAGCTCCAACAGGAAAAAAAAAAAAAAAAGCGTAACCATATTGTCTTTCATTTCTAAATAAAAATCCGGCAAATAGATGTTCTCTGAAGTATGCATGGAGAGGCAGAGCTCTCATCATCATCATTATTATTCATGTGATTTAAAAGTCTCAAAATCCTCCATCTCCTTAGCGACCACAACTCCTAGTCTTGCTCCTTCCCACATTAGTCATTTGATGATATTCTTTATCTTTGCTCATTTCTCTTTCACGTAGAACACGAGTGCAGAGAAAACAAAAATAAATGAAAGATCTCCTTCTGAAATGGAAAAGGATGGGTAAACTGGGGACGGACTAAATAATTCCTAAATGTCTACTGATTAGAAAACCTGTGCGAAATCATGTTCTCATTCCAGACCAAATTGTAAAAGCTTCCTTTTAAGGTGCAGTAATGGAGAACCAATTTGATATCCCGCGCAAAGGTAAACATACTTTCACAGACATGTGGGGTGTTATCAAAGGCTGGAAAAAGCTCATTTAGCATCACTTTAATTAGAATAAACGCTGCCAAATTTGAATTCTAGGGCTGCATATTTTCCTACTGACTTTTCTGACAAAGACAAGAAGTGCATCTAAATGAAAAACACCTGTGTTCCTGGCAAATTATCTCACATGGAGCTAAAATAAGTGAACAAACAATTTGCTGAGATAAAATGCCACAAAAGCTCTCAGCGGCTTTAATTAGATGGTGGGTCCGTGTGCGATTTCTCACATATTGAGAGCCGCAGATTGCGACAAAGGCAGTATGTCTGACCGGGGGGTCTCAAGGAGAACCAGCGGTGAATGTGGACTATCGGGTGAGAGATGGAGTAACCCCCAAGCCCAGTCTCGCAACCCCACACCAGCTCTTCACCCTGCCCCCCCCCCCAACTCCCCTGGGCTACACTCTGGGAGCAAGGCAACCCCAGACCAGCAGTGCCAGCCGGGGGGCAATGAAAGGGCTGTTTCATCTTCCCTGTTCATTTCTACTGGAGATCTATGGACTTGTTTTGCCTTTCTGTTTCTTTATGTTATCATTAAATATTATCTATCTGCACAATTGATACCTAAGGCCAAAGGGAAGTCACTTTGCCCACACATAAATTGTAAGCTGTCTCTTTCCCCGAGGACAGATTTGTTCACAGGCAGAGAATCTGTTCTGTATTATCCCGCTGTAACACTGCCTTGCCTTTCGTCTCTCTTTAACGTCATGCCTTCACATTTTTGCTGCTCTGTCTGAGGTTTGAATATTTCCTTCCTCAGGGGGGAAAAAAGGGGGATAAGAACATATTTGAGTGGTAATCATAACCTTCTCAGAGGAAAAAGCCTTTATTCAAATGTTGGAGAAAAGACTAGGGGGGGAAAAAAAGCAATTGCTTTGAAGTTGTCAAATTTAACACTGATCACTCTTTAACCCCAAATATTTTAAAAGAAGACTTTGATAGGAGGTGTAAAGCTACACTGCTTGATCTAACTGCACGATACCACATTCAAGTGACAGCGAGACCATAACAACACTTTCAAATAAGCCACTTTAAATTAAAGCTGACAGCTTAAAACAAACATGGGTGACTGCTTAATTAGTAAATGAAAGGAGATATTTCCTTTCCTTGGAGTGTGAAAGGGCTTAAGGAGGCTCAAGGAAAACCTTTTAAACAGCTTTAACAGGCGAAGGCTGAGTTCAGAAACACACCCGACGTCTTGAAAGAGTCTTAAACCTTTCTAAAGCCACCGCCATCTCTTTAACTATTAACGTTGGTCTTTTCAATGTTGAGATCTCAAGGTACAGAAAAATGTTATATCCATTGTATCTAATGCATAAAGCTAACTCTGGCTGATTCAATATTCATAAATACACAACATTTTCTGTTTCAATGCTGTTTGTTTAAGCACCTGCTTGCCTGTTCACAGTAATGATAGCACATGCAGTTTCCCACTTTGTGCACACAGACATATCATGCAAGTTTCATCTGTGAATTAGCCCATCCTTTCAGACAGGATTTGGTGGATGTGCCTGTGTTTTTAAAAGAATCTGGCTTTTTTCGCAGCCCCAGGTCATCACAACAGAATATATTGAGCGCATTATGGATATGAATCCCGGGCCTAGACATGCAGCACAAGGGTCATTGCTTAGAGGCTTCGCGTTAGCTCCACACTTCATTGCCATAAAGCAATAATACACATCCCTGTTAACTCTTCCTTCTTTACAGAAAACAGTGGGATGAGTTTAATTGAATATTATGTGCTGAGGGTAAGTATAATTTTCAGGCTACTTAAAGACTTCCTGTTGTTGTTGTTTTTTGCGAGAGACACCAGAGAGACATATTAATAAACATCACCATTTATGGTTTCTCACAAATGAACGCGTGAAGCGACTGATAACCTTTGGGGCAAAGTGTACTGTTTACTGCTGTGTTAACGTACTTTGTTCATTTGTTCTAGCAGTAAAAGGTCATTCTCAAACATCACTCTCCCATTTAAACAATGATGACACAACAAATATCGACTGATTTGGTCCCAAACAGCTGTGCAAAATGTAATTGATGGTGCTGTTTTAATTTGATTTATGGATTTCTAAAGGGATGCAGTATCTCAGCGGGGCACATGTGAAGAGTGACACTGAATACCCAGAGGAACACAAAAAAAGAGCTACATGCTACAACTGCTTCATAGATGTTGCCCTGATTTGGAATGCATGAAAATATTTCTATTCTTAGTTTGAAAGAGCTTCTGATGAGTCGGTCATTGTCACTATGCTTAAATAAACAAGACTAACACCTGCATGGTTCTCTGTAAAATATTTTCTATTTTCTAAGAAGCAAGGGTTCGTTTGTTTAAGAATCCCAGATATATTTGCTGGAGCAAGAATTTGTACATACAAGAACATTGAACCTTGGTTATTAATTAAGAAATGTCAATACGAAATGTTAGCAAGGTTCACCCATCTGTCAAAACAAACCATTTTTACACAAGCTTCGAGTTATGTCACGGTGAAATGTGAAAACAGTTCATGTTTATAGTACCTTAAAACACATTTTTACATTTACAGTATAATCCTTGACCAAAACATATTATCCTCTAAAATGCTAGAAAGAGACAAGATGAATTACCTTCTCGTCCTCCTCCTCGTCATCAGCCATGCTTATGTTCACCTGAGAGAAAATAAAGGGTAGTGGGTGATTTCAAACGGACGGGACATGTGGGCACTGGAGCATTTTTAACAAACACCTAGTAATGAAATTTTCTTTGAGTACATTCACCCCTATTGGGAGAGGCTTGTTTCCATAGAGACTGCATCACAGGGGTGACCTCACACAAAAGGAGAGGTGAATGAGGGCCTTCCTCACAAGAGCACTGTCACACCAAAGCAATCTCATTTCTCCACAACATAAGCACAGAAAAACAGAAAAGAGAGGGGGGGGAAAACACATTTAATTTGGATGCTGTTGCCTAGATCACTTTATATCAAGTCATCCCTGACCCCAATGTGGTGCACACTGTGACTTTGCCTGGGAACAGGGCTGTGTCATTGCCGGCCAGAGGGTCACAGAGGGGTGGCAGAGTTTGCACGCTGGATATGAGGGTGAGCTTTAGCTTCAGCATTGCCCAGGGACAGCATCTTTGCCAACAGCCATAAACACAATCACCGGGGCCGGGTACGTTGCTTTGAGGAGGGGGTGTGAGTGGGCCAGGCCTACGGCTGGCCGGTGAGAAGGCTTACAACACAGTGAAATTGTGGGGCAGTCGGAAGTGTGAACAGCATTAACCTTCACAGACATGTGTAGGGCAAACATAATGTCCATAACAGTAGATGGAGAGGAGATGGTGGTGTGTTATGGAGAACTACAGTCCTGTGTTTACAGATGTGGTGACACTGTATGAACAGACTAAAGGCTATACATACATGTACAGTGATTTAATGCAAGTGGTTCTTACTGCTTGGTGTTTTATTGGGCCCATTGAGACAATGTAGAAACTAGTTAAAGCAGCTTTGGAACAAAGACAATACTGCTACACCTGACTGTACCGTGAGATGCATTTCATAAAACATCTGCTGTAGTTTACAGTGTAAGAGCTTTTAATTGCCATGACTATAAAACTGCATTAAATGTGTATGAAAAGGAATTCATTCGATCAAGACTGACCAGAGTTGGTTATCATCTAGATTTAATTTGCGTTGTAACAGCATGTGTCTGCAGATGCATACGGATGAATACTGAAGAGTTCAGAGTCCTCGTCACTCACCAGGTCTTGGTTGGAGCTGGCCTTCCCCGTGGTGAGCTGGAAGTATTGCCAGCCAAGGAGTAGAAGCAGGAACAGGGGCAGCATGAAGAGTTCCCAGTGCCACACCGTCAGAAGGAAGATCTGAGGAGACAGGACATGACAGTATTACGCAAAGCCCATCATACTACGCTGAGATTTGAAAGCCCAGCTATCAAATCTGAATGTGCCCGCTCCCAAAACAAAGTATATAATGGATTTAACCACATCCTAAATCTCATGAAAAGCCCTACAGACTGTAAATCCTCTGAGATTTATAGCCGATGGCAACAGATTTTACTCTTAGTGGTTTGAAAGTAACAGACATTCAGAGACAACTTTTAATATCTTGAAATCCTATTTATATACACCAATAACACTGTGCTGGCAGGGTGCCTTACTGCTAAACAGAAAGTATGACATGGATAGGCATGGTATGCTGTCTTTTAACTAGCACATCAAATCCTCTTAGATTGTGAGGCAGCGAGGCTGTCTGACGAGGCGCATATGGCAACCGGAGAAGCAGTTGCAACATTTACCCCCTCCATGGCGATGATACTGAGAAAAGCCAAGACCCCTGGTAGAAATAAGACGGATCACACTGAATGAGTAATCCCTCATAATTCTGTAAAGGAGTGGTGCTAAGCACGTTGCACAACACCCACTGCATTTCACAGCAGAGGACTAATTGGACGGCTGCATTTAAACCCATTTAGTGACAGCCTAATGAGTCTGTCTCCAACTGAAATGATCGGGAATATGTGAGGAGGATCACACCAGCAGGTTGACAGGGATGAAATAAAAATGTCCCCCCCACAGCAAGTTGAATCTTTATATCTATTATAATGTGATTATGTGCCAATGCACCCAACATATGGTCCGTTTTTGTTTCACAATGTCAATTCTAAATTCAAAATTGTTCTATAATTCATGCATCCTTTCAAACTAAGATTCTTCCTACTTTTTTTTTGACCCTTTTATATTGCAAAGTGTATTCCAAATGTTGAGTGTAACTGCAAAGCTAAACTAACACAATGGTAGCACAGTGTAAGCTCAAAGAGCTGGAGGCTGCTCCGAGTATGAACAATATGTTCGAGTTAAGCCTGAGACAGGATGTGAAGCACTGGGGCCTTAAGGCTTCAGTAGCAGGCCTGTAAACAGCAGACTGCTCCTGTCATAGCGACCGTACAGAGTCCGTTCATGTTGCTCTGGGGGCCACTCTACCTATTGCCACACAAGGCGTAGGTTCAAATGGCCACCAGGGGAAGGCGAACCATGAGTAATGCAGACAACACTTTGGCCCAACCGCCCTAGGCTTTACCACTGACTGTCTATAATCCCTTAGTGTAACCTGGGAGACGGTATGTGAGCCGAAGCATCATGCGGCACCACAGCAGGATGAGCAAGATTTAAAGAAATGAACAACATGAACAACATGTTATAGTTATTTCATATTAGAGTTCATCTGCATTACATATGTAGCAACAAACTAGAGCTGGTGGGGGATAAAAAAAAAAAGGTAAACAATGAATATGCATGATGTGCAGAGGAAGGTGCAGTACATACCCTCGCTGTTATGAATAACCTACGTCATGTGTTGTCACCTCAGTTCCCATGAGGGGATTCTAAAGCGACGCTCTCCTCACCCCAGAGGAATTCAGCTGGCTGCTGGACAGGTAGCTTGTCATATTCCCAGTATTCTCATAAAAAAAGGAGAAGAAAAGAGGGGAAATGTGCCTGGAAACTGACATGAGCCCAGCAGGAATGTTGAACCTCCTTGCCCTCCCTGCAAAAGCTGCTACATTAACCACTAAAGTCTAATTGCTTGGTCTCTGTCTTCCTGTGCAAGTCAACAGAGGGAGCCAATTCATTTCCACCCAGGGAGCCGGCAGGGAGAATCTGTCACAGGTATTCATAATCGCCCACTAATGCAAATTTCTGCTCACCGCGTTCTGGCTCAGTGGACAAGATAAAAGCCTACAGAAATACAATGCCTTGTGTCTAAACTGAGTGCTTAAATGAGGGTATAAACCAAAACTGTCAGAAATATCTTCTCAATTCCTCCCTCATGGTATGTCAGCCCATGTGTTCAGGATTTACATGCTATTTTAACACTAATAAAAACGGTGGAGAGAAACATCTGGGAAAACCTCTCAGACACTTTCACTCAGGTGCACAGACTGAGACTCTGCCGTCAGATTTTGTGCAGTAATGAGCAGAGGCAGGACTATACCTTCCCCCTGTCTCCTCACATCCTCCAGAGTTTCTGTGAAATGGAGACAGAACTAATTCCCCACTAAGTGGTTTATGTTTTATTAGCAAGCTGCTGAGTGATTAAAGGACATGTTGGACAAAGTGCAACCTTTCAGGCGTAAGTGTAAATTTGTATTAAAAAAAATAATCTACATTTTAATTGCCACATAAGAGGAGCTCCATTTCGGTCTTAAGGGAGCGACAGCGATTTTTTTTCCTCCCTTAACAAATTACTTATGACAAGCAAAACCTTGAATTTCCGCAAAACGTCATTGCTAAGATGTTACACGGGAGGTAAAACTGTTGTTTATTTAACCAAACAGGACATAGAGCAACAAACAAAAACAAGAGAGGTTATAATTAATGATATACCTGAGTATTTAGGTTTATACACGGCAGAATTGGAAAACGAACGACTTGTAATTGAACAAGTGTTAGTATGTGTGTCTTGGAGGAGTGCCTCTACTGTAGGAAACCTCCCTTGACAAACACCATTTAGCTGAAAAATGTCTGTGTGATTATGCACAGGGTGCCTAGGGAGGAAAAAAAAGAATGAATTAATAAAACTATTAGCACACGGTGGAGTAGATGATGGAGATGCACTCTCCTTAGCCACCTGTAAGCGCTTGGAGAAGGGGGCAACCCCGGGCAGAGCATTTCTGCCAGCAGGGTTAAGAACAGCCTGACAGATTTGTTTTATAGTGCCATTAATATGATTCCACTAAATGCATTCTGCGCCTTCCCATGCAGATCCCCTGGCCAGCAGAATCCAGCACCTAATAATAAAGCACTCAGCGATTAAAAGTGTGAATAAAATAACTTAAAGCTGAGCAAGCATGGCAGCTCCCACCACCCACACTCTCCCAGGAGAGGGAGAAGGGATCGTAACAGGAACAAAGGGACAAAGACACCATCTATAAGACTTTCTACCATCCTCTAAATTGATTAACAGACGAGGTGATGGCCCAGTCTACCAACCCAAACTACTGATTGGCAGACATGGCACCAGACTGCAAGACTGCCAAATGCTCTCCTTAAACACTACATCAGACAACAGCCCATTAATATATGCATCACATCAGGATATACTGGTGATGAGACAAATTCATGTAATGTTTCAGCACATGCGGCCATACATTACCATCACTAGATGTAAAGAAGAGGAAAATGAAGGAGAACCTTTCCACTATTTTTAAGGTGGTCTCTTTCTAAAAAGAATACCCTTATTTTCAATACTATGTACCATCAAAAAACACACAAGATTTAATCTTGGCTGTATCTTCACTACGCTCTTCAGTTGCACTCCACTTGGAAAGCTAAACAAAGTGAGAAAAGCGCCAGCCAGCATTATGAGGGTCAGTCATGGGGGCTGTGGACGGATGCCAGATTACATGAACATACACTAAAAGAGTTTAACAAGACTGACTACAGGCTGCAGGGTCTGTGTTTGTATGTTTGCTTGTCTGTATTGGGTTTGTTTTTTTTGTTAAAAGGACAAAGGACAGAATCTGCAGATGTTACTAAGTACAAGTATGAGATAAAAAAAAAAAAATCAAGCAAATCATTTCAAATGATTTTTACTTAAAAATATAAATCTCAACATGCATACTGTCTAACATGATAGGGATGTCGTTTTTCTGGTTACAAATCAAGGGCAATAGAATTAATCTGCAGTACTTCCTCAATTAAAATGAAAAGGAGAGATTAATAATGAATCCAAGGCACAAGTAGCAGCTCAGCTCGTGCAGGTCTTTTTTTTTTTCTTTTTTTTTTGCTGAGGACTTATGTAGGGGACAGGAGCGGCAGGCTTTAAAGTAGCTGTAAACGCAGAGCAATGAGACATGTAATTTGTGTTGAGCTCGGGCCAGTGTGGGGACAGGCTTTCAGGGGGTGTCGGAGGCAGAGGAAGCACAGATAAGATTTCACTTCAGGGCAGGTAGAGTGTGTGGGCAGCTATGGCGCTCTGAGCAAACGCTGAATAAATATTTCACATATGCTCAGCTCAAGTCTTATTGAGAGAGAGAGAGAGAGAGAGAGAGAGACACAGAGAGACAGAGGGAGAAAGAGAAAGAGAAATTGAGAGGAAGAGGGGGAAAATAGAGAGAGAGAGACTATATTGAGTGAGAGCAATAAAATGGGGGAATCTAGTGTCTCTCTTCAGCAGGCAAAAATCAGTTGTACCACTTTTGGAGTGTGATGCAATTTACACTTCAATTTTGAAATCGAATAAGGAAACAGTGTCATTCATGCATTAACTGTACTTAAGTTATTTGGTCAAGTGTTTTCCTATTTGTTTACAATTGTAATGACATCTTAAATAAAAAAATTAAACAGCATTTTAGAAATAAACCCTGAGCCATAAGCATTTAAAAAAATATTCCTACGGGTAAAGTAAAAACTCAAAAATAAACCATACCAATGCTGCCAAATAGTCCAATTTTGGTACGTATAATTTTCACAATTCTACTAATGCCAACAAAAGCTATGGTCAATAATAATTCATAACTATACTTCCCAGCTTTTAAGGATATCTTTACAGTGTATTAGTGATAGAGACTAAAAGCAGTGTAGAAAAGCAACCGTGCGAAGAAGAACATTAGCATTTGCTCACAGGGCCAGCTCTGGCGGTTGTCTCCCCAACTGTCTGACACATGCCGGGGCCAGAGTAGCACCAGTATGAGACTGCAGCAGGGCAGTCAGCGGGGGCCCAGTGGTGCCTGTCAGTAGTGGCTACACTGACCCCACACTCCGGCACTGGCCACTAGTGTTTAATCCGTGTCGGGAGCGTTAACACTGAGCGACCTCCTGGGTGACAGATCTGCCATGTGAGCCTTTTCCCCTGAGGAGGACGGGAGGGAGTGGCACGGACTCTCTCTCCCTGTCAGCTCGGCTCACATGCACGTTAACGCGCCGGGGCCAAGACCGGCCCCGGAACAGCCACACACAAGGGCGGACAGGTCGCCGCCTCAGCTGCCTGGGGAGAGGTGTCCTCTGTGACTAGGAATGTGGTGAGTATGTTAAAGGCAGTCATTATGATATGGCACACAATGGGGTTAAACAGAGAGCATACTTCATCTAGGCTGAGGCATGCATTAAATAAAGCGCCAGTACGAGAACAAGCACAACAGATGCACAGATAAAACCTCTCCTCGGGAGGCAACACTTTTATTCAGTCAGCTCTAATAAGTCTGAAAGCTCTTCACTTGTTTGTACTTAAAAGTTACTTCATGCTGTTTAATAATGCTTACTAATAATGAATGTGATTCACTTAAATTAAATCAAATGTGTTCTCAAAACTGAAATCCATGTCCTTTAACAAGTGAAAATGGGGAGACTTTCACAGCTCTAATGAAGTGAATATCACCAGAGAAGGCTTATTAATCCCACTAATAAGGGGACATGTTTCAAGGTTACACACAGCATTGAGCCAACCCAAAGAGTTGTCAACTGACACACAGTCATTCCGGGCAGCTAAATAATAACACTGTGTTAAATCAGGAGGCATTCGCAAGTACTCATAGCCTATCATTTAATAATTAATAGATTTCAGATCTTTTTTTTTTTCCCTACTCAACACATTTGCAGTCTGTGAGAACTCCCACAGCCAGGGAGATGGAGAGTGCAACCCCCACGGGACTGAAGAAACCCACTCCTTTAAGGCCTCTAACTTTTTCCAAGAGAGACAAAAGAGATGAAAAGCAGAAACAAGGAGAGAATTCACAGGCATGCACAGTTCTCTCAGTGTTCTCACAAAAAGCTCGGCCACACTGCATTGCAGTAAAAACCACAAATAGGCAGATCCAAGACTCACAAAGGATCTCATTTTCAGGGACAGTGTTAACAAGAACAATTATGACAAGTCTGATTACGGCTTTGATCTCGGCTGGGCTGCTGTTCTGGCTAATGGCCCCGACTGCTGTGGCTCGGCACAGGTGGTCTCCTGAGACCTCTGGAGCCAGATCTGACCCTGTTCTGCCCTCCTCTGGGCAGACGACAATTCTATCATCTCTCCCAAAAAAAGTGCCCGCAGCAGCTGCCAAGTGTGTTTACAGCTGCACCGCATCAAACATTCATCAAATGCCATCTTTACAGTGTATGATGTGAGGCAATCAGCATTTCACAGGCTGTCAAACGATGTCTAAAGCGGTTGCTACCTGGCAGTGTCAAAAAGAAAATGGTTCAAATACTCACATAAGGTATACAGGTTTCTTTCTAGTCAAACTCCTGACAGATGAGGTTCCTCATATGTTAAAATATTAATTCTACTTAAATACTTAAAGCGCTCTAATGACAGCAAAGCTCAAAATCAGCTTTCAAGTGTAAATGATCCTTTTTCTTTTTTTTTTCCTTCCATTTCATCTAAATCTAAATTGTTCTCAACTTTAAACTTCTGAAGCAGATTAATTTGGCTGGCTAATTCATGCTCATTTAGATTTTTCCCCCCTTACTTTTTTTGTTGAGGAAACTTGGTTTAATGCACAGAATGGAGGATTTGACTCTAAGTTGTTCCCACAAATGGCTCCTGTTGGGAAAAGTAACCGATCTCCACAGCGCCTCCACTCATGTTTCCAGCAGTGCTGTAGCTCCATCTACAGGTCCTATTCTTGTGTGCAGCAAAGAACTCTGGGTGACCCCTCTGCAGTCACTGCTGATGTATAGCACATTCATCTCGCTCAGTGTTAGTGAAGAGCACATCTAAAGACGGTTATTTTATGAAGATTTTAGCTGTCACATTTTCTCTCTCTCAGAGAAAGGAACATGCTGTTGTCAAACTCTTGAAAGTGTAGATCCCAGGCTCATTACTCTAGCATAAACAAGAAGATGGAGAGAAAAAAAAATCTAAATTTCTTGTTTGGATTTCCGTTCACTGATGAAAATGTTTATGAGGATTGGCCAGAACTTTATATAAACGCGTGAGAAAAAGTTTTCTCTTTTTCTTTTTTTGTTACCTAATTAAAGAAACATTTCTAAAAATGCTTCCCATTGGTTGAAAATGGAAGGAAACTTCAAAACAGAATGGACTCAGCAGATGAGATTGCACAATCAAAACAGGTAACCTCCTGCACTTGGAAACACTAACAATACTGCAAATATCTCAAGTCTATGCAAGGTTTCCGGTAAATGCTCATTTTTAAATGTTCCTCCGTGTGAAGTTTTCTAAAAGCCACTCACGAGGGAAAAGTTATCTTGATATGAACAAAGAAAACTTCTCGGAGGAAAAAAGAAAGACTGTTTCTTTTTTTTTTTCATTCACTTGGTTTATGTGAACCTGAGCAGTGATCCCTCATGCAAAATTTGAATACCTTACACACCACACACCAACAACCACTTCATAATGCATACACAAATCTACATAAACAGGATACAAATGTAGACTGCATGCTGCGTGGAGGTCAGAAAATTGGCCTGTGGGACTGAGTGATATAATGGCTGAGTATTCCTGGTAAAGCACTACGGGAGCGTCCCGCAGTCCCAGTAGAAACCACAGCAGCGGTAATGCATTACAGGATGTATATGGTGTAAAAGGGTAGGACTGGTCTGCCTGCTTGATAAATAATGTATTGTAATGTATATTAAAGCTAGACCCACCACTGCAGCGTTTCCTACTGGCATACCCTGAGAAGCCCTGCGCTGCCTGCCACTGTGGAAAAGAGCAGGCACTAGTGGTATAATTATGCACATCTGAGAGGCAAGCAGAGGCCATCTGTCAATGTCTGAATCAGTTACCTTATTACCACTGCCTAAAGATATAAAGATAGGAGTGGGAGCTGCTTTCATTAAGGCACATGGTGGCATGCTTCTTTAGACAGCTCCAAACACTAACTTAATTGCAAATGATGACTTGGAGGAGGAGGAGTGGCTCGCCTTCGAGTGGGCAAGGCCACTAGTGTGGATGATGGCATGGCACTTGGCTTGTAATGACTCGTCAGTGAAGACCCTGTCGTTGCCCTCACTGACTGCTAAACGGAAGCACAAGTTCAAAGTTTTTCTTGCTACTATCAATTACATGAAATATACACGTGCTTTGCATGTTTCAGTGTGCTGGTTGCTTGCTTAGAATATAATCATTCAATGAAAAGAAGAACTTTTCACTCATTGAACTCTCAGACTGCTGATGAGTGGGTGATGAATATACAGCAGTGGATTCACTCTGGGCAATTCTCACCATGCACCTTCGACACTTAACACTATTTGAAGTGCACCTCTTCGCAGACAAAAGCTCTGCTCTGACTACTCTGGTTGATTTATTTTTAAAAGCAGACAATAACAGTGTGCCGGTGTTAGTGTCAGAAAACTGAGCAGTTGTTCTAAATAAAAGGATAAAGCAGCTAAAGGGACCACCATCTGTACTGACAGGGAGCCTGCTGACGCACAACTGGCAAAAAAATAAGATCGGAATATCTGTGCGCTGCAGTAACAATAGGTATCAGGATGATGAAACTAGTGAACGGTGAGTCTTTTCACTTCATTCTAAGATCTCTATTTGTGTGCCCAAGTCCTAAACAGCAGGTGGAGTTGAAGTGGAAATGAAAGATTAGAGTGTGCCCCCACACACTCCCATCGCCCGCGGAGGATCTAATTATAGGTGGAGGAAGATGGCCCCCATCCCGCCGACCTGTCACCTGTCAGCCTGCCTATCCTCCCGCTCTCCTGCCCATATCCCTGCCTCCGAGCTTCTCGCTATCTGCCTTCATAGACCGCACTCTAACCGAACTGTCTCCCTCCTTCTTTGCTCTAACTTTCTTTCCCAGATAGTAGCCTCCCTCCCACTCTATCCTTATACAATCGCCTGCATTGTTCTCCGTCTTCCTGACTGTGTGTCTGTCTGCCTGTCTGTCTGTTCTAAAGGCTGTGATACATTGAGCCCGGCCATTGCCTGGGGGGATTTGCACCTCAGGATCAGTGAGAAGGGCTTATAGAATACACCAGGTATGAATTGCATGTCACTCTGAGACAGAGCAGACAGAAGAGAGGCGGTGAAAGGAGAGTTCTTCACACACCCTGTCTGTGACCGCTTCCTCACCCTGACAAGGCGCTGGCAGGGCTTTCAAGGCAAGTGTACACTCTTAATCATGACATTACATGTGCTGTACGGAGGGGGATTCACAGGGTGATTTAAGATTATTTAAGCTTAGGACCTTAGATCACATACCCTCATTAAAATCAGCTAAACAGAGACATTTAAACAAGGTTCAAATCTCGGAGGCAGACTGTCACTCCTCCACCCAAGGAAGCTGAGACTGTGATCCTCCTTACACCGTCCCTGGGGTCAGGAGGCTTTGCAAAGAAGTCAGATGTACAAACGCCCAAACCCCACCCCTTCAAATACACTCTAATGTCATCAGAACTGAAGGAAAGCCAAGTGGGGTTTGATTTAAAGGATAAAGCACATCCATCACATACGCATGGGATAAAAAAAGAAGGCAGCCATTGTTTTTTCATGGGAAAAAGTCTAGCAGAGAGAAAACGGCTAAACCAAAGAATTTCCTGAACATCTAATTCACATAAAATGAAAGAGTTAAAACAGGGCTGCAGTGAAATGGGACAAAACTTGTTCGCCCTAAGGCTTAAAGAGAGTTCATTAACGTGAGGCAATGACTTACCAGAAAGGCTATTAGACTCCGTTGCGTGCTCTCCCATTGAAAACAGCTTTTAATGTACTGTAACGTGTACAGAACTGCTGTGCTGATTTTTCGAACCCGATATATATTCTGGGCGAGAATCTAATGGGAAATAATTGGAACAAAACACTGGTTAGCATCGTTTGATACTGGACATAATGTTTATGACATAGCAATGAGGTTGAAGGAGCTGCAAATCCCTTACTTGCAACTAGTGAAATTAAATGTTTAAAGCCAATTAAAGTAATTAGTTTGACTATGTCCGATCCAAACTATGACCATGTATGGCTTTGTTGTGGCTACTTTATTACTTGGATGTGAGAGAAACATACTGGCAAGCTTTTTTTTTTGTTCCATCTGCTAAATTCTGCTAAAAAAGTCAATAGAGATAACCTTTTTGGAGAACTTCACGTTTTCCTCGGTTAGTTTTGATTGCTTCGGTTTGAAGGTTCTGATGCCAGCTCTGACCTGGGGAAAAAAAAAGAGAAATATATATACTGTAGTATGACTCATATTTTGAAATTGCAGTACGCTGCCACCTTTCCAACAAGCTCTTACATATTTAATTAGATACTTACTTTGTTATAAATAACCTCCAGCACCAGTGTGATAGTTCCTTTTGAGACACTTCCCAGGTCTTCTTTCTTCAAAAACAGACAGATCTCCTGTCCATTCTGGACCTTTAACAATGGATACATAAATTATATTGTGTACATTAGATAATAAAATGCAAGTAATGTACATCTAGTCACAGAAGTTATGTAATGGCCGACCGTAAAAACCACACTTACAGTCAGTAATGGAATGGCCACCTTCCCCAAAAAGTTTTGGGCTTTGTCTCCATTTTCATCATAGACAGTCAACTCGACCACATCATGAATGTCCTTAATTGGACTGAAATGTAAAGGAAAGGATACACTTGTTATTCACAACAAATAAACAGAGAAAAAAAAATGCAGAAGTTCTTTTTTTCCAGATGTTTTACTTACAAAGTAAAGGCGTTGTGCCACTCTGGATTAAGGGTCTTGTGGATAGTGTGAGTTTGAAGTTTGTCGTTTGAAAGCTCAACTACACACACGGGGTTGCTTTTTCCTGAAAAATGACAAAAGGAGGGTTAGACTTTTATGTAAAGAGAGGGCCAAGACTATGAAGATGGAAAACAGAGAAGCGAGTTTTTGATTACCATTGAGGTCTGTTGCAGGAAGATCATTGGCTTTAATGACCTTGACTTGCAGAAAGCCAACCTCCCCCATTTTCTTGTGTGAATTCTTTAAGCTCTGAAAAAAAAAAGTTTTATTAAACAGAGATTTGTGGGACATAGCTACTGATTATATAGACCATTCATTTGCATTCTTGATAATTACCTTTCAATAATATCGTAAAAATTAACAAAAAATAACTTACAAATCTCTCCACCACGCTGACACGCTCACCAGGCTTCTCTAAGGTAGCTGTTTCAATGTCAGAGATGGAGACTCCCCAGCAGGGTCTCAGGGTGACCAGAAACACCAGCCTGCCCTTTCCAGGATCCAGGACATGAGTGTAGAGCTGCCTCTCATTAAGTGGAAGTCTCGATAGGTCAATCTCAAACCTGACACAAAAGGAAAATAGTTCCATTGAAACACATAAGGCCAACTAGGTCTGCCTTATGTGTTTCGGCCAATATGAGCAAAATTAACACTATCCGCCTGGCAATACTCACATCCCCCATGATTCCTCACACTTCCTCCCTTTCTTTGAGAAGACCTCCACCTGCAGAGGTTCCTTATCTTCAAACTGATTGAAGTCAAACTGCTCTCTCCACTGGGGATTGGCCTGGATGCAGAGGCTCTGAGGGCAGTAAAGACACAGACTCAGCACATACAGTAATATGGAAACACACACACTTTGATGCAATGTCAGTTTTAATGCATTATCTGACAGAGAAGCTCCTTCATGGCAGGTGGATTAAGTCGTCTTTCACTCCAACCACAATGAAGCAGGAGAGGAGAAAGAGAGGTGTGTTGAGAGTGTGTATCTATTTGTGTGTGCTTGTATGTGTACACCTCAGTAGCCACTCTGGGATTGTAAACACTGACAGCTTCCAATTAGAATCAGCTTTGTCCAACAAACAAACAAGCGGAGAGGAAAGCAGAAAGGTTTACAAAGAAATAACACGACAACACAAGACAAGTGCGGTGAGGAATCATCAGGGGGGAGGCCAACAAGTACAGGTAGATGAACAGGGCATGCTGGGTATGCAAATTAAGGCAATGAAGCCCAGCGCCTGAAGCAAAGGGAGAAGTGAGTGGCAGCTTTGCCCAGTCTAATGAGCTGCCTCTGCCATGGCCCAGTGAGCCAAGGTGGAGGTGAGTCACTGACAGGCACCTGCTGAGAGAGAGAAGCGGGGAGGTAAGAGGAAGAGGCTGGGAGAAGACTTGAAGTATAAAGAGAAGACTTTAAAAGACCCAGGAGCATGAGAAACAGAACTGTAGAAGTGGGGAAGAAAAAAAGACTTTAAAAAGTCCAACCTTGCTCTTGTACTTTTGATCACCCATGCGAAAGCGGACGTAAATGTCCCCGTTGCCATATTGAGGCAGGTCCTGTCCTTCCACTAAGGTGATACCGAGCACCCCAGTCCACATCTGGTTTTTCAGTTGATTCTTCTGCGTTTCAGCTGGCCGCTGAGCTGGTGGGGCCTGGTTCTGCTGCAGGGCAAAGAAAGACAGTTATAGTTTTTTTATTTTTTAGAAGCACCATGTGTTTGGAAGCCCCGTGCACTCACTCCCCTCTGTTTGCCTGCTCCTGCCTCAGCCTGACACCTCATCATGTTCACAAAGTTCATTAAACTAGGACAAAGGTTTACACTATACAGCACATCTCTGTTGGAGAACATTAGTACATCTCTACTGACAGGCAAGCCACACCATAGAGGCTCCTGGAGAGAGAGGAAGAGAGGGACGTCAGCAAGCAGCCAGATGTCCCTGAGTGTGACAGTCCCACTCATCACTGGCTCACAGACTGAGTGTGGGGAGGCAGGACACTTGGCATACTGCACCAGAGACAGCAGGCAGCAGTGAGTAATGATGCAAACCACACAGCTCTCTCATCAGCAAATTATGCATACATGCAGTATGTATGGCCTGCTTCAGATTTTTACTGTGTGTTGGTCATCTATCTTTAATTTAACTAGCTAAATAAAAAATATTCTCTACTTAAGTTAAACTCTAAAACTCAAAAAGATGTTGTGTATTGGAGAACTCTTTGGAAATGAAAGACAAGCCGTGCAAATAATCCACTTTTCCTGTCTTGTGTCACAGAGGGAGTGAGAGAGAGAGGCCTTGATATGTTTCCATGTTAGAGTTCCCATGAGGCCATGCGGTGATAGGCCAGGGCTGTAAAAACAAACAGCAGAGAGGTTGTGTAGGGCTGACTGTAATTAAAGAGCAGGACCGTAATCTGCTCTAGCCTCTTTGATTGCCCAGCTCCTTCGACTGCCCCAGCGACGCTGCTTCAAACAGCCCTGCTACAACTCCCCTGCCACTCCGGCCCCTCCTCTTCACTACGGGGTCACAACACACATTGCCACCCAATCCGGAGGGGATCAAAGCACATCTCAGGGACCTGAATTAACATGGAATACCACAGGCGGAGCCCTATAAATATCAGCCCCCTTCAAAAGAAGAGGAACAGAGGGAGTGGAGGAGCGATATAAAACAGGCCTCAGCCAAGTCATCCCAAGTGTTTATCTTGGACACATTTCTATCTCAGCGGCCAATAAAACAATTCCACTTAACTGTAAGTGGCCCCTAAAGAGAATCTATTCCTGGTCCTAAAAGGGCTGCGCGATTGCTTCCATATGGTGGGACAGCATGGGGACAAGCACGATGAGCTCAGACCCGGGTCCATTTGGCTGGTACCTCAGCACTGTCCATCCACAGCTGTGATATTACATCCTAACATCTGGGTTATTGCCCACTATGCCTGGGAATTATCAGCGTTGCAGATCTTAGGCATCCCGCACTGGCAACATGCCTCGAACAGCAGAGCCCCCCCTCCCACTTCTCCTATACACCCCCCCCCCGTTTGAAACACTATCACACAGCAGAGTTTTAACTTAGGCACTTGCCATTCCCTGTCTCTGTGGTGGTAACACAGAGGGAGAAAACGATGTTCAGAAAGAGGGGGAGTGGAGCTGTAAGAGCTGGGTATTCAGCACTTCCAGGATAGGTGTTAAATGCAATAAGATATTGTACGTTTGTCAAAAATGAAACAGGAAAAAAATGGCATTGTTACGTTGTTAAATTAGCACTGTGATTTAGGCAGCAGAACACTGCGAAGAGACCCATCCCACATTTCGCTCTCCCTTTGAGTATCTTTAACCATCTGTAGTGGATAGCCTACAATGTGTATGAAAATGGCTTCATTCCTTTGTCATCTCATTTCAAATTGAGATTGTCGGCTGGACCATCAAGAGACTGAACAGTGGCAGATGTAGTGACTACATAGGTGTGAATATAAACCCACTCGCTGCAGTGCAAGTCCCAAACAGCAACCCTCCTATTTCACTCTGAATCTAATTACAGCTGCAATATATTGAAAACCACTTGAGAGGAAATGGAACTTTGTTTACAACAAAACCAAATACTGCTCTATAATACTCATCTAAGGGCTCTTTCATGACAATGTATTCAGTAAATATTATTATTTTGGTTTTGATCAGAATGTAATATTGTGCTATACTTTTCCCCCGAGAAAATGATACCAATGAAAATAATATGTATTGCAAAAAAAAAAAAAAAGGTTCAAAATAAAACCACAAAAGAAATAGTCTGTACTGAAACCAAGGTTACACACAAAAGCCTGAGTCCTGAGCATACACCTCAGTCTTTGTTGCAACATATCACAGTGAGCTACTGCCCCCCTAGTGGTCATGATCGAGGTTATTGTAAGCATCCCCATGTAAAAAGCTGAATTCAAGAATACTTTAGGCCTTCTACAAACTATTTAGGAATTCCATTCAAACTAAATTTGATGATGAATAAAATCCATACCTTGTTCTTTCGCTGTGGCCATCTCTGAAAAAAAAAAAAAGCAATTACATAAATCAGTTCAATTTTTCTAAAATAAGACTGTAGGGAAAAAAGCTGCATCAAGAAAAACTTCTCATATCATGGAAATAATCTTACAGGGCTTCTTTTGATGGTGGCATCTCGAAACATTAGGCAGACTTCAACAGTAATTACTCCCATGTCATCTTCTTTACTTTTTGGATCATCAAGATGCAGCTCCAATTCATAGGTTCTTTAAGGAGACAGATAGGGCATGAAAAATAAAAGTAATGACCACTGAGAAATATCCTTATGATCATGTATTCTCTGAATCATTCTCAAAAATATTTACATACTTGTACAATTCAAGATGTTTAAGAGGAATCGTGCTCGAACCCATGAAATCATCAGCGGTCCGATTCTTATCATACACCTGCAACAAAATGACAAACATCCTTGTGATTATAAACTCAAGTTGTGTTCTCTGCCACGTGACCTCTGATAATGCTCTTCTGTTCAAACGAACAAAGCCTACCCGGACGTCCACAATGTGCTCTCTGTCACGAAGAGGATAGCTGAAGGACTCATTCCACCGTGGATTCAGGTTTTTATAAACCACTTTGCTTTTATAAAGCTGCTTTCCTTCAAGTTTGAACTTCACATAAGGATCACTGGTACCTGGAATTGAATAGAAAAAGAGAAAATCAGCAAGTTAATGTTGTCTGACACAAGTGGTAATCACCTTAACGGTTATGTTGATGAACAATCACAGCATATACATTGTGATTTCATAGCAATCCATGGTGAAAGTGAAATATTTAATGCAAACTGTTTTTCCTTTTAGAAAACATATTGACATTTCCAAATGATAAAACTATGTATGAAAGCACACACATTTAAACACATACACCTACACATCCATCCCCCACGCTGGCTGTGTGAGAAACTGAGGTATGTGAGAATGAGGTGTACCCCACACATGGCAAAAACAGAGGGATGTAGCTGTTTAATTGTGAAAGAGTAGAAACACTCGCCAGCATGAGGCAACCAGAAACCAAAATGGAGAAGCAACCAGTGTTAATCTCCCGAGCCTGTTAAGAAAGTCTGTCTGTGAGTAGAGTGGGGGTATTGGACTTCTTTGTTTCTGCAATTGCATGCAGATTGGCCAAAAAATGAAAGCCAGTCCCATGCCTTCATTTGTATAGAGGAATAAAGGGGTGCTTGAGAGAGCCTGCAGGGAGGCTTGAATCACATGACAAAGGCCCTGTGGGGATGGGCTGTCAGGCCTGTCAGCTCCCCACTCCAAATGAACATCTCGCAAAGGCAGGCAGGACCCACAGCAGCTCCACCCTGCCAGCCTGTGACAGGGAAACCTCCAGGCAACTTGACAGGAGGAGAATGTGGCAGCTAGCAAGGAGAAAAGCTCTGGCATGACTGAGAACGGTGACGATGGAAATTAATGGAAAAAAAAGGCGAGAACAAAAAACTAAGGAGTGGGGGCTGGTGGCGTGGGCCCTTTTAGAATATGTAATGACAATGTATGCCATTGGTAAGCCTTTGGCACGGGGTTGATTGTTGGGCAAACAGTGGAGAGACAGGGGGCGTGTGGGGAATGCATCATCTTGGTGCCATCTTGTCAGGGAAAGTAAGGTCTCAACTAGCAGGGAGTAGGGAACTGGGCCTTGAGGGGCTGTGGCCACCCTACAGGTTTACATTTTAAATGGAGTAAGAGTTATGGAGCATGAAATTCTGTCATATAACAGTTTCAACTATAGAATAAGTTCATCAGTCTAAAAAGACCAAAGTTGTAAGTAAGGGACAACATGTGATTTTTCTAAAAGTGTTGTAGTTCTATTTGAGGCCACTTGGTGTCACTGCTTTCCCAGAACTAGATAATTGACACTAGCGTCTCTGTCTTCTTTTATCCGGATCAACATCATTTTCAAAGGGTAATAAATCAGAGAGGATCAAGTTATGAACATAAACATACTCAAATGTGTAAAAGTCAAAACTGTCTTTCAAAGTTGATGCTTGATTTTAAAATGTTTAAAATGTACTAATAATAATCAAATAAAATGAAGTATCCAAATGCACTTTAGAAGAACTGCAGGACTAGAAAGAAAAGCTGAATTTAAACTTCAAACCTGATCATGTAAACAAAACAGTTCACAATATGTTTTGTGCGATAAGTGATAACAACTTTTCCTTCTTAAGACAAAGGCTTTGTTTTCAGATAGCCCATCAGTCTAATTATAGGCCTGATAGCCAATTAAGATTGGCAAAGGGTCCTCTTCTATTGCATCTGGCATACCATTTTAAAATCAGTTGTTAAACCAAGTTTTAAGACCCGTGGTTTCATGTGCAGATTGTGTCTTCTCTTTAAATAGTATTGATTTCTTGATGACAGTCTGTCTTTTGTCACACTGGTCTGACTGCATTCTTCTGTAGTGATTTTTTTTCTTTGTACAAACGGAACTTCACAAGAGACGTCATCCTTACAAGTAAACAGAGGCATTAACTGAACACAGCCCATCTTGCCTTTATACACAACAACACATTTTCCCATTCGCCACTTTCAACTGTGTGCTGGTTCATAAGCACAGACAGATTACCACGATGTATAGGCATTGTATGTACATGCAGTGTTTCATCAAAGGCTCAATCTTAAGCCAACACTCAAAAGAACTGCTTTCTTTACAAGAAATTTGATATATCTCTTGATCTGCACTGATCCAAGGGGTTTTCAAAAGTCCCCACAGTCAAGACAACAGCTTGATGTTAACTTGTAAAGGGAGTAATTATCTACTAAAGATCCACGTGGGACAGATACTCTGAACAGCTAGGCCTTATGGATCACCTACAGGTTGTTGACCTACCAGAGCGCTTGTCTCGGATGACTAGGTTCTTCCCCCGCTTTAGGTTGATGTTCAGGAGATATCTCTGGCATGGTAGGGGCGCTTGAATCTCAGGCCCTGCTGGCACAGAGTTATCCAGGGGATCTTGCAGATTTTCATCAAAAAAATCACAAGGCTCACTGGACAGCTAGATGAGAAAAAAGGTTGTAATTGAATGTTATGAAACAGTAGAATGCAAACTTTTACTTTAGTACAGAGAAGCTAAAATATCTGGGTGCCAGAACAATCCTGTTGTCCACGTTATCTATTGTTTTTTTGTTTTTTTTAAAGGTCTTTTGTTTAAAATGTTTGAAATAGTAGTTTTTGAGTTTTTTATTTCAAAACATACTCGAAGGTTTCCTAGTGACTACAGCTACTGTTTTTTAAGAGACATTTTCAACTGTACAGACAGGTGAGATGTTATCAGTGGTTTTGCATACTTTCTGTAGAAAGATGTGCGCTACATAGTTACTCTATCTAGAAACACAGGTTTTTAAATAGTTTCCGTATCTCAGAGGCATCTGGACAAAAAAGAACACAACAGTCTTGGTTTCTGTAATACCCCAAGTCAGTATGGGAAAAAAACATTTCAACTCAGACTTTGAAAAGGAATTTCTAAAAGATGCCTGACTGAGGGCCACTCTAAGCTTTACAGCTGAAGTATGAGGAGGAAAAGGGAAAACATTTGAAAGTGAAATATAACTATGCAAATACGACCAGTGTGAGAGTATATCACATGTAACTTCATGAGTAAATGTGGTGTTGCCAAACTTTATTGGCAACAACAAGATGTATGTTTTTTTTTTTTTTTATATAATACTATTATTATTCAACACAACCTCTTTCAGGTCAGGTTTTAAGGGCACTAGAGCTTAATTAGTAATATAAGTTTGAGTTCTTAAGTAACTCTTTTTGCCCACATCTGGATTAGTCTTGTATTTTACCAGTTTAATTTATTACCAAAAAAAAGAGTACAATAGGTGAATACAAAAGAGTCAAAGTGCTGGCAGACTTCAACAACAAATAACATTGGGGCGTCAGATAGCCTAGTGGTTATGTGGCAATGCCCCATGTACAGAGTCTGCAGACCATTGGTTTGAATCCAGCCATGGCCTTTTCCTGCATGTCGTCCCCCACTCTCTCAAAGCAACATTTCCTGTCACCCTTTAGCTGTCCTATTTAATAAATGCAAAAATCGCCCCAAAAAAAACCAACTTAACGAAAAACATATAACATTCTCTGACCATATATGTAGTGGATTTCATTTGTGATAAAACTAACCTCAATTTCTTCCACGGGGTCCTCAGACTGGGCGTCTTCCAGCATAGCTTCTTCCATCGTGAACTGTTTAACAAAACGGGGGGAGAAAGGTTCTTGTTCCAGTTCCTCTGTCCAGTCTCTTGTCCAGGACATGGTGACTGGCTCCTCGTTAGGAGAGCCACAGGCAGAGTCCAGGGATGTACCATCTATACTTTCAAGAGGATCGAACACCAGAGACAATTTTTCTGCAGCAGACTTGCCCCTGATTGTTGGCGGCGTCCCTTTTTCAGGCCTTCTTGGCTCAAATGATATGGTCCTCTTTTCTGTGTAAGGGCTTTCTCGTTCTCCAAGTGAGCTCGCTCTGGCAATCGCTGCAACAAGAGAACCTGAAAGCACCCTGTCCGCTGAGGAATCTTCAGCAGAGTGACTTTCTCTCTCCACTTTATCTTGTCTTGTTGAAAGAACATTGGTGTTGGTGAAAACAAATCTTGGTGCAGGAATAGGGTCAAGATTAAACTTAGATGCATTCCCCTTGGCTTTTTTATCTGGTTGTGCATCAACACTATCTGTTGGTACCTTACTCTCTGAGCTTACATTGATCCTTTCTCTTAATTCCTCATAAAGGGCGAGCGACTCTACTGGCGCACTTGCTCTATTGAAAGCAGCCACAGTGGGATCCCTGAGAACTTTGTGTCTAGTCACTGGGGTAAAATCGTTCATGAAAATTGGTCCATCAGCAGTAAAACCACTTGCAACTGAATCATTATCACTCACAACAGGGGAGATGCCAAAGAAGTTGGCATCTGAAGCAGTGGACCCCAAGGCGCTGTCTGTGGAACATGATTCACCTGGCACAAACCTCAAGTCCGGTACAGAAATACTGCGCCGATGGGCCAGCCTCCTCCCCTGCTTGGCGAGTGCCTTCTTGCCAGGCTTCTTTAGGTTGGCCAACTTGGTTTTCAACCTCAAGTTCTCCAAGAAGGTCTTTTTCTTAACATCCATCTTGACTGGTTCTTTTCGGATTAAAAATTAAACAAACATTGACATCAAGATTCGTTGTGTTACTTCTGTACAAGTCTTAACAAATGCCGCATCAACATTATCAAAGACAAATCTTACTTAGTGCTGAGACATGCGTATGATATCAAATACATTTCTGAGGGAAAAAAACTTAGCATAACTTTACACATGTATCAAATCAAATTAAGACAAAAAGACATTTTACTTTACCTGTCCAACAACTTTCTGCATTACAACCCAACACACTGAGTTAGTATCCACTGAGAGAAGCAGTACATTTCCTGAGAGACCGCTCAAACATCCTAACTATGATGAAAGTGCTCAAGCACCACAAAATGTAGCTAGTTCACTTTCCTGCTAGAGGACAGTTGATTGGTGGAGAGGCAAAACCGGGTGAAACAAGACATACCTGTCTCACCAGGTGAGTTTCAACGACTTTGAGAGTAGCAGAGAAAAGTAATGAGCCCTTCCCAAGTCTTTTTTTATGTATGTAGTTACATAAAGAGTGACTTTAGGATCAGATATGTTGGATCCTTTGACTGTATGGTAGGATTAGAAGAAAATCTTACCACAAATATTGAGTCTATTAAGACATTGAGACATTAAATACACATTGAATCACTGATACAGTGATGAAACAGTTGCTCACAGCACAGCAAGTAGGAACAGTCTGTTTAATGTTGATTTGAATATTTAGCTGTTTATTTGCATTTGTGGAGCTATTTGTTAGTTTTAAGACTCGCATGCATTACACTTCCTCTAATATGGGTTCTTTATAAGACCAAGTGTTTGAAAAAATAAAATACTTAATGCCATAATCTAGCCTAATTCTGCAATACAACTGTCCTTCTTATCTGTCCAAAACAGACCCAAAATACTGCTGATGGATTCTACAACACGGCTGAGGCATATGAAATGTTGGCTATCTGTTCATCTTATCTCATCCCTGATCTTCAGCAGGGATCTGGCACTCGGTGCCCGCCTTGTCATATCAGACTCCATTTCTTTCACGCAGCCACATATTTGTTGACAGTGGAACATGGTTTAGCCTGAGCTCGTCAAAAGTGAGCATTTGTGTTTACAAAGTATAAACTCTAGCTTTCTGTCCACACATGGAAGCCAATGCAACAGACCCGCTGGTGTTCACTCTCTCCCTCATTGCCGGTGCACAACAGTGGAGACTGTATGACAACAGATGTGTTTGAGTCTGGACTGAGTCTTGTTCAATATTTGCTGATGTCTTAAAGAGATCAGGCCCACATGAAAGCACCCCAACTTGGCTTCCAGTTGAAAGGCAGGGCTGGGGATCCGAACAGGGCAAGCCCCTATGGCAGGTGGCCTGTCGCCCTTCTTCTCACACAACTCAAACAGCCCCAAATCCTACTTGGTTACTCTACACATGCACACTGGAGCTGTTCCAGCCTGCAGCACAGCTGGTCTGATGGAGAGGAAGCCAAGTACATGCACTGAGGGACAAATACTGAGTAACGCACATGAAGGCCTTCACAGTGAAAATAAACATTACAGAGAAAGGTTGTAAACGACACAGCTGACCTAAACCCGTTTATCTTGCAGTGTTTTAATGTTTTTGTTTTTGTCATGTAGCCTAAGTGTTATGCATAGGCTACATCAGCAATACCACAATGTTAAAATGCCTATTGAGTTGAGCATCAACATTTAAAATCCGACAGGCAACTGTAAGTAAAACATAGGCTACTTTTGATCAGCAATTAAACTTCTGTTCTGTAGTAAGAGGGAAATCCACTAACGCAATGCTAAACGCAGAAAGAGGAAAAACTGGGTAAATGGGTTTTTTCTGTGTGCTCAAAGAGACACAACAAGGCACGTAACTAACACGTTAGCTTAGTAGCCTAAGTAACTAACCGTTTTTTTTAGTTAAGGTTTACTTTGTTGACACTATCTTTCTAATTTCAATTAACCAGAGGTAGCCTACATTTGATACTCACCTTATTTGTTTTAAAAACACAAGAGCACTTGTGGATAATAACCACATTATTTGCAGCCCTCAAACAGGCACAGCCGACGGTGAACTATCTGCTAGCTTGGATAGGACCTATTGTTTAGCTAATGTTCTTATATTTCTTAATTTTTCCAAACCTTTTAGCTTTAATGGTTTATCAACTTACCTCAGACTGTATCATGAAAGTGCAGGCCAGCAACCAACACTACAGTGTAACGTTTTGTATTACAGTGCCTCCTGCTGGCGGTAATGTGGAAATGCATGGGCTCGTCTTGTAAAGCACAGTTGTCACTCGTGGTGAAAAGAAACTCGTTTTTACAAGACTGAGATGGGTTAAAGCAATGGTAAAATAATCCTAGCTGATGCATGCAGTCTATAAAATGCAATTTAAAGACAGAATTCAAAGATTGATAGACATCAAGTTCGAAGTGAGCATACACTGAGGTGTTTAATAAAGTTGACAGTTTCTACTGTTTGGGACTTCACAGGAGAACAAATTCTATGTAAGAGTTGTTTACTTCATTTTATACAGAATAAGAGAGATAACCTAAATTACACATTAAAAGCCAATATTTGTACGTTTGTGAAGAATACAAATTTGTACAACAATATCTAGCATAGTATGTTAATTGTTTAATAAAAAGTTCACTTGAATATTTATTGTATGATGAAAATAAAATAACACATTCAAGGGAAATAAAATGTAGATCAACTTAAAATCTTTCGATTTGGAAACAAATAATTTCATTATTGGCAACAAAGTCCAGCTTGTGCCGCCAAACGGTCCGAGCATTCAAACCGAAAACAGCTTCTTCAGTTAAGTGAACTATCAGCTACAAACACTTACCAAACACATAGTTCTGTTTATAAAAGCCATGAAGCAAAGCAGTGTACTGTTACACAGCAAAGTGAAGAAAAGTCCTCCAAAGGTTCATTGATTACCATCTCCTTTCACATTCATCAATTGTGCACAATTTGGACAAAGACCAAAAGAGCAAAGTGTGTCACAGTGCATTCACTGTGCATTTTAAGAGTGTGAGTCTTTTCTGAGGGGGAGGCAGGTCTGGTCGAGTTCACATACATTTGTTGTTGTTTTTTTAAATGAAAGACAATAAAATGAAAAAATCTGTCATTTTTCTTTGGGATAAGGCATTTCCTATCTGTGCATATACGGTTAATAGAGAAACTAGAAAATTCCCTGATATGTTATTAAGTGCTAAAGTGTGTGCTCAACTAGGAGGTGGTGCTGCGCAAAAAAAAGGCAGTCATTTGTGTTGTAGCCTTTCATTATTGCTATTTCAACCAGCTTTATTAAACTGGATTATATTATGGATTACTGTTATGTCAAGTATAATGTATATGAAAAAAAAAATACAATTCCTGGGATTTTATCCGAATCAATCATGTAATGAAAGGTATCATGGAACTTTTAGTCCAGCAGTGTCCAGCTGTGGCACTTCAGGATTATAAACTAACAGTCTACCCTCAGATGCTCTTCTTCCTGATGCTCTGTGGACTAAAAAAAAGACTTGTCGGGACATCATAGTCTGTTTTATGTCATATGAACTGGGGGCTAAAGCTGCATAGATCATTAGGGGAGCATACTGAGAACTAGCATGGTGCTGATGATGGGGTCGCAGAGAACAGAAACCTCAGTAAAGCACACTGGATATGTCACAGTGAATGCAGAGTAATACCTTTTCTCGTACAGCAAACTTCTCATACAAATGTGTGCAATCCAGCAGTAAGATTGAAGTCAATGACATTGCATTGTTGTAGATGTTATAATGATGAATCAGCTGCTGAATTATTAGCTTCTTTGAGGATGGAGAAGAAAACAAGTCACAGCTGCCTCCCCCCCTTCTGTCTTTGAAAGACACTTTCCTCGTACATGAATGAAACTCCTTTGGATTATCACTTCTCTTAGCTCTAAGGTTCCCAATCCAATTGTACTCTTATTAGTAATAGGGCATTTATGTAAGATACAATTTCCACGGTCGATTCAGGAAATACATGAGTATTTTTGTACATAATTATGACTCACATTTCAAGTAGACTGCAATATTTACAACCACATACGGGCACAGGCATGTTGTTTTGTGTGAAGGTCGGCAGCCTATTCTAACACATATATGTCCTCTGTTTAAATTCTATAAACCAATAACAGGATAGGGAAAAGGGCTTGAGAGATGGCATGTCTTTCATATGAGCTACATGCAATAACAATAGATTATTCTTCAGTGTGGGGCTGGGACCTTGGGTTTGAATGTTGGCAGTGTATTCAGCAGCTGCTGGTATACAACTAAGAAGAGCTACCACAATAGGAGGGAAGAAACCCTATTCCCTATTTCCCTTAGCCTTGTGATCATCCTTCACAAATATATGAAAACAGTGGAACTTCAACCTCACAGCATTGTTAATACAATGTCTTCAGGACAAACAATCACCACTAATAGAGACAGAAAAAAACAAGTCAACCATCTGGAACTAACACACATGGGAGGTTATGTTGTATATTCAATTTTGAAGAGATTACAGTAAATTAACAAAAAAAGAAGCAAATATTGACCAGTGAATGATCTACTTTTTAAGGGTCTACTCTTGTAAACTTGGCTGTAATCCACAAAAATATACTTTTCTTGAAAACGGTGATTATACAGTACATTCAGTATGTACTGTCACCCTGGTGATATATATTAAAGTCCTTATTTACACAACAGAGGAAAATGTTTGGCTCAAATTTTCATTTGTACAAACAGAACAGCAAATGTTCATGGCTTTAGATATTGATTCAGGTTTACATGACCTTACACCGTTTGTGATGAAGCACAATAAAATATAAAACTACGATGAAAGAAACGGTGCATTTGAGTGAAACTGTCGTAACTGTACAAAACAACACAAAAGAACAGCTTTGGCTTATATTACTGATGAACTGTTACACAATTGTGAACATGTTGATTTTCTCACCAGTTCAACTGGACAGGTTTGCATTCTCTTAATTGCACATTTATATATCCTACTCTTTTAAATTAAAAAATGATAGTATGTCATTATTGCAATAATTCTGTTGCTATTTTGTTTTACCACCAACAGTACTGTTTCATTTGATCACTAAAGTAGTCTCAGCTGCTGCGTTTAATTCACTGCATGTAAAATCCTGGTAGTATAAAGTATAAATTAACTCCATGTTCTCTGTATTTCCTGATGGACTGATCAATAAATGAGACGAGGCCACTTGAGTTAAAGGTCTTGTCTTACAGCACGATTTAAAAGATAGTTCATCATATTCGAGGGTTTTCAGCTTGAAAGCAACACAAATTCCTCAGATTGTTTGCAACTTGCAAGCACAACAGCATTACAGCAACTACATGTAAGTGTCTGTCTAGACCGGTGACTTCAATAATCTACCATTTATTGTTTAACAATTATTCTTTAAACGTCTTCACTTGCAAATATGAAATGCACCAAGTACCCGATACCACCTGTTTGTGCACATTATTCAGTCCAGCTAACTGAGACTTTTTAAATCTTCCTGCTTCAGTTTGAGAATTTATGTCGATGTGTTTTGGAACATTTTGCCACTCAGTCTTACAAATTGAAATGGAGTTGAATAATAGTATAGTAATGATAGCTCTAAGAACCCTTGCTCTTTAATTTGTCTCCATGTCTCACCCCTCCCTCCCTCTCCCCTCTCTGCCTGGCTGGTGACTGGAGGCCTGATCCCGGCTCTTTATGTCACCCACGTGTCCATGCGCAAGCGCTTGACTGAGGGGCTCTCCCTGTCCTCGGAGCCAGCTGGGGGTCTGCCCAACCCATGGGGGGAGTGGAAGTCTGGCCGGTGGTCCTCTCGATCACTGCCGTCATAAGAGCTACAGGAGGAGCTGAGGCTGTCGGCAGGTGAACGTCCCAGAACCTCCTGTCGGCTGGACCCTTGCTGCGGCTGCTGAGGGGGGAAGCCCGAGGCGGTGACACGCTCTCGAGGTGGTGAAATGGGCTCTGACTTGATGTTTATGCTCTGGCTGGTGTTGATGGAGAGGTTGGAGCCCTGAGGTAGGTGACCTCCACCACTGCAGAGAACAAAAGCATGACATTTTGTGTTCAGTTTGAAAAAAGAAGAGACTACAAAAGTGAGGTGCAACAACGGCAGGAACATGTAAATGTGTGATTCAGCATGATATCACAGAGCACAGTGGGTGTTGCTTTTATGTGAGGGTGTCTGGAGAATGTGCCTTTGTTTGAAAGTGTGTTACTCACACCAAAGAATTAAGAGCTGCCTGGCCCAGTTGATGCTGTTGCCATGCCGACATGGAGCCCAGCGAGAGCCCAGGAGAGCTGAAGCCCTGAAGGGAGGAGATCTCTGCACTGCTCAGGGAGAACTCTGTAAAAACAAAAGCAGCCACATACAGTGAGAACTCCCTCACATTGCAGCTACAACTCTGTATGCTGCTGAGAAGAGAGCACGAGCCAACAGCGTACAGTACAAAGAGTCACAGCTGAGGCTGTTGTGTTAGTCTGAGGGGGAAGCGAGGCCAGACTCACCAGCAGGGTTGTAGGAGGTGGGCATGCCCGAGTAGACAAGGCCCTGAGGGGGTAAGCTGGGGGTGGTGACAGACACTACTGGAGTGGCCAGCTGCTGGGTGGCCTGGGAGCTGCTTATCCTATGGGTGTTCTGCAGAAAAAAAAAAAATTATGATAATAATGAAACACGGGAATTGCATAAATGGAGATTTAAAACACAACACCCTCTTATAGTTCTTTAATACAATGATTTAGAGTGTACAATTGATGTACTGACATATTGGTAACACATGTTGTGGTTATCAGATACTTGAGTACATTTCTAAATGCTGCCACTAGGTGGTGGTGTAACTTCATGACAGTATTCTGGTCTCTCTGTGTTACACACTTGACTGTATGTGAAAGATCAAAACAAAAACTCTAAAACTACATAAACAATATTGTCAGTTTTTAAGGGGAAGAGAATTAAGACATTTATCCAGACAGGGCTCACTAAATGTTTGTGTATTTACTTATTTCAGGTATACTTGTAAAAGTAGTTACCACATGCTAAATATACATATAGGTGGATTTTATTAAAAAAAAAAACCATTTGACATCATTTAATTAAAACATTAATATCATCATTTGTTTCTTCTTCCAATTTTAAGTGGACAACAGATAGATGTAAACAGTGCAGTTTATTACTGACATGCATAAACAGGCAAAAACCGTACAGTACTTTGTTAGATAGTGAAAAAGAACCCTGTAGGGGAAAGTGCAGGTGAGGAACGTCAAGTGCAACAAACTGAGGTTTCACAATCAGATTTACAGCTTTTAACTGAGCGGGTGCAAAGAGATAAGTAAATGACTCATTTCGAATCCCAGGGTGACGTACAGTGAGGCTCCAGTGGTTTTTAGTGCAGTGACTAGCATGCTGTCCTCACAATCACACCTACACAGCACAGTGTGGTCATGCAGCAGACTACGCTGTGAGAGCTACAAACGCACACACTCCTACTACACTAATCAAAAGCAGACATTGTTTGAAACAATACGAAAACAAATCTTCCAAATATAATGTGACTAACAGCTGCCAGCGGCTACGTTTGAAGCCGCATTGCATCATAATGTAGTTGATGGCTTCCTTGCTTTGTTCCAACACTCTCCAGCCAGATGACTTCACCCAAACCAAGTATCGCACAGAATGATATCATTAAAGATGACGTAATCTTCTCTTCCTTTGCAAAAATATTAGTCATTTATATTTTCTCCTCTTTTTCTGAAATGTTTCAGATAGTGTCTATAATGTTACAGTTTAAAAACAATCTTAACGAAACTTACACCTAGCTTACGCTTTTTCTCTTTTTCCCCAAACTCTCTGTGGTATATGACTAACATTGAGCAATTTAAACAGGCTGAGGCAATTTTCACAGGCCAAACCCAAAACATGCAGTGACAAACATTTTGTATGTATTATTGCAGGCAGTTCTGAGAGCCAGTCTCCGGTTTAATCGCTGCCTTTTGTCTAGCACGTCTGATTACCGGAAGCATGTAACATTTTAGCCATTTGCCCAGGCATTTGTCAAAACTCACCAAATCCATTTCCTCCTCCTCCGACTGATCTCAACAGAAGAAAACAAGAGAGGCAGAGTTACCGAAAAGTAGCAGAGCGACTGTGAATCGCTCTGGAATAAGTGCAAGCAGTCTGGATACTACAGTATGGAGGTCATAAGTAATATGAGGTTTGGATGACTTCCTGAGTCGTTTCAAAGTCACACGTATGTTATTCCTATAGTCTAGTGTTAACTTTTTCATTGAAAAAAGCACCAAAGTATTTATCTTCAGTTCAAGACTGTGGCCACAATCTTATCTTTAAATGTTTGATGTGATTTTCTAATTTAAGTGTGTTGGGCAATAAAGTTGTTATGTTGTCAATGATGAGGAATCAGCAGTCAGGTCCTGTACAAAACTCACTGAGGGAAAGTACATTTAGCACAGTAAGACAGCAGAATAATTCTGAATGCAACAAAGAGATTGTCATGTAACCAACAGAAATTAAAGAGGAAGTTTCCTCTAAAAAATGACTGCATAGTACCTTGTCTCTCAAATTGTATCTGAACTCCTTCCAGTGCTGAAACAGAAACCTCAAGTCCGTCCTCCATCTTTTCTCTGCTGTGGGACATACAGCGACCAGACCGGTTCTGTCTTAATACCCACACTCAATCAATAGCGGCAGGAAGACACGACAAGGGCGACAAGATATTATCTGGCTCACACCCTGGCCCCCTGATTAAGTCTTCATCTACACTCTGTCACACTGAGATGTGATTAATTTAATACCATTATGGCCTAATGACAGGCTGTCTGCAGACCTGTCACAGCCTGCACCCTCACAGCCTTTACGATTTGAAAGTGCTCTATTCGCTCAGGCAGAACAGAACCGACCTCAAGCCAAAGCATAACCTCTTCCAGACCTCTCACAACACAACCTGCCATGTTCTACTGATTCCACATGCAGACATGGCAACACACAGACGTTAAACAAAGCACGAGGGCCAGTTGAAGCTTGAGCACCCCCAGTAACCCGTGGTTTATTTACCAAACACAATCATTTTCCTGGAGTGGCTCCTGTTGCTGTAAGCAACAAGCACAGTTTGAAACGGCATATCATCTGCACAGTGTCTGAAAATCCCCTGCCTGTAGTTTTTTGTATGTTGATTTATGACCAGAGGTCTGTAGTTTGGCCTCAGGTGCTCACTGTGGTCAGAACGCCCTGTTTTTTCATTATTATCATTAGAGAAAGTCTTCCATTTAAATGTGAGCCATTGAGTGAGAGTTATGACACCTGGGCTGCAGATTCTTGGCTCCATTTACATTCAATGGAGGAGATCTAAGAAAAACAGAGCACGAAAGAGATGCTGTTCAGCTCTGCACACTGTACGTGATTCCCACTTGGCAGATAGTCTTTGGTGAGGTGACAACCTCACTGGCACGGCATGATGCTACATTGATGTGATAATTTGTGGCAAAATACTGCAAGACATTCTACGATTAATGTCTGGATTGAGAAGTTGAACAAGGCACTTGTCTTCCCTGCAGGAGAGATACTTGAAGGTCCTTTAGTTGGTGTTTTTTTGTGCAGTGGTGTGCTTTGTACTCACCAGTGGGGGCATCATCCCTTTGCTAGACGGAGGGATAACAACCCTTAGGTCTGGCTTGCGGCTTCCCATTCCCATGTTCCCTCCAGGGGGCGGGGGAGACTTGGTGGGCATGACTTTACCCAGGCCATTGCCGCTGGATGTGCTGAGGACGCCTGGGGAGCCCCTGGGGTTAACAAAACCGTTCCCTGCAGAGGTACACAGCGATAGAAACACATCATCAAACCATGGACTGTGACTGACAACACTCTCAGTCATCAAGCAGCACTCTCGCACAGTGTTGTTTTCCTGCCGCAGCACGCAACGTTAAGTGTTTCCAACCCTCTGGGAACTTTTAATAGACTTGGATAATTATCCTGCACATTTACAAAAATAAAATGTCCATTTCAAAATTGATGAGCCTTTTATTTTTATCGTGAATGATTGGATCAAAGTCAAATCTTCGTATCATGGGAGGAGGAGCAGTTCACTGGCAAATGTACTGTGACTGCTTAAAAGAAATAGCTGAAGCCATTACAGCTGAATAAAAAACAATAAAAGATGTCTACATGTTGTTTTAACATGGTGCACACAAACATTAGCAAAGTGTTAGACGATCTCTTTAACAGTCACAACTTGATAAGGTGGGTTGTTAGTCATTTCCTTTTTACAATAAGTCAGTATGAGTCCCCACCAACTTATTTCAGTAACTCCCACCCTCATCTCTCCCACTCCACTGCTGGACAGCTATTGCACGCAAAATGTAAACTTTATCAGCGGGTGCAAACAGATCATTACATTCAATAAGAAGCTATTCAATGTGTTGTGATATGACTGAGACTCACAAATAAGAACTCTAAAAACAACAGAATAATACAGAGGAAAAACTGCAATAGCAAAATGATCTGTAAGAATTGTTTGAGCGCTGCAAGTGCTTCATTTCTAAAAGACAGATTTTTCAAAAATATGACTCCTTCAAGGTTTTATAACCTAGAGAGTCTTTTTTTTTTTTCATTTGCAATATACTGTGTGACTCATCTGAACAAGGTCTGCAGTGAGGTTCTGCAGATTCCACAAAAGTCGACGCCAATAAAAATGAAACAATGATTTCATATGAAAAATAAATGATTATAGGTATAATTTTAAGTGCTGTCAAATTCTAAATTGTGCAGTGACAGTATGTAAGGCTAAAACATGTATCCTTTAGAAATACATACATGTTTAAATCCTGAAAACAACGGAAAGAAAACTGAATGGTATCTAGCACTGCATCAACAGATCACTAACACTTCAACAAGTTGCTAACCTCCCCATTGTGTTTGGTGTATCCCACTGAAACACAAAGTGTGTGCACAATGAGTAGGCCCTTGCGTAGGAACATAATGGAACAATAGCCCCTCTAACTAAAGATAAGGACAGCAACAATTCACGGTCAAATAAACAGTTATGAAGCCAACAATAGTATCACACAGCTGAATCAACAGTATATACAAGCAGCTATCCCCATCAGCTCTTGGCTTTGATCACACCAGACTTGGCTGCTGCAAGAAAACAATGTTTACAGAATTAACAGAGTAAACGTCCAAGACTCTAAAAATAGCGAACCTGATTTAAAGCAGTGAAGATGTCATTGAGTGGGAATAAGATGTTAGTCCAAATACAATTTCATGTAAGGGAATATTATTATGCAGAATAGCAATACTGCATGTGAAGAGCTTTCTGAAGGCTGTTGATGAGAAAAACAAGACAAAGAAATTTCCCCAATCATCGCTGGGAAAGCTTAGGTGTACTTGTAACATGTATGATGACTACTTTCCAATATGTACCTCAACCTCACCACACAAGCTCCTCATATTAATGATGCCGATTAATGATGCCAGTCCTTTAACTGTTTTGACTTATTATCATTTTTATAGTGAAAATGCATAAACATGTGCTTGTCCATACTGCTTTCCTACACAGCATGTGATGGCTGACAAAGCTTTTGAGCTGCAGCTCAGTTATAATTTCATGTATACTGTATTTAGTTAACAAACACATCTGAAACTGATAGAGGCTCTTTTGATTTGGAAAAATGTATATTTCCGCAGATATAGACAATCGATCTGTAGAGAAAGGTGTAATGTTGCTCAGACATATTAAGATGGTTATATGAATACTACAAACATGGAGACAAAAAAAGACAGAGGACACAGCTGCTGTGGTGTCAGAACCTGGCAAGACACCTTCGGAAAAAACACACACAAAACTTGAAGAAAAATGTTAATTATAATTGAATACCTAAATAGCACTTATGCCTGAGAAACACTACAGTACTGTTCTTTGTGCATTATTTAGATAAAAACTTCCTGGCTATATTATGACTCAGTAAAATAAAGAATAAAGATGTATTTTCAAAGCTTTACATTAAATGTTGTTCATTGTGAATTATGTAAACTGACTAATACTGGAATGTAGTTACTCTGCGTTTATCAACTTTTCAGTTATTTCATTTTTTATGTTTATACCAACATAATGTGTTCTCATAACAGTGTGACACTGGACACATAACAACAGACAGACAGACAGACAGACAGACAGACAGACAGACAGACAGACAGACAGACAGACAGACAGACAGACAGACACTAAGTGCTGAATTAACTGGCTAATTCAAAAAGGATTAGCCTATTTGACTTGCATATCTTTGGAAAGTGTCTCTGATTATGACTTCAGATGTCTGATGATGATAAAATCCCACACTGCTTTTCAAGTCGTTGCCAAACACTTTGACCACAAAAACGTATTTGAGCCAAGGTAACAGCCAAAAGTTAAGACCAAGCCTTTCAGCAGAGACATTTCAATAGGCTTTTCTGATGTCTGACATCTTTCCATATTCAGACTGAGACTTCTCTAACGGACTGGTAGTGCCAATAAATCCTCCCTGGCAGGAATCTGTGCATGCTGAAAGCTGTTTAGTTTCAGTTCATTGTCCTGAATTATTAACACGGTCTGGGACAGGGCCATTACATAAGGCCTTGTGTTCACAACTGAAACATTCAGTTTTCATTTGGAGTTCAGGGAAAGAAAACACAGTGACTTATTGTGCCCAACATCCCACATGCGTCAGGTTCAGGTAAAATGTCTTTGAGAAATGGTAGGTGTGAATCAAGTCCTCCAACAACATATTTTCTAATAATAGATGCTACACACAGTCCTATTGTTGTGTCTCAGAAAAACGAAGAACGGACAGGATGTGAAAAGGAGGTAAACGATTGTTCTTGCCCTCAACTCTTTTCCTGTAGAAAAAAACACACATAGGCTTTATATAAGAAGTTGACATGGACACCATGACATTACCTATTGATTTTTTGACTTCCGTTTCAAATGCTCAATTTTGGCCAACGGCATCTTTGTTGTCTGGAGTCAGAAGTGGCCATATTTTGACAATAGGCTAGAAGTTTAGGGACTTGAATGAGCTGAGTTAGAACCACAAACAGCTCGTGGCACCCATATGTCAGCCACAGCAGCTCCTACCTTAAGGATGCATACCTTGAAGGCTTCATATAGTATACATAGGTGAATTGAATCCAAAAATGTTAATAAACTAAAATTATTCTTCCTTTTTTGTGAAAGGGGAACCAAGCTGAGACCAAAATGTACCAGGCTGTTGGCATGTAAGTGTCTGCTGTAAAGTTGGGCTTTTTAATAGGAAGTTCTATGGGAATCAAATAGTGTTTGGAACCAGTCTCAAGTGGCCATTCAAGTAACTGCAGACACATTATGGCGCTTTGCATTGACTTCGTTTTTTATCCAACATGAACAACATTTCAACTCTGAATACCTATTAACATGTTTTTTCATTGAGTTTTAAGAGCTTGTAATGCTCAAATTGCATTAAGAGAGAGACAGAGAGACAGACAGACAGAGAAAGAGAGAGAGAGGCCTCTTAAGTCCTCCCCTGTTCACCACAACTTTGTTCTCAAACCTTACAAGTCAAGGACCAGAGCTTTTAATTGGGTGTAATTGTATGAGTTGTTGGGAGAAAAAATCTGTAATAAAACTATAAAATGAGACTTTAAGAGAGGGTGTAGTGAAGCTTTAAAGACATTATCTAATCCAAAAGCAAGACAAAAACAACAGCAGATGGCTTATTTAAGGAAAGAACAAGAGAAACGCTTCTGCTGGAAAAATCTCACCAATAATGTTCACTGTGACATCAACATATGACACTTCCAAGTCAGGCAATTTGAACAATCTGCCAGTAAGTAAATAATAACTCCTACAGTGGTTGTTTGGGAATTAATTTGTTTTTTCTTTTTGCCCTTTAGTAAAAAAAAAAAAAAAAAGAAGTCTTCCTGTACATGTAAGTAATATCTTCTCTCTGTGATGACACCAGTGAACAGGAGAAAAGATATCACACGGCGCATCTTCCATCTGGCCACTCTGAAAGGCTTCTGCTGTGGTCATAGCTGCTACTTGTGAAAAATCAGAGCTATGTCAGGAATGGTCATCTGACAGCAGGGCTGGAGAGGTTTCCCCTCCCTGTAGTCTCTGCTGTTCTACACACTTGGTACAAACAACAGCTGCAGCATGCACACACTGTGCCAAACACTGACGCCCCCTGGCAGAAGATCTTATCTCTACTCGGAGCCCTTACCACACCCTGAACTTAAATCTTACCCAGACTGTAAACCAATCTGAGGTGGTCTCCATATGTTCTGATCAATATCTCACAAAATATCCCATTGTAAGCCTATATTCTTATGGTCTTCCAAAACTTATGAGAACAAATATCTAACCATTTTGTAACATCATTCGGCAGTATATTGAATGTGCCAAGCTCATAGACAAGTAAAGAGTTAAACTCCACCTGCCTCAGCCTCTCACACAGCACATTGCAGCCATGACAGGCTGTTCGGTCATTGTGTACCGAGGACTTAGTGGGATGTCATGGCTCAAATACCTACAGGGTTATGCTGGTCTAGGCATCTTACAGACCCTTCTCCAGCCATATAAGGGCTGCCAGAGCTGTGGGGGTAAACAGATGCACCTGTCAATAGAGGGAAGGGAACAGGACGAGGAAAGGCTACATAGAGGTGACAAGTCTAAAGGAAATGCTGCGTTTATTTACCTGCCAGAGTCGGTTGGATAGCTAATTGCCTTGCCTGGTAACCAGGGTTGGTTTCAAGCACAAACACCGTACTGTGTGAAGGCTGCTGATCCATTTCCCAACTCTCAAACATGCATTTAACAAGCATATCATACATTTCCTCCGCTGGGTGTAGCAACACATGTATTCCTTTTGGATACAGGGGGGATAAAGTCTGTAAAAGGCACCATCAGTCAGAGATAATGGCAATGTCTTGAACCAATCACAGATGGATACACAGCTATCCGGCTCGCGTGCTTAGCAGGAGGCCTATTGGGCAGAGCTACAGAGAGCTAATGAATCTCTCCGGGAGGACTTACCCGCTGGGCTGGAGCCCACAACACTTGGCACTGAAAGGTCTGTGGTATCCAGTATGCCACCTAATGAGACGCACAGAGTGATATGATTAACCATCTGCATCCTTCTGCAAGCTAGCAGAACATGTGACAGAGATGCCTGAGCAGACATGAAAATGTCACGGAGATCGATCTTCACAGCAAACGAAAGGGAGACGTGTGCTCCTGCCAGTGTCCTCATGTTGAGGGGTTTCGATATATGATTAAAGAGGGCAACACCATGCTGTGTTCAGCAGGTTTGTTATGTTTGTACAGTAAAGTTGGATATGGGAAAAAGAACATTCCACTAAGGAGACTCACCTGAAGAAGTCATTATTCATTTTCTTTTGAATAATGTATCTAAGAGTTTCTCACAGCACATATGAACCCTCAGAGACTTTTAAATCAAACACACAAAAAATGTGTGCCCCATTTGTTCAAAATAAAAACAAAATCGTGACCATTTGGCAAATGATCAAATTGCAGTTATTGAAAAAAATGAAGTAAATCCCCTACAAATGAGAAGGTGTTAGCCAATTCCGATATGTGGTTAAAATTGAATGAGATATTTCACACCCTGATGCTTGTTCTTCCATCGTATGCAGTGAAGCCGACTTTTGCAAAAGCCATCTGGACCGACTGAGTCAGACCAGTAACACAAGCACGAGCATAGCCTGACATCATTTTTCCACAATGCTGATACAGTCAAAGGTGTGATGATGATCATATCAGAGGGTGTGAAAAGCATATCACACACAAAAAAACAGGGTATGGGTGTTAGTATGATATGGCTTTCTGATCTTAGACCTCTTACGTCCAAAGCTTTCTTTGGGAAAAAACTGTATAATATGTGTATTAGAGACAACAAAAGAAATTCAAAAGTTATCTTCAGAGAAAATGTGAAATATAAGAAATGTGAAAACATTTATGGTTGTAAGTAGTTCTTTCTCGGTAGTTGGTTTTTTTTTCTTTTCAAACGCCAGGCTGTTTCCACCCTGATTCTAGTGGTTATGCTATGTTTTCAGTTTGAAGTGACTGGCCTGGCTCCACCCTGAGTGAAAAAAACCAGCTCCTCTATGGTGTTTAGCATGTGTAGCTGCTAGCTAATAGTTTAGGAGTGCAGCATGTTACACTCATGTTTTTTATCTCATACTCTCTTTATATTTTACATTTCTCTTTCTCTATTTCTCAAATAGACCAAACACAAATGCTTTCCGGTGAATGAGGAACTAGTTACTTAGTTGTTTTTGTTGTTGTTTTTTTTACTTTCTATGCTAAGCTAGGCTAATGACCACCACATTAATTTAACTATTATTCTTCAACATAGAAAACATCAGATTAAAAGATGCTGTAATCACATACAAATACACACAAAGGGGCTTTAATGCACCAGATAACCTTGGAATTGTCTGGATCTTCTGAAGCACACTTTTGAGACTAAATAACAATTGTTGCCTACTAACCTGCACTGCCTGCACTGGTGGGCCTCTGGGGGCCTCCACTCGAGCCCACATTCCTATGCAGAGAGGCCTGGGGAGGGGACAGCATCCCACTGTCACTCAGGGAGGCTGTGGCTGAAGCCAGGGCCTGACTGCCCAGAGGCCCTCCTTGCTGGTACATGGCATTAGGATTGGAAACAGGCACTGCCACATGCATTGAGAAGTTCTGCTGAGGCAATGCTGTGGGCTAAAACAGAAAGACAAACATAGATGATTACATACACACTCAAAAATATTAGGTCTGGTGGTTGGTCAGTGGCTGGCGTTGCATTATTAATCCAATATAGATATCATTAATAGATCAAATAAATTTCAGTGCAAACACTAGGAAACTCCATGACGCATAAACTACACATTTTAAACCAGACAGTTGCTGTATCACAAAATATGATAATCATTTCTGCATAACATGTGAGGGCTTTTGAGTGACATTTTATAACCATCAAAACAAGTTTATTGTCATTATCATCATACACACAGAATACACACATCTTCAGTGCTACCGTAACACAGAGAAAACAGGAAATAAAAATCCAAAAACATGCATTCAGGTGATCACTTTGGCTTTGCAGCAGTCAGCACTGGAAACATTCTTTTGTCTTATGAATAAGCACTGTGTCATGTGTTTCTCAGCACAGCAGAGAGGGGTAACAGGGACTCACAACTTCAAGAGTCGTGACTCACTTGCATTTACCTTCAAAGTGCTGACTGTGCAAAGCGTAAGTGAGAATGACAGGTGGCAGTGAGAACGTTTCATCATAGCATTATCCAGTGAGCCAGTCGGGTGTTATCATTAGTTTGTTAATGGCAAAGTGATGCTCTTCATGTAAGGAACATAGAGAAAATGACTGCTTAGTAAGCGCTATGTTCTTGCACAATTCTAATATTGTCACGCATGATAAGATCACAAAAGATTTGTGGGACTTTAAAGGGTGAGCCAGTGTGGTATTTGATGAGGGAGAGGGAAGATGCTAAATGATAGTGTGGTGTTAGCGAGCTCTGGAAACACTTTACTACTGGAACTGTTCAGGAGTAAGACTTATTTGTACTAGAATGCTTTGAAAGAGAAGATGTTAAAGGAGAAACTGTTACAATTACGTCATCAAGATACTGAGAATGTAAATATTTTCGATAAACTATGAGTTGAGAATAAGGTTACTTAAATCACAGAACATAGTTATCTGAATGACCAGCATTCACATTACTGTATCTGAGAAGTCATTACTGTACATGACTGATGTGTTTGAGAAACGACTCCTGTTTGAGTTTTGATAACATGATACTATGGTGTAATCTTTCCAGCAGATGCATGCAACGATTCACCTGTTCTTATGAAATGTGATCTTATCAGGGTGTGCCAAAGTATCAGTTGCTGAACAAATCAACGTATAAACAAACGCACACCCAGTGAAGGGGGGTATTAATCGTAAGCCAGAGTAGTTCTGAAAGAGGTTGACAGAAGTTCTGGGTGGGGGTAACAAAAAGAGGAAAAGTTAAATGAAAATAAGAGTGAAAATCCTTTTGTGCCACAAAGCCAAGCAAAGATGTTGCATTTACAGTACTTACGATTTTATGATTTCTCATCATATTATCAAACTCCTCATTAATTTTTTTATACTTTTCTTCAGTGTGAGGAGTGAGGACATATGAGGCATCGGGGTCCGGGCTATCACAACCTCTGTGTTCTTTCTTGTTTAGCGCCTGTAGTGAACATCAACATAAAGACAGGAATCAACACAAAACAGCAGGGGACAAAGGAAGTACTTACACCACAGCGCTTGTACATTAAATCACTCTCTTCGCTTAGTTTGCCGAAATGGTCGTCCATGAGGGGGCTGTGCCCAAAACAGTCATCTGGATCGGGACTAGCACAGTCATTATGGCCTTTGTTTCTCAATTTCTGAAATGAAATTACACAGTTGAAAAGAAACAGAATACAAGATGTGGCTCTGTGTTTGTTCTGCTTGTTACCTAATAAATAAATTCTTACCAAATGAATATATATAAAAGCATAGAGTGTATATTTGTCCTTCAGTTGTGTCTTTTGTTGCAAGACAAAAGCTGCTACACCAATGCTCCGTCTTAACTGTAGTTCAATTCAAGACTATTCGGAAATGGGAAACTGACGTGTCACTCTATATCCTTCCAATCTTTAAAAGCGTTCAGACAAAAAAAAATGTATCCTCCTTTTTCCTCCGCTTCTCTCTCCTTCTAGACCCCCCTCCCCCGGCTCCTTCCTTTCCTGTTCTTCGCTCTCTTGCAGCAAGTGTGTTTTTTTCTTTTTTGCATTTTTCATCACATTTCAGCCATCATGAGCCACCCAGCTGGAAGAAAACCTCTGCATAAGGAGATCCTACAGCAGAGCACTTTAAGACTGTCCCAATTTAGTATGGTTGTCACTCATGGGATCTTATCACAATGAATGCATGTGGAGAATAAAACGGATAATCAAATGTGGTCAAAGATGCTTATTTCAGCATGAAATTAAGCAATTATAGTATAAGTAAAGAGCTCATAAGTACAACATAGGTTGGGGAGTTGTGGTGTAATAAAAAGCCTATTCCAATTTCAGAGGGGGAAAAAAAATGCTGTACAACTAAACATATAAAAGCTACACTGCTCTTTTGCTCAGTTTCATATGGGCTGTTCTCTGCTCCTCATTACAGCTCTGAATAGCGGTGTTAACAAGACGTGCTGACAGCATGTGACAGCTTGAGATATCAAGGCAGTGTACATCAAAACATGATTTATGTGTGGCTCTCGAGGTTCCTCTATCAGGCTACTGCAGGTCCACAGCAGCGCCCTGCCCTGTCTGCGAGCTGCCTCCGAGGTCTTGTGTCTACAGGAAGGTCACTGACTCTTGTGGATGCAAGGGTCAGAGTGTGAGCCAGAGGAGAGGAACCTACAACTAATGAGACCTCGCTCTCTTGTGTCTGTTCTTTATCGCCTAACAAAGTGGAAAATGGTGTGTGCAAGAGAAGGAAAGAGAAACTATCTGAGAAGCAGTGTGTGGTGCATATGTGCAATGTCTGTGAGTTTTGGTGGTGGTGGTGGTGGGAGGGGGAGTGTTTCTACAGCTGCTACATCCTCTAACAGAGATGTGACATTACGTTAAGGTCTTTGCAGACAATGCGGCTAACCCAGCGCTGCTCACCACAACCTCAGTGCAAGTTACATTTCCTAAAACCAGGTCCATAGCCTTTAAAGACCTCTTATAATATTCACTCTTTTAAATCAGATTTTAAACACCTCTATCCCCATGCATGCATTTTCTGAGCGATGTATATTTTTTGCACGAGAATAATGTCAACATGCATTGCACAGACACAGACAGAAATGTGTCGCTTTTTACACATTTGACAGAAATGAGGAAGTTCAGAAGAGCACCCGCAAGTCTTCAAACTTCACTGTCTGCAATGCCAAGAAGAGAAAAGAGCTCCTCTGGATAATGAATGGCCAGCACTGTACCAAAGATGGATTACTGTTTGGTGTGGTACAGAGCAGTGGCATTCTTATCATTCTAAGAAAACGCCTTGCTGGTTCATTTCCTGTTTACTGAACAAACCCTCTTTAGTTAGGGTCCTGAAAGGCCTGTGTTTACTGGGGTTAGACTGTGCACTTTCTCCACCAGAGAGCCAAAGATCTGATCTCAACCTGCAAATTTAAGTCTCAACCTGCTCATTATGGGAATATCTTGGTCAGACTGGTCGGGCACGGCTGTGTGCGAGCTGGGCAGGGCTGCTCTAGTTTCACAACGAGCCTGGCCAGTCTTCAGCACACCGCACCCACTGGCCCAAGACATGTAGGGAGGGGTGAGGCTGCACAGTGGGTGAGAGGGAACCAGATAGCAGCGGACAAGGGCAGGAAGATCTTGGATCTGCTCTGTGATACATGAAACTAAGCACTACAACGCATATTATCGTTTGAAAATTGTGCTAGAGGTTGAAGTGTGAAGAGTTATTCATCTATGTGGTGTTTTAATGCTACAACATAGAGGGCCTGTGAAAGCATGGCTGAAATTCTTTGTTAAATGACTTGGCATGTTATGAGCGTCCCGCAGAAGCTTCCTACAGCTCCCAGTAAATGGATCACTAAATCAGCACATGGCCAAACAGGTGTCCCTCTTCCAAACACCTGTCAAGACCTGGCTCACCATTCTGGCCAATCAGAGGCAGCCGCGCACAGGCATGGCCGTAGAAGGGACCACATGGAGCCCTGAAGGCCACCCAACCCCAGATCAGCTTTGCTCTGACATGTCAATGCTGATCTGGGGCTCTGGACTTTTCAGTGCTCTGACCTAGAATAGGGAAAACTGACAAGACCAAGATGCAAAAAGAAAGTAAGCATTGAAATGAAAACTTCTTTTTGTATACTACTAATAGTTGAACGGAACCAAATGCCTCTCAAATCTTGAGTCAAGTTGTGGGGTTTTTACTTTGGAGAGTAAATGTGGCTAAGCCTGAATAGCTGAGGTTTGGGTTTTCAGTAGCATTTCTAATGGGAGATATGGGCTGTGTGTTACCAAAGGGGGGCTGTAGAGAGCATAGACAAGGGAACTTGTGTAATCTATTTACAAGGCCCTCAGAGGCTCACAAAGATGAGTGGGAACAAGGCCAGTGGCTATTTTCTCACAGAGGTCCAAACCTGTATTGATAGACATTTGGCTCTTCAAATAAAAATGAGACTCTGAGTGGCTGACGTCAAACCAACCGGGCACTATTGTCAGTGTGTGCATGTGTGTGTGTGTGCGTCTCTCTGTCTTTTGGCTTGTGTGATACTTCAGCTTCTTTCTTGAACGTTTTCCATTGCAGAAGGCCTTGAGGCTTCCTTACCCTGAAGAAAAATAATGTGATCTCCACCTGAGCCCTGACTACAAACCCAGCTGTAACTAAGGGGAAACAACAGCATAGTAACCAATCCATCTCTAGATTTCAAGTATGGACAGAAAGCCACATAACTGAAATCTTCCAAATCATTTTATTCAAATTCAAAAAGATTTCATGTAAATTTGCCTAATGAGTACTTTCAAAAAGTATTAAAATAAACAGACAAACAGTACCTGCATAACAATCTGTTCCCAAACCTCAGATTTATTCTCAAGCATAATATTCACCTTTTTATTTCAAAATTGAAGCAAACACTCTTCCATGGATTAAAAATAAAACTCAACCCTTGCGTAAGCCACCTACATCACCTGTTTCTTAAGAAGTACTTCCAGTGGAATGGGCCCAAGCAATTTACTCGGCTGCTGTGAGTCTTAAAAAACAATTTCACTGTGATGTTCTTCCTCTCTTGTGTCAAGAGAGCTTTCTGCATTTGACTTATTCATGTACTGCACAGTACTGTACCTGAATAGAAGGCAGGGTGAAAGAAATAGTGGCTCGGTATAAAAGCTGAACTACAAAATCTGTGGGGGAGATGGCTGAAAGGAAGGCATGAAGAGGCTGTTTTTCTATAGTCTCTTCCATTGTGCCTGAATCACAGTAACGTTCACTTACAGTAGCTTTCACTATTGGCAGAGCACCACCTGACCTCTGACTGCTCCACCACAACTCTGATTACAGGCCCCTCAACAGCAAGACAGTTGGTAGAGTAATGGCAATGGAGCAGGAAATTTCACAAAATGTTCCTAAAGTGGAGTGCAACATGAATGTTTAATGTATGTTGTGTTTATTCCTGCCTTCCTACACAGAAGCTATATTTTACCTGGTTGCTCTGCAGCGGCCCGCTCTCTTCACCACGATTTAGCCAGGTCTTGCAGCTTTTCACCCTGCAGTGCTGTGAATTAGCCCTTGTGCCCGCCGCTACACTAAGCAAGGTAGCGTGCTAATCCTCATGACATCACCATTGTGTCCAGGCCGTTCCATCTAATGTGCTTATCAAAGGGCTTCTTTGAGTGTGAACGCACTAGGAAATCAGCATGGGGAGGCGGCTGATAGGAAGGCTTTTATCTGCTAAGGAATATTTCTGCTCTTATATAACATCTTAAGAGACTTTCACTACCAGCATGTTCCCCCTGTGGTGATGTAGTCTTCACTTGAGGTGAATAAAAGCCTTTTTTGGCTGCTCTTTAAGCACTGTATGCCATGGTCCAGCACAAGGTTACTGTAATATATAGAGCTTCTTCTCTCTCTCTGTTTCCTACCACATTTTGTGAGTCGGGAGTGGTGGGCTGTTAGATAGGGAAACTTCTGTAATTTCCAGACATATCTTGTTTAATGTCATAACCATGACACATTACTGAGTGGACTGATATCAGGATATGAAGCTGGATTCATGTCCTTCCTTCAGCTGTCTCTATTGTCTACTTACTCAGTGGACAGGAAGAGCAGCGGGAGGGGGAAAGTGCTCAACATGAGCGTCTGCATTTTATTTGGAATTTGTTGTATTGGAGTTGTTAGAAAAACAAAGTACAGAGTGACATTCAGTTCCACCTGACACAGAAATGGTAATTCCCTATGCTCAAATAGTGGCCATTTTTTTCACGTCAGGTTTATGGTGGGAAGCTAAAAAGCTGTAATAATGTCGTACTACTATATTCCAAGTTGTATAAATGAAGATGATCTGACAATCTTTTTCATTATACCACTTCTCCTTAACTGAAAACAAGATTTTAATTATCCAGAGGGACATTTGTTAAGGTAAAACCCATCAGTTACCGTAAACTAGCATTCAACTCCTTCTAGCTCACATTATGTTGTCCTACACTTGTTCAACTAACAGTACATTAGCCTACATTACGTTACTAAATATCAGCCAGGGAATGTATTCCTTCCCTATTGTATCACTATAATTACTGTATTGTGCTTGTTTGACACTTCTTAGCTAACAATAATATTACAGAATGTAACGTTAGCTTTTGTCTGCCTGTAGCTAAAGGGTTATCATATACGTTGAACTTGAAAGATGGCCAGTTATACATCCAGTGCTGAATAAAGGGAAAATGAACACCATGTTGAAAAGGTCAATGGACAGACCGCGATGAACTGCTGGTTCAGAGTCAAACAGTTAGTGATCTATTTGTCCAAAGTAAACGTGCACACCAACACGCTCACTTGGGCAGTGATGGATACACAAACGAATGGTATTCTTGTGCCATTTACTGGACCAACTCGTTTATGCTATCTGTTGAGGCCTTGCTGTGCAGTGTGCAGTCCCTTCATAGCTCTCACCTCTGACAGCGTGGTAAATGACTGATGTGACAAAGCTATTAGCTGGCGCACTCAGAAAGAACAGTCTCAATCAGCCGACTGTGAATTTTGCTTATAGACAAGAGGGAATGAAACTATAAAATGAGGATAAAGGCAAGCTACAGTCATCATTATCTACTAATTAAAAAAATAAGAACACATACATGTACGTTTCACAGTCCACCTTAATAAAAGGTTGAAGACATTAAAAAAAAGTATGGAAATTACAATCCATACTACAACATTAACATATAGATTATTGAAAATCTTTCCAACCATCTTTGCTCACTGTCTCCCATCTCTCTCTCTCTTTCTCTCTCTATGGTCATTGAGTGGATCATTAGCTGTCAGGGCCCTTGAAACCATACCCCCAACCCTGAACTCCCATTCCTGCTTGCCTCTAAAATATTCATAAGGACAATTAGGAGTTCCGATAAGGCGAGTACGGAGGGTTGGGGGGCGAGTGGCAGAGAGGGCAGGATGTGCCAGCAGGACGTCTGTTCTGCAACACTCTATACGCGGACCACAGACCTGTCCTCATCAATCTGAGACACAGCAGCCTCCCTCTTTGCCCCCAGTCAGGTCAGGCAGCCAGGGGAAGGTGGCACAGTGCCAGCTAACCACCCTATCCCAGCAGGCTTTGCTCTGTCCTCGCCCCTGGGCAGGAGGGGTTGGCCGCACAGCACGCATATTGGAAGGAGGGGGGCACAAGGGCAAGCTGATTGTTGCACGAGCTAACTCACAGAAGCCGCCATGTATGTACGCAAGGTCTCATTTCAGGCGTTTGGCCTGCAAGGTCAGCGAAGAGCAAACAGAGGGTGGATTCACGGCCTGTGGTTGTAATGAACTTTAAGATACTTGGTAAAAGTGAAACTTTGTTATTAGACCAAACCAAATTAGGTCAGCTCCATGTCTGACCTATTTCATTAGGATGGTACCATCAGTAACCACTGACCGGTTTGTGGTTTAGTTTTCAGTATTTGAAAAGCATTTAGAACATTATTAGATGCCATCATTGTTTTGTAGAAAAAAAGCACATCACGTTACCATTAGATAAGGCAAAATCACTATTGTTATAAGCTTTATTCTTCCCCGAAAAAGTACTGACTTTAAGTACTTGCGGACATTACATTTCTTTTGTGTTACATCTTGCCATATAGCCTAGTGAATTAGGTTTAATTAAGGCTCATTAATGGCTTAATGTGCGTAAGTTGTATACAGTTAGGTCATGTCTGCAGGCCAGACATTTTTACAGAACTCAAGGAAGGTTGCAAGAAAATAAAGCATGACATTTTGAAAACATTCTGAAGTAAGAAACTCACAATTTTGAAAAGAATCTGAAAAAAACAAAATGTTTAGTCTAGCTTTTTACAAACATATGTGTGTTATTATCTTTGGTGTAAAAACTGCATGTTTCAAGTTTCAGATTTTGAGACAGAACATATCCTAATTTAGACATGAGAGTATTGACTCATTAGTGTCAACGGAAACTAATGTTTAAAAGAACACACTATGGCTTTCTTTTTTGTTTCCTTTCATTTAAGGCTCTCTTAAGAGACCCTTGAATTCAAATGAGACGTTGGCTAAATAGCTGAGAGGGTGGAAAAAAGCTCTGACGTCAATGACATACAACATGTGCTAAAAGCAAAAATCTCTTAGCAGTATCCTGGTAACAAGCACATCATGATGGAGAGCAGAGCCATCATAAAACATTGAGATGTGGTTCATAACGGGTTTGAAATAAACCTGATCACTTGAGTTGTAGGTAAAGCCATACAGCAACCCTAAAGAAAACTGTGCAGCCCTAAACACAAAGTGCATGAATATTGCTGAATGCTGCTCTAATTCCAATAATCAAATTACATTTACAGTTTGAGAATCAAAGGCTATTACTCTGCCATCAGGAAACAATTACTGTGTGTCTGTTCCATAACCAAGGACACATATAACAGAGTAGTTTGAACATTACCTCAACTGTTTCATTACACTGAGAAAACTACAAAAGAGGACTGGTGACCCTTTTTCACTAAAAGCCCAGAGGAAAAGGAGTCCTTGTCCTACAAAAAGGGGCACTTTGAAACCCAGCATGTCGCTCGCAACAGAACCATTAATACTGCTTCACTCACATGGAGAGAGAAGACTTTTCACACAACCCTCACCACACTGCTCCATAAGGGATAAATGAATAATTTATTGAACATGAGAATTAACACTAACTAAAGAAAGATGGCATAATAAGGAGGGTCGGGGATCGCAGGTTAATTCGTAATACCATACTATATCATTGGACACGCGTTGTGTGACCCACGATAACGATTGTCTGATATTTGGAATAAATATGATAATTGTATCACGCCAGTCAGTAAAATGCTCACTTATCTCTTGTCACTTTCTTTTTAAACAAAACACTTTGTAAACTCCTGGTTTTATTATTCTCTAGAAAAAACGATGTTATTATTTCTATTATTATAAAGTTGTTTAACACTAACATAAAACCAGAGTCATAATCTTTCCCGTATGTTTACCACAGTGCTGTTGTTTCTAATAACCAGAGGCTGGATTGAACCCTGACCTGACAGTCCTGACCTTTTATATCAAAAATCTACAAGTGTGGTACAAAAATGTTATTTTTCATTGATTTAAAGACACATCGAACATAATCCAGGCGGCTATTTTGTTGTCACTATGAGGTTATTATAACAACAGAAGAATAAGAAAGAAAATGTGATACTAAATTTTCCTCATTTTTGAAAGCCTTAATTTATAACAACTTTTTTATTGTTAGGTTGTTTCAGGTTTTATTTTGTCATCCAGTATCCCCCCTTAGAAATATTCACAGGAGCTGACTTGACAAACGCCGCATACTGAAACAGTAACTAACGTCATCAGTTGTGTATCTGTAGTAAACAAACATAACCCTTCACTCTGTTTTCGCTTAAACATATGCGAGTTATCTATTTTTAACTTGTCCTACTGCACTCGTCTGAAAATAGAAGCTGGTGCAGTGTGAACAGTGAGTGTGTTTGTTTTGACTGGAAACACATGCTAACCCTGGAGCTGACCAGCACAGGCCCAGAGGTGGAATGTCTGCTCTCAGGTATACACAACGGAAATGGGAAATACCCCGTCTTCATAACAAATCCTCTTTATATACCTCTCAGATAAAGCAGAAATGATAAGATTTCAGAAACACACATTATGACTGCCCATGCTGTTACTTCTCCACCCTCTCCTTAGACAACAGATTGATTGGCAAGCTTAGAATGAATGTGGAAACAGAGTAAACTTCCTACAAAGCAGTATCGCAAACAATGCACATAACCATTCATTTATAAACTAAGTTTCATAACAGTAATCATACTTAAGATAATACCATCTTATTTAGGATAATCTACAGTGCTGTGCGTGACCGATACTCAAGATGAAAATGTAGAAAAATCATTTTAATATCACTCCAATAAATCACAGGAGAGCAGAAGTGCACTTACTTTTTTTCTGTAATAATAAAAATGAGCTGCAGAAAATTTCACATATATTGAAGCCTTGAAAAATCAACATCAATCCAATAAGTCTAAGTCAATAGCAATGACATTTGATTTAGATAAAAAGGGATTTCTCCTCATTGCTGCTGTGAGCTCATAGAAAGGAGAAAGGAGGAGTATGATGACTGCGTTGTGGGGAGATAAGTGTCATTAAGGATTGACAGTGAAGTCACAGAACCTATTTAATAACATTTTACAAAATGAACACTTTTAAATAGCAACATTTGTCCTAAATGCCCCCTCATTTTCACCTAAAAGGGAGACAGTATTCTGTTTGATTTGGCCCTTTTCCTATTGTTCATAGTCCAGATTTAGTGAAGGCCAAACACTTTCAAACGTTCTTGTATCTGAAATATATATCAAATGTCGCTCAGAATCCAGTTGCTGTCCTTAAATGTAGACTTCTGTTCTCCCTTTCTGAACCATTAAACCGATTTTACACAATTACATAAAGTGAGAAGCATGAACAACTTCAGTGTCAGACAATCAGAGCTCTTTTTTTCTCAAACCAGAATGATGTCTTGAAAAGCGTTTCTTCCCCATATCAGAAATGTTGATTTGTCTTTCTATTTAATGTTCCTAGAAATGCCAGTATGATGGTTTCTCGGAAAGATGGTAGAAAACAAATATCACAAGATTTTTTCCCAAAGAGCACAAAAGAAAACCAAGGCAACCCACATCCTCCAAATGATGCACGATGGTGAAATAAAAGCTCATTTAACCTGTCCAGAGTAAAAAGGTTTTACTACACAACTATTCATTTAATGCTCAACAATAACTTATCATCATTTACAGCTATTATTGTCATTAAACTGTAATGAATAATTAACGGTGGTAATATTCTATTGCCTTATTAGCTGTAGGCTATATATAGCTGCCCATTACACAAGAGCACACAGTGCTGGTGATAGTTTCCCTGAGTGCTGACCTGAGCCTCATGGACCATCCTGTAATGTTTCTGTATCACAATTATATACATACAGTACACTAGGGTCCGACCGATATGAGACACTGTATTTGGGGTCGATACCGATATTAAGAAGAGAAAAAAATCTTTTACTGATATATCGACCGATATCTTTCTTAGATCGATCTTCGATCTTTAGAGGATAATAGATTTAGATATACAAATAGATTTATAATGAAGACAAGATTTTTTTTACAGTTAAACAAAAGCCTTTATCAGCTCTAACTGAATGAACCAAGTTATATCGGCACATATCAGAGACAAAATTAGCAGATATCGATAGGCACGTGATAAGCCTATATCGGCCGATATTATCGTAGTCAGCCGACTCTACGATATCTAGGAATATCCTCCTCTGCTACTCAGACTAGTCTCACCAACATGCTTCCTAGGATTTGAGCTTACTATTAAAATAAACACAAACATGCTGTGCACAACATTATCGTCAACATCAGAGTTTAAAGAGCACAGAGTTACTAATGATTGCATGGCTGAATTTAATTTCTCACAGGAATACCTGACCAGGAGATCTGCTAAGGTAGAATCAGAGGTAGATTTCAAATGCAAATGTTGAGTTGGTTTAATGTTAGTTGATGTTTTGAAGATGTTAAGCAGTTACCTGTTGTAATCTAATAATGTTCACCTCTGAATGGCTAAACTGCATTGAGGTGCCAATCTGGAGGTATTTATCTTTGTCAAAGATGTTTTTTAATCAAATCTGAACTTTTGTATTAAACTTGTCACTGTCTATGTTTTTTATTTGTTGAAGTGAGTACCTTTTCAAAGTCAATTCAATTTCATTTTTTCCTTAAATCTAAGCAAATAAATAATCTGATAGATTGAATGAAGCTTTGGTACAGTTTTTCTCATGCTCTCTCGTCTCTCCTCAAACCCCCCTCCCCCCTCTCTCTCTCTTTCCTCATCTTCCATTTTCAGTGAGCCATCAGCAGAAGGATAATTGGTCAATCATGCTAATTGAAGAGTTTGGACAGCAAGCCCACCATAGCAGATGTGCCAATTTGCATTCATTAAGAAAGAAATGAGTCTTAATCACTGCTCGGCCTTTGATTGACAACATAAACATCCCCTGTCTGAATCTACCTTTGACTAACATTCAGTCCAAACAGTAGGGTACCATTTCATAACTTGTAATATTATTTTTCTCAAAGTAGGTATTTCACCTTAATGCATTGTTATCTCCGTCTGTTAAAGTGAAATGAGAAAAATGAAAGCTTCACTGTGATTGTTTAAAAAGCTTTTGTCAGAGGAAAATCTGCAAAGGGCAGCTGCACAGCTTGGCATTTAGTTTGGGTCAACATTTTCATATCTTATTGAATTATTAATATGATCAATTTATAACAACAAATGATAGTGATCATGAAATAAAACTAATGGAAATGACCTGATAATTTTATGCTTTTTTCCTCTCACTGAGGTTCCTTCACAGAGAGTAAATAGTCTGTTTTTTCCTGACTTGCATTAACAAAGGCCTTCCCTTTTTGTTATAAGGGAGATAAGCAGCATTTTCCTAAGAATGAATGCCGGTTGTTTACTCTCACAAATCGTCAGGGGAAAATACATTTGAAAAGGAGCAGTGAAAAGGCAAAGCTTTGCCCATTGTGCAGTCCATTTTTTAAATTACAAAGCAACGGTTTTCCACTCAATGGCATCTTGAAATTTGGTTGAAGACAAATCACAGCCTTGATTTTATTACGATTTAAGTGTTGACTTTATGTCAATAGCGTGTGCCTGCAAACTTGATTTATCCTCATCTTTACCTCATACCTAAATTGTTTTGAATTGCTCAAAGAGAAGACAGTTAAATGCTAAACGATGCCTGTGAAGTTAGAGTGTCATTTTAAGGTTTCTCCATAGAGACACAGTGATGGTTCTGTGTGCTGGAGAACAGTGTGAGGTTATCGTGTAGCATGAGCAAAATCTCATTAGCTCCAATAGCGGAGAGGGAAGGAAGAGTAAATATTATTAGATTAATCTAATGACTAACAGCAGCATTTTCATTTGGGGTAAACAAAATGCAATACCTAGCACAAAAGGAACAACACAACACATTCAGGCATGAGTACTCCACTGGGTCATAATAAGAAGAATATATTAAATACCATATTTATTTGCAAGTTGATGAGAATTTGATCTAGAAACTGGATGCACACTGTGGAGGCAGGGACAAGTCCACACTTTTTTGACTTGGGTGGCCCAACTGGGACCCTGTTTTATAAAGTGGTGACATTTGCATGCGCGCGCACACACACACACACACACACATACAAATACACACACACTCAAACACACACACAGCCTACAATAACTTGGTTCATTTATTAACCCTTTCTCTCCACTCTCTAGAGTCATGATTCAGAGTATATAAAAAATTGCATGCAAACTCGCGTACAGCCTAATTTGCAAAAATACATTGAATGGCATTGTTTCAAATGTGTATGGAAATTAGTCTCATTTCCCTACTCCTCACCTGTCTTGTAAAAAAATGTGCAAAGTATTTACTTATTTAGAATAGAAAGTACTTACACAAGCAAATACACTACACTGCCTAAAGTGTGCCAGCAGCCTGTTGCAACACATCCTAAATAGTTGATTCTAACACAAGTCCTGCCTCTGACAAAACAAATAGCAAATCATAGTTTGAGATTTTGGGATGGCCAGGGGGCTTTTGGCGAAAAGACATCATAAGAATAAAGTAAGAGCAAATGTGGCCCTCAAAGAAGAAGATCTGTATTCTGTGGGAACCAGTTTCCTTTAGTCTGAATAGCAGCAAAGAAGACTGAGCACAATCATTCTACTGTTTCATATGTATAAAAGTTTTTTTACAATTAATTTTTTTTAAGTTAACAACAGCATCTAAATGAAAAAGTGTTTCATTTTTAACGCTGTTTAGAAACGTCTTTTTTAAATGTTGATGAGTTTGTGTGACATAAACTGCAGTACAACACACAGCTACATGTGTGAAGATTTCCTTCAACATTCACCTGCTGCCTGGAGTGTTGGTAAGATAAAACCCATCAACGCATGCAAACACGCACAAACACACACACCGACTGAATATCGGAGCCCACAGTTCTGCTTTGGACTGCGAGCCAAGTTTGAGACAAAGTCCATAGCCCTCCACTGGGTTATCAAACTGTGTCCCAGGCATGCATCCATCTGTGGAAAACATGGAGACTGTTCTCCCACACTGTAGAGCTCGGCCTTTATCTACAGATGGTACTACTGAGCAGGAATGTGACCTTTGATTTAGTATCTCTCACGGAACAAGCTTCCCAACGAAAAAAGTAGGAGAGGGTTTCTCTGGCCTCCCAAAGTAGACAAATGAGCACATGGTTGTTTACACGGCAACGATTTCTTTAACACAATTAATAACTTAGATAAGTGTCCACAGTAACCGTCCTCATGTGCGGCCCATTTCACTTAATTAAGGGGGGATGGGTTGTATTCTTCCCATCAACAAAATTGCATCAGCTCCTTCATTTAGTTTACAAGCCTGCTGTAAAATAGTGCAAAGACAAGAAAAAGGTTTGAATTTCTCTTAATGTACGATCGTATCGTATCTTTTCCGGATAATGAACCACCTCCTACATCGGTTTCTAGTGATGTGGCAATGCTGTGAAGTGGACTGGCTTGGTTACTTCTGCTCCGTTTCTTCAGTTCTGAACCTTGAACACGTAGCCAGCAGGCAGAGGGGGGGGGGGGGTTTGTGCATATCTGCAAAGATGCTGGCCGAGTGAGCGGGCACAACAGCGGCTTGTTCTCGCCTTTTGTGCAGAAGGGGAAGCTTCCTTGAGAGTAGTACACAGAGAGGCTAAATAGGAAAAGCAGCAAGGGATCACTAGTGCTACATTACGCAAAACGCACATTCACATAAAATAAAGCCGCCAATATAAACTTACATGGCTACTCCAAAGATACATGTGACAAAACAGCCTGAGGAGGAGTAATCCCCATTTGATTCTGAGTATGGGATGTTATTTTGTTTGCTTGTTTCGAATAAGACAGCTTCCAGAGTCAAGGGAAAAACAAATTTGTGGTCACTGTTACATAAGGAAGGAATGCATCCATGTATTTTTTATGCAGGTGAGCCCCTGCTCAGCTCGGAGGGGGCCCCTGATGGAGAAGTGACTGCATGAGTCTCCTGGATGCCAGAGCACTCTTCTGCAGCTCTGCCAAGCAGGTAATTCACAAGCAGCAGCAGCATGAATAAAAGATAATGGGCCACAGCTGACTCCTTTATGCTGCATGTAATTTCACTAATTTCTCCAAGCGAAAGTCTCTCCAAAGCAAAAAGGAATCTTGAAAATGTTCAATCTAACTCTTCTTGAACACTGGATTTCTTTCAATTGGGCATCAGTGAAAAAATGGTTGTTTGTTTCAGCGGGATGGTGGCAATAAAAGTATTACAACATAGAAGGCTGCATTGTTTTGAAAAAAGAGAGTCTAAGTTTTTAACAAAGGGCTACTAGCATCGTCAAGATATGAGGGAAGGCCATTAAAAGGCATTAACAAACATTGTGTTTGCTTTATATTCGTCAGACTGAAAATAACAGACTCCAAAAGTAGATCTTGAAAATGCAGAGAAACCACCAGAGTGCCAATGAAAGACATTCGGAACAGGATGTATCTCTAATCATTCTCATTTACTTTGGCTTTTTCACTTTTGGCTGACGGTTTTGTATACTGGCATAACAAGTGGCTTAATCTTCCTCTAGTCGTCGGGCATTCACGGGCTGCCAAGAAACCTAAGTGCTTGTTGAGTCTTATAGGGCGTTAAGGAATGTACAAAACACTGTATTTTAACTGCAGCAATAGCCGAGCTGTTGGTCTGTGATGAGGAGCAGCCAGAGCCCTACAGGTACAATATCTCTAGGAAACACAAGCAGCAGTGGTGGTCAGCAGCTAGTGTGTGCAACGATGTTTTCCATGTCAGTTGACGGGCACAAGAGAAGCTGAACTTATCAGGGAGTGCAGACCTCCTGTGTCCTATCTGCATAGTGACGAGAAGGAAACTGTTACTTGTGCATGCCTCTTGTTTGTTTAAAGAGTCCCCCTTGGAGCAACGCTTTGAAGCCTGCAGTTGTCACAAAAATATATATTGCATAATCTGAATCCTGTGCTAAAATAATCAATCTAACCAAAATCTAATGAATATGGAGATTGGATTTGTAAAAACCAAACATAAAGGAGAAAAATGCTTGATCACAGCGAGGGAAAAAAGGCCTGCCGTGAAAGAACTCTTTCCTCATGAAGTAACGAGACGACACTCACTCACCTCTACAATGTCAGAGTTGGTTCTGCTCTCATGAGGTTCGTTGTACTCTGTGTATTTCAGCAACACTTTGTCCATGTCTGTGCTGGCGTACTGGAACAGTTTGTTAGAGCTGTTGAAAATGATGAGGGCTATCTCACAGTCACATAGTACGCTCAGCTCGTAGGCCTTTTTCATCAGGCCGAACTTCCTCTTTGTGAAGGTAACCTGAGGGGACACACAGGCAACAAAACCATGTATTACACAGGAAAACAGTTTATTTTTAATTAAAGAGCAGATCTAAGACAAGTGAGGTAAATGAGAAACTGTACATCAACATGCAATTTGCAAAACAGTAAACTCTAGGTAAGCCTTTAGTCGTTTATTTCTCCATAAGGTCTACAGTGTGTTTATTGTACAATAGTTAGTGGATGAAGAAGTATTTAGAACCCTAATCTTAAGAAAAAAGAAAAAGTTCCATCTGGTGAGTGCAATTTAGGTTAAGCCAGGGATAAAAGCAGTATTAACAGTCTCATTAATTGAGAACATTGTTACTGTAACCAAGGTGACAGATAACAAGATCATCCCACCTTTAGGAATGATTGCAATGACATTGTGCACCCCTGAAATGTCTAGTTATCAGGACAGAGGTCAGGGTTAAAGGCACGAGTCAGCCAGCTGAGTCAGAGCTTTGGCAACAACAGGGGTCCATACATTACTGTAGCCCCTGACTCCATATACGGAAAGCTATCTGTGTAGTGCAGCATAAGCCTTGTAACATGAGCCCTCAGATGGGACTTAGGGTCATACATCACTCCGATGGTAACGCAACCCTCTCTGCAAAGTGACTTTCTGTCCTGTATCTCTGCAGCTCTGTCTCTGTGGTTGCTTTAGACTCATACACACACATGTCATTATGTTACACCACCTCTTTACCGTACACGCTACAGTCATTTCTCAAGTCAAAAACATCAGTCACAAGAAGGAAGGACAGAAATAAAGGTGTTTTCTCCTTTGGCTTTCTAATGATTGTTTGCCTAGAATAGTAAATCGTGGCTTCAGATTTATGAGGTCCTTAAGTGCATGTGTCTTGTCAAATGTGTGTTAAACAACGTGGCTGCGAGTAAAAGCTATGCTCAGAGCCCCAAAGGAGTGCATGAGCCTGTATTCTTCATCAGTTTCACTGACCTACTAAGAGAGGAGTCGAGCAGATGAGCTGGCTTTCTTCAACTTTAATTGGTCATAGCTTGCGGCTATACCCTCGTTTAACTGCTATAATGCAGCATAATTCTGTGTTCCATAGTGTCAATGAAGCCGCTGAGGTGATGGGGTCACTCCAGCTATGATAAATACATTTCAAATGTTTCAAACAACAGGTAATTACACAGAACCATTATTCCTACAGTAGACACTAAGCAGCCTGCTCTCATGTCATTTTCTATTCAATGCAGCCGCGTTACTTGAGCACAGATGACAAACCAAAACGTGAAATGTCTTTTATTGAAATTACAAGGTTTAAATGCAGGAGAATCTGTTTCCACACACACACATTCTTTGGTGAAACAGTTAAAGAATTGTGTGGTGTTTTTTTTTGTGTGTGGTCGTTTTGGTGAGTTTCTAAAGGTAGGTCTTCATATGCCCATTTCTACCCACTGTAAGCACCTGCAGAATCCCTCATTTACCTGCTTGCATATTTTGTTTGTTTGCCTAACCAACCGGAAAGCAGGAACAATCATGTGGGAAAACGATTAACAAATTGCATGCTCTTTAGCAGATGAATGTGGCTGTTAAGCCAGGGAGATGTCACCTTACAGCAGGAAGCCCTGGATGAGACGCTGAGCGAGGTTTTTGTTCCAGCTGGATGCATGGCAGAGTGCTGAGTGCGGGGCTGCTGACCCAGCCACAGCTTCATTTCAGCCTCAGCTGCAGCACTGAGACTCAGTTCTTACCCTGGCCCTTGAAAACAGTAACTCTACGATAGCCAGCTGCTGCTCACACTGACAATAAAGGTGACGACTACAATATTCTTCTTAACCTACCCAGTTACTTATAAATGGAAAGAACTAGGCTATTTTGTACGTTTTGCACTTTTTTCCCCCTTTTATTAGAAAAGTGAAGAGTTTAGCTTAGTTCACTTGGAAAGTCATTACAAAAACATTTCAGAGCATAAAGCCCAATATATACAAAGATATCTTCTCTGGTTGATGGTGAGACGGTGGAAAACCACAGACATCCTTGAGGTGAAGTGGGAGGTTCAATGACAGAGCTTTCCAAGTCAAAAACACCCACAAAGACACTCAATGTGGTCTTAAAAATGTCAGTCCCTCCTACAGAAAATGTGCTACACATGTAGTCTAGGTCCATTACTAGTTCATGTGTTTCCCAATCCAAGGATTAGCATCAGAATCGTAAAGCTGTGTTGTACCAGGTTCAAGATCTTTGAGTGGTAAGTATAAGAAAATCAAATGTTAGGGCTAATAGAAAGAAAACCTACAAAACTTCCAGTGAAGTGAGGTCTTCCAACTTGTTCTGCTTTTGATAAGGTCATTATAACAGCTCGCACAAAGCCAGATAAATCAGTGACTAAACTAGAATTTCATTTAGACTGTGCGATGCTGAAAAGCCTGACCTTCTAGGAAGCCCTCACAATGTCACTCTCAATTCACACCTACTGTATTTCCAACTTCTTCTCAAAGGCCTCACTAACATTACCTGTTTTACTCGACTTTAATTGAGCTAGGTGATGCTGCTCTCTTATGTTTTTTTGTACTTAGATGAGGGTTTTTTCAATCAAAAAAGTAAAAAAAAAAATAACAGTGGTGCTATAGCATAAAACCATCATGTGAGCTAAGTTAACAGATTTGACCTTTTTTTCATTTAAAATTACATCCCGCTGTGCCAAATATAACTAACTTTGTGTACAATTGTTTCATTAGACTGATGGACCTAAAATCTTGAGCAAAAACACATGTCCCTGTGACTGACGCTTTACTCAAATTTTCATTCTCCAAAACAGTCTCTCTGCCATAGAAAGACCTACAGAGTATAATAACACACTCCTCAACAAACCCCCACTCACACTTGCACAACGAGCAGACGTGTCAATCATGAGGTCTATCAATGTCTGTCCGCAGGCAGAGGTGCCAAGATGACAAACAAGACATCTGGGACTCAGAGTGCAGCTGTGACTGGTTCATGGCAGGAGATGCCTGAGTCACTAACACCTTCAGAGGGGTGAGGAGCTGGCGGCCTTATTAGAACCTCATGTCACCTCAGACGACCCCCGTGGCAGACATGAGAGTGGGATGGACAGTCACAGAGGTCTGGCACCAGCTGGCAGAGTGACCCAGGCCCTGTGGCTGCTGCCCTGGCTATGTAGTGCCAGAGTGTGCAGGCCTGGGAGACAGGCCGAGGCCAGCATGACTGTCTGCGTGGATCAGTTCTCACTGGGAGAGAGGACGGCCCCAGGATCCCTATTTGGACAACTGAGGGCGCAAAGGCCTCATCCACTGAGTGGGATTGACCTTGAAACCTTCAGTAGCCGTGACTGATCCTGTTTAGTGGGGAGAGTGACATGCTAGTTAGGAAAACAAAGCTACGTCTCCATTGAAATCTCTGTTTTCAATAACAAGAATGATCCAAACTAAGGACATGTGGCTTGTTCAACTGTATGAAAACTGTAATTACCATAGGAGACTGTTGTGTTGACAAAAGTGTAAATACTCAAGGGTTATCCAAAGGCATGGTAAGGCAAATGTGCACAGATTTTAGTGTGGCATTAAGCTGAACACCTTTTCTGTAACAAAGATTCAAACTCTAACTTCATGTTTAGCTGCTTCAGCGCAGTTTTATGGAAGCTACATATCATACTGAACAATCATAACACATGCACATTCTGTCACATTGAACACTGTTCCTCTGTTCTGTTCACAAGCTCTTTACCTGTCAAAAAAATAATGACAACCGCTCAAATCTTCAGGATTGGGTGAAGGCTGAATTATGGGAAGGTGCTGCTCCCTGGAGAGAAGACGAGACAGAGAGCTGCTCCGTGCCTACAGGCAACTCAAGTGCCAGAGCTTAAAAAATCCAAAATGAGCCACAGCAAGGGCAGGCAACCCTCCACCAAGCAGCAAAATCATCAAACTTTTAATGACTTGGGCAATTACCCCCAGTGAGCCAGCCTAATGGCATCCAGAGGACGTCACTAGACACTGCTCACTGGGCTACAACAGCTGCTTCATACAATAACTTACAGGGCTAATGTGTACGGTCCCCTTTCCACCATATTACTCCTAGTAGATCTATGCACAGCATGACAGTTCCTCTGACAAGTTTTGATGCTTTCACAACTTCCTGAATATGTCAGGGCGAGCTGCATGTGTGAACGCAAACAGACAAGATTTTGCCTCAAAATGTAATATTATTGCCACTAAATCTTTAGGAAGATCTAACTGGGCTGGCCTGTCTTTTTTTTTTCTCAGGCACCCGTTTGCTAGCAGCATGTCAGTCCTGATGACTGTTCCGCTGTGTTGTAGAACCATCATAACTAATGCAGGGCATCGCAAAGGAACACTCTCTTTACCGTCATACAGTATGCATGACAGGACCTCTGCTGCCTTCATGTCTCATTCTGTACACTTTCACACAGCAGAGACACACACTTTTGTGCAAGCATAACGCTGCACTTGATGGTGATGTATCAACAGTTTGGAAACATTTTATGTAATTTTCCTCATACACTTTATTATTCTAAATTGTGAAAATGTGTCAATAACACCCTGCACTAATGACTTGAAGCTAGATTTAATAAAACTATCAGCCAAGCTCACTGCCTCACTGCCTGTCTCTTCTCTGCACTCACAGGTCCTGATAGATTGTGCAATTACAGACCCCCTCGGCCTTTGGCACACTGTGTATTATAAATCCTTAAAGGTTAACAGCCCGCCTAAAGAACATGCAGTGATAATGCAAGGGAGCCCCAGTTGTCCCCACACAACATCCTTTATAGCAATCCATCTAATTAGTCCACTTAAGGAGTTCTCTTATTTTAATGCTATGAATATTGGTAGCTAGCAGCAAAGCGGTGCAGATAAAGATTCAAATTGTCTCCCAACAATGGGGAGCATATGCTAATGGCTATTCCCCCTTGGTTAGGAGCGCGCCCCAGGGAGAGATGGCACTACGCGCTTCATGGCCCAGGAAAAAAAAATCAGAGGAGGATACACAGGCATCACTTTACACCAAAGCATTATTTTAGCATGGTGGCCTACTGTCAGAACAGATTTTGTGCTGAGCCAGCTATAACCAATAAAATGCAAGCAGAAAAGCCTGTGTTATGCTGATAAACTTTCTCACAAATTATGCAGTGAGACATTTAAAATCTGATGCAAACACTGGGCTTCGGGAAGCACATTAATAACAAGCGACGTCTTTCTCTGCGGCTACACTTTTCTGTGAAACAATAGAGTAAAATCTATTCACTCTCCCCCCTTTGATGAATAGAGAATGGATCATCTGAAGGTTAACTTGATCACACTGCAAACAGTTGACAACCGGTTTTCATAAAAAATTTCCTCTCTTTTTCCCCTCTGATGTCAAAGGGTATTTGCAAACTGTGTAGATACCAGCAGTACGAAGTGAGGTTCTTCTGCTTCCCTCCAGTTTGGAGACCAACAAGAGCGAGGTGTTATACTGATAATTGCCCACAGTGTGGATTGTTGGTCATGGCTGAACCGTTAGTCTGACAGTTACAGGCAGATGCAGACACCTAGTGCCATATCATGCTAATACAGCAAGAGGAAGTACAGTTCCTCCATTATTCTATGTTCCACGCATGGAAGGATGCAACTTTGTATTACACTGCTGTATTAAGTACGCAATTCTTATTGGTCAATTGTAGCATTCTTAGTACTACCATTTTTCTATAGCGGGGAGCTGCTATGAAGAGCAGACTTCTGCGAGGGACAGAACTCTGATCAAGAAAAATATTAACCAGCAGAAAAAGTCCAATAACAACAGTAGATTCTAAGGGACTTTTTTAGTGGAAGAAATACAATCCTTTTTAATTTAGTAAAATCATATCCAAATCAAGATTTTGTGTCAAGAAGTTGATTTATTACGTTGCAGTGCAATTCACGGGATTAGATACAGTTAGCAGGTTACATTTTACTGTAAATAATCCATTACTTGTTATATTTAGCAATGGGAAACCATACATCTTTATAAATTGGTCAAAATTACCAAAAGAAGATTCTTATGTATCCTCTGGACAAAACCATCCTTCTCTATAAATAACCCTGCCTGTTATTCTTGCTTCTAACAGACCCAGGCTGTTTTGAAAGTGTTTTGCTGTTTAGGAGTTTATATTTAACATGAGCAGACAGAGTGAATTCCAGCTCTCTCCTTCTCTGCGGCTAGCTGGGACCAGTGAAGCCAAGGCAGAGAAGGGTGCTGTGTGTCCTGCTGACCCACCCTGCAAATGAGAGGGTGCTGTGGTGCAGTGGCTGTGTCTAATTACTACCAAACAGCTGCAAACACATAGGGCTACAGCAAAAAGAGGCCCCAAGAGGGCTTGTCCCCTGCCAGGCCAGGGGACAAGCCCTACAGTGTGGGGAGGCCACAGGCAGCCCGCTGTGCTCCTCGCTACCCTCAGCTCACTCCCACGCCATGAGGCCCCCGCTGTAGCCCGGCGCTCCTGCTGCCTCATCAACTTCTCTGGCTGAAATTGCAGGGTGGCAGGGGAATCATGTCTGTAAATATGACCGCACTGACAAAGAAATGTCATGGTCCCTGTTCAGCTGGCGGGGACTTTAGGGAGGGAGGTATGTCTGTTCAGATCCATGCACACCATGACAGCTGCTGAACTCAGGCAAGGCAGGAAGGAAAACAGAAAAGGACTGTAACCTTCAGACAGGTACTGAGAGGACTGATTTGTCAAACACAAAAGAAGGATACAAACAATTCAATGATTTAAGTTACACAATGATTCGATTCAATTTTCTTTTGTTAACCGTATACAAACATTTACAAACGTGCTTGTGATGGATAGAGAAAATATAGAAAGATGGTTGCCTACATTAATAGCTAGCTAAATAACTCTCCATGTAGCTAGATGGATAAATAGATATAGACACTCAGACAGACAGAAAGATAGAGAGACATGTAGCATTGTGACACTCACCTGCCTGTTCCTCTCATCCATGATCCTGGTGATCTGTATCTTCTTCCGCCCCATGGCTGGGTCCTTTCTGTTCTCTCTGACACCTCGACAATATCAGAAAAACAACACAATTTCTTCCCCCACTCTCCTAGCACATCGTGCAACAGTTTCTCTTCTGGTTCACACTCTTTCTTCTTTCTTCACCACAGCACAGTCTGCAGGTGGACAAAACAGAAAGAAAGACAGAGATGGGTTAGAAAGTTACCTTGACACTCAAAAACGACTCCTCATACACTCAGTGCCTGTTTTCTGTTCTATAGCACATTCAGCAAGAGATCTGCATGGTGTAAACTTTATCTCCTGCTTTGACTTGTCTCTGTTTAATCTCATTGTGTCTGTATTTATCATACTGGTATCAAATCTGGTGGCTGCATATAACATCAATCAGAAACGTAATGTTAGTAACGTTAGTTACATCCAGAACAAGTCTGTTACAAAGCTTGCTCCAAAAACTGAAGATATACTGCAGTTCCTAACAAACTCTCCCTGTTTGTTTTGTCTGGCTCTTGTGCTGCATGTGCAGCCAGTGAAGACACACACACATCGTGTGCAAACTTGTTATTCACAGAAAGGTTTCTTTCTTGTGTTTGTTAAGTTGTCCCTGATGTGTGGTAATAAATACTGTTGTTGAAATGGTCCAACTTTTTATAGTCTGTTGTTCTCAGATTTTTAAAAGCACTTTCTAAATAAAGAAGAGAGTTCAGGTTTATCTAACTGCTTGTATTATTATTATTTGAATTGTAACAATCAGAATATAGTGAAGAAAATTGAGGATGTGATACATATTAAAACGCATGGAGATTCATTTTGATTTTTAGTGCTGTTAAAATTCACAGTTTGACTAATGGCCAGCTTAGGAGAAGTAAAGTATAATTATATCTTTCTTTTTTTTGCTGATCTGAAAAAACTGAACATTCATTATAAGATGATTACTAGTGAAACACTCTTTCAAAATGGACTGGCATTGTTTTGCATTTTGTGACTTTCCATCCTGACAAAGACATTTTCCAGTCGTATATTTTGTCACTGAGATCTTTCTTTAAAAAAATGTTAAAATATTGTCTCATCTCGTTCATGTGATCCCAATATTGTGTATCGCCTTGCCTCGTGAGCGGAGTGTATCGTCACACCCCTAATATATTATGATAGTTTTATGAAGTTACGTTCACCTTAAAGTTTGTCGACCTAACCCTGCCTGTTACAACATTGCAACCAATCCTCACTCTTCCTGAGCTGACACACCTTCATGCCAGCTTTGCCCTTAAGATGATTAAGAGAGCACCCAGTCTGAGGTGACAGTCATTGAAATCTCTTGGGCTGGACATGTAGTCATGGGGGGAGGGGAGGAGGCATGGTGGGTGGGGGTATATTCCCACATGAGCGTGTAACTTGGCCAGTGTTTCGTACCATACTGGGCCCCAGGGAACATCTAACTCTGTTCTGTCTCTGCTTCTCTGCAAGAAGAGATATAGCCCCCTCCCTGGAGGCACATCCATCACTTAGACCCAGCAAATAGAAAATGTCTAAACAACTACATTTCCCTTGAGTATAAATGTAGAAAGGTTAACAACCCAGGCCATTAGATGCAGTCAGCAGTTGTGAAGGGAGGAAGCCAGGGGCCGAATTGGCAGGGAAAACGAAAATGACCAGTTCCAGTGGCACACAGTCATTATGGGTTACAGATGGACTGGCATTATGGTGTCTGGCTGTCTGAATCGGGCTCCACTGAAGAAAAACTCGACTGAGATCACCTCGCTAACTACCCACGCACAGCTGTCTGAGCCAGGAAAGAAACCGCCTGAACCCCCGCAATGAATTTCCCCAAACCACATCACAACAGGCAAGGGAGACATTTGTTCACCATTTCATAAACACTGACAAAGCAGCAGTCAGATAAGAAGGAGTTTATCCGAGATGGACAAATCTGTAATCATCAGTTTAAACTAGATCAGACCACAACAAGTTTGGATTCAATGAGAGCATATGAAAGGGTTTTCAAAAAGGAAGGTGAGTGAGCAGTGTTTCCCATCTGAATTAACAATCACCTCCTCAGGTGTTTGGTCTTGCTACTCTTACACATACACACATGCGTAAATCTTGTCCTTTCTATACACAGACGAGCTGTCACAACGGGACAGTTCAACTCTTGAGGCACAAGTGACTGTGTCATGACTTTTACATGCATACAAAATGACAGGCTGAGAGGGCCTTCAGACTGCAGGTGTGTTGCAAACTCAGAACCCACATTCATCACAGGCTATTCGAAAGCTAAAACATCTTTCTGTCTAGACATCAAATCCCATCAAATTTCACTGTAGATCAAATAAATGTGTCAAATGTGTGTGTGTGTGTGTGTGTGTGTGTGTGTGTGTGTGTGTGTGTGTGTGTGTGTTTTTTGGCAAAGAACAGAGACAAACAGATAAAAAATAAAAAGAGGAAAGAGGGCAAACTAAGCCCTGAAAGCAGCTGAGTAGCATTGGTATGGGCCAAACGCGAGAACTGAAACTTTTTTTTTTTTACTTCCATTAAGCCCCTACAGTAAGCTAGTAAGCTAACTACTTTAATGACTTTTTGATTGTGCTGCACAACACCTGAATGTTAACAAAAAGAAAACAAAAAAACAGAGCTGACCATGGCTGGTGGGCTAACGTTATTAAAGATTTACTACATTTTGTTTATTCAACAATCGATTTAGACATGGATGGAATACAAGGTTTAAATGGCTCAAGAAACATGGCGGATGTTTCAGCTCATTAATAGTTTCTCTGTTGCAGTGGATGAGTTCCACAGCAAAACATATATAGGCCAATTAAAAAGAACTTTAAAGCCGTTTTCACACATGCACTCCTGAAAATATCCAGATAATTTCAGGAGGACTGCTCCGGAGATTCTCCTGACCTGGCTATTCACAAATGCTCCTCACAGCAGAAGACTGTCCCTGTCAGACAGGAGGGGAGGGGGTGCGGAGGATCTCCTGAGGTAAGACGTGACGTAAAAAAAAAAAGAGGTGTAAGTAGCGGACGAAGCTACAGTCTGCTATATGACGCTGTAATGAGAATATTTGCCTTTATATCAAAGCTACGTGTAGTCCAATGGGATGACAATGTCAACAAAAGAGTGGAGAACAACATACTGGCGAACAGAAAACGTAAAGCAACCTTTTAATTACATGCACGGACATCGTAGTGGTCGCGTGTTTACATTCTATGCACTGTGCAGCAGTCACAGTATATAAAGGTTACTCCCCCTCCTATTGGCTCGAGGTGAATTCTCCGGAGAATATCCTGCTGCGTTCTCTCCTGCGTTGCCCACTCTGACTTGCTGCGGAAAAAAATACTATAGGGGTCTGGCAGGAGAAACTCCAGGTGAAGTCCGAGTGAAAAATGAGGCTGTTTACATTCACATATACAGCTCCTCCTGGGAATATCCTGAGTTTTTCAGGAGAGTTCTGCAAGTGTGAAAGCCCTAAAACAATCAGATTATTTTCACTACAATTTCATAAACCATAAATAAATAGGGAAAAATATTTACAAGTGAAATAGTCCCAGTTGTGTGGAACACCTTTACCTACAGTTCCAAGAAGAACAATAGTTAAAGGTTTACATTAGCAGAACTTTTCTTTTTTGATAACATTTTGTATTGTGGGATATATGTAGCACAGCTTCTTATCATGTACATTTAAAAGACCTTGATATGATACACCTGGTCCTATTTAATACTAACCAGTCCAGCACTTCTGAAAGTTGCTTACAAAGGTTTCCAACACATAAATCAATGTGCATAGAACACGTCGCCATAGGAACGACCACATCGGCCCGACAGAAAGTCAATATGACATGTCTAACAGAACGAGTCCCCGTCTTATACTGTACCTTCTGTTGGAAACACAGGCAGTTAACAAATACATAGCGTCTATAAAAGTAACTCAGCATTGCATCCGTTTCTGAACAGAACCACTTTGATCCTCTGTGACGAGGTGTGAGACTGTTCAGGTGAAAGGAGGGCCAGACTGCCTCCTCTTCCTCCCTGAAGACAGAGCATGGAGACACTGGGAGGCTCGGTGACAGGCCTGGCCCTTTCACAATCAATAAAACATGCTGAATTCCCAGTGTAATTACTGGATCCAGCAGCACGGCCTCCTCCTTCTCTGGTTGTACAAGCACAAAGTTGAGTCATTCCTCCCTTAACTGTTGTCCTATTTCAAAGGTAACATATAATTATAGAGTGGATCTATGTTGCAGGGTTTAGCTAATGAGAAAAAATGAGGCCAGAGGTATTCTGTATGTCTGTAACATAATAAAACTGAATATCAACCAACTTTAAAGCACTGTAAACTTTAACAAAATACATCCCTTATGTCCAAATCAAATCAAGTATAATAAAGGTTATTAAAAATGTTACGCTAGCACCCACTTGAAGGTGATGGACAACAGCCAAAGTCTGGAGCAGAGCCATGACAGTTGTGCTTCCTGTGCAGGCCAGCGTCAGTCTCAGTATCCTACCACAGGCCTGTGGTAGATATCTCAGACAAGACTCAACTTCCTGCCCCTCCACTTCCTGTTATTCAGGACCCCTACATGCCCTCTGCAGGGGTAGTAAGAGGGAGCGACGGAGAGAAGGAAGAAAGGGAGGGACCACCTTGGGGACACCCTTCCCCTCTGATCCCTTCCCTTATTACCTTCCTGACTGTGAGTCCGAGACTAAACAACAACAGAGGCTCATCTCTTGTGACTTGGCTCTGTGTGCTTATTATGTTTACTGGAAGGATCATTACACAGGCTGGACGCCATGCACATTAGCCACTTACTTTAAAATTAGCAGGCACAGGCCTTTTCTTGTTATTCCATCATTCACTTGTTACATAAGAGTGAGTAACAGCTCTCCAAACACAGGTTAATATACATTGGCGCAACAAAAATATCATAGAACTAAATTTCTGATACGATGCAACAGCGCAGTAATCTGATGCGCATTGGAACAGGGATTCTGTGAAATAATCCATGACAACGTTTTAAAGTGTATCGAACTCAAAGTGTCAACACTGAGGCTCAGTTACGATTAGCTCCTGGCAGGCTGAAGACACAAAGCAAGGCAGCCTAAATCCACAGTTTTACCGATTTGTTTCAATGGAGCCTTGACACCGGCGCAGCAGGAAATGAACATCCACCTCTTTGTTCTTGCTTTCATCAGGAGGTGCTGCACCTGTAAATGGGGGCTGTTGGCCTGAGGGGAGTGGAGGCAAGCCAGCCCTCTCACGCTCCCTCTCCAGCTCCCTTTTGTGCAAGCACGCTTATCTCCCTCTCCAGCAGTGAAAGGCAGGATTGTGGCCCCAGCAGCATCACTAGTGTTAATGTCTCCTGATGCTAATCTGACACACGGCTGATCCCTCAACAACCACTTTCTCCATTCCCTCTTTTAAACCCTCCCCCTTCTTTCTTTCTTCCTTTCTTTAGCTCTTTCTTCTTCTTTCTCATAATTTCTGTCTTCCCGTTTCTTTTCTCTTTTTCTTTGAACTCATGTTATACATTTCCTCACCTCAGTTTCCAAGGCAACTAATGAGATATAATTAATAGGAGCTATTGCAAGGGCATTTGAACAAAAAAAAAAGTGAAAAAGGAGGCTTTGAAAAATGTTGAGAGGTGGGGCAGTCTGCAAAACACAGTTTCTGCAGCACTTCACCTCCCCCTGTATAGCCTTGCTCAGGGTGACACTTTCTTCCTGAGGTATGATTTAAATAACATTTAAAGGAGAGGTCAAAATAATTAGAATATGAATACCTTGAGGCTGTTCAAATATCAAATACATATGCCCACTACAGAAAACCTGCAGGCCAACAACTTGACATTGTAAAATTGAGATTGGTAAATGTTTCATAAAACTGCTTACAGATTTAAACCCTTGTAAGGTCATTTTACTGGTCTTGTTTCATTAAGCAGTATATTTGCTCTACTTATTAAATCAGCCTAAAACTGACTCAATCAAGTAAGACATAAATAGGCATTGTTCAAAAGGAGACAGTGACCTGTGTGGTGGGGACACGCACAAAGCCAGTAGTGAGAGGCTGCACTGAAATGGCAGCCAGGCAGACAGCGAGTGGTTAATCTGCCCTGATGACTGGTAGCTCAGTCCAACTCTCCAATGACCCAGCTGTAATCCCACATTGGATCAATGCAAGTTCAAACAATCCTCCACGCTGCTAGCACCTTGCCTGGGCTGGGGGATGGTGTTGTAAGACAGGGACCGGGAGACGGAAAGCTACTTATCACCTCCAAAATGACATCAAAAGGAAAGAAAACCCCACAGGATGAACCTTCTCTCACTGAGTGAGACTGTTTGGTGGTATAGGCAGCGCTACACAGGCGACTGAATGGAAATTATGTCGCTCTTCAGATAAACACCAGGCATGTATCTGATCTACTAAATCTGAACGAGTGGTTATTACAACCAATAACCAAAGGACATCACATACTGACAGCATTACCAGACAGACATCCTCCATCTCACTCTCACTGTACTGTCAGGGGATGAGAGGACTATGCAAGGTGACTTTGACTAAGTGCCTTGGGGTTTCATGAGAAAACTCCATTGACATTACATTAATTTTATGTCTCTTTTCTAACTGACTTAGAGCCTAGAGTCCTGGATAGGAGGGAAATAAGAAGCAGACTTTTTTTTTTGCTTTATCGTCAAAGCAGCAGGGAAATAAAGACCAGGAAGACAACAGAGTGACAAACATGGTATGAAATGATCAGCTAGTCACTTTTGGCTTACTTTAGGAGTCATTCAACAGAAGGATGAGACATTTGTGACAGAGCAGGAAAATGTAAGTCAGAAACTTTCCACTGAACTTCATACGAGTTTGGGTTTTAACAGCAGGTGAGTGTTTGTGAAAAAAGAGGCGGAAAGTAAACAAGAGAGCGAGAGATAGTGGAAGACTGTATGACTGTGTTAACTGTGTGGAAGGATATAAGGGAAACAAGGCTCAAAGAAGCGCCCCGTACCCATCCCATCCCACCTCTGTGGTAGTGTGCGGCAGCAGCGTTGTAACATAATTACTGCTGGGACACTTCTATTCCCAATGATCCATTTGCGTCAGTCAGGTTTCCGAGCGCAGCCAATGAGTGGAATCTCAGTTTCTCAAGGATAAAGAGATGACCCTCTCTGAACAGTTATATCCATTTCATGTGGAAAAGCTACTCTCCTTCTCAAGGTAAATCCCCAGATGCACATTTGAGTGAAACTTTTATGAACAAAGAAAATTATGATAACTTTCTTGATGCAAGGGTGGGGTGATGAATTATGTCTCATTAAAAATGAATGTGCTTGACAACTGAGGATTCATAGACATACATTACAGTTACTTAAGTGTCAGACTATAGCCCTAGCTGGTGCCTCGAAAGTATTATCATTACATTTGAGCTATAGAGCTTAGCGTCTAAAAAAACCAATCCAGCGGTCATTGAAAAGCCCTGAAGGTCATTTAACAAGAGGAAAGTCGTGTCCAAAACTGTTTAAGACATCCAAAGAAAATATTCAACTATCCCCAAGACAAATTAATTTATTTTCAATCCAAATGGCCCCATTTACACCTTTATTTCTAAGTTAAAAAGATATGGAAATTCTCATTTACTTTGATTATGTTGGGGTTTTTTCTAGAATTTGGCGTTTTCACACATAATATTGGCTTTTTATTTGAGTTACAAACCGTTAAGACTGCCGCTACAGCAGTAGGTGTATCTCTTTAAGACTAGGTGATAATTTAGTGCTTTCCAGAAGATGTCATTTTTGTTCATTTAAATTCTACTGCTACTAATGAGAAATAAATGTATAAACACTGAGATTTCTTTTTTTAGAAACACAGTTTTTAAGATACTTGTTTTCAGGCTATTTTCTTTGGTTTAGGATCTGATCTGAGGTCATCACAGGCTCAATAGACCCATGTCATTTCTGGTCATAGGATTTGGAAATATTCTTGCAACTTATAAAAGAGGTAACATGTTTTATGTATGCTGGTGGTTTAAGAGTTTTGATGAGTATTAAAATACCTTCAGAATCATTGTAAGTTGAAATACTTTTTGGATTTCAACGATCGCTGGGTGATTCATTCTATTTTGCAACTTGGAGGCTAAGCTCTGTGAGTTTAACTTAATGATGGTACATGAAGGGTCATCTGCTGCTAGAGTTTGAAACTGCAATGGCTACAGTTTTTCTCACAGTACCACAAAGTAAAGCACGATTGTGCTTCATTGAAAAACGTTTTATTAACTTAACCTCCTGACCGTTACAAATAACTCCTAATCAACAAATCTACTGTATGTCATGCTGTATCTGTAAAATGCAATTGACACACTAATGACTAGCTACTCACTTCATATTAAAGCCATTGGTTTAACACTATATCTCTGAGCTAAGCCCTCCATCAGCCACATTCCTTACGACAGGATGTCACTTTAACAAGTCAGTGCCTTGACATGGCACAACATCAGTATTCAGGACTCTTTATGGACGAACACTTCCTGTGTCACAATTTCACTGCTCAGATAAAAAGAAAAGTTACACCTACAACATTTTTAGCTTAATTTTCAATTGCTATATGTTTTTTGTTATAAACATTTGGAGTAGAAATACATCAGAAATCTCTTCTCCTTTAGAAAACCATTTGAGAAAGACACCCAAACACACATGCACAAATAGTGTAAATCTAATGCCTGCATGGTCCTTGAGGTTTAAAAATGTGTATGGCATTTTAGGGTGGTACTGTGCATTTGCATGGTTGTCTATATCAGATGGACTTCTCACTAGGGAGCAATAATAATGCCAACGCCATGGGGAGCAACAGCCCCCCACCCTCCAAGGAACCCTGCAAGCTTTGTTAAGTGCCATGACAGCCTTTTGATGTTTCACAGACCGCAACTCAGAAATGGTAAACAGAGAAGATGAACCAAGATCTTCCTCCGGGGGGAATCCACAGTGTAAGGATATTAGGGACGTCATGCATAATGTGTCTCAGCAGCAGCACATTTACAGGATCTCAACACGTCTTTGAAAGTACTGTGGACCCAGATTAGCCAACAAGATTTCAGATATTCACTTCTCCCCTGGAGTTTGATGATCAGCAGGAAGATTTTAGTAAATAAATAAGACAACAGTTTTTGCACAGTGTCCATATTGTTTAGGATTACTCCGTCTTCAGAGAATCTGTGCTTTTAAAGGTAAAACATTTAAAAACCTGAAGATAAATATTTGATTTTGTCTTCCCATTTTTATCTTCCACTCCATGCCTCTTTCCCACAGTGTTCCATTACATAAAAGGTTTATGCAATCTGAGCAGTGAGGATGGCCATGAGTCATAACTACAGTGAAAGGGGCCGGCTAAAGTAGCATTGATTTTCTTTTTCTTACAATTTTTGTTATAGAATAAGTCTGTTAATGAGCTCCTTCAGTGCTAAAAGTAAGATTTTATTTCATTTAAAATCTTTCACATAAAGCAGTAGTTTACATATTTCTTTAGTTATGTCATACTAAGAGAGAGTTTTCATGGTGAATAATCAGAGTCTTAAATGTTAACAATTTGTTTTAACAGTAAGCATTTCCATCTTTATGTCTATCTCGATTAGAAACTCTACTGACATCAATGAGCAGCATTTACTGAAGGGGGTTTTCTGCAGCTGCAGCCAACAGTTACTCCCAAATCAGATGATGTGTGCTAGCTGTCACATGAACACTGTGTGCTAGCAGTGTGATGGAGAGAGAGGGAGACGGACAGAGAAAGTAAAAGAAAGAGAGACCCCTAAAGGCCCTGCTGCTGCTCGCCTCTTTAGGAATCTTTTCAGTCAAACTGTTTGTTGATAGCCTCTGGTCCCAAGTCTCTGGGTCAGCTGCTGCTGATGGATGCTGGTACACTTCCCCTCCTTCTCCTACACCCCTACATACGCTCTGAACAACCCTGGCAGTCAGGCCAGCAACTTAGGGATGAGGGGAGGAGGGAAACAAAATCAAGAACACAGTCCGACATGAACACAGGCTGGCAACAGCTCACAGGTGGAAACACTACACCATTTTCAACTAGATTTGCAGCCCACAGCCCACAGATGGAAAGTGGACTGGGAGAAAGGGAGAGGACAGACGGGCAGACGCACAAACAGCGGGCAGACTCAACACCTCGCTCACAATCACAGTCACACTACAGAGAGCTGGGATCTAGAGACTGGAGATTCAATGACAATACTCTCTGAATGCCCTTGATTTAAAAAAAACTTGTTTTAACCAAATCAGAAACTTAGATACTGACAGAAGTAGAATAAAAGGGTGCAGCAACAACTTTATTCACCCCAAAAATAAACAAATATAAGTGTACAATACAATCAACAACCATAGAAGAGGGTGTAATGTAGGTTAAAGCTTACAAAACGTAAGCCCTCACTGTCTTTCCACCAGTGTTTTGTATATTTTCATTGTGCATGGATCAGAGGGGTACTTGGTATTGGCCAACCGAAAGGCTAGATATCGGTATCATTTTGTGAAGAAGAAGATGGTTTCACAACATGTGTTGTAAAAGGGGTATTGATGAGGGTTAAAATTCCCCCAAAATGAGCGAGTTAAAACACATTCCTATCAAAATGTATCTACACACAGACCAAGAACACACCGAATTGTAACTTGTGTATAACAAGTTGGAAACTTCTGCAGTAGCTAAAAAGTACACCCATAAGGCATTGCTGTGTTCATGCTGCGAGAGTTCAGCCCTCACAGCAGAGAGGAAGGCAACTTTGAACCAGCAGTCAGAACCCTGCGGTGGACTGGAGCATGCATCCAGAGAGCAGAGGGGACCTGGGTCACTTCCCCTTCCCAGTTTGTAAGGATGATGTGTGCTGCAGAATAATGGGAGGAATCACATCCCCCCCAGCTGTCCTGGTTCACATGGCTCCTCAGACAAACAGAAAAACAACAATATCGCAGGCATGGCCTCCTTCCTGCAGCACGGGAGGCCACAGGGCCAGTCCAGCAGCTGCAGGAGATCTAAGTCTTCCTTCCAGCAGCTACTGGACTTTCAGTCAATGTGCTCGCTGCAGGAGCTGACACGCAGCTCTCACAGCTGGATTTACACAAATAATGGGTTAAATAAAAGGTGGCTAAGGGTAGAAAAGGCTGAAACTCTTGTTTCATATAGAGATGTTGTGAATCAATGTTTCATTCCTGATATTGATGCCTTGGCTCCAGAAGGGACTGATACAGAGAAACCCTCCCGATACCCAAAACTTTGTAAAAAACAAATCATATTATGGGTAATATTTAACAGCTGGAGGCTTTAATAACCTGTAAGATTGCTATCGCCATTCTATGGCCCAATTCAAAACATAAGAAAAGCTAACCTAAAAGAAAGTTATACATGAAGAAACCAGCAGAGCACCTAAAGGTCTCCTTGATGTCCCGTGTTGGAAAATACAGCCCGACAGACTCTTGAGAAAACGCCAATTGCAAACATTTTGTTAACTTTGACTAAAAATTGCGCTCTAAGTTATCAGTGCACTGTTCTTTATATGGGCTCTAAAACAGGAGTTGCTTGTGGTGGTCATGGAATATATGATTTCTGAGAAGAGAATGTGTCGAGATTTAAAACATTATGATATAGTGTCTTAAGTTGATAGCTTTCAAGATGTCACAGATGTGCAGATACTGCTATCAGCATCATATGAAATCTAGATTCAAATAAACTGCTCTAGCACTTGGTATCAGAACAATAAACAGCTTCATCACAGAGTGAACCAGATTTTGAAGAAAGTTAACTTTGCACATAATTCAATTGTTTGTCTGTTTGCTTCCACTCAGCCGAGTCTGTGCAAAGGCAGAGCAGGGAAATCTCCAGTGAGAGACGCATTTTAACATCTACAGTACAACATCAGGAACTCTATTCAGTGGGGTATATTAGCAATCATGGGAGATCTTTTGATCTAGTAAATTAGATTATAATATATTCCTTTGATTTATGTTTTTTTCAAAGTCTCATTAAAATTCAGTTAAAATGCAACTCAGCAAAGAGATGTCTTTCTTAACTTCCTTTTAGTTTAGCTCTCTACAAGAACCAACTTAATATCAGCACGGAGGAACCAAGTCCCTCACCATTTTGTATCTTCATATGGGCAAATGTCTTTAAAAAAAGGAGAGGCTTAAAAAGTGATTAACCAAACTACAGTACACTAACCTCGGGGTTACACGACCTCCAAGTATAGCCCACTCACTTTTCAGATGATGAACGGTGTGAAACTGTGGTTTTTGTTGCACTCCAGAAAAACAAACAAGAAGGAGGAGGTATCATAGAAAGGTGTTAAATGACTTGTATTCTCAAAGTCATCACCTTTATTCCACTTCAGCCTTCACAGTCTACCATCCCCAGACCACAAATTGAGCAAATGCTACAGCAAAGCAGCAGCCTGTAGTAAATACATGATATGAAGTAACTATTCTGTTCTTTAAGGACACTAGAGTGGCTTTGGTGGCTCTATATGTTTGTTTCTAATCACAGTCACAATCAGTGACCAGTATAGGAGAAGTGGAGTGAGAAACGGACTGGGGGGCGAGAGCAGATTAGCCATAGATTAATAGTGCTCTGCTACAGGTTCTTCCTGCTGATTCTCCGCTGTGGTCCAGGCTGCAGAGTTGAAGAGACCTCCAGTCAGGCCTCGTTTGGAAGAGCGGGGGAGACAGGAAAAGACGGCACGGCCATAAGCTGCTCTGCCCCGCTCAGCAGCACATGTGCTGAGTGAGCCAAAGAGGTGGCTTACCAGCAGAGGTCTCAGTCAAGGGCAGGACAGTTGAAAGGTCACCATTAGCTGTGCTGCTATACAAACAGGGCTCGGCGAGTAATACATTTACCCTCTATAAGCTTACAGCAGGCTATTATTATAAGTGTCAAATCAAGTCTTGGCGCTTTATTCACAATGAGTGTTGGAGCTTTATAATTTTACAAAGTAATTAGGGCTTTTGTTAAAGATAAATACTCATAAATTATTTTTTTAACATTCCCGTCGACATGTTATAACCTTAGAATACGTTTTTTTTTAATTGACTCAATGATTTTTGAAACTGTTTTGAAGAGTCCTCACTGGATCTCAGTGTTTTAAAACAAATTCCATTGACCTTGAGTTAAACACTTCATGTAAAACAGTGAACATTATAAAGCAAGTTGATGCTGTCTGACACCCACAGTTCACACTCATACCAATGGCCCATGATCACAGCACATGTACGTCCGGTCTAATTCACTCTGCACATACTTGTATCAAACAGAGACAGCACAGGAACACAACCCAAGACCGTAGCCCTGCACCAGGGGTGTAGCAGGTTAAATCAAAGGCCCAACATGACCTTTAAAACATTAACCAAACCAAAAACAATTCAAACACTTGCCTTGATCAAAACTCAAACATTCTCAGCCCATAAATTTCAGTACAGGTTTGATTAGTGTACAACAGCAAAGTGTGCACAAAAAGCAGCACAAGACTTTTCTCTTTAGTCTACAGGGGACAGTCTACAGTTAACTGCGGTCTAAAACATTATCTGCAAGGCTCCAAATTCTGCATCCAACCTCCAGGTCTCACAGGAAAACGCTGGAATCTCCATATTGATGATAGCGCTCCAATAAACAATGAATCATGTTGCTAAGATGCGTTTGTTAGTTAAAGAGAGGTTGAGCAGTTTCAATGTGAAACTCACTTCGTTTCTGAGTGATGCTGAAAAAAATATTATTGTAATTATAAGATTTAAAAACTGCCTCCCTCGGCTCAGTGCGTGTGCCTTTGAACTAACGCAAACTCTGAAGTTTAAGAACCATTTATAACAAGCTTCATTAACAAAAGCAGCCAGGACACACTCTGTGTCAGACAACTGAACTTCAGCTCTTAGACAACAGCAAGTCAATGAAAAAAAAAAAAAAGTAAGGCAAAAAGGATTTAAAAAAAAGTCAAAGTCACATTCAAACAACTTTAAAACTATGAGAAAATTCCCAACTGCAGTAATGTTACAAGTACGTTTATAGTAAAAAAAGAAAAGAACATATCGGCTTACCAAACAATCAAAGATACACTATCCTCTTTATCAGACCAAGAATATTCAGAATCTGTCTTATTTTGTATTCAATACATCCTTGGCTTTCAGCTTTCTGGTGTTTTGTCCTTCTTGGAAATCAAAAATGTCCTGGAAGGAGGAGGGTGGAGGAGCAAGACTTTCACTCAGTGAATCAGAGGCATCGAGTAAACGCCAGCATTCTCTTTCTGACAACCAGCGTTAATTGCAGATCCGACTCGCCCACACACTCCACATTTCTCCTGGAAGGAGAAGCTGAGACACTGAGATTGAAGTGGGATGAGAAGTGCAGTAAAAGATGCTGCAGCTGCCCGTTCCTCACACCGTCACCACCTCGTATTTCTGCCTTTCCGCTGAGAACTTGTGCTAAGACACTAACAAGCACTTACGCACATTCACAGAGACATGCAGGGGCACACAAACACAACATGTAACAAGGCTAAAACGTTTCATAAACAGAGGTAGTCATCGTGGAAAATCATCCATTTAGCTTGCCATCCTTCATCAAAATATTGTTGATTAAAGGATGCAGAGTGAAATCTATTAGATAAATAATCAAACCGCTGTGTGTGTGTTTGAGTAATACGAAGGTAGAACATTTGGGGTCTCTGAGGTTAGAGCAACAGTTCAATACATGCATAAGAAAGACATTAATACTGGCTCTGCTTTCACAGACATCATATTCATTCTTCTGACTAATAGACAACATAAATTGTTAAAATGATATTCATTTGAGCGCCACTGAAAGAAGCCCTCATCCACACATTAGACATAAGAGCTCACGTGATGTGGATCATGAGCAACAAGGCCCATTACAGGCCAGGCCCGGAGCAGCACAGAAGCTAATGACTGCAGATTGGAGGGTGCTTTACTGCTTTGCTTTAGAAATCACTGGCAACCAGCTGCTAATGTACATGCTGCCAGAACACAGAATGTACAGTGAAAAATACAAGTAGTACGTCTGAAACAACTGATCCCTGAAGAAATACTTTAACAATATGTCATTACCTGGACCGGGAATATACTGTAATTAATACAATACTTACTATCAGGGTTAAGGCAGAGTACAAAAACCTTTTGAGGTTGTTGATACACAGTTTAAATTTGGCAAATGTGATTTCACACGTAATAACACCAAACCACCAAAAAGATGCAATAATGTTTGCTTTTCTCAAATAAACCTAATCCAAATTTGAGTTGTTTAAAAAGAAGGTCACAAATTACAACTTCAATAATAAAAATGACTCCTTCAGTACAATATTAATGAGACGTGTGTTGTACACATTCACTCGAAACATTTGAGAAGGTCAGGTTACTGCTGGCTATTGCCTTCACATGGCAAAAGGCTTAAGGTCACAGGAGTCGCGGAGATTCAAAGAAGTGTCACACAGCAAAGATCCTCTCTCACAAGCTCTCATACACACCTACCGATACAGATTATTAGAAACATATTGTACATTGTTCCACAGCACATCACTTTAAAAGATTTTAAAGTAGTTTTTATTCATTTTTTATGGAGAAACTATCAAAACAACTACTATTTCGCATGAACCATTCATAAACCACTATATCATCCAACCTCTCTTGACTAAAGTAAAGACTGTGGTTTACTTTATAATAAGGAGATCAGAGACAAAGCACTGTATAGCATTCAAATAGCTGGTATAATATCAAGTAACTACTTATGCTTAGAAAGTGGACTCCCCTTTGTTCGTTGATTATATCTTTGTATGATATAGTTGCAACACTTACAACAACATGTATAGTGATAAACAAGATGACGATGGTGTTAATGTGCAGTGACTATTCAACACCATTTAGATTTCAATAGTCCACTATTATTAACTTCAAGAAATGATGAAAACTGACAACCTTTTGTTGCCAAGTCCTAAACTTAAGATTGATTTCATGTAGATTGTATTTATTTAGCCTTTGTGATCAGTTAAAATACCCCAGGCTGTTTTACACGTTTTTCAAAGTTGTAGGCTATGTAAACAAAAACTTTGCTTTGAACCCAGTATCAGAAAAAAAGTTCAATTATATTCACTTTGTGAACTGTAGACTGCTGCTGTTGTAATAGCTCAACAGTATCAACACATTGATTACTATTTTGCTCCGCACGATGCGCTTGTTTAACAAAGTAGCATTAAGAGTCCCCTCTTTCAGTCCCACGTTGAAATCTGCTGGAGTTCTAAGAATCATAATTCATATATAAACCATCACATGAGAACAATACTAAGGCATTTAAGCGACGTGTATAGGTTTAGGATGATTCCTTTAAAAGTTTCTCCTGATTCTCTGATATCAACAGCGCGCGCGTCTTATTACACCCTTTATAATCAGAGGCTACTCAGACGTAGTGCGGCATCAAAGCCTGACTAATGATTCAACATGACCGATATTAAGTGACACTAAACGGCTTTTTATAGTCGTACTGTGTCGTACTTTCTACATGTAGCCCGGTAAATAGAAAGACAGATTAGGAGATATAGAGTTAATGTCTCCGTCTCCCAATCCACTCTACGTCTCCCTCTTGCGCTTTTCTACTCTCACTCTCTGTAGCTACATTACCGCTGCCACACTCCGTAACATTGTTTCTATTTCCGTTACTCACCTTTACTCCCGAGTCAGACGCTGAGAAGCCTATAGACACTCTATATCGGTGGCTCCAGTGGATAAACGTAATTTCAGTTCACATTTACACGCTGACTGCTATTTTAGGGGGAGCTGACAAACTCAGAAAAGCCTTCTCCCTCTTGTCAGTGAAAGACTCCTCCCCTTATCTGACGAACTGCCTCCCTCCCTCCCTCCCTCCCTCTCTCTCCCTAACTCTGTCAGGAACACACACACACACACACACACACACACACACACACACACAAGCGCACACTCCGCCGTCAAAACATAACAAAAGTAGTGAAAGTCCCAGTAGTAGCCTATATTGAACAACTAAAATAGTGAGAATGGCTTCATACAGCAGGTAGCACATAGCCCGCTTTACATGCTCTTACTGTTATTGTAACCTTGCTTTCGATAAACTGCTGATTCGCTTCATAGTCCTTAGAATAACACCTCAGTTTAAACGGGGAAATATATAGTCCAAACACTGCTTAAACAAACCAAACTTCTAGAAACTTTGGCAGCACTAACCGATAGGAACGACTAACCAAAATACAACCATCTAAAAAAGAAACAATTGTCATTTTTTTTATCTGTTTCTTCAAGACTGACTACATTTGGACAAATAGCTACTTGTCAAAATTACTCCGCTCGGCCTCATCACATTAGATACATTTGACGTCATATCTCTAAGACAACGGCAAAGGAATTTGTTTTGAAGGACATCTCCCTGAGCCAATCAAAACCCGCAGCGTCTGTTGAGCTGCCAATTAGAGGAAGAAGGCGGGGACTCGTTTCACCCACATATGAGTTGGTCACGTGTACATGCAGGATCACAGGAGGAGGTGTGGTAACTGGTGTAGCCTACTGGACAGGCTTTACCGTCTTCTGGAAGCAAGTGCGAGAGCTATTTCGCACAATTATCAGCTGCTGTTTCAGTTTTATATTTGGATTGGATGATGGTGAGGTCAGGTTAAGATAGGGCCTACTACAAGCACATAAGCAACAGACTATTTCGAAGAAATCCACTAGTAGCATAGACCTACAAATATACAGTAGGCTATAGGCCAGGGTTAACCTGTTGTTATTAAACAGGGCTTGTTTACTCAAGTTCGTAGAGGTTCATTGAGGTAGGCCAAATAAACTACGGTTTACTAAAGTTCTATTTTCAGCTAATTTGTTCCTCTACTCCACAACACTGAGCAGGGAAACATTATACTTCTATATACCTTTTTTTTTTTAAATGTAAGTCTTAGATCTTTTAAGCTATAGTATCTCAAAGTCAGGCTTATAAATTGCTTGAAAATAACAATCGAAAGCGGGGAATGTACAGCTCAAACTTGACAGATTTCAACATGAAATTGCTTTTACATCCTTAATGAGTGAGTAGGCAATGATAGTTTAGTCATTTTTGTTGATGATACTTGTTTTCTTCAGTAAGATTATACATGATGAACTTTACAGCTATCTTTACTTTGTAATTGTGCTTCCTTTAGGCTACTTAGGTAGCCTATACCTGCAGTAGCATACACAACTTTTTATTATGCAGTACGAGTAGTTTCACTGCAGCGACTCATGCTCTTAAAGTAGCTACTCACCATTAAAGCTACATCTGTTATCCCCATTTGAACAGTAAGATTATTTTTCATTTGGAGCATCAAAAACTATTAGTGGGTGACATTTATTTTATTAATAAATGTCACCCACAATATCAACATTGTTTTTTTAACAACATAGTCTAGTTGCTGAAGATCAGGGTTGCTCATTCTTTAGCTCTAGCTAACCTAAACCATTCATTGGTTAATGTAAAATATAGCTGAGGTACATCTGGGTTGAGATGTCCTTACAAACACTAGATACAATTACAGTACTTAATTGAAACGTAAAATACTGTCATTTAAAATGTGATAGCAGACTAACTTTGTGCCAAAATATACACACATCTGTGTTGAAAGTCAGAGCAATCTGGTATCTTGAATCAGTAATTTGATGGCACAATATCCCTGGCTGAATAGTAAAAGAAGACATAGACATCCTGTACTAATTACATCTGTTGATTAGGTCTAAATGTTGTATGCCTTTTGCAGTTTGTATCTCATTTTTATCAAACTAGTACAACATTGTCACTTTTTACCGGTCACTCAGACATCAGTCCTCATTCTTGAGTATTCTTCAGTGCTCTACCGAGGAGAAACAACTGTGAATACTGGCAACTGAAAGCCAATTCTGCAACCATCACAATGGTCTTATTCGATTCTATTAAATGGTTTTTGCCACAAACTGGTTTAATTTCAACGATATGGGCTTAAAGTTATTAAATGTAATGTCCATTATCAAGCTCCTGTCTCTTGGCCATGTTCTGTCCAGGTTAAAAAAGTACACACTTTAACAGCCACATGAGGTTATGTGGGTGGACTCTCCGCAGTTAACTAGAGCATTGGTGACCCTGTTTGTTTGACTGTGTAAACTAAGGCTGCAGCAAAACACCGTTATAGCACCCAAGGGTTCCACCTGCCAGGTTTTAACAGGTCAAAAGAGATATAAAGGCCATTGTCCATTATAGTATCTGCATGGTAAAGATAAATGTACATCATGAGAGAGTCACACATGAAGTGCATACAAAGTAAAAGAAAAACAACTCATAGTGTAAATACAAAACTACTGTTGTCTTTATTGTAGTCACATTAATGCTTGATTTACAGTTGTGACCTCTGCTCACACACACGCGCACATGCACGCACATGCACACACACACCTAAGAATGCAGATAAATTGTAGGGCAACATATTATTATTATTTATCTGCATTTACAGTAGCTTTTGAATGTTATTTGTTGACCTATGTTTTTTAAGTTCCATTTTCTATACATATTTCTTTACATTCATGACATATTAAATAAAAATGTTTTGTAAACATAACTCCAATCTTTAGATTAGATTAGAAAACTTTATTAATCCCCTTTCATGGGGAAAAAAACTAATTATGAGACCAAATGTGCTTCTGAAGTACAAAAATAACTACCACAAAATGTACATCAAAATCCAGTTACTTTATGCAACATGTGACAAAAATGTAGAGCAACACCAGCTATTCTGACTTCTCTTCAAAGCCCAGCACCTCATGCATGTACGATCTTTTAAATGTACATTCCAATGCCCCTAAAAAAATAGCTTTCTGAGATTGTCAGACAAAAATGGCTTTGTACAAACTCAGCACTCATTCCTCTTTTCATGTTGTACAAAGGGAAGCCATGGTCCATTGATCATTGAATTGAATTTTGTATTTTAATTGAATTTTTTATTTAATTAAGTTTTTAATTTTATAATCTTATTAACCCAGAGGAGTAATTGCAACTGTCTGTTATTGGGAGACATGATACACAAACACAGGCCCATTCAAACTGCTGTATCATCATTAGAGAATAGTATTTTTAGTAATTAAGCAAAACATTTCATTTTTTTCCATTTTCTGAGTATTTGGTGCACAAGTGAAAGCCTTTTGCAGTAAGTAAAAGTGGTTTAGCATGAAACTTTGTTTTCTGTGAAAACAGCTTGACTGCTGTTCACTTTTTATCATCACACACATGCGTGTTATTTCCTTCTGTGTTCGTGACAATAGTCTTGACAATAGAGAATCAGACAGAAACAGTCCCCAGCTGTTTTCTTGAAGTGTTTTCAGTCAGGAAAGTTTTTGCTGTGCACTGGTTCCTAGTGAGTTCAGGCTGATGCCAACTGACAACAGAGAGGCTCCAAATTGCTTTCAGCATCTCCTTTAGCAGCACTTTTGTGTCGGCATGCATCCCTCCCATCCTCCCACAGTGATGCCAGCAACACAAAACAGTTGTGTGAGTTACTATAGAACTTCATTTATTTGCATCAGCTAATTAAGTTTCACCTGAACTGACTTTACAGCGCATTTGGTCACACAATCACACAAAAGATCCAATATTGTATAAGACTCATCTAAGCAATCATGAAATTACACAAGTTGTAGGTGGCATTACATTTCAATCAAGTGTAAGTAATCTAGACCTTTCCTGACACCTGGGTCTCACCTGTTTGTTGTTGCTTTCCTGTTTCAATCTCTTCTCTTCCCTCTGCAAGTCTTGACTTTCTCTATCTTCTCTCAGCCGCCTTTGTTTCACTCTGCCTTTCGATTTACCTCAAAGCCAGACCAGCTGGCTTTGGATGCTTCCCTCCGAGCCCTCAGAGGCCTGTCTTCTTCACACCCTCTTCCTCCTCTTGTCCCTCGGTCTCTCTGCCGGCAGAGAGCGAGGGTGCTGGGGTTTGAAGGGTAGGACCCCAGATGGACATACTGTAGACATGTCAGGCATGCGTTACGTGATGGGGCTTGGCTAACGGCTCTCTTGACCAGCCACAGCTGTCAGTCACAACTCTGGAAGGTGTTGAGGATTTCTTCTTGCGCTCACAGAAGGCTGGAAATAATTGCAAAAAGATCTTCAACATATTTTTCCACAACAAAGTGAACTGTTTTAGAGAAAATGTGTGATTCTGCACTGTGGTCTGGTCATGTCAGGCTTTCAAGGAGATTAAAGCATACTTTTTAACATTATTGATTAAATGTCCATGCTGGGTTGGTTTTAAATTAAGGGGAATTTTTTTTTTTTTTTAACAATCAGTGATTTATTTCAACAAGTTGCAGGGATGTGCCAAATAACGGCTTATTCCAGCAAGGCTTTGATGCACGACAGCTGGCATTTCCAACATTGCACCAGACCACAAATAGACCCAGACACTCTTTTCTCCAATTAAAAAAGGGACTAAAACACCCGTCGCATGCAGCAAGCTTTATTAGGCTATACAAGTCAGGTTTGATGTACATTACGATAGCGAAGAGAAAAAAATAGATGTTTATTTTGTAAATAAGACAAGCAAAAAACAGATCACTGAGCCACACAGTTTTCTGAGACATCAATCTGACCATGGAGCTCTGAAATAACATTTAATTATCTGAGGCTCATTAAAACAGACTTTCTGAAAAGCTCTCACCAATCCCTCGTCCTCTTCTCATTGCACAACTTTGGATTGTCTCATGACTCCGAAATATGCAGTTTCATGCTCTGTAGTTCCTTACAAAACCAACTAAAGAAATGTACATGGTAGATGCAATCATTAATTATGTGTTAAGTAAATGGTAATCAAATAGCCTAGATTTCATTCAAAATGTTTTGATTTGTTTAATTGATGGTTTCAAAGTGATACAACTGTCTCTTCCAACGCTTACTCTCTCACTCTTCCAACAAAGTCATATCTGAGGAGACCGCAACGACGTGTTAGATAATAAAGATCAACATCTAAAAATACTCCTTGTGTCACAGTCTAGATCTCTTCTCTCATTACCCACTGTAATTAAAGCTCCAAATAGTGTAGGTGAGCACACAACTGTTAATGTGAAGGACTGACATTAGAAGTGACAACCTTCATGGTATCATTTCTCTGGGAAAGTGGAGCAGATAACAGAGCCATGAGATCTAGTGAATGTGGGTCAGTAGAGAAGGGGCCTGAAAGGTTTGTGGTCAAATGTAGTCAAACTGTTCCTCTTCAAATCAATGCAGTTTCAGTGTATTTGTTATACAGGTTTAATGATAGGAACGACTTCTCCCCCTGCTCTGTGATGTTTTCTCCTCTTCTTTACATCTCACTGCTGTACAACTTTGACACGTCGCAGTAGGTTTTGTGGAGCGCTGTGCTCTTCCCGAGGCAGGGAACAACAGCACACAAAGGTCCCTCTGATGAGCTGATGATCTCTCTTGGGATTTTCCGTCTCCTGGGTTCCTTCAAGTATTCCTCTCTGTTTATCACATTGCTGAATGCTTATCAACTGTGAGATGGAGTAGACCTGAACATCCATCCTGTCTTGTTTACTTGACGGGCTGCCTTTTTTTTCTTGCAGTTGTACAAAGATCCAGATAATAAAAGCACTGTTTAATTATCTCCAATATTCACATGAGCCTATAGCTCCATTTATAAAATGTAGTCTCCATTGTACTGAGCTCATTAAAAATTGAACAAGGTCAGGAATGAAACTGCTCTTACCATTATTCATTTTGTCCCTAATTTCAAGAATTATTCCATTAATCACCTGGAATGACTCAAGTAATTTACAATGTCATAAGTTTCCGGGGGATATTAGCCAATTTAATACTTATAAACGTACATCTTTTGTATGCTAAATGGAACAAGACACCTTCCAATGTCTTCCTTTTTCTAAATCAGAGCCTGTTGTAATTATTTTTGGTTGTATTTATTTACGACTCACTTTGATGGGGTAAAACTTTAATGTTTTTTTAGGCGTAAAGATCATTTTGTTCTTAAGCAGCTCACTGTCAGATTTTCTGACTGGTTGATTGCATCATAGGCACAAAAAAACAACAACCTTGTTCTGTGTGTATGTGTATGTGTATTTGTACGTGTGAGTTTCTGACATCGCCAGAGCCAGTCAGCAGGTGCCATCACTTCTCATTCCCACCATGTACAGTGTAAAGACATGTTGAGGACGAGCAGGATCAGGAGAATCTGCCAAAAGGAACGTGTGGGAGAGACCGCTCTAAATTTCTGCCTTTCAGCCAGTTCTTCTTCAAGGCATTTTAGCTACGATTCCCCATCAAGCTAACGCTGCTGTAATTCAGTTTGTCAGGCTGTATAGCAGAAAAGCTAAAGATATCTGAATATAATGTCACTGTTTACCTGTAGGCAGCATTTAGACAAGACACAGTGTTCCAGATTTGTCCTTTCTTGAACATTAGACACTTATAACACATGGATTGTCCAATGCTGTAATATACCATAATATACAGTGCTGTAGGTATAATTTTTTTCAAAAAACACGTAAGAACATTTTCTTCTCACAAAGAGTTTTGTTTTGTGGTTACATTCTCTGTATTACTGCTACAGTGCTGCCTTCAAACACTGAGTGCATTATTCCATGCATATTCCCTCACAATGCTCCATTGCTGCACGGCTGATTTCTAAAAAAGATCTCCCTATCACACAATTGTAGGTAGTAGGTGCCCAGTTCTCCCTAAGCATTATGACTCACACCAGGCATAGAGCAGCTATCCAACTCTAATCCACATGAGATAATTTGGTATTCATGTTTTACAAATGTGCTTGAGAAAAATCCCTAAATCTTTTTGGCAAGTGCAGTCGAGAAAAAGTCGTGCAAGCATGTCATCCGGCGTGAAAAGGCGGCAGGATGGTTGAGTAAAGCTGGGCTTTGTCTCCTGAATTCAGCCTGAAAGACACTGCCATCATCAGCTTTCTTTGTTGCAGACTTTGTCTTTCCAGTATTTTACCGGTTTCTCAAAGGTAAATAGAGGCTTGACTCAGTGGGGCACATGCAGTTTTTCCTACAACAGGTAATAAATTTGCGTGTCAGGCCTGCGCGTCACAGATTAAACATGCTTTGTTTGGGATGATTTATGAGCACGATGTCGTGCTGGGTGCACTTGGCTGTGAGGAGCCCAGGGTTTGATGGCGGTGAGGGGGTAGCAGGTGGGGCGGTGAGTTGGTGAGTGTCAGATTTGTCTTACAGGAAGACTGATCTGTAGCTGCTCCGAGGGTGCCCACTGCAACACACACCTCTGTCATTAATCACACACAGCCTCAGAGTACAGAGTGCTTTGTCTTCTCCTTCTCTCACTTATGTACTGCAAGCTGTCACCATTCTGAGAAAAGCTTACTTCAGAATAACTATCAAGAAGTAGAAAACTCTTCTGCTGCCATCTAAAACTGCTGGGTATGTATGTACTGTATGTACTGTATTTCTACAGAGAAAGCTGTAAAGTCACAGCAGAAAATGGGACCCTTACTCAGTTTCCTCCTCACAGTACAGAAGTAACTTAAGAAAAAAAAAATGCTACAAAGTAAAAAGATTATAACCTCCTGTATGAATATGTTCTGGTTTTTGTTTAAACATTGCCCGACTATAAAGACTACACTATAATTCTGCACTCCTCCTCCTTCAGAGAAGGTTACCTAGATATATAGGATTAAGATCGTTCACTATCCTCCCTAAGAAACAGCTGATTCAGCAAGCAGCACTGCTAAAAGCATGTTGACTTATAATCCAAATACAGCTGACCGCTGATGCTGCTCTTTCTACTGATCCTGCACACTCACTCCTTCAACTCACAGCTTGAATTTGAGGTCTTTAATCACTGCAACAATATGAAATTAAAATTCTTCTTCAAAGAAATATTTGAAGCCCCAACTACGGCATTTTGACCTTTGCCATGTTGGTTTCCTGGAGACTATAAATGAAAAAAGAAGGTGTGACAACAATTGAGAGGTTGGCAAATGCTAAATTATACAGTGAAAGCCCAAGGCTAATATATTAGCTTTCTAATTATCTAGCTAACAGAAGTGCTTCCCTCAGAATGAGATTCTATTTGTGGTATAAGCTAACCACAAATTAGAGTTGTCAGAACTTAGGAAGCTTGGAGAGCTTGTGCGAGTAATACCAGCTCTCGCACATCTTTGGTAGGAAACAAGCACTGGCTTAACAAAATAAACTGGGTTAAAAAAAAATAACCAGTCTTCGAACCGCCTCTGCCAGCCATCTTTAATCCTGACTCATACACACAGGCGGTCACAATTAAATCAATGTACAATAAACACTGACTGTGCTAACAAGTTTCCAATAGGCACAGGGAGGGCAGACACAAATTCCTGCTAATTGGTTCTAACTTTTAAAGAATATTATACTGGATTTTCAGTCTTGGAAAAAGCTGAATCATAGACTTTTTGTATAGTCTGTCAGCCCGACAAACCACAAAGCAAACCACATATTCCATATATGCATGAAAAATCCCAAAAGGCACCAACACATAAACAGAAGTTTAATGACTAACTGATGACTTAATTGGCATTGACTTCTTTTTTGTAGTAAGCCTCAAGTGGCCACTAGAGGAACTGCAGTTTTTTGCCCTCCTACACTGGCTTCATTTTTTATGTAACTGTAATTTATTTTTCATGAGCATTTTCAAGTAAATGAAAAGAATGGTATGTGACACTGGGTCTAGGAAGATGTTTTGATGAGGCAGAGAGGGATGACAAGAAAACAACACAGAAAGTAGATCAAAAGTCCTAAAAAATACATATATATATTCAGAAAAGAAAAAATGCAGATAAGAGAACATTATATACAGCACACACTCAAATCTATAGCATCTGATAAATCAATGACACTTCTATCTGTTTTCTCAGTGCATTTTAATATGTTCTCCGCTCCCTGAAACTGTGAAAATTTCCCATCAAAGTCTTTATTTTCTTCACACTGAAATACAGGCTCAAGTTTGCCTTCCACCCTGGGCATCTCATAAACAGTTAATTTCTAAATGTATCCCTCGGTGGTCAGGAAGGGGAATAACGATCTGTCAAAATAGAGCTTGCTTCCACAAAGCATGCTTTCAGTGTGCACAGCCAGATATGTGAAGTATATAATTGCACACACTGTTTAACATTTATGACATTGGGTACACCATTGCGGTTTGTTTATCGTAACATACCAGGCAAACAGACTTAATGTGTGCCTAAGCAAATATTTGCAGCACTATATCAAATTCTGCTACCAAATTAAGGATATCAGAGAGGCCAAATAGGGTCGTGTGTGAAATAACAGAGATGTTAGTCCATCCACTGCTCCGTACACAGATTGCCCTATCTCATGAGTTGTTGAAGTGTTTGCACACAGAGCTTTGCCGCCTGCGGGCTTATATCACACTGTGCCTTATTAAGAGCTTTAACAAAATCTGGCTTTCACTAGCCCCCCTCAGCCACAAATGTGAGGGCAGCCGTCTTCAGGACCTGGTTTGTACACGGCCTGCTCTAAACGCCTTAACAGATCGAGCCAGTGTACATGTGCCGGATAGATAAAAGGCCAGAATGGAAGATATTAAGGTTGTGCTGTATAAACTCAGAGCAGAAGTGGTTTAAGAGATATGCTTCTTTCTGTAAGTGGTGTAGGAGATCAGTCACACTCAGCTTTACTGGATGTCATGGCTTGATGTGATTCAATTCTGACTATTTAGATGCATGCCACAAAATCCTTAACATTATTCCAATAAAGTTCAGAGTGGCTTGTGTTGAAAACATTTTCTCCCTTATAAATGTCACAACCAGAATTTACAGTAACAAGTTCTGAAAACCATGACGAGAGTAGGGTTATGGTCTTGTGATACAAGTTCAGCTGCTAGACAGAAAAGCCTTTTACATTTATGCAAAAGCTACAAGCAGTGGTCCAAAGAGTGAACCACTGACCCATAAATTGATTATTTCCAGCTGCACACTGACCCACTGAAATGATTTCACTGTAATCGTTCTAAGTTATGATGTATTATGGGTGTAGCCTGACTTTGTCCTCTTTCTTCGGTCACTAAAATAGACGACTCCATTTTATTATAGCATGCTGGGAATTCCCCTCCATTTCCTTCTGCTCTTGACCTCTCACTCTCCATTGTATGTGTGACGAGAGGGTCTGGGGCCGGAGTAGCCCGTGCAGCCCTGCCAGGCTGACAGATCGGCTGGTCGTGCCCTCTGCTGCTCCGTCTGCACTGCGGTTCCATTGTTCTGCCCTCACAGACCGAGCTGCAGGGCAATTCCTCACTATTGTGTCTGACAGACCTGCAACCTGATACCATGGCAGCAGGCGCCTGCCTCCATCCCAGTGGAGCATGGATGCAGCGTGTACATGTTGGTGAGTATGTTTATGAGTTTACCTTGAATTTGAACACAAATTTTAAAAACTAAGGCTTAACCACAAATCTCATTTACATCTTGTGCATGTCTTAGTTTATGTTTTTAGCCCTTTGACATCCAAATCCAGAACTATCTACAGAGCTGCCAAGTCTCACGCATTGACCGTGAGAGCCACGCAATTAAGCACCTTCACACGCTGCCCCTTCTATTTCACACAGTGAGAATCATAAATTGCCCCTTTTATTTTTTCCCCTCTAATATACAGTATTTCCTTTGTTGCTGCTTGCCGTACTTGGGGCCCTATTATGCCTTTGACCGATCATCTGTCCTCATTCCTAAATCTAACCAACAAAAGGCAACAAGTACCAACCAATCAGAGGCAGAGTAGGACGGGTCATGCCGTCACCATCTCAGGAGAGGGAAACTAACTTTGGCGCGACAGGCTGGCAAACATTTTTTTCCTTGAAAGTTTATGAATAAAACTATTTATTTTATTTGTCAGAATTTTTCTTGTTTTATCAGATTTGACAATTATTTTCAATTCTACTTATGTTGGCCCCATTATGAACAAATTGTGTAATATTGCAGGAAACTGTTTTTTAAGTTGCAAAAATAATTAGGAGGGGGAGGGGGACTGCCTGAATAATGACAGAATAAGACTAAATAATGACATCACAACAGTCTAATCCTAACGTTAATTTAAAATGAGATATTACTCTAAATCTGGCTTCAAACTGCCCCGTTTTTTCCCGCAGCCTCCAAAGGTCCCTTCCCGAAGTCTCACTGAAAACCTGAAACTGGGCATCCCGTAACCATACTGTTTACATTTTGTTTAAGAGTTGGAATCTTAACAGCATCAGAAATACGATTCAATCAAAAGCTGAAAAATAACCATTTAAGTTTCTTTTATGTTTTTATGAAATTGGACTCCTTTATAAACAGAAATTTAGATCTGGTGGGTTAAGCTCTGTTATTTCTAACACTACAAAGCGATTATTTTGCATTGCATTCGTAGCTTTGAGAACAAAAAGGGGCATTTCAGCTAATGATGAATGCTAATGTATGCTAACTACTAACTTGATGTATATCAAAGAATTTGAATGGACAAAATTTGCAAATCCGCAAATCAGTATGTGAATTAATGCAACGAGTTGCACACCTGTAGAATACTTTCTCAAAAATTGTTGGGTTTTTTTGGATATTTTTCTAGCTCAAACACAGGTAGATAACTACAACTGCTTGGTTTTCCGCTTGCAAATCACAAATTTGAGGCGCCTCTGCCTTGTAAGAGCCCGAAATGTAACAACGACCAGAAAAAAAAAAAAGAAGTAATAAAACCCAAAATGTAATCTCTGGTCGATAATGTAACAAGATGCTGAGCCCAAAACATAATAACTTTTTGCCCAAAATAGTTATTACATTATGGGGCAGGCAAAATATTTTTCTCCTAATAGTGTTAGAACAGCCCCATTCTCTCAGTGTTATTGAAATTGAAGCAGTTCAAGTCCAGTAAATGAGCTGAAAATGGACAAAGGTAAGAGGTAAACTCACCAGAGGTTAAAGAAAGGTTACCAACAATATGTAAATGTCAGAGTTCTACAAAATAATTTTTTCAGGGAACAAAGAATGGCTTCACAGCTTGCAGCTTTTCTGCAGAAATGGAAGTATATATATATATATATATTCAGACATCATGGTTGTTATATATATATTTTAATTTCCTAAACGGCATGCCATATATATACAGTATATATAGATATGGGGGATGGGGCATTTGTGTATGATACTACACTCTACATTGAAGCAATAAGCCCTTTAATCCATCAATTATTGACTCACTCTGTGATCTAATACAATTATTACACTATTAGGAGAAACATATTTTGCCTGCTCCATAATGTAAAATATAATGTAAAATATCACATTTTGGGTTTTATTACATTTTTTTTGACATTTCGGGTCGTTGTTACATTTCGGGCTCTTACATGCCTCTAGTTGCACAAATCACTTTTGCTCAACATTTACTGAGATATTTGGTGCAAAAGTGATTTGTGCATCTGTATCCTTTTTCATTCTTCTTCTTCTGAGTGCTGGGTCTCTAGCAGGTCACCTAGATTTGCTCAGCTTTGAACCAGAAAGCTAACGTTTTTCTAGCAAGATTTAAAGTAATTAACTTGGCGTACTATTAACAAACAGAATATAATTTGATCGTATGTTCATCAACAATACTAGCTAGCTATCCAGCCATGCCATTATCCCTAAATAGGTATCAAGATTTTCACAAACATGTGTAGACTACTGACAGCCGCAGCTTTAACGCAACAACGTGGACTAAACGTGTTGCGTACAGATGACCAAAGGTATTCCGTACTGAGTGCATAACGGCGAAAAATGTCACAAGTACATAGTATACATATATTAAATATATATATAACAAGTATGTGTATATACAGTATATATGTAAGTATGTTACATTTATGAGTATATATATGTCACAGGTATGTATGAGTATATATTTTATTTCTTTAGGAAAAAGCTACTGGTTCTATAGTCAAGAGTAACAGAGTAACCAGGAACATGTATCTTTACTTTCACACAGGACAAATGAAGATGATACAGGCACCATAGGTAGAGGAACAAACCTGAGACTACACTGTTGTAGGATGTAGGTCTACAAAGGCACAATGCTCCTATTTAGTGGAAAACTATACACCCACAGTCACATCTTTACTGCAACAAGACTGACATCTTATCTCACCTCCACAGAGAAATAGAAAAACTGAGCCTGAAGAAGCCTATAGTGCAGACACAACACAACAGCCTATACACATCAAAGCAAGCCCCGACCAAGCCAAGCATGCCGCTGTGTGTCACTGAGGAATAGTCCTCTTTTTATGTAACACACAGATGATTAAAGAGTTCAACACAGCAAGCAGACTAATGACTCCACTGGGTTGCAGGGGAACTCAAGAGAGAAAAAGGCAGGGCCTCTGGAGAATACTTGCTGAAACAGGGATAGGTTCTAAAATATACAAATTTATTCATCAGAAAGCAGTCTTTTTTATGTCATCGTGCGTATATGTGAGGGTGTGCAGGTGGCAGAGAGCGAATGTGAGTGAGGAAGACGGAGGGGGAGCGAAGGAGATGAGAGAGAGAAAGAGAGATAGCAGGTCTGATAGCATCAGCCTTCTGTGAGCTAAAAAACATCAAGCTGAAGGTAACAACCGACTAAAAAAAACTGCAACTCTGCCATAATGTTGGCTTCATTCTCTGTATCCTCTAATAAAATAATAGATAGATTAAATATCATTAAAAAGTTATCTTACACCGTGTTAACAGATCTACAGTCTTTCTTGTTTTGTTGTCAGTTTTTCATACAAGTTATCAAAGCTGAGTGAGTGTGTACAAAGTATAGTCTGATTTGTTTTTCAATGGAAAGATACCCGCGAGTCTCTCCTGAGAGTCGACACAGTAATTAATAACTGTCTTGACTATGGCCCATGTTACCATAAAACAATACAAATGTTGATTGTCATAGCAATGCATATGTATTTGTTCGTTGATGTCTATGAGCCTGGCTACAAAAACAGAAATACTTGTACTGTAAACCATTTAAACTCAACAGATGCCATAATCAAAGACACATTAAGATGCAACTTTATCATCATTTTATGCTTCTGTATACTTTACCTTGAATTATACAGAATATTTTTGCAAACTACTATCTAACATAAATTCAGCGTTGCATTCAAAGTCATAGATTAATACCGCTAACGTATCAGCCAGAGGACCAAATACATGAGAGAACACTGGAAATACTTGGAAAAGCTAGTAAGTTGTCAAAATAATGTTTTTTTTTTAAATTGTGTGAAACTGATCAGTTTTTGACCATCAGAAATATTGTATTAAGTGGTCGCAAACTGGCACTGGTGCTACAAAGTCCTTGCAGTGAACCCTAGTTTTCTCTGTTTAGAGTTCCTGTGTTCATCAGGGCTACAGTTAAACGCTTTCGACCAACTCTACAGAGATCAGTCTAAGCTGGGGGGTTTACCAAGAGGAAAGATAAGAGGGTAAGGCTAAAGTCAGAGTCTTCCATGTCATGAAGCGGGCTCTCTTTAACCTGGAGATCACCATGGTAACTTACTCCAATCTCATAACCTGGTTAGTTACGCCTTTAAAGCAGCTGCAAAGTGCCAACATTAATCAATTAAGTTTGTGATGTAGGCCTATAAAAACCACCCACCTTTCATTATTACATGTTACATTACACATCATTCCTACAGTAAAAGAACTAGGAGGGCACAGCATCTTCAGATACTTGCATTTTAATGTTTGGTCCTGATATCTTGAAAACTCAGTTTAATGTTGCTGGTTTTACAACACAAATACAGATAATACAATTGATTAGTAATAATAATAATAATAATAATAATACATTTTATTTAAAGGCGCCTTTCAAAACACTCAAGGTCACTTCACAAAGCAGAGATTAGTCTTCATAGTCCACTGTTTTTTTCATCACCAATCAAGGTTCAGGGTTGTAGCCTGTCCCAGCGCACACTGGACAAAAGAAAAACATATCCTTGATGGTCTATAAGAGCTTCTTTGTTATTTTGTCTTATTTATTGATAAGATGTGTTTTTAATAACATGCTTTTTTTTTGTCATCAGCTGAGTATTCCATTCCCGCTCTTGTTGACAAAAGTTTGAGGCTCTTCCAAAATCACTCCCTCTACTTGTAGATAAGTTGGAAAGATCAAAGATCCCACTTGTAAAATTCAAAATCTGAAGTTTTGACCTACATATACTCTTTTTTTTAAGTTCAAAGTATAATTATTAACAACATTGTTTTAATTCATATATATATAACTATTATGTAAATACTATAGTGTTTAAAAAGTTCCTTCAGAATTTATTCAAAATGAATATTTTTTAGACATGGTCACTTTTAGTTTTAAGCATGAACAATAATCACAGAGGACATTTAAAAAATGTGAGTTAACCCTTTTTTTAAAGCAAATCTTTTTTTATTTAAATGTATTAAAGCTTTTATGCCATCTACTTCAATTTCAATCTTTTCAATTCCATTTAGGGATTGTTTAATTTCAGTTTCATATCTGCGAGAGCTTTGCTACCCCTTCTCTTTAGTTTAAGACCTCTTTTAGAAATAGAACATAATACCCAGAACAAACATCATTTTGGAGAAAGAGCTCCTCATCCCTGGATATGGCAATGGAAGAGTAAAGGCAAATCCAGTCAAATGGTTCCTCCTCATGAGTGCAATCCAGCAGGGATGACAACACAAACAATGGTACCGATAGTTGTTCAAACCAGCTGCACATTGCTTTTGTTAGGATTAGCATGGTAATCTCAGGGCTGGAAAAGCTTACTATAGAGACACCTGATCGGCCAGGGTGGATGAATGTGGTTCTTTTTCATTGCAGACAATCATTACAAACAGGGAACCTCAGTATTATAATGGACGTTTAGGTTGATCTTGATTGAAAATAGAAAGTGATGTAGAGAAGTGATGGCAAGATTGAAATTACAAAAGAGGCAATGTAGAAGAGGACTTTAAAAAGGCAAATAAAAGGAGGAAGAAGCTGATAAAGAAAGAGAAAAGACAGTCAAATAAGAGCTGGTGTTAGTCTGGACGGGCAGAAGGCCTGCAGAGCTTGGCAGGAGTCCTGCTTCTGACAGCAGCTGTGGCCTCAGCCTTATATCTTAAGGTGCTTCCTTTCTATCTCCAGCTCTCATGTTTCCAATCTGAGGGGACCATAAATTATTGTCAGCAGTAATCACAGCTGTCTACAGCGGGCCTGCTGAAGGGTCCCCGCTTGTCTGGGTGCATCATGTCACTCTGGATCACGGCACCTCTGACATGGGCAGAGGGCAGGACCTGCGAGCGGGCAAAGAGACCACAGAAAAGTTTTTGAGAGGTGCTGTTTTTCCAAGAACCTAAAGCAAATGTAAATGATCTGCTGGATAAAGAAAAAGGACTCCGATTTAAAGGAACCGATCACCTGAAAATAACAATCTAAACCTTACTCGTTATGGATAAATGTCAGTGTCTATGACGCTAAACATAACATTCTTTAAAGTCACCCACTTTGTCATTTTAGTTATATAATGGACTTTTGATCCAAGGATTTTTATTGCTATACTCGTTAACCTAAGTTTTCATGTTAATGTTAGTTCTCACTTCAGTATACTTTAAATGACAAAGGGATGTGTTGTTTACTACTGAATATTAACAATCAAGTGAACAATCCCTTTTTTCTGAACTGTTGGAAAGCAAAAGAAACTGTCAGACTGTACATCTGTGATCAAACAGGATCTTTAATTGTTGCATTCCTTAAAAAAAGATGTAGTCTCATTTCATCTTAACCCTGAAGGAGTTCTTGTTAGATTCCCCACTAAACGCTGGCACAGTTCTCCTCCCTAAAGTCGTAAAGCAGACAAAGTGGGTTTCCCCTCTTTCTTCTGTCCGTAAAAATTCATCTGGCTCCTTTGGCTGACTGCCCGGGTAATCGTGGCACGGTCTGTGTTTTTCACAACAGCGCTGTTATTTTGCTGTGAAAACTCTCAGCATGGGGTGGCACACCCACCTCTGGCAAGACACTGCTGTCAGAGCTGATCACCAGAGAGCAGCCTTCCCTTTCAATTAGCCATGTCTGTCTAAGAACAGGGCCAGGAGCGCCTGCACGAACGACACGGGCACCCAGTGACGGAACAGAGAGGAGAGCAGGTGGGCGGAGAGGGGAGAGCTGCAGAAGTAAGCCCCAAAACTCCAAACGGGGACTGAAATACCCTCCACTGCTGTGTGCTAAGTCCCTCTGTACCAGAAAGGGCTCTGCCATGGCACGTCACAGTAAACACAGCCAGGCTCCATGGAAACACGGCCATTTGGCAGAAAAGCATGGGATGAGATATGGCACCAATGAGGCAGATAATTCCCTGAATAACTCTATCTTCCCCCTCATGTGCTATCACAGTAATGAAGAGAGTGTGTGTGAAAGAGAAAGTAAAAGAGAGCAAGCAGCAAAAAAGCCATGTCAAATGAAACCTGTGAAATAACACACCACAATTTCTATGGCACTAATCAAGGCGCAAATACGAGGCTGTTTGGGGAGCTTATGAGCACTGTTGAAGGGGCTCGAGGAGGAGTCCTGGGATTGGAAAGAGAAAGGGTGGCAGCCATGCCCCTAGGTTGTTTATTACAAATGCCACATCCAGGTGGGATTTGCAGAGTTGCACCCTTGCCAGCATCTTTCTCTCAGTGGAAAGAGCCTGAGGTGGAGGATGGTAAACATGGGCAGCTGTAACACAAGCACAAATGTCCCCAACGACTTGAAAAAAAGAACCTTATCAATAACCTTATGAAAATCTGTGGAGGTTCGAGCATTTAAGAGTCGGATGAGCAGATTTCAAACATTTTACTGTTAACACAGTCATGTCAAAGTAGATTCAACCAGCGATGTAAGTCTGACTGCTTGGAGAACTCTTTTTCAAAGGCCCGATTCAGGCTAAAACAGAGCATAGTCTCTGGACGGGGCCTTTTCTTCAGACTCAAGTGTTTAACTCTCCAAAGCCAAGTGGGATGAATAAAGGCAGGCAATAAGAAGTCAAAGAGAGAATAAGAGAAGACTGTGTAGTGTGCTGCTCCAATTTTCCAATCTTCAAATGCAGAGATGCTCTGCTCTAATGAGTATCACATGTTTCAAGCTGTTGTTGAGGGCCAGTGTACCTATAAAACCAACAGCTCTGACACCAGCAGACTGAAATCTGGGGAACCCATCACTGACTACAACTTGTAAAACTTCAATTGAAGTAAAGAAACATTTTTGTCACATGCCTTTTGCTTTTATGCCACCTGCAAAGTAAGAGCACTTTGTTTTTTGGTCACAGAGGGCTTTCAATAGCAGGACAAGACCCATTTAGAAGTGGTTTTGGACCGATCATATAACCATGATCTTCATCAGTAGACAGTTTTCCAAGAATTCACAAATATCAATCAAGCGGCAACCTTAGGTGTTGAAAAATGAAGCAAATGCGGCATTGTCCAAAAAAACCTGCAGTTCCCTGAGCTTCCACTAGAGGCTGGCTCCAAAAGCAAAGGAATTCCCTTAGATTCCATATTAAAATGTGAATTTCTTCAGCAGATTTCTTTTTTGGTAAAAACGGTATGGGGTGCATCTTGTGTGATTATATGAAGGCTGAGAGTTCTGAACATATTTTCATAATATGACCATGACTGAGTTGACTGACAGGTGGCCACGTAGTAGTTGTTTGCCAGGAGTTTTAAGGCCGCCTTAACTTCAACCCTTTGCCTGCTTTTAAACTTAGTTGGAGTCAGTATTTCCAATATGGCGACTGCCTATAGACTGATAAAGGTATGTTGTCGGCAACGTGCTTCATATCAACTGTTGAGTCTGTCGCCTTCAGAGTTCTAATATTGACGACTACGGGGTTATTTGAAATGTCAAAGTTTTCACAGCACAATTCTGCCACAGCAACATTAAATGATGTTAACATTAATACGAGTATTGAAGCAAAAAAAGTTATGCTCAAGTTACTTTCCCAAGTAACTGATTACTTTTAAAATGCATTAACTCCTTTAGTTACTTTTTGATAGTAGTAACCAGTAACCGTAAACTAGTTATTCATTTTCAGTAACGTGCCCGACACTGATGGCTACAGAGGCGAATTTGTTAAATTCTAGTTTAAATAAGGTTGTCAGGATTATATTTACACACTTTGTCTTATGAAGTTAACTTCAAGATCGACAAGAAAAGAGACAACTTTTTGACTCAAGATGGATTTATATATCTATTTGTTTGCAAGCATGAGACATAACTTGCGTTAGATGTCTTTCTGCACCGAGTAAAGCTGGTAAACAAGAGACAACTATGACACCGATAACAGTACAGTTTAATGTTACATCGCAATCTGTTATGAGTAATATCTGCAGAGATGTACACTCTGCGGTCAGATTGTTGCTTTCCAATTAGTCGTGAAAATGAACATAATACCTACTTGCTGGGTTAGTGTAACAAGTCTGCACGGTGCACATGTAGTACGCTACGTTCTAACGTTCTGTTTAGGCTGCTGTTACGCAAAGCTCCCACCCACAATAATGCCTGTCCAATATTTCCTCTCCGGTTTCTTGTTCTGTAGATCTCTTATTTTCTCCTCTTAGCTTCATCCGTCACCGTCCTCTTCTGACTCTTAGCCTTAACCATTGTATCAAACAGTACAGAGACGGCTGAAGGCTGCTGTGTGAACTAGTGCTGTAAAGCTTTATGCACTTTTCACGAGATAATCACGGTCTGTTGCCAAAGTAAAGTAAAACATATTGCTAATAACTGGCGCCCGGGCCGCGCTGTGGACATGAGAGAGACACAAGTCTCCCTGTTGAAAGCCATTGTACTATAATATCGACTTTAATGCTCCTATTTTAAGGTGGGAAAATTACATATTGTTGCTTTAATCTGTATCTAATGTCCTGGTTGAATGTGACACAGTTGTTGTAATCATGTTGAGGACTTTAAATGAGTAGTATGTTCATTCTGTAAGTGCACTGTCACAAATCAAGCTAAAAGCTGTTTCAGTGTTTACATATCACTCCACATGTTTGTATAAGTCTGTGTTCTATGTCAGAGCTTCTTCAGGGAACAAGACCGGGTATTGTTGTTGTGTACTGATGAGCTTGTGAGATGCTTGAGTGAATGTAATGCTATTAGCAGTGCAAATGTAATTCTATTAGTAGTGCAATGTAATGCCACAAAGCAAATCTAATAAGACTGTTATTATGAATGTCACAGCACAAACACAGTGTTATGACTGTAAAGTGGTACAGATTTCTCTGTGTCTATGAGCTCCCACTTCCATTATTACTTTTCCATTACTTTCAAGCAATGCCAAACTCTAAGAACCAGCTGCTGTTTCATATTTCTGCATGCTCCCATATGTATCATGTTCAATCCATATGTAGCTCAGGATACGACTCTGTCTCTTTGTTCAGTTGCCATTTACAAAATCTCAATATGACATTAGTGGGATATTTCATCCTTATTTGACCAAACTTACGATGATAATACGGTCTGACTTTAACTAATTGAAAAAAATGTCTTTAAAATGTTGGCGAGCCAGATGACAGAACGAACATGTCGTCTTTTGAGTCAGAGAATAGAGGAGTTTATGGACACCAGATATGTGGTTCAAATAGAAATATATATGGCTGTGTATATCCGTGTAAGGTTCAAGAAATACAATGAAAAAGAAGATGCACATTTTTAAGTATAAGAATTCTCGAAAGGAGAAGATGCAGGACTCGAGATTTAGAGGGAAGGACGACACCTTCTCTCACCTTTCCCAGCTGATGTGTGGGATGAGGGCCCCTTTGGTGAGCTGCTGTTGTCAGCCGAGACAAACTGCAGCTCCCGGGAGCGCCCCAGATTTGACAGAAGCCTCCCCCTCCATCAGTCACGTCATCTGAGTCAGTGAAGGAGTCTGCGCCCTGCTCGCGGTCACACTAACCAGGAGACACAAGCTGTTCCTCTCCAGGTGCTCATTAATGCACTTGTCCTTGATACCTCCAGCATACAACAACACAAAGACAAACACATGCCTGCCGTGTTCTAATTACACTCGTATTCGAACACTTCGCAAGGGTGTGCATCGTTCGTTTCACTAAGAGACTTGTAAATGTCAAACAAAGGCAGACGCCCCTTTACTCCCCCCTCCTCCTGATGTTGTTGCTGTTGTTGTGTTTTTATATTTTTTTGAAGGAGGGTGTGCACACTGATGGGACTGTTGTTGTGCAGCAGAAAGACACCGAATGAATGAAGTGCTATGTTAAGATGGTTTGAGCCTTTGAAGTGGGGGACGTTTGGGATAGCTGATAGGAGAGCCAGCACTGAAGTGGAGAAATTCATCAAGCTTCCTGAGCAATTAGCATATGGGCCTAATTATCATATGAAACCAATCCTCCATAACCAGCCTGTACTTGATATGACTTCCTCTGCCTCTACATTATCGCCCATCCCTCTGAAAAATGGTGAACATGGATGACCCCAGTATTGTCTTATACTTCTCCTCTCCAAGGCCTGCGTGAATAACTACCATACCTCCAATGTTCCTTTTCTCCATTATGCAGTTAAGCCAGACAGTTAATTATCCAGGAGCAGGGAGGCCGGGTCTCTTTGCTGGCTGCGATAACGATATGCTTTGCTGGACACAGAATGAAGAGGGCCAGCCCACAGGGAACCGTGCTGATGTCAGGCAATCTTTCAAAAAAGGGCCCAGGCAATTAGATGCACCAGTGCTACCAGGGATGACTAGTGTTATTGAGGATACTGGCTAGCCTCCCTAATGGGGGTATTTAGGGCAATTATGATAAAGATGTCAGGGCGACCTCCCTGCGACTGCTGCTTTTACAAGGGGTGCCTCTAAGTGCAAGATCACAGAACAGGAATAAGGAGTGACTAAAGATGTGGCCGGTCCCGTGTGGAAGTCTCGCCACCAGCATAACTGCACTTAAGACTCGTCTCAAGTGGAAAATACTGTCTAGAGGTGCTAAATGGGCTAATCTGCCCTCACAGTTGAGTTTTTTTGGAGTCGATTATGACAGTCTCAAGAAAATAAACACTCCAGCGCTCAATTAAAGAGTAAAGCCGGGCGGATTTGTTTCCATTTAGCATCACAGAGGTTCAACACATCTGGCCCAGGGAGAGATCGGAGCACTGTTATTATTAAATGGACGAGGGACGTTGGCCATCTGTAAGGTAGTAGCTGGGGCCCATAAAGGGGTCTTTCATGCAGCTTCTGTTGTACATCTGAATTGTTTCCTTACACACATTTACCTCAGCCATCACCTTTCCACCCACCTCACATCAAAGTAACAGCTCAGGGACAAAACCAAGAGCTACTGGTCACAACACACACCTCTAGCCAGCCAACCCAACTGCAATGTTAGCATATGCCCTCCACATGGCTGGCATGACACTAAACACACACTGACTAATGTTTGAAGTAAGTTCAAAGAGGAAAGTGCAACGTGGAAGCAGCATGTATCCTCTTTCCTCCAATAAAACAGCCAAACAGCTGGTCTTATTCCTGCAAAGTGCTCAGTACATTTCCACGATTGTTTTTATATCATGGCTGTGGATAATACAGAATGATATCCCTCTCTGTGTAATAACCTCTCAGGATAGATATTAGACAGTCAGGAAACAGCAACCCTTCAATCCAGATGGAGAAAAGCTCTTCAGTGAAGCACATTCCTGAAGTAAGTGTTTCTTTCTGGTGTAGTTTGTGGAACAGAGCCATACACTATTCAGGAGAGACTGGAGAGATTAGATAGGAAGTTTAGTGCAGTGAAACACTCCAAGTACATGAGCCTCTCATAATCATACTGTAATGAAGAACTGCCACAAGAGAAGACTTAGCAGATGAAACCATTCAAATTTGCTTCAGACGTTCACGTCAACCCCCGTCCTGGCCTTTAACAAAATTTGAACATGACCAACACTTTGATTGATGACCTCAAACCTGTAAAACCGCGGCCTCGTCTGCCCTTTGTGTTTAGTGCTTATCATTACATTAACTCAATTGAGCTGGTTAAACATAAAACACCAGCATGTGATCATCATGCTAATATTAGCATGTTAGTGTAAGAATTATGCACACTGGGCCTGTCGTACAGCCTCACAGAGCTGCTAGTTATGCTTTATGATCATAGTGTTGTTGTCCATGTGTAGATACATTGTTTAAGACATTGCAGTAACTTTTCCAAATAGAGTTTTTTTCATTACCGTTGCCGTTGCATTAACCATTATGTGAGTTGTCTCTATTTACTACTACGACGTATAAAGGCCACAGTAAGGAGAGAACAAAAGGGACTTGGACAACAAAATCATAATATTGTAATTAGAGCAGAATAACAAGAACAAGAATTAGAATTATATCTATACTTTAGTAGAGGTTTCACAAATAACTGAACACTTGAGGCACATCATTTTCACATTTTCAAAAGGTATCCTGACTCTGAAAAGTTATGCAAGAAACTCAATCAATTCCTGAGAAAGGAAGTGTAATCAGCAAACTCAGGATTCTGGTAACATTTTGACTTTTTTCTCATATATTTTTTTTTTTGTTCTTGTAATATTACAACGTTTTTTCTGGAAATATACAGCCGTATTTTCTAACGACTTTATTCTCAAAACCTCATATTTCTTTTCTTTCATGTGGCCTTAATTCTACATCGTATACTGCATGCACTAAAACTACTAAAATACATATTTACCTCTAACATGTGCACCTCTCCCCTGTGAAATTAAAGACTAAAATAACCAGGATGCATTCACAAGTTAAAAAGCACTCTGCTTAAATATAATAATATCATGTTCCTCCTCCCATTGCCCAACTCGACCTTTTTCCTAATCCCCTCTTAATATTTTTTCATCCAACAATGTCTGTTTTTTATCATTTGTCTTTACTCCTTATACAAAATGCTACCAAAGCATTCCAGCATCATAAGCAAATGGGCATGAGGGCCTCTCTGAAATACATCCAATCAATCAGAGCAGGTTTGCCCTTCTGGAGAAACAAGCCCCCATACTACTCCTCCATCAGTCATGCCCCACCTTTGAATGTCCTCTTTCCTATTTTCACACCATTTCTTTCACTCCGCAGCTAACACCATGACTTATTATGTTTTCCAACTTGATTCCCCTTGATGTTTGCTCTCCAACTCTCTTGGTGCCTGTGAGTTATAATCCCATCTGACGATTTTTCCATCAGGATAGCTGAAGAATTAGCTCCAAATATGTGGTGGATATTCAAGAATAAGAAGGGGAAACCAAGAATAAAAAGAGATTTTTTTTTTAAATTCTTATCCTAATATATTACATCTATTTATCTTAATCAATTATATCTATATTAACATTGAAACAGGACCCTGGTGGAGAGTGGTAAGCAGTAGTTACTTCATCCAGGAGCTTATAAAAGCTTTTTGAGCCCAAATTGGAGTCTTTGTAAACACTGATCAACAGACAGAAGTAACATTCGTATCCTCACTTTGCAGCCTTATTATAAACTATAATGAACTGCTAGTCGTTCACCTTAAGCCCCTCTCTGGTCCTTTTAATTTTCACCAGCTTCAGAGTGGCCAATTTGGGCTTGGTTGCTTCAAGCTGTCAATAATAAACTTTATTATGTAAATTGAATTATTAATCAAATATAATAATATTTAAGAGCAAGAGCGTTATGGAATATGCTATTACAGTAATCACTCAGAAGTCCAGTATTCTTGCATAACTCAAGTAGCAAAGAACGTTCTTTTTTTTAAAGTGCCATATATGTACGGTCTTAATGCAGGCCCTAAAAACTTAGGGCAGCCTCCTGTGCAGTCACTGCATTATCCTGACTTGGCAGGTTAAACTTACAGCACTATATTTTGCACGAGGTCTGTTAAAAAGGACACCTTTAAGGCTGATCTGCACTGTGCAGGTGTAGTGAGAGACGGAATAAGTACATTTGTCTTTTCATTATGATCCTAAGTTCAGAACAACGGTTCAATATTCAAAACTTGCAGATAGCAATTCTATAGAAAGCAAAACATACAAACCTGAGCTGTGTGGGTCACGTAGTTCCATTAGAGGGAGGTGTTTCTCTTAATGCAAATGGATAATAAAGGGCTCTGCATCAGGCCTGGACAGAGGACCAGCATGACCTGCAGTGTGTACATAAACCTCAGCTGTAGTGATGGATGGCTGGCCTGACAGACTGTTGTTCTGTGATGTATTGGAAGAAACTCCCACTGTGACTCTCATCAACCATCTTGCGCACAAACCTCTCAAAACATCTCATGTCTCTGTCTGCAGATGTGTAAATGAGGATGTACGACAAAGGGATTTTTTTTGGAAAGAGAAGGTGTAATGAAAGGGTAAAAAATAAGTGTTGTTGCATAATCGAGCACACATAACAGCTCTTTTCTGATTACATCACAGACACAAAAGGAGTGAAAATCTGTCACCTTTGCTACACAAGCTCTTCTCCACTGTTGTTTTCTGCTCCATCTGTGGTCAACAGGAGGATAACAAAAGATAAAGCAGAGAAAAAGAGTGAGAAAAAGACACACCATCCTCCATGAGAGGACCCTGAAGGGTTTGGGGCCCTGAAAAATAAGGCTAATTTGAAGGTCATTTAAAGAGCGGCAGGCAGTGCGGCACAGGAGGGGGGCCTCTGAACGAGTGCAGGGGAGCAGTTCGGTTTGCACCGCTGTGAGGTAGGAGTTGTGCCGCTCTCCCTGGTGCTCTTCATCAATCTCTCCCATCCACAGAGAGCCTCCTCTGACCCACATAGCAGCCAAAGAGAGGCGGCTGCCTTTCTTCCATTATTGATACCACTGCATCACACAACATGCACTCACCTGGGCCGAGTCAGCAGAGGAGCCACAAAGGTCAGAGAACCACAGGTGGACATTTAGCCCCTCATTCACATTCATAGGCAAAGGCAAGTTACCACGCCTTATTTTGATTTCCCTATTCTTTTTAATGTCCCTCATATTAGAGTAATAAAATACAGATTTAAATGTATGGTCATTCAAGTCAAGCGTGAGCGATTAATTTCAGCTTAAAGAAGTCTTTAGTAATCATAATCCTTCACACCGTGATAAAAGGGACACTTACTGCTGTAACCATTACCTGAAGAAATCAAAAAACTTCATCAATGAATAGCAAAAAGGTGCATCAAAGCTTCATTTAATCCAGAACTGTATGAAGAGATCTGGGTTTCATGATCAATGTTGGGCACCGAGTTTGGACATGTGAAGCAAGACGTGATCATTAGACAGAGGCTAAATTAAATACAGAACAGAAAAATGACAAAGTGTCCAAAGTTTGTGATCAAGCTGAAACATATTAAAAATTCTCCTCAGTATGTCTCTTGTAAGACCTCCCTCCTACAAAAGCACATCACCAGTGCTTCAGCACATTAGCAGAAAGCATCCAGTCAGTGCAGTAAACCTGACACAAGTTTGTCAGCGTAAAAATTTGACGTTGATCTTTATGAGTTCTTGTTGAGAAGAAGGTTATTACTTAACAGAACATAAATATAGCAAGATAGTAAATACTGCAGAGTAGTTTAAGTTGAACACACACAATGCAAAATTGTCCTCCTCCTTCCTCCTGCCGTGTATCACTTGATCTGTCACAGCTTCTCACACTTGTTAGCTGGAGAAGTTGGCCTTCAACGTTTGTATGTATCCTGAAGTGAAGTTCATTTCTTGTGAACATAACTCGTCTGTTTCTCCTTTTTCTCTTTGTTTCTAAACAGATGCTGCACGTTTTACACGTTTTAAGGGAAGCGGGTGAAATGCGTGTTCATTCTGGATCTCTCTTTGCACAATTAACTTGTTAATGTCAACACTTTGTGTGAAAGGAAAACGTGCAGATGTTCCCCAGGTTACCAACAGGATGACAGAGGGTGCAAGGCAGGACAGCAGAATACCTAGGATGAGGAGATACACCTTTTTCCTCATCATTTATAGGGATGTCCTTGGACGTGCCATCTTTGTGTTTGTGTGTGTGCCTTTTAAAAATGTTGATGTCTTGGTTTTTAGTTTGAGAGATACAAATGCCTCTGTGTAGTCTTGGTAACATTTGCAGATCCATGTTTAAGCAGATGAAACCTTATTTCAGGGCCATTGAAAACTCCCCCAAACACATATCTCCCTGTCACAGTGCAGCTAAAACTGCCATTTAAAATGAATAAACACGCTGTCAGCACACAAAACGCAGTTATTGGTTTAGTGCACCATTGTCTAAACAAAGAATGGCAATATCACTTCCAAAGCTGTACGTAATCTTTGATTCTGACATAGAACATAAAGGCGAGAAGAAGAAGCTTTAGTGGTTGAACAATAGTCGATTTGTTTGCGGCGTATGCTTCAAATTAGGCCAAGGTTTGGGTGAGGATAAACACAAGTTTAAGCCAGTCTAAGTCTGGTTCATAGCAGGGAACAATTCACATTTGAATACAAAACTACTGTTGAACAAAGCACTGGCATGGAGCGATGCTGCTGGATGGAAAGAGAGCTTATCTTATCGTACTATGACAACGGTGTCTCTGCCGTGGACAGCTTCAGTCGGTTGAAAGGAAGGGTTGCCTTGCTTAAGTGCCTGCCTTTGTTTCTACCTCTTAACAGCAGCATTACTCACACATAAACATTTAGATTACGGTTCTAAAACAGATTAAGTATTCTACATCCGAATGTCACACCTTATCTCAAGTGCAGCAGCTGCGAAGACATTGGCACATTTGCTGCGATCACAACAGGATAACTTATGCAAGTTAAAGAGGTGAGGGGCCGCTGCAATTTAACAGAACTGTTCCTGTTTCCCCAAACACAGTGCTAACAGAAGCGCAATGTTCTTCTCAAATAAAACATTAATATCAGAGAGTTTCATACATATACAAAAAATATGTCACATTGTAAACCATTTCCAGAATCGTCTCTCTTCACACTATTTGTTGTGACAGGGTCTGGTGTTCATGTCAGACGGGGGGTGGGGGTCTGTGGGTTAACTAACACAGGAAGTGGAGACATCTGTATAAAAGTTAGGTGCTAGTTTGTGGTTTTAACAAATAACTGTGACACATCTGACAAGCTTGAGCATATATTTATTCATGGTTCCGGATGATTAAAAAACAGCGTTATTAATGTTCTGTTCTTAATCTTGTTTTATATGACTGAATTTGTCTGCAGGTAAAACACGTTTGAAAAAGTTGTACATGAAGACATATCTCAAATCATTTGCCTCTTTAACCAACTATAATAAAACAACACAAATGATCTCTTCATGAAAATGCTATAATAGTTCCAAAAGAGAGAAAATCGACAGTATCTGTACATCAGTCAGCTCTCCTTCTGCCTGAAGATTCAGAATGTGTGCTGCTGCCTCCTTCAGGGAGGTTTTCTGTTTTCAACTAAAGCTTTGGGTTTACAACTGAAGTTGACAAGGTTGCCATGAGCCTCTTGAACTGTGAACAGGAAGGGCAAGTGCTGAGGTCCTTGCGTGAACATTTCTATGGTTGAGTTCCTTGTCTTGCCCCCCTCCTGCTGATGAATATTAAATAATTGCATGTACAGGACGAGGCTGCGCAGTTAATAGCAATCTCATTGTTATCGCGATGTCAACGTTAGCAATAAACAAATCTCAAGGATCTAAATGCATCGCTATAGATAAATAAATAGAGATAAATATTTGATGTAAACAAGCAATGCTTTCTCACACAGCATGCGTACATTTTACCTGTTGGATGAAGGCCTGATTATTATGACCTTGCTTTCACATCATTTAGATGCAGTCAAATGAAGCTAAAGCTAGCTATCAGCTTCTCTGAGATTAATTTAGTAGTTATGTCATTTATTTTGGATTCAGGAGAAACATGCTGCAAACAAAGGTATTCTGTAAAACATGAGGAAGAGCAGACGGATACAAACACTGTGAGCTCTAGCTAATATGCTATCTTTACTTTTTGTTTATTTAATGCATCTCATGTAGTTATGGTGATATTGAATAATGTAGTCACACATTGCATATTTCCTCATATTGTGCAGCTTAGTACAGGACTAAGCTCAGGGACTTGGTACAAACTAATGACGTAATAGCTCTTTTTAATATCATATTGTATTTGTTGTTAACTAACTCTTTTGTGTTATTTTTTATATCAAAAATGAAGAGCCATTATTTTATTATGACATGAATGATTACTGTCACCACTGTCACCTCTTTAATGAAATGGCCTAATTACTAAAATAACTCTTAATGATTGTTGGACATGGGTTCAGATAAAATAGAGATGTGTTTGATGAACAGTATGTAAAATCCACCGCTAGGGCGCTCTCACTCAAAACAATAACAAAAGATGACGTCGAGGCTTGCACAATATGTGAACTGACGATGTATCCAAGTATAATTTACATGACGTTTTTTATCACAGCAGCACATGCAGCGACAGAACGGCAGCTTTCAGTAGCAGCTAGCGCTAGCTTCGACAGCGGTCTTTGACGTAACATCCGGTGTTTCCTTGACAACGATCAACATTTCCTGTCTATCGTGGCGGCTCATCATGGCGGCCGCCTACAAGACACGGTCCGTTACAACTATAAAATTACGGATTTCTCTGGCTTTGATAACTTTTGGAAATATTTGAGGTGATGTAAGTACTCAACTAAAAAATATATATAACATGGGTTTAGTCCATTTTTAATTTAAGTTAGATATTTTAATGTAAACATTAGCATGCAATACTACATGCTGTACCTTTAAAGGGTAAACATACATTAAGAACATGTTTTTCTTCCACTGCTTGAATAGTGTTAATGAACTTAGAGCATGCAACAAAATGTTAAAATATCTCAAAATGGTCTTGATTGAGTCACTTTAACATAACACCAGAACTGACACAGTTATTACAGTGTTAATGTCTATATTGACTATGACGTGGACATGCAAAATATATAATAAATCTTTTTTTCCAACTCCAAACTGTCTCTGTTTAAAAATGTCTTTCTAAGATAAATATGAATAGAATTTTTCATCATGAGATTATTTATTGTCATGATCGAAGGCAAACACAATGCAGAAGGAGACCTTTTAAGAGGAGCTCCGTAGGATCCCTGCAGATGTCTGTGTGGACACGGTGAAGGTAAAAGCTGCAGCAGCGATCCAGCTTTCACACACTGGGAGTTTAGTACCATTAAAACACAGCACTATAAATCTACACAGCCATCATAGCATCACATGTATAGCTTTTTCAACAAAAAAAAAGGAGCATTTTAGCAAATGCTAGTTAGGATTATGATCACAAATTAAAAAAAATTCAGACAGCAGGGATACTGTTTCATCATATGACTCAAACATAATATTATGAGCTTCAGGACGTTGATGGTCACATGCTTCATGGATGCTTAAAAACATCATTAACTTTCAGGCCAAAGTTCAACAGCCTTTAAGAATTATGACTAAAACTTTACCAAAGGATACAAATGTGACTTCATGTCTGCAGAGTATTGAGAAACTGTGCACGCTTAAAATGCTAGCGTGACCAACTACTGCTGCTTGTTAAGTTTAATGTTTCATTCAGAGAATTTAACAGTTGAGCTGAAAATAACCAAAAAATACTACCTTATGTGATGCCCAAAATTAAGCTCTGCTGTTTGGCTAAAGACAGTGTGAAAAACCCTCATAGATAATACTTTTAACACTTTCAATCATTTGCACCAAAGAGTACAGGTTTACTCTCCAGCCTCACAGTGTTGTTGGAATAAAACAGAGATGATTAGAAGTGTTTAAACGGACTTTGGCAAGGGGGAGACATTTTAAGTGCTCACGCTCCACCTCTCATCATCCACCCCCACACACTCCCTTGAATGTCTACACATACACACAAAAAGACACAGATGTCAAAGAGGTAAGAGTGACTCTAGACCTGTCACTGAGTGCCTGCTGCGAAAACAGCCCCCCCTTCCCTCTTCTCTCCTCACCCCCCCTCCCCCTCTCTCCCTCTTCTCTGGACGCCAGCCTGACATACCAGACCTTGTTCGTTAGCACATATTTTTACCCACCGTTACTAAATTAGGAAGCCAGAGGGAGCAAATGGAGTGTGGCTGCCAAGGCAGAAGAAGAAGGGTCTGATCAGGCCTGGGTTTGCTGAGGGCCCATGCCAACCCTACGGGCTTCATTAAGAGCCACTTGGGTTTCAGAAATAGAATCCCAACAGGGACCGGGGCCAAACAGAGCCCTCAACGGCCAGCCAAAAACTCACGGGACAAACAAACAAATAAACGGGTTGTCTCATGGCCTGCCAGAATCAACCGGCAGCAGCCATCCCAAGGAGCCATAAGAAGTTATCTTAGGCAGTCTTGCACACAAAAAGCGTCCTGCCCAAGGTTTAAAAGTGGTGACAGTACACATAACGCCAGCCCCATACAGAATAAATTAACCTAGAAAGCTGTCTCCGGAGACCAATTTCTCAAAGCAGCCACTGAGACATTACTACTAGTTTGTTTGGCATGGATTCTGGATACTGATGTAAGAAGGGATATTTTCACAGGGAAATGTACATTTCCTCTCCTCACTTTTGACATAAAACATTTATGTCTCAAATGCTGTGGAACACATAATCCTTTCTTTATTTTAAGACCATTTATTTTATTTCTGGAAAGCCTTGAGGTCAAATATACAGTAGTTCTATGCCATTAAATACACTTTTTTTTGTACAGTTAGGACCTGCTCTATATATGAGTAACATGTGTGATATCTTTGATTGACTGTTTGTCCTTTTATTACATAGACCTGACTTAAAACAGACAATAAACTGCTAAGAGAATGTCAAGCACTGATATACTTCATGCTATAAATTTACTAAATGTTGTTTTGTGGAAGGCTTTGGTTTTTTTGGCCCTCGAAAGGCAAAGTTATTTTCATATATTACCATGTTTCTGACTGCTAGCATAGATGACAAGAAGATGGTTCACTAAAATAAGTCATATCTTTTGAAGTCTGAAAAACATGATATTATAAGTATGATATTTGCTGAGGATGCGGTTCAGATATTACTTATAAAGAAGGATGGCCCTAGGAATCAAATGTCCCTAGTTTGACACTTTGAAGTGAGCAGGCCCTTAGGTGAGGCAAAAATCCCAGCCAAGACTTCTCAAAAGAACACAACAATATTACAATACTCCCTTGAGTACAACTGTAACACACGCACGCACACACGCACACACACGCGCGCGCACACACACACACGTGGGCATAGGCTACAGGCTACACTACTACTCTCATGTTACATTATCGACATCTGGTGGCGACATTAGAATACTACAACTCATCTGTTTCAAAAACAATACTTCTAATGACATGATTAAAACTATCACAAGCTGTTTTTGTAAAACCCAAAGTTACTACTGATGCTGAACTTAGGTGCTATGCGGGGAATGAAAATATGTAACCAAGCCATACGATCTAGTCACAATAATAATGGTGTTAAAAACTCAACACCTACCTTTGTTAGAAGTTTTAGGCGACATATGAGTTGTACTTGGATGCTGTTCTTGAACGCACCCTGCTGGCGTGTCCTACGCTGTGCTTGCGGGCGTTTTGATTTCCGTCCACAGCCTAAAACACTGTTTTGAAACGAGAGTTTGACTAAAAGGGGGCTCGCTCAAGTAGCTTTGACGGTTTAATCCCCTTCTGAAAAAAGCGAGGAACTGTTTCCGGCTATTTTAAACCAAACCGCTTAACTCTCTACATAAAACACTGAACAGAAACAGGGAGCTGTAGCATGCATTTATGCATTTATGCTAGCAATGCTACTATAGCACGCGCTGTGTAACCACGGAAACAACCCCGTAAAGAACACAAACTGCAGATGGCGCGGTTAATGTTGCATCCAAACGGATACCTGTCACACTGATCGCTTTTTAAAACTATGGCTGATGATGAAGCAGTGACCAAACCGAATCCCGATTCTTCTTCTGAATCTCCCGAGTAAGTGATTTATTAAAGCAAATGCTGTAGTTAACCCAACCAACATAAGTAAAAAAAAAAATGCATTATCTGTATCCTTGAGTGTGTCCTAGGTGCATTTTGCATTTACAAAGTGTACCTTTTAATAAACGTTTTACCTACCTTGTTTGGCAGCATTGAAAGCACCAACTGTAGCGTAGATGCATCTCCTCGCTGTGACTCAGATGTGTTGAGTGCCTCACAAACAGGATATGCTAAGAGGGAATTTATTATGATGCCACCTGAAGAAAAGCTCAGACACTTTGAGGGACGAGCTCAGAACCATGAAGAAAATCAAGAGGTGGGTGTACACTATAGGTTGTGACAAAATCATATCAAATCCATTGTTTGCATTTGTCAGTTTGTAACTCTTAGAATAGGCCTATAAGCTTTCATAACATGTCCTGAAGACTTTACCAATGCTTACAGGACTGATACCTATTTCTGAATCTGCTGCAAGTACACCCTTGCTATGTATTCATACACATCAGCATGAACAGTAAAGTGGATCAGGGGTTTAGCATAATAATAATCTCGATAAACAACTGTACCATTTGGAAAGTTGGATTAGATATACAACAATCGACTATCAAGAAAGGTGATACTAACAGTCATTTACTGTACCTCCTCAGTTTGATGCTTGCATCCAGGACCTGGTGCGTTGTGTGGCTCTTACGAGGCTGGTGTATGGAGAGGGACATCTGAAACTAGCCCAGGTCCATGTCAGACTGGCTAAAGCTTATTTCCAATTCAAAGGTGATATTTTAATATACGTATGCTTTGAAGTACTTTAGCTACTACATTGGTCATATTGTATTTAGAGTTGCAGCTTTGGTAAGACCTACAGTTAGTTGATCTTTTTAATCCAAACAATGGCTTTTTATCCTTCAGGCTGGGGTCTGCAGGCCAAGGAGCACCTGGCCCTGGCCAGAGAGCTGCTTCCTTTCTGCTCCTCCGTCTCATCCTGTGAGGTCGAAAAGCTTGAGGCTCTCATATGTCTCCTGAGCGTTCACCTCACACAGGGAGGTTCTGCTCTTCTAACAGACAAATATCCGTGAAATTAATATGTATTACAATAATATACACAATTTAACAGACATTTCAACACAATTAACAACATGAACAAGTCCTTGACTCATTTAACTCTTGAGGAGGCAGAATCCTCTTTTCTGGAGGCAGAACAAGTTCTTGAGGAGCTTCATCAACTTGGAGACATCAACCAGGAAGAGAAGATAAAGACTGAGCTGGAAATCTGCAATGGCCTATTCAGGTGTAGTACTACGTTTCTTTTTTTTTAACCAGCAGCAGATATATGTAGCTGATTTGTGGTAAAATTACAGAATTGGTAAATATATAAAAGATTAGAGGGTTTAGCATAGATTTTGAAGCCTCAACAATGTAAACTTCAACTTTATTTGTCCCTGAAGGGCGATTGGTTTTGCAGCAAGGCATTAAAAGACAGAAAAAGACAAAATACACTCAAAAAGCTAATGAAGTAAAATGTAAGAGGCACTGAATATAGCAGCCTCAGAGAAACAACAGTGATCCTTGACTGATGCTCTTAACAGCTTCTATAACAGACAGAATAAAGTGCTGAGTCAACATGAAATATAAACAGGTCACTGATATTCATCATGAGTAATAAAAGTCACAAAAGCACATTTTAACACAGTGAACTACATACCGTACATCACCACATAAATATTAGCCTACATACATATGTGAGTAACTGCTGACAATGTTTTCAACACAAACGGGCCAAAGCGACACAGCCACAGTCAGAAACAAACTGAAACACACAATAGCATCAGCATCATTTGTACCAACAGCATAACCATCAACACAACTATCTCCCTCCTGGCTTGAATTAAGGAGGATGGCACTGGGGACGAAAGGGTGCCTGTATCTTTAGTTCTTTACAGAGGGGAATAAAGCAGCGTCTACATGTTTTTTTTAGCTGTCTGGTAATCAGATGATTTGTTCCATTTATTTCCTGTGACACATGTGGTATCATGTTTAACCTGGGCCAAACAACTTGGTGCTTCTCAAAATAATATGGAAACGGGTTAGGCCTTTACAGGGGTATTTAGAGTATAGCATGGGTTGTTTAATATTTACTCAAGTTGTTATTAAAAGTGAATAATTTTTTATTTTTCTCCATAAAACTCCCAAGTTTCAAATACAGCTCTTTTCTTTGGCCACAAGGTGGCAATAGATTGCTGCACATTTGCATAATATGAATCCTTTATATAGCTTTGTTGTGAAAGTGGTTTCCTGGCTGAGTAACAACATTACAACATTAGTAACATTATTTGATGTGCTCTTACAAACAACAGCTTAACAAATCAGGGTGTTCCCCATTTGCTGTCCAGTCCACTCAGCTGTGGGGTTTTTTCATCGATGCTTGCAGTGCAGCTGGGAGGGGTCTCTGCATCTCCACTTAACCAGTCACTCATCAACCAAAGGCACAGAGTGGGGGGGAAAGCATTTCTTCTTTTTTTGCTTCAAGCTCATATGTCCTTCAATGTCTGGTTGATTGCTTCAGATCTTGTAAAGTAATGTATTTCTGTTTTGTTCATGATGGTGGAACAATATCTTTAATCATTGATTAGCCTTTTGGCTTGATCATGACTTTCCTTCCAAACCAGTTAGGGTATGCCCAAAATAATGAGTGTGCAACTGATTTTAGAAGCTGATTTAGTTGCAAGTTACATTTGTTTCCACTTTACTTACTAACCTTACTCAAGATTATGTTTAAGCACAGCCAAACCAACCCAGTGCAGGTCTTTAAAATAGTCTCTTATTGGTTTAAGTAAAGAGAACAGGTCTAGGCTTACACATTTACTGTTAAGACGACACTGTCAAAGATTGAGAGTGTTTCAAAAGGCTTCCCCTTTCTTATAATAGCAAGCTCTAGACTTTAATTCTTATGCTTTGTATGGTGAACCCTGTTTCTAGGATCCTGTTGCTAGGTAGACGACTAATTCTTCAGCAGGATTTACAATAAACAAACCATATCAGCTGCCGAGGTGAGCTACACACAGAGGAATTTGAAAATGATGCCATCTTGGTCTGTTTCAAAGAGAGTCAGAGTTTGTTGACATGATGTGTGTAATTGAAAAAATGTGCAGACTCTGGCTGGTGTGTAAGCTTGCTAAATCTCTTTTGTTAGGTGGTGACTAAGAATTTGGCATGCTTCTAAAGCCCTGTCAGTCAACATTGTTGTGATGAGGGGGAATGTTCCCACCAAAGCCTGGAAAGCTCTCCTGTAGAACCTGGTCCAAATATTCTACTGGGTTTTTGATCCACAGTCAAGGTGTGCACTTAGTTCAGCATGGTGGGATATATACAAGGGGGGGGGAAAAGTCTTTATGTGTGATCTCATAATTTAAGCCATGACCTTAAATGACTTCATATTTCCCCCACCCTTAACTAAATGATCATGTTCATCGATCATATTAATTTTAATTTCCTCTCTACGTAACTTTGTGCAAATATTACACACAGTTTGTGCTGTTTCAGTAATCAGTTGTCCTGTTCCCCTGTCCTTATTCACAGACCTAGTGCCACTACACAACAAAGCTTATGTACATCAAAGACCAGTGGCTTTCTCATGCTTTAGATCCAAAGCCTGCTTGTTTTTATTCCTAATAACACTCCTGTAATGTTATGTTTGAAAAGTGGGCTGGAATACAAGCAGCATCTTGAGAATGAAGAGATGATTTTGTATGCTTCCTCAAGGACTTTTATACAAAAAGCCTCATCAGTCAGAGTGCCATCAGTTTATAGCACTGTACAGATTTTCTGGAGGATGCTTTTGTTGTTCTCATTCTGTTTCTACTTTAACTTGGCCTTTCTGCGTCATTTTTCTGAGTGAAAGCACAGAGAAAACCTACGTCAACCCTGTTCTGGAAACATTTACAATAGTGGACTGTGTGGTTTGCTTGGCAACACATCTACAAATCCTTAATTATATAAATACCCTGCTCTTTGGCCTCTTCGTAGATTGCAGTGGGCTGAGGCATATTACAGTTTCGGGCAGGATGTGCGTAAGGATGTGGAGTGAATGAGAGGATAGAGGGGTATTGTATTTGTGTCCATGCAGGCAGGCTGGCAGGACTCAAGCAATACTGCGATGTAGTTCTGCTGCAACCATCCCTGTTGCCCTAAAAGGACTTGAAGAGCCTGCCCCGTGAAAACTAATGGGTGGGGTTCTCATCTATCCATCATGTTAGGATAATATTGGAATCATGGGAAAGTTTAGAGAAACAAGCCATCATAGTAACCTGTACTGGAAGTATTTAACCACAGAGCCATAAATTCCCTGATTCAGGTCGTCCAGGGACGTGAGCATTACATGATACTGTCAAGCTTATGTTTATGGATCCTACACAGGCTGCCTCTGCTAGAAAATATACTCTACATATTCATGCTGAAATAAATCTTAAATCAAGGTAAGACTTGCATAGTGTGGAAGTGGGGAGACAGATTTGTGAAAACAATTATTCTGTAGTGCTGCGAGACAGAAGTGAGTGTTTTGTCCTCTGAGAAAGGTCAACATCTCGACTAGAGAGAGAAATTAAATTTAGAGTCCATTAGATGGTTGGAAGCTGTTAGCAGAGTAGGCTGATGGATTGAGTGTCCTTGCAGGGGTTAATGCAGCTATCGTCTTATACTCTCTCTCTCTCTCTCTCTCTCTCCACTCACCCACCATTGCTCTGTAAAAGCCAAATTCAAAGCACAACAAGACAAGACATATCTGTCTTTCATTTTGAAGATGAAGAACTTGGTAGCAACTGCACATTTACACATGGGTGACAGATTGTTTAAGATGTTGGAACTCTGAGCTTTGCCTCACCAAGGACCATGAAAAAATGTCAGCCACTGATCTGGTGGTTTTAACTGAGACTGCAAGAGTACCCCTTACTGACTACACTTTACACTGAGAGTTTGAACACACTGCAGGAGTTATTTGTAAAAGGCTGTAGTTAGGATCAGGGGGTTAGAGGCAGCATAACTTTAAGTCCAAGAAGAGGAAGCGATGCGAATTGTAAGAGAATGCAACCAAAAACGGTTAAAAAGGGCAATGTGCAAGCTCTCCCTATTATAGTCTGCACAAAACCAGGCTTATGCAGGAGCCACCAGTTAGAAATCCTTTTACACTTCTGCTAGGTTTGGGTTGGCTGGAGACCAAGAAGTTTCTTCAGTGAGCCAGTAAAGCAGGCTCAATGTAACCTTATATAAGACCACTTTAAGTATATGTTGTAACTTGTAACCTAATAATACCTTCAGCAGGGGGATTGTTTTTGAAAAGAGGGATGCAAATAAACTTCTTGAAGAGGTCCCGCTTGAATCATTACTGCCTTATATAGCGGGCTGAATTGGTCACAATCTGTTTGTTTCTAAATGTCTCTTCCTTTGTGTGTCCTCTCTGCTCTATAGGGTCTATAAGAGACAGAACAGACCAGAGGAGGCCCTAAACCAGTGTGAGAAGTCTCTGCATTTGCTTAACAACTGTGGTAAACCAGAGAAGATGTGCTCTGTCTACAGGGACATGGCTGCTATCGAACAGGACAAAGGTCATCTGGACCAGGCCATAGAGTATCTCACCAAGGCAAGGGGCCTTACACATCAAATGCAATATATATATAAACATATGAGGGCTTTTTAAGCCAAGCTTGATTGTTTGGTAATGTCCCCACACCTCTTATTTGGTGATATGTGATCTGTCCTTTTACACATGGGGGTTTCTGCTAGGCTCATGCCATTGCTGTGAGTCACAGCCCAGAGGAGGTAGAGGGGGCTCAGATCTCCCACAGCCTAGCCCTCATCTTTTCTGCAGCTACAGAGCCCCATCACAATGGTGAGTGTATTCACAGACAGAGGCGGGGATTGAGCAACATGCACTGTGGGTTAATTAGGATTTGAATCAACTATTGTCTTCCTATATGTGGAAACCTTTAAGATGGTGCCATGGAAACACGATCACATAATAGCCTCATTGAAGACATCCAAGTACAGTTATGTCAGTTTAAATGTTCCTATATATGTTTTCCATAGTACTGTAACTGAGTATGTAAACAAAAACATCTGGAAACAGAAAGAATTCATGTAGAACACCTAGAAAATATTTGTAGGCACTGGTAATGTGACTGATACATTTTAAATTGATCAATCATTCAAGCTAACATGCAACATTTGTTTGTTCCTCCCCATGCTCGTGTAGACTCCGCTGGTCGCTACTTTGAGCAGAGTCTCTGTGCATACAAAAACTCTGTAGGTTTGCAGGATCCAGCTTTTCTTGCTGTGCAGGATGACTTCTGTCGTTTCCTCCTCTTCAGTGGCCAGCAAGAGGTTACACACACACACACACACACATGCACATCTAAATAAAGAACGAAGCAATGCCCGTTCAGTGATTTCTCCAAGGACAAAAAAATAATTCACATATTTTTGCTTGTTTAATTCTGAAACCAATACATTTCATTGTCCACATGCTGTTCATAGAGCACCACCATGGAAACTGTTTTTTTTTTATCAGTGGATTTATTTCAGCTGAAAGAGTGGAATAAACCCATGCATGGAAACTGATGTTTTACCTTTTTTTTTTCTCAACGTATCATTGCAGAGATGTGTGGAGATACAGAAAGCTTCTCTCTCTTCAAAGAGATCGACATTCGGTGAGCTGAGCGCTGAGGTAGCAGAAACTCTTCAGCTGATTGGAAGTGTGGCGATGACTGAGGGCAGGATGAAGCAGGCCCACAGGACCATGACAAAGGTGATCAAATGTTACAGATCATGAGCATCACAGCTAATGTTTATCTTGGTGACAACCTTTAAATGAATGCTGGAAATGCTGGATGGAGTAGATGTTAATGTCATCCCACATGACTTTGAACCTGCCAAAGTATTTGAAAGGCTTTAATAAAAGGCCAGCAGTCAGTGGGTGTGTCCATCTACACCAGTGAGAAGCCTGTTCAAAATATACACAAAGAGCCCCTGTCATTTTGAGATGTGCTATTTCCACCATCCTCCCTAAGCTCGGCGCTATCAAAGTCGAATGCTAATCTTGGAAGGGGTGCAGTGTGCAGAGGCGCCATCCCTGGTGTAAAATATCACACAGAGTAACTTTGTGTTTCCTCCGTCTGGATGGAGCCTGACAGATGGGCAACACAACTCTGAAAAAAGAAAGGCAGTTTGCTAACTGCTGTCTATTAAAGGGACTCTGACCCCAATTAGTGTGGCATGCCATTATATCCTCTGCAACAGAATTTCATTTCCCATGTCTTTCAGCACACATGCTTTGAATAAAAAACAGCATTTTGTGTAATTTAATTAGGCTCCTCCTTTAAATCTGTTTTCACTTTTGTCTTACATAACAAGTTTTTGTTTTCACTAACACAATGACGGCATAAGTTCATCTTCAACTTCAATTCTGCCGCCCAACTAATGCACAAAAATACACCACTAAAGGGGGATTTCTTCATACAAGTATTGGCATGACTGTAAGTAAAGGAGCCCAGTTGCTATGATGGTTTGTTTTGGCATGTAAGTGTCAGAGGGGGTTTCAGGTCCCCCTCTTAAACTGCCAGGGTACATCACAACTCTCTCCTTCTCTCAGCACCACGTCCGACTAGTAACCTTTCTGAAGCTCCCTGACACATCCAGATATGTTGGGATATTTTTTCCCCTGTCATCATGACACCATCTTCACCCTGATAGAGTAACTTCTGTCTTTCCAAAGGAAACAGAGATCATACAGTATGGAAGATCTACTGAAAAAACATAGAGAACAATGGTACACACACACACACACACACACACACACACACTGACTTACACTTGACATTCCCCCTTCCTCTGTAGTGCTGCTGAAAAAGGCCTTCCATTACATCAACCTTAGCAACAGTGAAAACATCCAAGAGGCCAGATGGATCTACTCCAGATTACTGAGTGTTTTACTTTCCCTGATGAGGAGGGGGACTTATTCACCCTTTTTTCCCCTACTTCAAAAAAGTTATTTTCACATATTGGTATGTTCTTTGCCAAAAAGCAGACATGCTTCTATCAGGTCTGTTTTATTACTTATGTTTGTGATTGAAAGTTTGGATTTTTTTATAAGGCCGTCTTTCCTGACATCACAGACCCACGCACGTATTACTCTTTCCCCTCATTTGATTGGACTAAACTAAAAGTAGAGTGGAAAAATGACTCAGGCTGCTCTTTCAATGTGTTGACTTAACTACCACAGAGCATGGGCTGTTAGTTTGGAGACCTTGTTGTAAGCCCAGCACATCCCCCTTGTTGACCTGAAACATGAATGGTCAGCGCAGGTGTTATATATAAACCTTGGAGCGCAACAGTGGTTATTTTGGGATGTTTAGTGCTTTCACATGTTGCTGGGAAGTGTTTTTTATTTTATCTCTGAGTATGAGTTTTCACCTATCATCTTCCCTTGACCACTCTCTGTACTGTCATTATTTTTGTTTTATTATAGTGCCTGGAGATCCTGAGTTTGTTGTATGGTCCTCAGCACAAGAAGACTAAAGCTACTCAAAAAGCTGTGGACATGCTAGCCCGGTAAATCTGCATACAATTCAGTTACACTTGCCTCTAATTAAACTCGACTTAAAACGATGATGTGTAGGAGATGAATTCAACTTTTTAAGTCTCATTTAGTTCAGGGGAAATAATATGCTGAGACATGTTTCAGGTAATGCAACCATGTACTGTTTTGCAGGGCACCAGAGGTGGTGGCTGAGAGACATCACAGGAAAGGTAGAAGGAAAACAAAACCTCAAACATCATCAGTTGTACCATCCAGTGGGGATGATGGAAACTCGATGTCAGATTCTTAAAATGTTTTTTTGTTCATGTCTCCACAATCTTTTAGTTTTGGACCAATAACTCAAAACTCCTTTTCCAATGCACATGTTTATCTGTTAGATAACACAAGCAGCAGCCACTGATGTCAAATATAGCTTCTGCACTAATCATGTCCGCTACCGTTCCACGACTTTGTGTTATTTCACGCCCTGGATAAAATAACCAGCTTTGAAGAAATACTCACACTCAGAAAAGATAATCACAATCATTTTTTATTGTGTTAGTATGTAAATCTGTTTCCAAATATAGGCTGGTACTTTTGTAACCAAATCAATGATGTTGTTTAGTCAATAGAAATCATGATGACAAGAAAAATGATGGGTGAAGACAAACACTTCTGAACCCTTGTGTCATTAAACATACTTTGAAATGGCACGTTATCTGGATTACAGTGAACATCAACTTTTGGAATCCTTTTGTTTGCTACAATTTAAGTGCACTGATTTATTCATGTGCTTGTTTAAAGTACTGCAGCTTTCAGAGGAGATCATGTATGAAAATATGCTTTACCTGGCACCTACTGTGTATGACAGTCTTTTTAAGTGAGGTCTAAATTCTTGAATATCTAGTATCAACCTATTCATAACAGCATGCCTTTAACTCTAAGCATTGCATTTCTGCACATTCTGCTTCAAAGGATAGCACCAAAAAGATAATCAAAGACATTGCTCAATTGTCTCAAAGAGTACATTTTGAAGCCACTTTACATTTTGAAGCCAAGACATCAAATGTGCAATAAATGAAACCAGGCTTTAATGATAGTGAGCTGTTACATCCTCTGCAACTAGTACACAATATAACACAACAATCTAAAGTGAACAATCAATGCCACTAAGCTAATGGCCATGATGAACAAACACTTATTAGAGTAATGGTGAGTGCTTCAAGCCAAAGTGAAGAACACATTTCTACAAGCAAAAACTGTTCAGACAACACACACTGTACATCAAACAGATGGAATATCTTTTCTTTTCAACTAAACTATCAGTGAAGTGTTTCAATTCGTGTGGTTCTCCTCCTTATTTACATTCTTTAATGTTACTATATGCTTTAGACGTTTATAATCATGCTTTCAGGTTTTAATGATTTAGCTTTTTCCCCACCAGACCCCGAAACTAATGTTCAGATCAGAGTGTTCACTGTTGTAAAATCAGACATGTATGGAATTGAAACAAACATTAAAGACGCATTTGCCAGACGTTTTTTCCATTGTTCGCACTGATCATGTTACCTCCCTTTTTTTGATATTCAAGCCATAATTTTTTTGTTAAATGTGTAATTTCAATTGGTTGCGTGTAAAGATCTTGAAAATACGTAAGTTGTAACAAGCGCCTTCAAAACTTGCATTACACATTGATTTTATCATTCTAAACTTGCAAAGTTCCCTCTTTCTCGCCCCCACACTATACTGTCCTCACCTACAAGCTTTGACTTTATTCTCTAGACATCACTTACTAGTGCCTCAACAAAAAAAAAACTTAACAAAAAAATGTGTTCCAGGATGCAGTTTATACTATAACTTTTCCATTTGGCAGCACTGCCCAAGTCAAAATAAAAAATAATTTGTAATCTGCAAACAGCAGCGAAGCACCTCAGCAATCTTGCGCAACTGTAAAATGCAGATTGTGTGTAAGCTGCACAGCACAGGTTAGTACAAAAATAGAGAAATCTAGAAGGTAAATAACCTCTTTGAAGAAAAACTGCAAGCTATTACGGGTGAGCACATACCTGAGCAGCACCAACATACGCGTTGCTACAAAGGTTAGATGTTACAGTCCTTGGCCGAACTAGAAGCTGTTAGTTAGAAATCAGTATTCTTAACAGTAGTGCTGCCACAATTAATACCAGAACCATGTTTTAAGTCTTGCTATTTTATAAAATAATAGTTAAATGCTTCTTCAGTTGCAGTTAGGTACACAATTATTACAGTGACACACTCATAATGGGTATGGTCAAAGATAGCTTAAGCATGATGTCAATGTCTGCAAACAGCATTGAAGCTATGTGTGTGGCTTTGTTTAAACCAAATATATTTCAACTGTATATGCCTGTCAAAAAGTGACATTGGCAAGTTATTACTTTATTCTTTCTTAATCATCTGTAGGACTTTCAAGGTAAAGGGTTGCAACTCTTTTCTCTTGAGTAACCTTCACTGGGGTCTCAATGCTTTCAGATTGAAGCCCTTGCTTTGAGGTTGTCTCAGCATGGCTGCCTTGAATGTCCATCTGGAAGGTGAATGACTTTTCTGATGGCCCCAGCTCAAAATGTTCCTCAGTGATTTGAGAAGCAGACTCTCCTTCAAACTCATCCTCATACTTAACATCCTCTTCTTTGGACACTCTGAAGCTGTATCCTGCTCCTGCCCCACCTTGTAAGACTTTCTCAAGCCCTAAGTTAGAAGATCTGAGAGTCGCCATGATCTGCTCTTCAGAGAGATCATCTCCTTCCTCCAGCAGCCCGGAGTCTTCCAGGGTCTGAGAGACGTTTAGCTCTGCAACGATAGTCATGGTGCCATTGTCAGTTGACTGTTGCACTTTTTTGAAAGCCACGTTCTGTGAACTGTCACTACTGACTTTTGTGAGGAAGGCCAACTCTTCCCTCAGTGGACCTGACACTGAGCTTTGTAGTTTCTCTAGAGCTCCCTTCAGCTGCTCTTTGGGCTCCAAAGACTCTTCACGCAGGAACTCCAGCATTGACTCCTGGACGATCGGAGAGACACGGACCTCTTCTTCAATGATGCACTCTGGGAAACTCTCCTTGATAAACGAGTCCTCCCCTGACTTTAACTTGTGTTTGTCACTCTGCTCTACAATCACTCTTTTTGGTGGAACATCTTCATCTTGATAATACCTCTCATCTGACAGGTCATCTACAATACCGTAATGGCCGTATGAGGTAATGCCAACACCCTCCTCAGAGTCAGAAAGATTTTCATCTGGTGTGGAGACAAAGTACTCGTGAGGCTCTCTGCCGTGGGAGAAATATTCACTCTCTTTGGAAACTTCTTGAACTTGTACAGATCCACCCTTCCAATGATCAGTATCTGTCTTGGAGGTTTTCATGGTATCCCCTTCACTTCTCTGAAATTGAGCATTTTGAGGGACATTTTCTAGCTCCTCAATTTGAAAATACGTTGAGGTCGGCTCATAAAAAGTAGACCTTGACTTCAGTTCAGCCTCAAGCTCCTCATCACTGTAACTCTCCACCGGTTCCTCAATGATTTCTACATTGACAGACTTATTTTGCAGGTCCCCCCTTCCCTGCAGGCCACTCAGCAGGTTCTTGATCATACTTCCTGTAGCGGTGTCTTTGATGTCCTCCAGTGACACCTTCTTAACCCCTTGGCTTAGTAGTTCCTCCAAGGTTGAGTCTTCTGAAAAGTCAAGCTCCTCTTCCACTTTCGACTCCAGAACAATCTGCGTCTTTGTAGTACCATCCTCTTGCTCAGTTTTCTCCACATGATACTTCACCTTAGAATCCCCTGATGAGCATACCTTGGCCTCCAAACCAGCAGGTTTCATCACTTTTTCTATTATCTCTTCTACAGTCACAGAGTCTAACATCTTTTTCTCATTCGGGCCTATCACAAACTCTGTTTTCCCCTTATTTTTGAACTCATCTCCATCAGCATAATCTTTCTCTTCTTCATCAGACACTTGCTTCTTGCTTTCTGCTTCTGTTTTCCTGCTGATGCTCATCATTGTTGGCGAGACCGCTCTCTTTGATTTGGTCTCAGTAGTGGAGGATTTAGTTGGACTGCCTTCGTTCTCCAACTGAGAGACCCGTTTGATCGTCACAATTTTCTCATCAGCTCTTGTTTTCTGTACATTTTGGTTAAGTAGGCTTTCACTCTTGCCTGATTGTTTATCTTTGGATACACTGACAGTGGTTGACATAGGGGCGGAAGCAGAAGCCCGAGCTTTGTTGAATGAGATCATGTCCCTTCTTGATGCAGGACTCTGATACCTTTCTCGGCCCGTAACTGAAATAGGAATCACCCTAGAGGGACTTATGGATCCAGAGGAATGCATAGGGGACCTTCTCAAGTTGGACATTTGCGGCGTGTACCTGATTTGTTGTCTGGTGGCTAAAGTGGAAGCTCTTGGAGAGTAGGCCTGGGCAGGCACCTTGATATCTAAGGCAGAGAATTAATTAGATTGGATAATTAGACAGATACTTAAAGGAAATGCTCTTATATGATTTCTTGGCAGGATGAGGATAAAAAGGTTGAAGCTTAGCTTCACAAGAATACTGAAAACACAAGCAGAGAGTAAGCTGCCAACAAGCTCCTCTAAATCTCACTAATTAAAGTTCATCTTGTTCTTGAATTTGTACCAAAGCAAACTGTAAAAATTGAAAATGTAACTTTAGAGAACATTATGTGCAGACTTATTTCTTGGCAGTGAGCAGTGCCAGAAAGTCACCAGCAAAGACCCCATAAAGTCACTGCTACAGCGAAAATAAATATCACACACAACCCCAGTTAAACCTCAATTTTGAATTTTTATAGAATTTTGCCAATGTTATTAATCTTCTCTTCTTAGTCTTGATCTGAAGGACATTTATTATATTTGCCACATTTTTAACTATTCCTGAAAAAAAAGAAGTTTTAAAATGAACTTGTCACCAACTTTTAACAAAAAATAAAATAAATAACCTACCTATTACTCTTTCTCTTTGATGTTGCGTCACTCTTCTGTGAGGATCTTGTTGACTCAGTCTCTCACCTTCCAGGAGAGCCCTGAACGAACAAGAGAGAAGACAAAATACAGATGAATGCGTGAGATAATTAGTAATGATCCTTTTTGCCTATAAAAAAAAGAGTTCAGAGGAAGAAATACCTCACAAGACGGTGTACTTCATTCAGCTCAGCCATGACAACGCTCTCAAACTAAATGCAACAGGCTTACAAGAAACTATGAGCGCAGGACCCGGCCATATAAGGTGGTAATGATCGAAAACACAAGCCAGTGGCATGTAATAAAGAGATCTTAAAAATGAGCTTAGATGCCTCGCTTCTCCTTGGTCATACTTCAACAAGCAAACAACAGCAAACCAAAGTGTCTCAAAGGGAACAACCTCTCCAGAGAGTGGCTTCCCAAAGACTGACCTAAAAATAACAGCCACAATGTGGGGCTGTCCACGCTTCCGTTCAATCCCAAAGCAAAAGCTGACTCGTGACATATACAAAACACATGCCGCTGCTACGTCTCAGAGCAAACATTCAGTCTATTCTGAAAATTCAAAACAAACTGGATGTGCTAGCCAACAATGTGCCATATAGAAACACACAAGGAGTAGGTAGTCTTTAAAGGCATTTCCTGGCAATTGGTTTAAAAGTGATAAACTTTTGCTCTTCCTCAAAAGCTTCAACTTCTGCACATTGCTTAAACCGATAGTAATGTCCTGTGAATTGCAGGTAAGTGGCTAAAAATTGTGACAAGTGAGAAAAAAACGATAGTACAGTATGCCTTTAAACTGGAAAATGCAGTATGTTTATCAATTCTTTAAAAATAACTTTTCCTTGGAGTAAAAATAGTCTTAGTGAGTGACCTTACATACCATTCTTTACAAGACACAAAGTGCAAGTTATCATTTGTCTGGCTTAAAATGTTAAAAATCTCGATTAACAACGCATGTTCAATCAGTGCAGTGTTTATGAAATGGTAAATGTGAGCTGCTACTTTTCGGTTTATTTATGTGAATGACAGAGAGCACTTATTGTCATGACAACATAAAGTAAGCAGATCATTTCTTCTAATGTGTTTGAGGAAATCACTTATTAAGACCTACAGTATTAAGCTTAGAGGAATTCACTCAGTGGGGGGATGGTTTAACTAGTAATCTGGTCAGCTCTATTTTCACAGACTATTTATTAGATCCCCATAATGAAAAAAGAAAAGAAGAAATCCTGGTCCCAGTGTTTGTCACTGAAGACACTTTGAGAAACTTGTATTTTATGACCCATATAACTATTACACTTACAATAATAGCAGAATACTTCCATGCACTGATACTGTGAGTAACTCTCTCAATATGGTGTTTGAACATGTTAGAGCAGGAAAAGCACAGGTGTAATGAATAAAATATATGCTAGCTGAGTTATATTTAGCAGCTCCAGGTTTTGGAGTACTGGTGTTGTGCATGCTGCCTCTCCATCACACTGTTTTGACTTACAGGAACATTTGAATAGAAAAGAAATGTAATTGGTACATTGTCTGTTACAGTATATTCAACGTGATTAAGTCAAAATCTGATTAAGATTGAAAGCTGAAAAATAAAAAGCTCATCACCTGTAGGAAGCCACCTCCATGCCCAGATCCATCTTCACCTGCAGAAGGTGCTGATGCTCTTTCATCTTTTCTTCAATAGTGTTTGCCATCATGTTCCGCTCGTGCTCCAGCTGCTCAATTATCATCTGGAGGGAAAATAAAGTACAAAACATAACGTTTTTGCTTTGCACATAGTTACATGTTAACGTCTGTCATATTTCAATTTGATTCAATAATTGTTTAGTCAATCCCAGAGCCATATAAAAGATACTTGGTAAATCAATTTTGTCTGTTATGAATTGAATTTGAATCAAAGACCAAGGTAAAACTGTCTGTACACTGTAATGTCTGATCCCACCAACAGACTGCTTAATCTGTCTGCCTCTTTAGACTGCCATTTTTCCAACATCAACAACAGATGTCAATAGATATAAAACTGTGGAGTTATTCAGGGAAAATGTGTGTTACTATTTTAAAGGCGTCCCTGCAGCCTATGACTAGTGTAGACATCTGTTATTGACTGGCCTGCTTAGGGCTCCATCTTTAGGAGGCTAATAGGGATTTGTTAGTCTGACAGCTAATTGGTTTAAGTGGCTGGTGTAATCTAGCAGCTATAAAGTCCCAAAGGGAGGTCGAATGTCATTTAGACTTCAAGCTAATCGATCCATTTATACTGAGGTCAATGTCGCACGCAAGATCCCATGTTTGACAGGTAATGGAATGCAAACAAACAAGTCAGACATTACTTAATTTTGGAAATGTCATTATGTGTCATTTTACATTAAAGATGTTTGTCTGTTTTAACTAAAGGGAGTAGGTATCGGATGTCACCATTCTTTCTTTTCAATGTATATTTAAATAGATATAGACATCATCTAGGCACCAGAGTCAGTTTGATCACATAGAGCAGACACTGGGAGCTTCAGCTGCAGCAGCCCCTTTAAGGACAGTGGGTGTGGCAGGTACAAGAGTCAGTAGCCACTCCCCTCTCTCATGCTGGCCCAGTGCAGCGGATTATTCTGTGTGCATATAATAAAGCTGGTCTCATATCTTGAATGATGTATTTTGGGAGTTCATAAAATATAAATAAAACCCCTAGAATCGTCCATTGGAAATACAAACAATGACTTCTTATTTATAGTGTTATAATGGATTTTTTTTTAATTACCTGGTATTCACTGAAGTCCACTCGGAATTTGTCCTGCATGTTCATCAGTTGTTCCTCAAGCCGCAGCTGAATCTGACCCTGCTTTTCCGCATCTCTGTGTAATTTGTCCAACTCTGACACATAAAGCATCTTCTCCCTTTGCATGTCAGTCAGCTTCTCCTGGTCTGCTCTAATCGACTGCGCCATCTCCTCCACCTTCTGCTGGTACATTTCAAAAGTCTCCATCCATCCTTCGGACAGACCTCGGGCGCACGCTTGCACCTCTTCCATGGAGGCCGCAGGAGGACCGCGATAAGTTTGCGTGATGATGGGCACCACCCGGGAATCCACCTGACGCTGTAGACGGACCATTTGTTCCCTGTGCGCGTCTTCTAAGCGTTTATGCTCGGTCTCTAGTTGGGCTAATCGCTGCTGGAGTTCATTGTTGGTTTTGTGAGCCTGGTGAAGCTCCAATCCGCGGCCTTTCAGCTCACCACTGATGTCCCTGCACACCTCCGTCTGCTCGCTGCACAGAGACTGGACCATCTGCAACTCCCGCCATAGCTTCTCCTTCTCCATCTCCGCCTGGGACTTATCAAACGACAGCTGTCCCAACATCCTCCTCAGCTCCCGCATCTCCTCCTTGTACTTCGGCTGCCGTTCCGCCGTCCTCACCTGTCTGAGTTTATTAATTTCAGCAATGAGAAGTGCATTTTCCTGCTCCAGTTGCTTCGTCCTGGAGAGATACTGAGCAAGTCTGCCGTTGAGCTGCTGCAGCTGCTGTTTGTCGCTGTCAAAAGTTCTCTTGAAAGGCAACATAGTGGCATCTAATTAAAAAGTACGTTTTCAAAAATATCCTATATTTATTCAGGAGACAGTTTGTCCTGCTGTGATTTGCGTCTATGGGTACGACTGTGATGTACTTTGCGATCAGTGCCCTTTGACAAGTGCAGCAGCAGGAGGAGGAGGAGGAGGAGGAGGGCGTGTCCTGCCTCACAGGATCATCCCATACGATCCACCGCCCTGGTAGAAGTAGTGTTGCATTTATGGATTGTCTGAAATATAACTTTTCTGATTACAAAGTAGCCTAATTGAAGCCTTAAGGTTTTAGTAAAAAAAAAAAAAGATTCAGATTCAGAAAATGTTTTGTACAGTCAAATTGAATTGAGGACTTAAAACATTTGGGGAAAAATCAACGATTTTTTAAAAAACTATATACTTGAAAATTAGGCCTATAACATTGTAGGCCACGACAGACTTTTCTCATTTCATATAAAATGATTCTTTATTAATCCAGCAGTTAATATTCACATATTATTTAAAACTATATTCCCATAACAATAGTCAAAGAACAAACAAATACTGTCTAGTTACATTGTGTTCTGTAAAACAAAAATGAACGTAGACTAGTTTCAGTTTTACAAGTAAATAGTGCAAAATATGAGGTATAAAATATGAGCTATTGATAAAAAAAGGGTTGATAAAATAAAATAAATTGAGTGAAAAAAAAAAGTAAATGTAGTGTTATGATCACACCCTTTAAAAGTTCAATTTGTTTTAGATCTCTTCACAGGATATCAGAACTCACCCGAGGCAACTGAATGCACCACGTCCAGACGGACTCTGTAGCATTTATTTACCGGAGAGTAGCTCCCCCATGCGGACAATATGTGAGCTGCATGACTGAGACGTTTTGTTTTTCTCGTCGACGGTCCAGATAACTCGACATGAGGCGCGCAATGACCTTCTTGCTGACAGTGTAAAGTTTGCTGCGTCATGAGTGGCAGTGAAACTGTGGTGGTCACAGGTAGTAAAACGTGTTTGTTTATGAACTGGCCACATGAGCTTGTCATTAAGATGTTACATTTTTGCTCTTTGTAATCTGTTATTAAGGCTTTGGACCTTTCAGGCAGTTTTTAGTGAACCCCAGTTGGAAGGCAGCACAGGTAGGCCTACTAATGTTTGACTAACTACTGTTTTTTGATACAGACCATTGTTGTGCAGAAAGACTAGTGAACATGTCTCGTATTTCATGATTTCAGGAGTTGAAGTTGGTCGGACTAGGAGAGCATACGGATGTTTACATCAAGGAGTTACCAGTTAGTTATGTTAAGACTGAGCAAATCATTGCTGAGATTTGGAAGAATTTTAACCCAAAGGTAAAAAATTAAAATTAAAAAGTGTACATGCAAGACCAGTGACGTAGCCATTTTATTTTTAGTAATAGTGAACCAATGACTTGGTCCCTCTGAGTCATGAAATTAAAGGAAAATGTAGAAGAACAAAATTAAAGTGTCAAACTAATATTATGGAGACTTTAAAACTTTTTATGTTTACTATAATTTCTCAATTATATTTAAATGTAATAGTTTCACAACATGTCCTTAATGCAGTTTCAAATACACTAACAGGAATAAGATAATGAATCCTTTATTAGTGTGTCAAATAACCTGAAATTGGACTACTTAGTCCAAAAAACATATATATCCACCTCTTGTGAGTGTTCATTTGTTGAGAATAAACCACAAGAAACATGACCTTGATGTTCACAATGGTGGCTACAGACTTGGTCTTAATATTAGTGGAAACAAAGAAATTAATACATTCTCATTATTGTGTGAGAAGGTTAGCATCTCACTTTGACCTCTGTGTTTTTTTTGCCCCAGCTTGCCGTCCATCTGGGCATAGCCAGAGGTTCCAAAGGCATCATTCTGGAGCAAACAGGGAAGAACTGCGGATACAGAGACAAAGACGTGTGTGGCTTTTGTCCAAAGAGTCTCTGCTGTGTGGAGGGAGGACCTGACAAGCTGGACTCAATCATTAACATGAGAGCTGTCTCCAAGGCCTTTAGACAAGCAGGCATGGATGTTATTTATTCAAGAGATGCCGGCAGGTGGGTATTTGTTTCTGTGCTGTGTTGACAGACACATGAGTATGTGAGATAATGTTTTCGTTTTATCCTCTCAGATACCTGTGTGATTTTGCATATTACTGCTCTCTGTATCACGGTCAGAGGAGGGCAGCCCTCATCCACATTCCCTCCCCTGGCAGCCTGAGCTCAGCTGACAGATTGGTACCTTTGCTGCAGACCCTCATTCAGACCATGCTTGACCAGCTGGAGGGTCCTTCAGAAGCAACGCGAAAAGACAATGAGCAGCAGTCCCATTCAGGTAGATCTCCTGATAAAGGTCATTAACCTCAGTACAGACATGATGCCATAAATATCACTGAATGATGTGAATGAGAAAGTGCAGCCACAGTCATAGTTCTCATTCATTTATTTATTCAAAATTTCAGGAAAAAAAAAGAAAATACAAGAAATTCTCAGATACACATTTGTAGTGATGGCATGTCAAAAATATACCATCTCACCTAATAGATTGAAACAACTTTGAGGCCTCAGATACAGAACTTGAAAAAAGACAGATTTTAGTGGAGGATTTTTGTTTGTCCCCAATCAGGAAAAGAACACACAGATTTTGTGAAGGTTTTATAATAAAATAATAGTAGTAGAGCAAGGCCCCTTCAGAAGGCATGGGAATGCAAATAATAAAAACAGAGGCATGACAATAATAAACCTCATACTCATTATTGCAGTTTGAATGCATTGAAGCATACTCCATGAACCTGAGGTCTGCATGAAGAACATTCGGAAGAATTAAAACGATAAAGATGATTAAGTTGAATGTTTTGTTTTATTAAGTAGCCGTAGTATCCTTACGCTGAAATCTGGTAATGCAAGAAGCGAAACGTAGCAACTAGTGTGAAGCTGTAAACTTAAGCCTATCATTTTTTACTAATCATGTTGTTTACTTTTTACCACTACTACCCGTAATCTACGCAATATCCCTGTCCTTTATATGTCCATGTGTGTGTTTAAATGCTGCAGTTATGAGAGGTGTGTGATCTAAACGAAACTAGTAATGAATCAGTAATTCACCTTACTACAGCTCAATGTCATGTCTACTGCCAGAACTGAGAGGATTTGAAATAAATCACTAATGTCGGTATTTTATCGTAATGTACAACCAAACAGGTAAAAGACAATAAATGCACAGATATGTTCAGTTACGACTCAAGCTGATGCTTGTCAGTGGTGATTTGTGTACCGGTGTGATATTTAGCAGCAAATCCAAAAGAAAAGACTGTTCACTCTTTGATTGTTATCCTCTTGAATCATGCAGAAATAGGATGTCGTAGATTCAGCACCCAAATTTCACATTTGAAGTCTGTTCATTGTCCATTTTTTTTATTGCTTTTTTGTTTTATTTTAACAAACATTTTCTTTTGACTTTAAGTCTCCTGCCCAGAACGCTCAAACTGAAGCAGCACTCTTAAAGAGTTTTGTGAGGCGCTTTGAAATGTAAAAGCTCCGTTGCCGACCTTCACACTCAACATTTTAACTTAGATGGCAATGTAAGGTCCACTGAGGTGACTGTTTGAGGAAGCAGCACTGATTTAAGTTTGAAACAGGCCAGAAAAGGCATGACGAGTTTGCTTCCACATGACCAAAAAGACTGATAACGGCCACTTGATTCACCCTGATGACAGTGGAATTGAGTCATATGTAGAGCTAAAATGCAATGAGAGCATTTACACAGCCACGAAGAGTCTACAGGTTTAAAATAGGTGGTGAAATCTAGACAAAGGACTTAAGTTGTCAATGTAGGACTGAATCTGCTGCTGTCTCTATGTATGTGTTGTGTATTAAGTACATCAAAAGTCCTTGTTACATTCACAGTACTGACCTATATACAGAACAATATGTCGTTTTTGAGAGTGTTAATGGTATCTGGATGCTTGGAATACACTGAAGTAGTGATGTAGTGGTGTAAAATAAAAAGATTTCCCTTTTTTATAAAGTTCCACATAACTGTCTAGACTTTTATATAAATGCATTTTAGATGAGAAATGTTGGTTTCTGTTTTGAGGAATTGAGGTTGTGACTATATATTTGGAGTGAGTGGAGTGGAGATGGGATATCTGACGTGGATGTTGTCAGATCGATAACTGTTTAGCACCTGCTTTTATCCCTGCAACACCAGTAACTAAATAGCCTTTATAAAGGCTACTATTATCGTCCTGCATCACACACATTCCTTTTTTCCTCGCACAAACGTTCTAGGCGAGAACCTTGATGGGCTGAAATGACAACATTGAATCCTCCACACAGATATTCCATTTCCCGCCCTGGTCTGCTGTGTGAGGTTTCTTTAGCTCCCTGTGGGTTTGATCCAGATGTTGAGGTTGCTATATAAAACTGACGAGAAAGTGAGATGTATTTGTTTTCAATACGCATACATGTATTTAAAAAAGAGTGAGGTAGATATACTTAAATGAAAAAAAGAAGAAGTTTTTTTTAAGTCCCTCAGTCATGACACTAAAGGAAAAACATACAAAAAAAATCAAACTTTATACTGAATCATGGGGCATTTATACAGTGATTGAAACTGATATCACAAAAGGAAAAATAAAAAAATAAATAAATAACACAGAAATCTTTTAAAGATAGAGATAAAAAATAATCACCAGGCAACATTTCCAAAAGATGAGGAGAAATCCTTCAAAACACTTTCACTGTTCAGCCTCTGCTTTAAGACCTTTTTTCCATTCATGACATTGAAATGTGTTCCCTTCCCTGGCCTTTAACCCATCCTTTATTTGGTTCTCAGAAGCAGTGATTATGAAGACAAACAATGAGACTTGTTCTCATTGTCTAGAAGTAACACAGCAGAGGGAGCAATGGATTGCGCTTGAGGGACAAATGTGATTTTGAATAGTTGAGAGATGGTTGGCATGATTAAGGCAAATAAGTCAACCCAATTAGCCCTGTTCAGTCAAGAAGAGCCAGGAAATGGATGGGTTAAAAGACGTATGGGACTAATCCTGACTTCTAAAGGAGGCACCAGGGGAGGAAACAGGTACAGTTTGTTATGAGCCAATGAGGGACCAGAGGGGAGAAAATAGGGCACTACTGATGGGGGCAGGACAGGGGGGAGGGGGGGGGGACAAGTAGAGGACAATCATCATGAGAATGTGTGGAGAAAGCAAAGCCTTTACTTTGACCTGAGATTGAGTCGCACCTAGAGGGCAATGCTAGGCGCAGTGCTAGACAAGTACAAAAAGGGTGCAGAAAGTACACACTCACACATCGAGCTAAGGTGTCCATTCCAAATAATAATAATAATAATAATAATATTAACAATAATATATAGACATCCACAAAACAAATACAGGAGGAAAGATTTCATAAAAATAAAAGGCAATGAGCAAAGTATAGTGTTGAAGAAAACCTTTAGGGATAACAGAAAAAAAGATGTCTTATATCTAAATCAACATTTTTTTGTCCTTGTTTTATCTTTTGTTTTTTTTTAAACAGAGTTTGAAGATATAAGAAGTTGACATTTGTGGAGACCATAAAATACCAAACCTGAAGGATTTCTTTATATATATAACATCCAAAAGAGAAAAAGAATAAAATAGCAGCTTTGTTCTGTACAGACATAGAGGCAAATATTTTGAACCGTAAAAAGGTTTTAAAAAAGTGACAAAACCAATGATGTGTAGAAAAGTGATCTTGCAGTCTAAAATACAACTGTAAGACCTTCATATGTGTTTGAAATGCAGACTAACTAACCACTATTCCAAAAGAGACCTGTTGTGATTTTAAAGTCCTCTCTAGGCTGCTAAAATCCAATCCAACACCTTCTTGTTTCTTGTCTCAGTTCTTTTGACTCTGCTTGTTTGTTTGGTGTCATTTTATATGAACAGCAGTTTGAGAACCTGCCGCATGAAATGCACACTTAAAAAAAAAAATCTGATAAATAAAAGTCGAGGCAGAATCGTATCCTTTGATGATGAACATAAGTGATTACAATGACTTTGACATTTGGTTTATAATAGAATATAAATAAAACATCAAAGTCAGATATATACCTTGTTTTTTGTGGTTTTTAACGAACCCAGACAAAGGCTGTGATTCAGAGTTGGCACTTAGAGCACACTCACACTAGGCTATCTGTATTGTGCTCAAGCATGGTACACCTCCTTGGCCCTGGCACGGTTGGAAGAGGTGTGCTTTGGCACCGTACGGTTGGACATGTTGTTAAATCTCTCAGCGCCTTGCATTAATCGAGAAATCAAGGAGTGTTAGAGGGCGAGCTCTGACCAAAGCGACTCAAAAGAAGTCACAAAGTCAGTAAAGTTGTGGTCATGTTCTCGACTCTGAGACCGCGCTGATGCGTGATGTAAGTACAAGTGCAAACCAGCAGGGAACAAGCGTGCTTCGGCATGGTACGAGACAACTGGGCCTAGTGTGAGTGCGCCTTAAGTCTTACTCATTTGCTGTCGTCTCCGAACGAAATTCATTTGAACAGATATTTTATTTTATGTTTCAACTTAAAGTACCATAGGACCAAAAGGATTTACTACATCCTTTAAGACACTGACACATTCTGAGAGACCTTTTACTGCAGGTGTGAGTGCAGCCCAACTGTAACATTGTGTTTTGTTCTGTTACAAACCAACCACACACACAGCTGTGTCAGGAGCAGCTGTGTCTAAAGATAAGCAAGAAGTCTGAATATCACCAAACAGTTTGGTTGTTATTCTACACGCAGACGGAGCTCAACTCTGAATCACACCCTTTAAAAAGAAGGCTGACCTGTTTAAAATGTGAGAAAAGCTTGATTTGGCAATTTTGGCAGATACACAACAGGCCCTCCTCTTCAGCTTCTGACCTGCTCCTGTCGGGATCTACATCCATAGAAACATCAACAGGGAAATTAAAATGACTTTCTCGGTTCTGACGTTCTAATTGAGGCATCCTCACATGACATGAGCAACTCTGCTCACGTAAACAAAGTCGTTTTGATGGAAAGTCATTTAGAAATGAAACTATACCATATCATAGAGAGAATCACGTTTGTATAAATACACACTCAGATATCCACAACATCCTCTCTGAAATCATGAGGAAAAAAGTGCTCTTCTGTTGGATTTGCTGGCAGATATGCTTAGAAATGATTATTCTTTAAGTCAATGTCGGAATCTGTAAGTCAGGATACATATGCCTGTGTAAGTCTCCTTCTTGAAGGATTCATGTAACAAAGACTGGAGTACAGGCTGCACAGGAAGGATTTTCCCAGTGTTGAGTCTGAGCCACCAAACTCCAAATGCTTTAAGCAGGTTTCCGTGCTCTCAGTTTTTAGAGTTTATGTTTGACCTTAAAAAGAGTGGAGAGGCAATCTACTGGCACACAGTAGAAAGAAAGTCATCCATCTCTTATAAGGAGATGGAGGAGAGTTTGTGTTACCCTGTGTAAGAGGAGGAGGAGGGGAAGGTCTGATATCAGCAGGCCGACGACTGGGGCAGCGGTAATGCACGTTCGTTTTTTCTGCCTCCGTTCATGTGTGCATAGGGTTGTATCTCGTCAAAGTTAGGCCGCAGCACCACCACAGGCCCGTTGGCCGTAACATGTCCTGAGTGCTTGTCCAATGCTTGGCCTGGAGATGCCAAACCTGAGGCGACGGGGCCCGGGGAGGAGGGAGATACAGGTCCCAGTAAAGGAGTACTCGGGCCTTGCACAGGGGATAACTGCTGTTGCTGTGTAGATGGAGGGGGTGTGCTTCCCATACACCCTGATAATGGGGCAGCTGAAGGGGGCTGCCTGGTGGATGCAGGGTCCAGTGGAATGTTCTCCATATTTTCTACCTCCATGTCCAGCTCCTCTGTGTCCGGCGGCTTGTTCTCGTCGCTGTAGAAGAAGCTCATTTCCCTGAAGGGAGGATCCAGTTCATCTTTGATGCTGCTGATGATCTCGAGGAAGGACGGACGCATCTTTGGGTTATACTGCCAGCACATCCTCATCAGCTCGAAACTGCAAATGATATTCAAAAGAAAAAAGGTAAGGGAGTCTTCATTCTCTTCTACATAGGTTTAGAAGTTTAAAAACAAACTCACAAACATATTGAACTGTAAACCTGTACAAAAAGAGCATAGTTACTGAAGATACCAACTTTATTATCTAATACTACTGATGCCTCATTTTAGCCTCATATAAGCTTTATCTGAATAAAAAAAGGGTTATTGTGCTGAGAGGAATACTTAACAGCTAGTGTGGACATGAGAGTGGTAACAGCAGTCAACAAGGTTCAGTAGTCATTTAGGCTTGAGAGTACTTTTTAAAGACAGACTTGAAACAATGTGGATCCATCCTTACAAGATAGGAGCAGTACAACTTCACATTTCTCTCCAGCAGGTGGCAGTAGACACCTACATTTAAGAACGTTTTAATACTCTGGCACTTAAACTCACTCTTTTAGCATAACTTGAACATAAACAAGCTGAGCTTTTTTTTGCTTTCACTTTGTTTTCATTCTGATGTGCTTGTATGTCTGATAATGTATGTGCCTTAAGCATAATGGCCCGAGCTCATTCACCTCCTGGATGTAGAAAATCCCTTAGACTCAATTCATTTCATCGAGGTGTGCTGTGAAAAATGAGTTAACCATCCAGTGCAATGCTTACTAAGCAACTATTTACTTAGACTTAATGACATGCATTAAGTTAATAAAAAAAGTCGTTTGTTCAATAGGACCTTCAGAATTTGCATATATGTAATTCATTGCTACATTACAAATTTGACAGTTAGATCAGTAATGCTACATAAACTTTGCAGCACAGTAAATCATTCCTCAGGTTACTGTGCCAGGCCAGCAGCCGAGCTCTGGAAATGTCAAAACAACATCATAAAAGGGAGAAATATTACAGTGTTGTGTGGTGAAACACCACAAACCACAACTTCAATTATACAAAAACAAGCTAAGAATTCTCTGCAAGGCCTCCTGACATTAACACCTCAGTCATCTCTCTTTCACTCCTGCTGCTCCCTGTCTCTTGTTTTCGGTCTCTCCTTCCCTCCCAGTGGTCTCTGCAGTCCTCTGCAGCTCAATGCCAGCCTCTCTCCTTATGGGTAGAGCTTAAGCATGCGGATCAGTTCATACTCTAAAGCAGCAGGAGGGGGCGGCTCTAGGTTGTTTACCGGCACTGCAGCAAGTTTCTTAAAGTTGAGGTTCAAATGTCCAAAGCCGGGAGAAAAGACCTCCCATGAAAAGATGTGCAGTGCTCAGAGCTCCACGGTAACCCGTCAACCCGTAAACTCTCCCTCCACCATCTGTTGCTGCTCACCAGGCTTGTTGATGCAAATTTAGACAACAAACACTGCAATAAATCTTGACATCTTGTCAACATCTTACCAATCATGGCACATACAGACACATGCGTATGCTATTAAGTTAATTTGACTTGTATTTGACCCGTCAGCTACAAGGTAAGCAACATGTTTGCGCTAATTTTCTTAGAAGAGCTCTATGAACGGAATAAAAAAAACATGTTTTTCAGCCCCTACAAAAATAGACCCTCAAGGGCAAAAAACACATTTTATGTCTTTTTTTTCCCCACTAGTTTTTTTTTTTCATTCGTCTTTTTTTGTTGCTGCTTTTTTAGTCTTTTTTGTGTTTTTTATTATTTAATGAACATTTGGTACATTCAAGTCTGTTTTCATATCAAAGTCCTGCTTTAACTTGAAAGCAGTTTTTAAATGACCAAGATGGTGCTATTCATGACGTGCTTACACCAGGTTTCTTTATTTAGAATATCTTTCATGAATTGGATCCTTGCAGTATATTTAAGAATACTGACAGCCTTTTTTTAAAATGACACTAAGGTGTACAAGCAAATATGTGGCGTGCTACTTGTTCTTTCAAAATAAAAACTTGGAGGCAGTCTGGTTTTTATAAAAAAGAAGAAGAAAACACTGCACTAGTCCAGCCAAATTTTCGACAGAGAAAGAGATGGGACAAAAGACCTTGAAGCAGTCAGATAAAAATAAGAAACAGACACACTTTCAGGCCCAATGAGATTACAGAGCCGTCTCCCAACATCTATGCTAAATGTTTAATCATACGGAACAGGAATCTTTTGCAACAGGACTGCAAAACTTTCCAAATGCAACATCCTTGGCCTGCTGAAACCTTGAAGTAAAATAGGGCTGTAAGTGATACTGCAACATTCCTCTATAAATTGTGATGTTTACTACGATCACAGGGAGTCTGCATCTGATTTTTGCCCAACCCTGAGAGGAGGGATGCACTTTTTGTGGATAGGAAACTCTAGACAGAAACATGGGAAATCCAATCAGTGACCCATAGCTACCTGACCATGGGAAAGACAGAACAAAGAGACGTTCAAAGCTCTCCAAATATGACTCATCCCCCCCGCCTGTTTTCCAGACTTTACTTCTCTTGTATCTTCCCGATTGGTCTTTGCATTGACTTCTGGCTTCACCACACTTCAGCACTCTTATGGAAATCTCCATTAAGTCACAGCAGCAAAGGGGACCAGTGGCGAAACCTTGACTTCCCTGTGTGTTGAGCAGCAGAATAACCCACCCACCCTACCGCCAACACCACCACCACCTCTGTAACACAATCCACACACTCCTGTAATCAGGACAAAAAAGTCAGGCTGCCATAGAAACCAGAGGTTTGTGTCTGCACAACACTGGGCCCTCCTTTTTTTCTACTCACACTCTCTTTCTAAGGTGAGGTCAGCCGTGGAGAGTGGGAGGGGAGAGAGCAGAATGCCTTCTTATTGAGGTCAGAGAGGGAGAGAGGAGAAATGCATATATGTAGCACTGCACACTGACATGCAGGCTGGGTTTTCTCTCTTTTAACAGCCACAAGGATTAATAAATGAACTATGAATAAATTGAATTCTTTCTCTGTCTCGTCCACTGTCTGCTGACAGACGGACACCATCTCCCTCCTCATTTACGATGCTGGCAGACGGAATGCAGGGCATCTTTCACACACGGCTCGTGGCGTCCCTTCTATGGGCCGAGGCAGATGGGTGAGGATGCTCCTCTGTGCCAGCTGACCACCAGAGCAATGTTGTCAACAGACCACATTTAACCTATGACGTTAATGTCAGGCCTCTACATCAGCACACACATCACATGATATCCCACACACGTAAACCCACAACTCTAAATAGACGGCAGGTTAAAAATTTAATGGGAGAGAGGACATGTGAGGCGGTGCAAGTTGAGGATAAAACAATACATACTTTAAGGTCGCCGTAAATCTGCAAGGCCTATCAAAAAGCATGAGAGTGAAATGTGAAACAGTTCATGTTAACAGATACGAGCAGACTTACAGCATGTCGGGGCAGTTGTCGGGTTTGTCCAGGAGTCCTCCCTCCATGACAAAACGCAGCACTTGTTCATTGGACATGCCCTGGTAGGGCTGTTCTGCTAAGGTGGCAATCTCCCACAGCACCACACCAAATGACCTGCGGGACAAACAAGGCAATTGTACTTAATACGTATCTTTAAAGTTGTTTTTTTTATCTGATGCTTATATAGCATTGCTTGAATTGAGCGTAACAGCAGATTAAATGTTATGGGTGTACAGAAGGAAGGCAAAGCCCAGCTGCTTTTTCTTACTGGACCAAACTATTTTCTTTCCTTTTTTATATTGTGTCTATTACAACACATCTGTACGTTCAGATACAAAACCTTTTGACACTCGTCTTTCTTTGGAAGCTGTTTTTTTTAAAGACAGCAAGGACATACACACTCTTTGTATTCACTCTATCAGGGATGCTTTTCCTTGTGACATTCATTGAACTGATTTATTACGACGTATCTAATAAAGGTCTGAGGACGGGAACTTAATTGATGGTGTACAAATCTGTTGGCCGGCGTCTACAGAGGAAACTGGAGTTGTGTTATATAGAACCACCATCCATCTATTTCCATCATTGGTTTCAATTCATTTCTCTATCCAGACCTGACTCTGTAGTTCACTCATCTCAACTTTATGAGGTGAAGTGATGCAACTTGTGTTTACAGCAACCAATTCGTCAAGTAACTTCTCATGGAAATAATAGTTTAAGCTTGTATTGAATTGGAAAAAGCCAATTACACTGTATGTATCCTGTTTCACACACTGTGGAACAAAACTAAATAATGCTTTAAATTCTTACATCTTACCTACAGTACAGAAACCTGTTCACTAAAACATTACAAGATGAGAGGATGACACATCTCCTTATGTTATATTGATCTAGTTAAACTAAGACAAAGCAGACTTGGTATTAAGAATAAGTTGAACATGTCAGCGATCACAAGTTCATTACTCCAAGGCTCTAAACTAACTTTAAATTTAAGGGAAAATATTGACAGTAAATATCTATTCACTCTTGTTGGTCACATTTTGCTGTCCTCAGTCATGAGAGTAAACTCCACTGTCTATAAAACAGCCTCATCACAACACTTAATCTGTCTGGCTCAAACAGAGACAGACACATTCACACAGCTTTTCTTGATCAACAAAATAATAATCATCAACTTGTGGATTCCTCAGGAGACCACAATGGGTTCGTCTTACACTTAAGTCCATTTGTACGACTTCAAAGAGGAAGATATAGTACACAAATGTGGAGGTGGGTTTGTGCTGGAGCGGCAACCTATCATTTGAGAACATCTGGAGTAGTTTAAGCCCACTCTTAGGGACCGACCCGAGGGACATTTTGAGTTGGGAAACAAAAACTTGCAAGGGAGCTAGTAAACACTTGTATTTCTCTAAAACAATATCGCTCTGGATAGAAAAATGTGCAGCACTCTGCAGCTGAGATTTCCCCGCATGCTGGCATAAAAAAAGGTGTCAGTGAAAAAATAGATTAATCTTGTTTTATGCTCTCCTGTCACAGAAAGAGGAATTTCCAGAGAGCCAGCAGGAGACCAAAAGATTTTGATGGTTTTGGAAGCACAGACACACATACTGAATGTTCAAAGTGTGAAGTAACAATGTAGCTGAGAATACAGGCTTAGAAGTGATCTGTATGTTTGTATAGCTTTGACTCCCCAGCATGAATAGTTTAAGCCTATCCACACGCACAAACACACAAAAAGTAGACATTTCTGGAATTGTTTCCATGCCCCGGATTAGTGCAGGTTTATACATGTTTAATGAAGGCCTTATTGTGATGTGTTCTCGTACCAGACATCAGACATTGTGGTGAACACGCCATCTTTCAGCGACTCCGGAGACATCCAGCGAACAGGCAGCAGGCCCTTCCCTCCTTTTCGGTAGTAATCCGTCTCATAAATATCTCTCGTCATGCCAAAATCTGAGGAGAAAAAGAAACAAAATCTGAGGTTGGGAAAGCCACTAGAAATCACTCATTCTGTGACGGAGAGGAAGCTCCTGAGAGCTCATCCATCCCCTGACCTCCTCCCCTCCCTCACTCACTCACCCCCCTCGCTCCCTCCGTCCATCTACATTAAGACTCCACTGCCTCAGGCACTCAGTGAAAGCCAGACACTTATTTCACAAGGTTGGCAAAGTAGGTTCAGCATTGAGCAACCAGTGGAGGCTGATGCCACCGTATTAACTTGACTTACCTCCAATCTTCACAGTGAAGTCCTCCGCTACCATGCAGTTCCTGGCAGCAAGATCTCTGTGGACAAATTTGTTGGCATTTAGGTACGACATGCCATCGGCGATTTCCCCTGCCATTTGGATCATCTTTTTGAGGGGGGGTAGGACCTGGGTTGTGGAGTTCTGGGAAGGAAAAAGCACATGAAAAAACACAGTTAAGCGCTGCAGTCAGTCATCTTTTTCTGCTTTCCAAGATGCCAGTTCAGAAATACAAAGTGGGGGAAGGATGCTTTGAATGGACTAATGAACATAAGTCAGGGAGAAAGACAAAAAAAAAGCTGACAGAATATTCAGTTCAATTAAAAAAATTGTTAAGGTCTAGATAAAAGACAACAAAACAATTGACACAATACAGAGAATAGAAAGGGCATCACCTTTTACAGTACTGAAGTATGTGAGTGTGTGTGCGTATGTGTGTGAGGAAAAGAGGCTTACTTCTTTGCGCAGAGAGCGCAGGTGGCTCTTGAGATCTCCACGGGTCATCAGCTCCATAATCACTAAGGTTGGCTGTCCCTGGGAGACCACGCCCAGCAGCCGTACCTGCACCAATCACAAAACAACAGATAGTGCTTCATGACAGATAGTGGGAGAAGGTTTGTTTTTAGCCATGCTGTGCCATGATTTATCTGAATTTATTACAGGATTTCTCACTCAGGTGTCTAAAAGTAACAGTCTTTTTCTTACCACGTGGTGACAGTTGAACTCCTTCATGACTGATGCTTCGTTCAGAAACTCAATGCGCTCTCTCATGCTGGCCGACTCGTTGACTGTTTTGATGGCCACTCTTGTCTCAGGTTCGTCCTTGACCACTCCCTTGGCGATCCCTTCATACACCATGCCGAAGGAGCCCTGGCCCAGCTCCTTGTGCATTGTGATCTTCTCTCTGGCCACTTCCCACTCATCTGGGACGTACACTGGTACAAAAAGACGGATAGCAGGTTAAAAAAAAAAAAAACCTAAAGTAAAGTGTTTGTTTTAACATCAGGGAGTCATACTGTTGTCTTGCACATCAGTACAAAGATAATTCCGTCTGTGATTTGATGTTACATAAAAAATAGAGAGAAAATAGATATTCTTACTCTCAGCTGCACTGAAGTACTCTGGGTTAACAGATGCGTAAAGGACTCCATTTCCCAATCTGTCACTGTTCCTGTTGACACAAACACAGCCGAGGTTAGCGAACAGGCTTTTCTGATTGTGGACAGCACGTGTAATTCTTTATGGGAAGTCTCCTTTTTACGACGGGAATGTTAATGAAAACAAAAACACTTGTTAACTCTACTTAACATTACACCGGCCGTTAAGTTTCACGAGCACAGCGACGCAGAACATCATCATCCACAGATTTTGTCTGGTAATGTGCATGTTCGTGGAGGTACTTGCCTTTTTTTGTTCACAAAGAAGAGAATTGTGGTGAGGCTGGCAATGAAGAGTGTCACTATGATGGGAATAATGATGACCAAGTAGAACGTAACACCATTGTCTCCTGTCAGACAAAGTGGAAATATAAAAGTTATCAGCACCGACTTAAAATGTGTGTTCTCGTCCTTTTTTTTTTTTTTTTTTACAAAAATATGTTAATGTGCAGAATGTGTTGTGTGAGAAGTGTTGTTTTACGTTTTGGCGGAGGCACGTAGAAGAACACGCTCTCTGTCCATGAGCCGTTTCCTGCGAGAGAGGTGGCGCGCACACGAGCAGAGTAATTCCCTGAGCCCAGGTTGGACAGCCGAGCTCCTCTGTGCTCGCGGTAATGCTGTCGTGACACACACTCGTGTTTCTCAGGCTGAAAGAAACATACACATCCTGGTTACTGTTTAAAAGACGTTAAACCGCCAATGGCCAAAGTCCGGGTCAGGCTTGGACTGTAAAATGTGTTCCACTTTATCAAAAATGGATGAAGAAGATTTTTTAAATAATACAGATGAAAAAAACATTTTGCTTTGGAAATGGTTTTGGAAAAATGTATTGGCTACTGAGGTTGGGACAAAATATCCAAATGGCAAGCTCGTGACATGAATGAGGGTAACGTGAACAGATGTTACTTGGCCAAAGAAGAAGTTGACAGCAGGATAAAAGAAGAAGAAAAAGACACCCGGATAATGTTGGACGGCGGTGAAAAGAAGCGTAATAAGAGATGAAACTGACACCCTAATCCTGCACTTTTCCTTTATAGGGGCATTTTGTGTTCAGTTAATCAGATAATGGATGTATCATTATATGATTGCCTTGCAAAAAGATCAACTATTGAAGAATCGATGTATTGTGACATTCTCGTTATGGTAGGCCATGTATAGGGTAACGTATCGTCAGTTACACTTCCATTCCCACCCCTATTAGTCACAAATATTATTTCAAGCAGTGCTTGGAATACATGCTGAAAACATGCCTGATGCCTTTAATTAAACGCAGCCTGGCTTACCTCAGTCCCCAGACGGAACTTGATCTCATACATCAGGATGACTCCATTGGGCATAACAGGCTCTGTCCAGTGCAGCACCACACAACCCTCCACCTTTTCACTCCTCTCATAGATCACCTTTCCAGGGATGTCGTCTGCTCTGACTGTGAAACAAAACCACATACATCATTTTACAACAAAAATGTGTCTGCACAAAAAGTGAGAGAAGGTGTTACTGCATACCGTCCCACATTTTCATCACAGAGTGTAATATTTTCTGACCTGCAGGTTTGGTTCTGGAGAAAACGAAGGATCCTGCGCTGCAGCGGCCCACCTCCTCGTTACAGGCATGGAGGTCAATACGGTACACAGTGAAAGGTCGCAGGTTTAGGATTTCTAAATATTCTGCTGTGCTTTTGTCCTCTGAGAATGGATACTCCCTGATAGGAGGTATTCCATCAGTGCTGTTGTCCCCCGGGCCAAAGGTGCTGTTCCCCCTACCACTAAGGTCATTTGAAAGTGTGTTGTTAGCCACGCCAAAAACATCTCTACGTTTGCGGTCTGGAGGTCTGAAAAACAGAGGGACAAGCGATGCAACAGGTGTAAGGAAATGGTCATGATCATAACAGACTAAAAAACACTGAAATTCTACTGTAACAAATAATTGTGGTTTTATAAATCCCCAAACTAAAGCATCTAAGGCGGGTGGAGTGTGTGTGTTTTGTATGGTTGTGTGTGTGTGACATGTGTCCAGATGCTGTATACAGCTCCCTGTGGAGCTGTTTGGGAGGATGAGGTCAGACAGATCATAGTGAGGGGAGCAGACACACAGACACACAGAAAAAAGACAGACTGAGAGATTTTTCCGTAGTGAGAAAAAACACCAATTCCAATGAATTTAATCAAGAATAATAATAGACTACAAGGAAAAAAGCTCATATTGAAGCCAGTTGGAAAATATTTGACACCAAAACTCTGAACCCAACTGCTCAACCTTGGATACCAATTTGCAGCAGCCACACTGGGGGCATAGCTGCAAACAGACATGTAGTCTCTCAGTGCAGATGATGAAGCTGTGGAGCCGTCTTGAGCAGCACATACACAGCTGATGCTGCCACAGGGCACCTCGCCTACGGTTACCTCTAAACTGTTACCTGCAGAAACCTGTGGCTGAGTCAGACAGACAAAGAAGAGAATCCTGACTCTGATTGAGCAGGCAAAAGAAAGCTGTATTTACAGCAGGTGACAACAGGGCATATCCAGTGTATGGAGCCTTTATAGGGCGCCTGCAAGGTGATAAATGTTTAGAGGTTGTTTGGAGATATGATGAGAAGAGCATGAACAGGTCGCGAAGTTTTTATAACAGCATGTGAAAAAGTTCAGGAGTGATTCATTCTGTGTCCGGTTACTACTATGTGCTGAATTGAGACGATTAATATTGTATTATTGATTAATTTTCCCATTTAGGCCCCCAATTAATCTAATAGTTAAATCTATAACATGGGAACACACCAAACACAATGTCACTCCAAAACATCAAAAGGACAACCAATCAGCAAATTCCTTAAAGTTCAGAGGACTTAACAAATAACCAAGAATTATTAGAATTCCTTTTTTTGCTTCATATGAAATGACAACAATAATAATAATTCTTCTTCTTCTTCTACTTCTACTTCTTCTTCTTCTTCTTCTTCTTCTTCTTCTTCTTCTTCTTCTTCTACTTCTTCTTCTTCTTCTTCTTCTTCTTCTACACAAGGAGGCCTATCTGTACAAACCGGAGTCCAGTATCTTTTGTGTCCATTCAGACAAACACCCACAAACTCAGACAGTTCTGTGGGAGAGTCAAGTTGCACTCACATGTCAACATTCCTCTCTGGCAGATATAACTGGTGTAGTACAATCCTGCTAGTCCTGACAGTACATCAAAATGATACACCTTGACAGGGGAGTAGCCTGTAAATCTCGGTCTATCCTGTATGTTTTATGTGAAAATAAGAAGACAAATGGATCGACCACACGAGAGGCCAGACAAGAGAAAACTGAAGAGATCTCATTTCTCTGTGTGCAATAAGAGGCTCCTCAGCTGACTGAAGCGTGTCCTTAAAACTAATGAGTTACTACGGTTAGTGTCCTGACATAGCACGCAAAAAAAAAGAAAAGATTTTATGCAATGTGCTCCACTGAGGACTACACATTGAGTCTGTGGTAAGCAGGACACATATTGCACAAGAGGAGTGAAGGGTGTCTGGAACTGACAGAGGAAGAAGTAACGTCCAGGGAGTCTCTATCAATCTATCTCGTATATATTCATCATGAGTTTTAACATCAGGTTATTACAGTAAATAAAAGCTCCTGTGAGCTGATGACAGGTTTTGGATTGCATCAAATGCTCTCCTTAAGCAACACTGGCAGCAAACCTCCTCTCCTCCAGTTAATCAGTCTGCCTGCCTTCCTTACTTTCTGTTTGTCTTCCAGCACTGATGGGGCTCTTCCCTCATTCATTTAAATTCCAGATGGATTCACTGTACATTTCCTGGCAGCTGTCTCGCTCGAGAGAAAAAAACAGAAAGTCCCGAACAAAGGGAGCGTGCAAGGGGAGGAGGAGAGTGGAGAGCCTAGTGGAGCGGGACAGAATGGAAAACATTTCCTCTTCTTTCTGTTTCTGTTTTCACCCACCCTCCTTCTCCTCACCCCGGGTCTAAACCCCTGAACTTTTGAAAAAACCTCCCCGTTTTTCGAGGCCTTTTCCCTGGAGTGATTTGTAATAATGTTGGCTCTGTTACAGTGGAGAGTCTGTGCATACGAAAGGCTGAACCCTGAACACTGCAGGCACGGGGACCTGCCACACGTTTTGTTTCCTTGACAGCTATACTATAACAAATCAACACAGCCTGAGAGAGCAGCAAGAGCACTGAGGAGGGGCAGATATGTGTTTAATTACAACAGAAAGCCATGTTTTATTATTCCTCTTTTAGAGACACATTGATCCAATTCCTCAATGGCATTACAAAGGAGCAGAGAAGGACGCAAAATGTTATCTAAATGCAGCAACAAGTATAGGAAAGGGTCATCATGTTCAACTTTGGTGGATGTTAGAGATGTATAGGTTATGTATGACTGTCCATACATGAATTAAAAGATTGTGGGAGAAGAACAGAGTGGGACTCTCTGAGAGTCTTAGCCACGAGTACGTTAAATGATAACACAACACAGATGTCAATCTCTATTGTACGAAACACAGGCCTAAGCAGCTACGAGTGTCGGCCAAACTGGGCCTTCAGACTCCTTAATCACATCTCTCTCCTGGGTTTGTTTGTGTTGCTTAAATTGCCGCCTGCCAGGTCCCTAACACTCCCCCTCCGCCACTGTTGCCATGGCAACAGAAAACCACAAGCATTAAGAAGACTATGGATTGGACTCAGCGTGTCTCCTCATCTGTGCCGCCTGACAAAAAAAGGCCCAGCCAAGCCCCCTCTGGTCCATCCACGCCCCGCATGGCCCCCCCAGGCAACCACCTTGTTCTTCATTTTGACCCGTCAGGGCAAACAAGCTCAGCGCTTGGCAGGCTGAAAGACAGCACTGAGCAGGAGCAGTAAATTGTTTAAGCAGATCACTGCGAGGCTGGTTGCGTCTGTGCTTTACCTTGGCAGAAAGATGGCATTGTGAAGAAAGTTCTCAAAAACTTTGAAGAAGACTCGGTCATCCTTCTCCCGGTCTTTCTCCTCTGCCGTCTTCTGGCAGGCGCAGCATGGACCCTGTTCTCCCCCCGCCAGGTCAGACTTGGTGGGCTTGGTGTTGTCTTCCATGTCTGTGAGCCCTGTGGCTGGGATGCGGATCGGGATCTTCAGCTCTGTTTGAGAAGAAATAAAGAATGTTATTTTTGGACATATTTCCTAAACACAGATAATTAAAAACACTATAGTAATCAATTAATATTTTGTGAAATACTTCTTGCAGAAAGTAAGAAGACAAGACTGATACCACTCTGTAAGTCTGTAAGATAATTTGGCCTTTTTATTTATTGTCTAACACTTTTCTGTAAATGAGGAGTAAGGGCTCATAATTAGGAAAGATCAGACAACTAAAATATGTTTACTGTTCCGTAGTATTATATTATAGTAGAATAAAGTTATTCCGACCTTTAGAGCAGTAGTTATGTTGGTAGAGCTCTCTGTCTTCAGGCTGTCGCTGCCAGCGGATCAGGTAGTAGGTCAGATTTCCGTTTGGGAAGGCTGGAGGTGACCACTTCACCAAAAGCTTGGTTGAGGAGTTGGCAAATGCGCGGGGATCTTTGGGCATTGATGGCACTGTAATAGGGCAGAAATGGTGATAAAGTTTTAGGAGACGCTGAGATTACTGTCACTGATGATTTTCAAACATTGTGAGAAATAACCGCAGTACTGAGGTCAAACTTACATGATGGGCGAGTTCGAATGTAGACTATCTCACTCTTTGCTCCTGTAATGTGTTTGTCCTCCACCTGCAGGGTAATGGCCTTCACAAAAATAGCATACTGGGTCCAGGGTTTGAGGTGTTGAAGACTGACTTTTGGGTCAGCGTTTCTATCCTGAGGGAGATCCACGTCCACCATGTGCCAGCTGTTAGAGCCGCAGCCATCTTGGCCATCAAACTCAGTGATGTTCTGAAAAGGCCTGAGAAGACATAGAAATGGTTGTCTATAAACAAAAGAATTAATTTAATTCCTGTCCAAATTTGAGGCCTGAGAGCTGAACACATTGTAGTTAACGTTTGTGGATGGATGTCTTAAAATACTTTCACTAGTTTTGTATATATGAGTTCTCTTTTTACAAATGTTGTGTACTTTACAAACTGCCAACCGTTTTCCAAATCAAAACAATACAACTTTTGATTGATTTACTCCCTTCAAGGCAGCCGTTTGTTCACTTTGTTACCCTTCAACAAGAAAATCTGACAGGTAATCAAAGCCAGACTCAGAACAATAAGCTGACATGGATTTTGTGAATATGACGTAATCTTGGTTGGTTGTTTTGCATTAGAGGACTTGTTCCATTGGTCATCTAAAATAAGAACACCTAATAGGCAGGAAATCCATCCAAAAGCTCGAAACAAAAAGTGCACACAGTAAGTATTTATTGGGGTAAAATATACAAAACCAGATTAAGATCATATTTTTCCATAAAATCTTTTGATTTTGAAAGCAATGTTTGAAAACGTAGTTCTGACTGTTATGACATAATGACAAAAGAGGATTTTACATCTTAGAACCCCATTTTTCAAACCCTAACAGCCTCTGTGTAGATTTATGTTACTGTGTAATAGTTATGGAGAATAGTAAGTTGCTTGTGAGTACTCACGACTCTTTGTAGTATACAATAAAGCTGATCAGGTCTCCGTAGTCCGGCGGCCGGTAGCGCTCCCATGTCATCCAGATCATGTGGCTTGTTGTGCTGTTAGATTTGAATTTTAAAATATGACTTTCACCTGTAGTGACAAAGAAATACCATTAAAGCACACATAAAAAAAAGATATACTATGCAAATAAACCTCTGGACATTCTGCCAAAGTTCATGTAAATATACTCACAGCTTGCTCTTTCACCATTGTTCCGGAAATCTCCTTCCTCTGGCTTCACAGTGATGCCCGTCTTATCCCACATCTTGTGGATCTCAGACATGCAGAGTTTGGGGTTCCGACGGAAGAAGAGACGCCCATTCAGGATAGTTAGATTGTGCTGATTCCAGTCCCACAGGTACTGCAGGTGCTGGTTGTTAATGGCTGAGAACGCGTACATACTGATGATGGAAGAAGATCAAAAAGTTTAGGTTAAAACCATCTCTTATAGATGAACTGTGTGTTGTGTAATGAGCTGAGAAAATGTTTTGTGAAAGCTGAAGTTGACAGGGAAGAGGTTCAAAGTGTTTCCACCTGGTGGCAGCGTTAAGCGCTAACACAGGTACGCTAAGACTTCTCATGAGCTCAGGTATGTGTGTCTGACAATGAGCCAACGTTTGTACTGCGGACGACATGAATCAGAAACAGCGCCAGGCTAATACTTTGAGCTCATGCCGTCCAAGTAACGCAGCAGCACACTTCCAGAGGGAAGCGAATGCCTGCCATCCTCAGCATTCACCCGACTGAAACTTTACCCTGGGAGAAACAACAACAAGAAGGGCGACAGGATTTCCCATGACCTCTTTGGCCATTACCAAAAAAAACTTTCCCTCCTATCTAGAAGTGCTGCTGATATTAGGATGAGGGCGAGGCTCACAGACCTGTTGTCAATCCCTAGACACAGTTATTTTAAGATCTATGCACTAATGCAAAAATCCACTGTCCGTGGCTGTATCTCTTATAAAATATTGGTGGCAAAGCCTACCTGTGTTTTTCTCATGTTCTCTTACTCACTCAGCCACCACAAATACACACGCGCACACATTTATAGTCAGACAGACGGAGCAGACGAGCCGTACTTGTCGATGAGATCCTGTCCATTGATGTAACGCAGGCTCTTGAGGAAGGACAGCGAGCCAAGTGCGTGGGAGTGTCGGATCTTCACATAGCCCGTCACTGTTTGGATCAACCCCATGAAGCTCTCCAGCTCAGACGCTATGTTATCTGGGGACAGGGGATAAGCACACACAGGCACACAAAACAGCATATTAAAGGCACATTTAATTATACACATGGACATCCAAAGCTACTATGACACCCAGGCTGTCTCTGTCTGCAAATATACCAAAGAGCGCTGTATTGTAGGAGCGTTATCATATGTGGAGATTAGCTTGTGAGCAATCCTGCCAACTAAGCAAATAAACAGCACTATAACATAATGTGATAATGTGTTAATGTAGATTTAGTGGCCTTCACAGTAGCTAATATAATCAGGAGCTTTATTTTATTCTTCTATATCAGTGAGGTGCAACACAGCGTTGTAAAGTTTGTTTAGTCTGCTCACATTTCCCTTAGTGAAGTGAAGTGTGATCTACCTATTTAAACTGCAACGTTAACTGTATGTGTCGTGTTAAAGGCACATTGTTTTTGAAAAAGTGCACTCACTTCCCCGGCGGATGTTGATGTCCAGGTTGCCTTCGATGACGGTGCACTCCTTGAGAAGCTGAGCAGCATCCACAGAATCGATGACGCCGGATGTGCAGGGCTTATCACAAGGACCATTACAGGCGCTGCATAACATGCTGTGTACAACAAAACAAGAGAGAAGTTCATGAGAAGAAAAAAATAATCAAAATTTTCAAAGAATGAGTAAATCATCCGACATGAACTTTTAAACCTCACTCTGAATTCATCCGTCCACTCCCTGCCTCCCCAAGCATTCCAAAGGATTCAAGTAAATAAATTCACAGAATGATACAAGGTCACAGCTAAAACTGAGAGTTTAATCTTTTATGGGCCCTCGTCTGAACTCGGTTTTCATGAGAGTGACTCACTGTGTTGACCTCAGAGACAAAACAGAAGTACTTGGGCCAAAAAATATAGAGCAGCTGAGACACGAAAGTGGAAACTTTGGGAGTTGTGGGGACAAAACAGGGAGGAATGTTGCAAACAAAGACATTTTCTTATCCATTTTAACAAAGGAAATGTCAGGTGGCCATATGAGCTGGGTCTCAAAGCACCTTTAAGTCTTTTTCTTAACAGTGTAAGAAGTGTGAACTTGAATCTTTATTAGTGCAACATGCTCTTAACCTTTAGTACTTCTAGCTTTGGTTAAGAAAGGAACTCATTAAGAGCACGGTCAGGTGCAGCTCAAGGATCCTGTACGCAAATAATTACTTTCTGCAGAAATATACATTGAGCACATGTAGCTTTCAAAACTGAAAGAATCCACACTGCTATTCAAAGTTAAATCATCAAGAAATCTATACTATGACCTTTTACTCTCTCTATGAAGAGGCCGAGGTTTTACTCTGTACACAGTCAAATACAGAACATTGGAGAAGAATAGGCTCTTTAAGCCCAGGGAAACCTTGGATGTTAAGTAGAAATGATTCTTTTTAGGAGCTTTTTTGAACATTTAGTGTGACACCTGGATGGCACTTTAAACACCATCAGGATCTAAACTAGAAGTCAAGGCTATGTCTTTACCGATTAGTATCGTTGCGTGTGAAGCCAGGCGGGCAGTCGGTCATACACTCTCCCCCGTGGATGACGAAGTGATTGTCACCCGGCAAGTGCACTTGAGAGCACACGTCCATGGTGATGCACTGCCAGCCCTCGAACTTGTAGGTGTTAGGGGGACAGTCATGCACACAGCGGCCCCCGTGGTGGTAGTGGAGGCAGGCCGAGCAAGCCATGTCGTTGTTGGGTTCGGTGCAGCTTCCCAGGCACTGGCTGTGGCAACACTCGCCCCTGTCTGTACAGGCCAGCTTGCAGTGATTTGGGCAAACTAGAAGAGACAGAAAAAGATGGAGAAGAGGTCAGTTTAGAATGGATGGGAAAGGTTGGCACTGCAGGACACTTTTACAAGTTGAAACAACACATCAAAGTTTCAGCAACAAAAAAACAAAACAAGTCACTGTAAGGGTTATTTAAATCCATGTGTGACTGAATAACAGATCTTGATGCAGAATTGATACATCTGTAAATGTGCCAGAACAAGTGAGGTTTTTTGATTTAGGTACAAGAAAGGATGCCCAGGTTAAAACATGAGAGCAAATGTTAATCTGTGACAAGATAAGATAGAACACTGGCAGAGTATTTATGCTTGCTACTCGTTTAGTAACAAAATGTGAAACCAAATATTGACGAAAAAAGGAAACATTTAAAATAGGCATCAATTAAAGTTCACTAGTGGATTGGTTGGACAAAAACTCCTACTGTTGTGAGGAAAACAAGCAGCCGTGTAAAGATGGTGTGGAGTGTTTCAAATTAAGCTTGAGCAACATGAATAATAGAAGCTCCTCACTGTTTACTTAGCATTACTTAGAACCCTAACCTCATAACAATAGGTTCTCAATAAGGCCCTCGTGGCTAAGTGTAGATCGAATGAGATTGTGAACTCAGATAGATTGTCAGAAATATTTAACAGACCATCAATGTTTCAACCCCAGAAAACAAAATAGTTATGACAACTCCAAGTTACTCATTACAGGAAGAAGACTAGTGTGATCAGTTCCTAACTGTAGATTTACAGTTTTCTTCTGATAATCGGCTTTACACCTTAATAAACAGAGACAAATGGCAGGTGGAGAGCGTCTGTTATTAATGTCCAGAAGGTTTTTTTGTATTTTTAACTGGTCTACTTATAGAGAAGCACATGGAAAAAGCAGATGCAAAGTGAGAAAAGCAGATGATTCCTACTGTTAACTACTGTGGAGACACTACAGGCAGGGCTGTCCTACTTTCAATTGAGTTCACACTCTATAGTAAAAGAACCTGGAGTGTGTGCATGAGTGTGTAAGTGCGTGAGTCTCCTGGATGAATGATTGTGAAAGGACTGGTTAGTTATTGTTGTGGTCTTTGCTGCTGCAAAACAAATTTCCCCACAGGGGCAATAAGCTGAACTGAACTACACTGAACTGAGCTGAAATAAGAGGCACAACACTCCTGGTTTCTTAGCAACCGCCTCCTGGTGCAAAGCCAGAGCTGGAGGAAACGTGCACATACTGTACAGTCACGCACACACACAATGTGTTATTACAATCTGCATGACTGTAGCATGCATGGGACATGTGTGAACAATGCATGTTGGTATGTGAGAACATGTGTGTGCCAGGGAGCAAGAGGAAAAGGAGCTCTGCTTGTTTATTTTCTTTTAAATTCAACACGGGTGCTGAGGCATCATTGTTTCTCTTTAGTGAATCAGTCAGGAAGAAAGAACGAAGCCGACTGCTGAGATAATCTCTTCATGAATATTTAATGTTGCCTTTAGAAAACATCTGTGTAGGTTAAAAAATGTGACGGTGCACTACAGCAATGCTGCAGAGCAAACACACACTCCCACAGTGCCAATTCCAGTTAGGCTTCACGAGGAGAAAGGGATGAATGATCATTCCTGCCCTTGACAGATTCTCCTGTACAGTTCTTTCTCTTGCACATGCAGTCACATATAATCATACTGAGGTGAAACAGGCTGTTCAGAAAATTCCTTCAGAATTCCATGACCAAAGACAACACAAAATGTAAAAAAATCTCATTCAATAGACCAGATACAATATCTATGTTCTTTAATTAACTGCAGTAACTCAGGAATTTCTGGCAACTATCTCCTGATCACACAGACCTTGACCAGGTCCTGCATGGCGAGAGAGTATTTAGCTATCTGGCCTTTGCGCTAAGTTTAGATTCACATTACGTACATGTTCTTCCACAACAGGAGTTGACCCTCTCTGTGGTACGTCTACATATTCTGGATCTGGTCCAAGAAAAATGGTAAAGACCTTTTTGAGACAACAAATGCCAACACGTACAGGTCCTCACATGACAACTGGGATCTGATTGGAAATGTGATGCTGGAGTTAGAGTTTTAAAGACGGCCAGCCAATGATGCACATTTGCAGAGTGAGCGAGGTAAAAAAAGACACACATAAGTGAGGTCTTAATTTTCTTGGAATCTGACCAAAAGGGGGCAGCAAAGGCAAACTCTAATGAGCAGTTCAGGAGGAGGTCGCTTCTTTCCTTCAGCAGAGTCTTTTTTAATTTCCTCAATGAAAAGAAATTACAAACTTCCAGTGGGGCAGCAGCCTTAAATCCTTATAAGTCAACCTGGTTTCACTGTCCGACCAAACAACCAGTGGTATCAAGGATACAATCCACTATTTATAGATGCTCCTAATGCGGCCCTATTTCCACACTGGTGCTCTCCACACAAAGCTATGCAGGGCATTGTGGGTTTCCACTACTTCAAAGTAAAGGGACTACCTAACAAGGGGCTCTTCTTCAGTTTAGACGTCATCATCCTCGTAGTAGTTTGACAAGAGCAGGAATAAACCAGACGTATCAGCACGATGGCATTTGACCTCATTTCAGTACTCGCTATGTTACATAAAAGAGTGTTGCAAAGAAGAAACCGAAGAAGCAAAAACTTTGACACTGATCCGATGCTCTAGAGTTGAATAAGTCAAACTGCTGGGCGTGGCAGAGTGGAGGTGTATGATGATATTTCTCTCATACAGTACTACTGTACACAACCCTCCTCCCAAATGAAGTTGTCTGAATCTGAATCCCTCTTGAGCAAACAAAGTCTAAAACCATCAGAATGCTCCTACTGCTCATCAGAGAGCTGCAACTCAAGTGACGGTCGAGTTTATTTCATCAGTAGAATGTAAACTAAACAAAAGCCAGCACTGAGGCTCCTTTTTAACAGCTGCTGGAGGTGAATCCCTACAACCGTCATCAAATGCAACCACAGAGGGAGGAGTAGGCATCGCAAAGGCAGAAGGAAAGACAAGCGCTGTGTGTTTGTTTCTGTTGTTCTAAAGGTATCCGTCAGTCACTGGACTATGCCAAGAATCTGCAGAATGTCTTAGGCTGCAGGGGATTCAAGGAGGAGAATGTTAAGTCCGTGTTCTTGCAGCAACAACAACACAAAAACTTGAGAAGAGGAGGCTTCTATCAAACATGATCATGAAGGTGTCATATAAAACAAGAAGAGGATAAAGACTAAAAAAACATGCGTGGATGTTAGTTTTATTTAAGAACGAAAATCAAACAATGATAAGCATTGTAAAAGCAGTCATAGGCAGCAAATGTTTTTCATCCACCTTGCTTTGTTAAAGAGCAACTTGCAGGTGACAATTTTTTTTTTCATGTTTGCTACTTACCTGTGTCAGAAAATGGCTGTTAACAGTGAAGGCTGAAACTTCATCTCATATGTTTCATAAGACATAAGGGCACACATTTAGAGGAACAAGCAGCTAAAAACATTTTTTTGTCATATTACATGAAATTCTCAGACTCTGCCTTAGTTCAACCAATAGCTGTAAGTGTATCGCTGTCACTCATCTCTCCTTCTCTCACTTTTTCTCGCTTTATGCATTACATGTGTGCAGGGACATACAGATTTATTGTGTCTGTATTCATTCATAAGATACTGGAATTTACTGAAACGTAATATCCCAGATTTATGACCGCAGGCAGCTACTAGTAGTTAAGAGTTAAGAGTTCAAATACTCCAGTGAGGTAGGGATACAGATGTTTAACGTGGATCTCTGTGATAACCACTCAGATCTTTGTCTGTTTTTTGTTGTTTGGCACCATGAAACGTTATTCAGATTTACCATTGTAGAAGGCAATATGAACTGGTACAAGCTGATACACCCCACTTAACAGTCCTCATGATCAGATATAGCCTTTGATATGTGATAAATACACAGACCACAGCTTTAAATATATCCAGTCAACATTAGTCAATCACTACGACACCTGCCCAGTTCTACCCTTTTGTTTCTGTCACACCAAAACTCCATTTCTCTCATGTGGCCGTCATTTCTCCCAATTCTGGCCTGTTGTTGGTCTCTCTGATACCAAGCAGCGTAATGATTAGAGACTGTGGTCTGTTGTATGTATATGACATTGTTTTAAAATCCTCTTGATTGACAAGATTAGCATATTGATCCGTGATTAATAATGTTAAATGTTAATGTTAAATATAACCGAAACCAGCGAGACTCCTCGTGTTTCATCACATCTGTTTGTCTGTTTTTGATGTGTAAATAAAGGAAACCGAAAAAACAAAAAAACTGTAGAGTACTTAGTTTGTCAAAATATATATTATATATATATAAACAATTTCATACACATTCAATCACTGGTGAGTGAAAAGATTAAAAAAATCTTTCAGGTAAAAAGATGGGTCGTAGGGTTCAAAGTAAGATTCTCAGACAGATGAATGGCTTTATTGAATAAAAAAGCCGGTGCATGACAAGAAGAGGATTGCAGTGCAGCATTCTCCTCATCTGAATGCAAGTCATGTCCCGTTTGCTGGAGAGCACGCTGTGTTAGTCGACTACTACACTGTTTACATTAGGGAGGCTTGTGACGTGTTACTGCCAGCAGCCCGCAGCCACCTCTGATAAAGAAGAAGAAGAAGAAGAAGAAGAAGCATGGTCTGGAAATACAAACAGTTTGATTTAGCGACAGAAATGTTCCCATGGGTGTGAGGCAGAAAAAAACATTAAATGATGGATTGAAAGATGAAGTGTTTCATTCTTCAGGGCATATCACAGCATGGTATGTTTTCCCTGTGTCATAGAAGATAAGTAGTAAGCGTAACAGACTGTTGGGAAATCATTCATTTTTCACAGTGGGGCTGGGGGGGGGGGGGGGAGGAGCCGGAGGGAGGAGGATGTCGGGAAAGAGGAGGGTGGGGGTTAAACTAGGAGCAATGTGCTCGACCAATGGCAGGAGGGCAGGGGAGGTTCTAATCCCGATGACTGACATGTTATTGAGTCTGGAGCAAAGATGGTAAACAAGTCCTCTCTTGAGCAGGCGTGCAGAGAGGGGTGCGGGGGGGGGGCAGTAACCATAGTGATTAAGCACAGCTTTTCCACTGATTCGGAGAAACCATAAGTTCAAGGAGAACCTGGACAGACCTACTGTAGCATTCCCAACCACAAGCCTTCCTTTCCTTACTCAATGAAATACGTCTGACCCTTCACTGGAACGACAGCTAAATAACAAAGCATGACTGGGCATTATGGCAGCAAGGTGGAAAATTCTGCAGGGCGTAACACAATTTAACTGACTGTATAAAGCCAATTCACTTAAATCTAGTATATAAAGATGCAGGGCTTTCATTTTAATTTGAACAAATATTTATATTAGAAAATAAAAAACTAAGCAGACCTATTCACTAGGAATAAAAAGAGAAAAGATATCAACATAAAACAAAATTTCAGATAACATTTAAACATGAATTAAATGTTAAGAGTTAAGTAGAGTTGTTCATTTTTTTATAGTGCATATCGCATCATGATTTGGTCATGATAGCTGCATGATGTGAAATGGGTTACTGTAGCAGCTGCACTGCTAAGTGTCAATCACAGCGCCTGTCCTTGCTCCACAGTATAAACGGGGCCGTAGCTCCATTAGGACATGATTAAATTTATCTCTACATCACCTCTATTTACTCAAGTATTCACTCTACTGCACACTACAGTAATCCACAGCACTGCCTCCCACTCTGCACACTCAGGTTACCACAGCTGAGAGCAGGAGCAGACCGGGAGTACAGTAGCAGACAGTAGGCCTATCAGGGGCTGCTGCAACCCCGGATCGCAGGCTGACCCCCCCAGCTCCCTGAGCTCCATCGGGCCACATCCTCATCCGGCAACCCGATCCTCCCTGGGAGCCCCCAGTGGATCACTCCAGACACTTGTTTAAACCACATCAGCCCAGACGGCCAGAGAGAGGATGCTTCCTCCACTCACAGCAAAAGTCAAACCACATCACAGCTTCCAGCGCCGCTGAACTGCGACGTTGAGAGAGTCTCAAGAGCCCTGATGGACTGATCTAATCTTTAGTAGTGTTTTTCACTTTTTTCAGCTGTGCATGTTCTGCGATGAGAGGTTTTTTTTTTTTTTCCCAACATTGCACAGCATCATATTGTGATGTTCTCATGCAGACGGCTGGCTCAGAAAAGCTTGTTTAAATCTCTGTTCAGTCCTGTGCACAAAGGTGTGTGTGTGAGCCCGCTCCTCCCCGTCCCAGTGTTTCTGGTTCCCTTCCACTCTCATGCCCACTAAAGACCAGCAATGTGTTTTTCACACAACTATGTGCTGGTCTGTGTGTTCAGGCATGCGTGGCATTTCCCCTCACTCGCTTTCAGTCACAACAACACACACACACACATACATACACACATACACTCACAAAAAAACAGACCTTCCTTCTGCCCTCAGGCTTCGTCCCATCCTGCAGCTGCTGCTGTTTTTGTTGTTGCTTTGTTGTTTACTTCACTAACTCACAGGACACAGGTATGCAGCTCCGTCACATGTGAGAACACTTTGTGTTTTTATTGCTAAAGAGGAAAAGGATGGTCTGAAAGCTATTAAAGTTTAAACAATGGAAAAAGTGAATAAGTAGATCGAGTCCACTCTTTTTGACCCCGCAAAAAAAGAGAATATAATCTGGATGAATGTTCTGATAAAAGAAGGGATGATTCTTTGTAACAACTTACTAAATATCTGCCGTCATAAGCTAATATTATGTTAAATGGAGGTTGTTGTATGGTAGTTAAGGATACAGGCACGTTAACTCCACTACTGTCGTCCTAGCGCTATATTCTAATGACTCATCAATATTGTAGCAATTCCTTTATAGCTGACAGGGTTGTCAATTGGATGATTGACAGATAGTTCATTACTCTAATATTATTTTAGAGCTACATTTCATGGAGGGGTGAATTTCTTAAGGTTTCAGACTTAAATCCATTAAACAAGCAATGATTAAAAAGCTGCCTTTGTTGAGCTGATTGCAACAGATATTTTCTCAAACTGTATTTGATAAACATTTACGAGATTTGGCAGACTATTATATGTTATAGAAAAATCTAAAAAATATATAGATAACTGTATCACAGCAGTCAGAAAAAAGATTGCCGTATCAACATTTTGTCACACCCCTAAGTCATATAATATCAATTTATTGCATTTAGTAGGATCTTCTATCTTAACACTGGGTCCTTCGTTTTTCTTAGATCCAGTCTATTAGATAACCTGCATGAGGAACGTAGCCGCTGAGGTATCAATTTAAAAAGAATTGGGAGTGTAAATAAGCAGCTCCTTTAAAATAAAGAAGAGCTACATCACAGGGAATCCAAATGTTCATGTCTAGCAGTTTGGTCTAACCCAATGACTGAGCCTGGATGGACTTCTGAGTCCTTGTAGGCCAGACTTCTTCTGGTGAGCCCAATGTCCAATAGTCCTTCTTCATCCCTCTGCCAACGGTTGCCTGCAACTATCTTCCTCTGTAAATGCAGGCATCATCAACTTTCTCTGAGGTCTCACGCACAGCCACTGTCATGACTTGTTGGGTTTTTAAATATAGGGCTAAATAAGCTATGAAACAGATGAATGAATCAGAATCATATGGACGACATATCCTAATAAAGTTTTATTATTGAGATGCCTACTTTGACACTCTTATCAACTGAATGGTAAGTAGGGTAGTGGTAAGTAGGTTGCACCACCTGCTGTATTTCTGATGCTTATTTGGGCATTAGAAAACAAATCTGAAAAAGACATTTTTGTTGTAGAGCAGATGACAAACTGCACAGCTGGGATACCAAGACATTATAATGAGAAAAGCAATGTCTGGGAGAACTCAGGGATTTTTCGCAGATTCTGAGGTGTTTCCTCTCACTAAAAAGTGGCTTCTAAAAATACCTGACTTCCCAGATCTGCTTCATTAAATGCAGTGTGTTTCCTGGCAGTGCTGTGTTTGCTGAGGGTTAGTAAGAGCATGTCACATCAGGCTTCACATCCCTTCAGCCTCCCACATACTGCAGTCTAATAATTCGATGTGTCTGTAGAGGAGACACTCGTGAAGACAATCACTAAATTCTAACTTTGTTACGATCATAAACTGTACATCATATCCATCAAACGCACACTTGACTATGCACTGGAGACCAATATAGCAAATCAAATACTTCAAATGAATCGTTTCCGGCTAAGGTGCTGGATGTTTGCAGGTTCAGTGTACCCTCCTATCCCCTCACAGGCAGCTACCCAGAGAAAAACCTCCATTTATTGTGCACCCCTGCACAGTACTTTATGTAAAATGTTTACTCTACACCCTAACTTGGTTCAGCATGTCATCATCAAGGCATCAGAATAGTAGTGCTCATGAATGCCAGGGCCTATTTCTGTAGATGACCATGTGCAGTTTTGCAGCACTGTCCAGCATACATTCTGCACCTTGGCACGACGTCTGTATTTAAAATGACACATCTTTATTTCACTTTGACTTCAAAGAGGCCCTAATCCTTCTTAAGCATAGCAACATTTGCCTTGAGCTGATAGGATAAGTTTGTGTTCATTGCAGGCATTAAAAGCAGGTTAAAAAGGAGTGCTTTGCAAACACAGCAAAGGGCATTTGTCTATTACTGAGCTGATAACCGGGGTACTGTAAATCCTACATTTATGAGTTCATTCATATTTGTTTGTGCACATATTGGTGGCCATCAAAGGACCATGTAACCCTACTGGAAATTATACACATCGTAGTCTGTATGTGTGTGTGACTGACTGCACTTTCCTTGTCTTTACTTGCTCCTGGCACATGCAAACATACTGTAGTGAAAATGTTGAAATCCAGTTTATCCAGTGCATCTCCCTCTTATTTCTTTGGGATATTTACGCCTCAGTGTCTGCCACCTCAGTGGAGCCTGAAGTTCCGTACAGTCCCATTAGCCACTTCAAATATGACATCTGGATTTAGGGTTTCCTTTTTCCTCCGCTTAATTTTATTTTCACAGCGAGTTTTTCTTCAGGGTACACACAGTATGCTTTTTGTGAGGCAGTGCTCATTCTTTAAAAAGGACAAGCTGTGGGTTCAGCAGGAACAGTTGTGCCCAGAGTTAACATCTGTTACAGATGGACACAGAGGCCATACTCCATACTTTTAAAGCCCGCACTTACAGACTGTAAGCAAGCCCTTTCAAGTGTAATGGTTTAATAAGATACCATCCTCCCAGATGGTATCACAGTAAAACGATATTGTATAGATCTGTCATACACAATAGGAAAGTTCTTAGTAACTAATTTTGTTGTCGTTTAAATGCAAATTAAGATTCGGACTAGTCGACTAGTCTATAGTTAAGAACACTAACTAGTCATATTTGAGTTGAATTTATTCAACATGGGTATACAAGGGAGCAGTGTCTCAGGGTAAATGATGTCACATTGGTTTGCTAAGTGTGGCTAATGTTAGCAGTGTTAACACCGCCAGCCTTCGGTCCTCCTTGCAGGTAAACATCCACATGCCTGTGCTGGTTATCGCTCTAGTAGGTCAGTTATAAGCCATTTAAACTTATCACAGCCTAAAAACAACTTCATCTTCTTTTTTATATCAAAATACGTCCAAATCGCTCCGCATGAAAAGTTGAGCATTATGGCAGTGTGGCCGAAGCCATTAACCAAAGCTAGAGCCCCCACTAGTGGCCAGTGGCTGCATTACAGCTCATCGTTTTTGTCGGTTAATCATCCCTAGATTACAGTGCTTAATTCTTCATAAGAAAGGGACACACAAACCTCCAATATGTTTGTCTTTATTTCCTATCTGTTGAGTTCAAAGCTTCCAGCTTGCAGGTACTTTACAGGCAGCTGAACAAAACAGACGAATAAAGGCACTTACTGCCGACTTTGTGTCATGTTTGGACACTGACAAGGTCGAAGACGAGCAGTCGTGAGGGATTTTTAGCTGCATTTAACAATGTGCTGCTTTTTAATCTGAGTGCATAAATCTGACAAACAGCCTGTGAGTTAGCATGTAAATGTTGTGGCACTGATTACAGTAAAAAGTGCAGGAAAAAAAAACAGTGAACTCATAAAAGCATGCCCTCATTAGTAATTGGGTAACAACAGCCCCAAATATGGCAGTCTCACAAAGCCTGCACAGTGGAGTGTAAAAATACGTCACTGTTTACAAGTCTCAGATTGGTGGTTACGTCACTTTCAGTAAGTTTCACTCGGAGGCTCAGCACAGACACAGCTCCTCAGTTTCCACTTAAGTTCTGGTGTTAATCAGATTTCACCATGACGCAAGTCTACCGTTCACCTCTGGTCTCAAACACATGCTGCACAGTCATGATAGAGAGGAGCCATTGAAGTGAAACACCTCGTTCTACCTCTCTATTAGGTATAGTGGAACAGTTTCAGACGCAAATTAGCTCCAAGAGCACAGAAGACAGAGAGCATGGGAACTATAGGTGGGTCCCATGCACATAGGTCAAAGGTTAAAGCTGAGAGGTCAGAGGCCAGAGATGAGGCAAACTATTAAAAGTCTTACTGTACCAACAGAAGAGGGCAACTGATGTGGACGGAGCCGGACAGCTCAACAGTCCCCAGCCCACACTTCCTATTGGCTGCCAGTGACATCATGCCTCTACCCCCATTTTTCACCTCCTCTTTTCAGGGTGGGCGGAGACTTTGTATCTTCCTCCTCCTCTTCTCTCTCTCCCTCTCTCCTCTTCTCTCTAACACACACCCCTTTTAGGGACCTCAGCAGCTTATATGGCCACTCTTGCTCAGGAGAAGAGAAGAAGAGAGAAGAGAGAGAGAGGGAGGAAAAGAAGGAAGAAGCAGAAAAACAAAAGAAGAATGAAAGAACAGCCAGGCCCCCACACACACACACACACACACACACACACACACACACACACACACACACACACACACACACACGCCCACAGAAGCATAAACACACTACAAGTATGCCATGATTTTTTCAGCCTCATAGATAGACACTTCATGCAGCCTGTCTTAAACAACACAAATGTGTAAAGTTTAGATTGGTGCATCATGCTTCAGAATATTATATTTCGAAAGACGAGGTTTGACATTTTCACAAGCAGATAGCGCACTAAATTACCAGCACAGCTGCACTGTGTCTACGTCTTCTGCAATGAAGTAAAAGCATTAAAGGCTATTTGGAAGGCACATACTAAGAAATAATTGCTTGATATTTAAAAGATGTGCTGGAAGTAAAAGGACTCCGACCATCTACTTATCTAGAGTAGTCAAACAGACGTGAAGTTAGGTGGCGGTCTTAATAAGGGGGATCGATCCATGTGATAGACAGGTGCTAAAAGTCTGATGAGGGTGGAGACAGAAGAAGCTAATAAAGAGAGCGCAAGTTAGCCGGTCAACTGCCTTTACTCTGACACAGTCAGTGTTGACACTCCATGAGAGATTAACTCCTAGGCCGATTAAGGAGGAGTCAGCACACGTAGGAGAAGTGAAATTTCACCAGAGTGCCACAGGAGGAAGTTGATGCGGCTGCATGGAGTGAAGAAAAGGGGCTTTTCCAACTATGAATATAATCCACAAAGTTGCAGCCTCATCACTGAAAGCTCCACTGGTGTGAACATACAGTAAATGAGTGCGTTCAAAGGATGACACAGAGAGCAAAGGGGACAGATGCCAGTAGCGAGGCAGGGAAATGGGCACAGAGAACAAGCCTGCCTCGAACCACAGGAAGTGCTGAGCCCCCACCGTGTCAAACACAAGACTTCGAGAAATGATTGAAACAAAATACCCACGCTTTCTCCCCCAAACAAACAATGGCCTCCATTGTGAAGTGCTGTGGCACACTCACAGTCAGGGGGGGAAATAAAGAAACAGTTTGAAAACAGTGGGCCACAATCCCCCTCCTCTCTTTCTCTCTACTCTGAAGGCTACAGACAACTTTCTCTCTCAGTTTGGGGACACGCAACACTGACACCCACTAGGTAGCCCCCTGCTCAGAAAAAATATGCCTTTGTCTCCTTGACATTACAGACCTCCACAACTCAACGCACCAGGCTGCAACAGTGTCAGAGCACCCACAGGGGGCCTAAGCCACGCTGCACTACAGACATGTTACATACATACAGTACACTGAGAATGTAAACACAAGTCTGGGGAGCCTGTTTTATACCTTGTATAACTCAAAATCTGTAAAGTCACAATAATGCCTGATGTATGATCAATGGAAACAATATCATTCCTTAAACGGATACATTTTGTAGAGCATAACAAAGATTGAAAAAGAAGATATTCTGAATATAGACATGTACACAAACAAGGCTACACACATCTAAAATACCACATTTCAACCATAAAGTGCAGAAAACAATCTATGTTTTCTCACACTGCAAACTTGTTTTCTGAAGCTCAGTTACTCTCAGCCTGGTCATCTCCTCCAAACAGAAAACTCTTCATCAGTTTTATGCCATTCTTTAGAGACCCCCCTGTTCCACTGACACTTGTGCAGGGAACTTGCAGAAAGACTGCAGCAACTACATGCACAGTTAAGAGTCCATTCTATATTTACTTAGAGAACCAGCGTGTCAGTGCTGTTCCCAGCTGCAGTAATTTGTTGCAGTTATTTCATAAATGTCTTGTTAACTATTATTGGTCTGAAAGCCGCCAAATTGCACATCATAAACTGTAACAAGCCTGAGGCTATATGTACTGTTCCACAGTATAACTGTGCTGCGGCTCTTGAACAGATTCAGTAAAAAATAAAAAACAATGCTTGGTAATTGAGGATAGATGTGATTCCAGTATTTACCTCCACAAAAGTGATGATATAAAGAGGCCTTTGCAACACATATCCAAAGCATTATAATCTTACCTCAGGTTAAATATTGTCTGACAGACTCTGAGATATACACATATCTAGTCCTTAAGTTTGAACAATGATACAAGTGGCTTGAGAGAGAGGACGATCCACACCTGCTAGATGAGTGATTTCCTCCAGAATGCACTTAGACAAACATGAATGTGCACACACTCGCATACTTTGGAACAGCCGGTGCTGGGAGGCCGGCTGGCTACTCACAGCCAGGGGACAGATATCTGGCTAGAAAGAGAGGGAACCGAAGCACGCTGCACAATCACTGAGCCATCAATCACAAACACACACACACACAAACACATAAACACACACAGCTAGACAGAGCAAACACAGGAAACAGGAGACCATATCCTTTAGCTACCACTCAAAAGAAAGCCATCAAAGTGCTGGCTCTGGCTCCAAGCCTTTCTCCAGGGCCAAATTCCCAAGCACTGCTTTGTCTTGTGGTGGTTTGATTAGAGTTACTATTACTCTGCTCTAACCCCTCTCACAGGAGATGTGTGTGTGTGTGTGTGTGTGTGTGTGTGTGTGTGTGTGTGTGTGTCCTGTACAATGTGCCACACCACAACAGTTATCTCCTATCCTAACAAGCCCACTGCTCTTGGTGTACTCTGCTTATTTTTTTAGACAAAGAAAGGCAGGCAAGGAGGCGATGGCAGATAGGAACCGTTTTTGTTGTCAATTTGGTAGCTAAAGGAAGAATACTGAGGGCAAGAAAACAAGTATTATACAGCAAAGTAGGAGTGCTTGTTTATATTTATAGTTGAAAAATTGTTTCAATTGTTAAGTCTTTTGTAAAATTATTGCCCAACTATTCAGGGCCATTGGCGGAAACAGACGGCGTTCCACATCAAAGGACCATACCACCATCACCTCCTGGCCTCATTGTGCCTGCAGAAGCACATTCCTGCAACATGAAGGTACAGCAGGCACACCTGCAGCACGCTATTGCTCCATGGCCTGTCCTCCAAAATCACTGGTTTATAGAGTTGCCCTGAGAGAAGATGATCTCACTCTGCTCTTACACTATTTAATGTGTCTTGGACTCTGAGCAGATCCATGAGGAACAGTGTTCTGCCTTTAGTCTGGGGGGGGGGGGGGGGGGGGGCAGAAAAAGGCAGCCAGCATCGCTGGCAGTATCAGATGAATTAATGTACACAGTGAGGAGTAAACAACATCAGAGGACGTCCTTGTGTCCCTGAGCTACTGTGACAGCATGTCCTCCTGTCTGCACTGTCACTCTGTGTCAGCTCTCATTACCTACAGTGTTACATGACCGCCACTGAATGACTGAGTTACTGACTGGCTAATGGCACCTGCTACCTTTTGCTGGATGGGCAGGAGAGCTTGCACTGTCACTGACCTCGCTGGTGCAGACTCAATGGCTCTTGTAAAATATTGGCTGAATGATAATTAATTGATAAAACATATGAAATCAAATACAGCATGTTTCTTGATGTGTTTCACATTTATAATGCATTGAGTACATGAAAGCCACAAAACATAAAAAAATTGAAAAATGAGTGCAAGGATCAAACTTTGATTCTCTCAAAAATCTGCTCTCTCTCTTACCAAGGTCCTCTTGGCTCATTCACCAACAGCCATAAGTTATTTGTAAAGCACTACAGCTGGAGGGGAAATACAAATGAAAGCAAGACTGAGGCTTCAACCCCTTATTCCTTCACACAAGACACCCCTCCCGCCATGCATCGAACCGAGGTGCACACCCCTAACTCCTCGCAGAGATCTGAAAGCTCAACATCTGATGTCATGAGCATCAATGTAATATACAGCCTCAGAAAAGAAGAACAATCTCTGTAACCTCAGAGACAAACACAAAGGCGACAGAGTGGATTTGGTTTCTTGACAATAGCTTAAATTCCATAAAAGGAAGAACCACTTAAAATGACTGTATAATTATTACATTAAAACTAATACTGTCTTTATTACCAAAACAAAAAAGAAAAGTTTGTTTATTGGTAGCAGACATGTACATAAAATGCATATTTGTATGCAACCCCCTGCAAGGAGAGAAAACAACCTGGATGTAATAGTTGGGAAGAGAAAAATGCTGTTTGTGTTTACTAGAAGGCTTAAATGAAATAATAGTGCACCTACGCTATTGTACAATTGTGTCATTCATCCCCGGGACTCTGCTCAATAAAACAGCAGGTAGATTTCAGGTTGGGACAACAGGGGAGTATAGAAATGATGTTTACAGATACACACACACCTCACAGATAAACAAAGGCAACACAAGGGCAGGAAGTCTTTCTTCGCAGAAGCTGGTGAAGACTTTGTTGAAAGTGCTGTGATGGGCCTGTTACTCCTCATCCGCGGGACTGATCCGCTGTGGCTGCTAAGCGAGCAGCCTCTGGCGGAAGCACAGCCCCAAATTGGGCCTTTGTTGCAGACTGCACAGCGTCCCAACAGAGGCATGAACAAAACACAAACACACAAAGCCTGTGAAGAGGCAGGATTGTACGTGTGTGGGCCTACCCCAGGCTCCTCCTCAGCCTCACACACACGCATACACACACGTAACCAACTCCACCACAAGCGCCTCGGAGCCGCGTCTAACCCACCCACACACATACACAACACACAACCTGACCCGCCTCCCCTCTCGCTCGCTCTCTTTCCCTTCTTGTTTCTCTCTCCTTCCCACCCTCATTCATAAAATGGCCGCTTCACAACTCCAGCTGCTGGCATGGAATTTAAGGATGAGGGGTCAGGGGCAGCAACAGGCCAGGAGGGGCTTGTTTGTTCTATTCTTTCCCCCTCTCCTCAAGTCTGTCTAACTGTTTAAATTCCCAACCAGCGTTTAGTTTTGCCCGCCTTATTCTCTTCCTTGCATATGCCAGCCTTCCTCATCCCTGTCCCCTTCCATCTCCTCCTCTTCATCCTCCCCCCTCCCCTCCAAAACAAACCTGATACCCTCATGGCCTGGGAGGGAAACTGAAGCTATGTGTCTGGCAGGAGAAGGCAGGCGGAGAGCGGGGGCAGGAGCAAAGCGCTGGTGGCTCCTCCTTAGAGGCCAGTGAGAGGGGAACAGGGACATTCTCAAGTTCCATCCTTGGAACACATCCTCCGTGTTTCTGCAGTTTTACCACATCACACGTACATGCAAGCTGTCCAGGCATGCGTTCAAAGCAACAGGATGGCTATAACGTTTGCTTTTTTCCCCCCCATTTGCCCTTTGTAGTCCAGTAATAGGAGGAGACTTTTTGTCTTTTTATACCCAAACATTTTGCAAGGTGGTATTTGTGCAGAAAGAAGGATCCATGTTTGAGGCGCGACAAAACCAGGCAGAGCAAATAGATTGTGTCCCTGAGCAGCTCATTTCAGCCTGCCACAGAGTTTTATAAACTGATCAATCAGACAGTGTCTGCACACCAGGCTTGGGCTCAGGAGAGAAAACAAAGACTACAGTGCCAGAACCATTTAGACAACACCACAGGGTGCAATAATAAGTGTCACCGTGTGTTTCTTTGTGTGCGTGGAGGAGGTGTGTGTGTCTAGTCTGGGGTGTATGAGTGCAGGAGCACTAACGCATCTGTCCCCCCTACACGGCTCTGCAACGTCTTCTGCTGTAAGCACACAAATTAAAACTCACTCAAGCAAGAGCATTGGCTGCCCCCCCACCCCTGCCCAACACAAACACATATCCCCCAACCCAAAAGCCCCTGCTGCTGTAGCCTCACTCAAGCAGATGAGGGGACAAGGAAGTAAGAAATGATGGAGGGGCCCCAGTGAACCGAATAGACCCACCTCTAGCTGAAATAACTTTTAATTTGTGAGGGTGGGGCAGGGCTTCTGTGGTAGGACATGCACATGTGCCACACAAAAGTTTAATCAACAGCATGCACACACACACATGTGGCAAACAAAGTGACAAGGGTCAGTCTTGGGATGAAAGAGAAGAATCTCAACCAGATAGTTTAGTCTTTGCTGCTTACAGCTTCACACAGATATTCTCCTTATTTCAACATCATACATCTTTACGAGAACAACCATCTGTTCAAAGAAGGGGTTATGTAATCTCTACAAGTAATGGAACTGTTACTGTAAGCAGCACATTTTGTTGTTCAGCTCAAACCTGGGATATGGCATCTACCCTCCTCAGCCTGCAGGCATCAGCCCACGCAGGCCACCTTCCCCTACCCACCCATCACCCACTCTCTGTCTGCTTGTTCTTCACTGACCTCCCTCTACTCAAACTTTCCACGGCAATGACATTGATCATTCAGCATCATCACGTCAGTCACACTACAGAGTAGGGATCCCAGGATCAGAGTTGGAGTTGAGGGACTAAGAGAGACGGTGTTGCAACATCACACGGCATATCTTAGCTGGCAATGCAAGAGAGAGGGACAGAAGAAATCGAAAGAACCTACATCCAGGCTGCGCTGCATACTGTGGTTATGGCTGCACGGCTATTTATACGTGTCCCTCCTTCAGAGGAGGAAGCCGCTCCTATTGGATCCAGATGTGAGAGGAAGGACAAACTGAAAGGTGGCAGCCTGGACCCAGCAAAGGTTCTGCCTCTGCAGAACTACTGTGCTGTCAAAAACGAGACATAGGTCCACTTTTAGAGGGACAAAAAAAAGATTATCTTTAAAGTGGAACAACACCGCAAATATTTGCTTTATGATTGGTTATCATGGAAGAGATTGTTCATTCGCACACAATGTCACACTTTCTTAAAATAAGGAACGGTGTCTGCTGAATGGGGAACTATCTTTGGACCTGGATATTTCATTTGACCCGGGTCATACTGCGTAAGCGTGTCATGGGATGAAGTGGATAAGGTAGAAAGCATTCTTCTGACAAGCTGAGGTCACAGCCCCATCAGTGGCTTTTTAAGATTAAATCGTGCAACTCTCAAACGGCCAACTAACATAACTTAACACTGCTCTCTCTGCCTGACTGTGCGACTTGAATGACAATGAGTGCTTGTGAGACAGGGCTAAATGTGTTGTGACCCCTGATGATGGATTGCCAGTAGCTGGCCCCTAGTGGGCTACACGCCCATAGATCCACTGGAGGATCCAGTGACACATCATCAATCCCTGGACTGAGCTCCCGCAGATGTAGAGGTGGACACTGGGAGAGGGACGAAAGGAGGAAGGTCCTCAATATTTTCTTCTAGAAAAAGTTCAAATGAATGAGAAACTTCAATTTGCTTCCCCTTGCTTCCTCTCCCTGCCCACTCTTGCTGTCCTACCATCTGAGTCGGGCTATCACAGCCACTGGATTTGATGCAGCAGACAATAGAAGCTGCGGACAGCTGCTAATCTAGTCACATCTGGCTCCCTCACCCCTCACTTATGCCTCCTCTACCACAGTGAATGAATAGGGAGCGGGAAGAGTATTCTCAGAAATGACATACTGATCCCTTGATCTGCTGTTGCATCAGATATGTCTGGCATGAGATAGTTGATGCAAGCACAGAGGCACACATACACGAGTGCTGTTTGCGGCTGTGGGACATGAGGTCTGAACAGGAGCCATTGTGGACTGCACTAGCTGGCAGCCACACTGACTGACTGGGGCCCATCGCCCCTCAGATATGAACACCGACGTCAGCCCACAGGCAGCCGGCGTGACGTCAACACATATGTGCTTTGACCGACGCCTGGATGCATTGGTTTCACACAGAGGAGGAGGAGGAGGAGAGGACAGGAGGGAGGGAGGGGCAGAAAATTGAGATCAGCTTTGATTAGAGCAAGCAAAATAAAACAGCAGTAATTCATAGCAAGCATCACTGTCAGCGTAATGGTATAATTATGTGTCTGCTCTCAAATAACTCTGAGGCATTCCTGGTGGTCACAGTAGGGCCAGTGTTCAAATAAAATAGCACTGTCTGGTTGACCAGTGGATGCTGGCTAGAGAAGTGATACAGACGGCAGAAGAGACGGCAAAAAGATTAAATCATTTCTGCAGTCAGAGGTACGTCAGCGACCTGTCAGATTGGATAAACAGGTTACTTGTATCAAATCTGACCAACATTAAATTTAATATTCTCCTCTCTTCTTGTTTTTTTTGTGTCTAACACAATGTTTCCGTTCACAAATAATTAAGTAACAACAAAAAAATACATCCCGATTCTGATCCGATTTCTCTGTTCAGCTGGACTGCAAGTGCTAAAAGTAGTGTCTCAAAAATTCAAAAAAAAGTTTCTCCTTGAAATTAAATCAATCGCAAGAGAGACACATAGAATCCAAAGTACATGCCATTGATCTCTGTTTGGACCTGCTCACTGCAGCCTCCTGGTACACTGGCTTCACCCACCCAGGCCACCCGCCATGAGGGAAGCAGAAGAACAGTCAGGCATTCCGCAAGCCTACGTGCTACACGACACAACCTCGCAGTACTTACACACAGAGAGGCAGGGTGAAGGGGCCCCTACCCTCATAGCGAACCCTGTCACATTCAATCACAACAACACACACACAAACTTGAAAAGACTTCGGAACAGGGCAGGAAATTATATTTTTTCTGTTTTCTTTGGAGTTTCTGTGGCCTATTAGCATAAAGGATAGCATGTAGGATTCCAGAGCTCAACAGGGACAAATGAACATGAAGCTCCACATGGCTACCCAGCAATCAAAATAGTTTTTGAACTTGTGGTTGTTGACCAATGACGAGTAAAGAGGGCCTAATGGGCTTAAGTCATAGTCCAGACTGCCCACTGCTCCCATAAGCCTGTTTGACCAGCTGTCTGTCTGCTTAAAGACAGACCAGAGTGCACCTCACGCACACTGCAGGGAGGGAGCACCAAACACACTCCAACCTCCAGTCACCCCTCCCATCTGCTGCTCCAACCGCCAAATTCAAAACACAATAACAGCAATCGAAAATCTGTTTTTGGCTTCCTTCAGTGAAACCCCGGGATGATTGAAACACGTGAATTCCCATCTCACATCAATATGCAGGTTTACATTCAGCTAGACGGATTGCTGAATGATTGATTTCATGATGGTTGATGTTTTGTGTTGATATGACTAATTACTTTTAGATTAGTTTCTACTAATGTCATTTAAGATTAAACATCCTGGGACCACATAAATGTTCATTGTTACATGGTATCCATGTTTTGAAGCTAGATAAACTTTATCATTGTCTGTCCAAACACAGTGACAGAAATTCTCCTTTGACAAGGCTCAAACAAGACACACAATTTAAATATAAATCACATTTAAAATAAAAGGTACAGGCACAAAAAAGGAAGGGGAATGTTAAAAACGGCAACTGATAAAAACGGGTGATGTAGTGCCTATTTTAGATTAGTTATTGCAGAGGGAATCACTTAGATAGTCTGTTTGTGATTATGTATTTTAAAAGTGACACGTGCCTTATTTTGAAAGGACGGGGGGAGAAAAAGAGAGGCAGGGCAGTGTCTTCCATAACCAGGGAAAATACAGTGTTTGTGTGTGGAGGGGGGGGTTGGGGGGGGGGTAAAGACATAAGGTTTTTGAATGTTTCATTCTAATAACTCAAATAAGTTGATTTGGGATTTTTTTCAAATCCTTTTGTTTCGCTTTGTCTGAAGATAAGTGTGTGAGTAAGCTAGCAAGAATGCTGCATCAGCTCTTTGTATCATGATTCTGGTCTGTTAACCGGCAGCATACACTGGCTTATTGACACTTGGACTAAACTAAATCATGCTCTTAATAAGAGTGTATTATGAATCAATGCACAGGGCAAAGTGTGCTTAGATAAGGAAGTTAAGAATGCAATAAAATAATAATCATTTCGTCTTTATTAATTAAAAAAAGTTTCCACAATAAATCAAAACAAAAACCAATTGCACAAAACAATTTAAACAACACACATGCATTCGCTCAACTTTCATATCAGAAGCCAGTATTACATTTTTTTTTTTTTTCTATACACATAGAGCAGGTTCACTCAGAGCCCACCCTCATCACTGTTCCATGCTCCCTGCTGCTCTCCTCCAACTCCCCTGGCCTACATTTCCTTGAGTGTTAACCAGATAACACTGTGAGATGAATGACTGCAGTAATCGTCTTTGATAGCTCTGGGATCTGCCTTGTTCACAGGAGGGAACAGAGTGTGCTGGATGGGGTCATTTTGCTCCACTGTGCAGGTGTTTGTACCCTTGCGTGCCCGTTTACAGAAGCAACTGGAAAACTGCTAAGTTTGGATCGAGCTGGATGGGTGATTCGTCCCTGCGCTCCCACTGTCTCCCGCTCTAAATGAAGCTCATAATAGAACATGGCAGCGGGCTCTTAACCCCACTTTGTCAGATATACACATGGCTGCCTCTGGTCTCGTGCTTTTCCCTCTCTGCAGAGGTGAGCCCCCTGTTAAGCAACCAGATCTCTACCTCAGGCTCTCAGATTGCTACAGCTGTCAGGAAAGGCCCAAATGACTTGCTTGTTTCCACAGCTCATTGAAGAGATACCCTGCTTTGTCTTTCTCACTCTCTGTCATACACACTCGTTTCTCCCTCCGCCTTCTTCTCTGGGTGGGAAGTGGTCAGGCAATGAAAAACATACACACAGCAGGAGGGCATTGCAGTGAACACCTTTGTCAAAGCACCCACAGGTGTCCAGCCGTAAGATAAAAAGTGTTTTCCACACATCTGGAAGATCTTAGGACTTCCTATCGCCCAAAGCTCACATTAAGAGTGTGGGGGAGCTATGCGAGCAGGGCTGCCTGCATGTTTTGTTGTGCAGAAGTGCTGTATCATTATGGCACCTTTCTCCAGAGGGTACCTCTAATCCAATTACAGATTTAAACAAGGGAAATGGTTCCAAGGCATCTATTCCACTTTTCCCCGGATCACAAAGGGAACAGAACAGCTTCTTGTCAACCATGCAGGAACTTCAAAGGGTTCAACAGTCCAAACATTTGTAGAAATGTGTGGAATTCAACGTTTACCTAATTGCACCTGACCTGTGAGTAGACCTGAATTCAACAAAGTCCATTAATCAAATCCTGGGATGAAAAAGACAAAACACTTAAACCTGGTGTGTCAGCATTTGCGGGATAAAAGAAACCACATCTATTATTTGTTGTATTGGAAGGCAGGCATCTCTGCTCTGATTACAAGAGACAGTATAGCCATTTTCACATATGCACTCCGGATAATACCTAGATAATTACGGGAGGACTGCTCCGGAGATTCTCCCGACCTATGCACATATGCTCCTCACAGCTGGAGACTATCCCTGTCAGACGGGAGGGGGAGCGGGGGTGTCTCCTGAGGTAAGACGTGACTTAAAAAAACAACGCGGAAGTAGCGAACAAAGCAACAGAGTATGCTACACGACGCTATAATGACAATATTTGCCTTTATATCAATGCTATGTGTAGTCCAACGGAATGGCAACATCAACAAAAGAGCGGAGAACAACAAACTGACGAACAGAAAACATAATGCAGCAGTTTAATTACGTGCACGGAGATCATAGTGGTCGCGTGCAGACACTCTATGCACCGTGCAGCAGTCACAGTATAGAAACGTCACTCCTTCACCTATTGGCTCGAGGTGAATTCTCCGGAGAATATGCTGCAGCGTTATCACATCAGCCAACTCGGACTTGCTGCGGGAAAAAAATACTAGGGGTCTGGCAGGAGAAACTCCGGGTGAAGTCCGAGCGAAAAATTTGGCTATTTGAGTTCACATATACAGCTCCTCCACGTAATCTCCGGAATTTTTCAGGAGATTTCCATATGTGTGAAAAGGGTATATGTAGCCTTGCAGTAGACCATGGTGGCATGACATCCACAGAACGTGATCGTATATCTGTGGGGTTAGAGAAGAATGTTGCCCTCAAAGCCTAGAGCCTCAACACCAACACAGATGGACCATTCCCACTGCACAACAACATATAGAAAGCATTAACACTCCGTATAGTTCTAAGCCAAGCCCAAACACACTATGCATTACTTGCAGATCCAATTTGCAAACCAAACTTGGGACAATGCAAGTTCTGTGGTTCTGTGGGTAAAAAGAAAATATGTCTCTTACAGAAAAAGTGACAGCAATGGACAGTGTCCCCACTTAACCTGACCTTTAACGTTATAGCTAAATAATACAACCTAGGTAGAGAAAAATAATAGATATGTTGTCAGCAGCTAAACACTGTTAAGAGGAATAAGACGGAGAGGAATTTTCTAAAAATATCCTGATTTGTTGGGGTCTTAAAGGCTAAACACTGCATTCTGGAGGAGCTGAGCTGAGTGCAAGTGACGTTTCAGCGGATCAGTTTCCGTCATGCATTCTTCATTTGAGCCGTTTCCCTCTTGATCGCTCCTAGGTAACCTTACAACGCATGCTGAGGAATATTAAGTTGGAGTGGAAACAGGTCTCCAGTATGATGACTTGAACAAACATATTACACTGGACTCTCTTGCTGGTGTGGTGCTGGGTGCTAAATGCCAAACCTCCACTTTACAAGCCATCAAAAAGCTCTGGTGTCTTTAATGAAAAGTCAACATGATGGCCTTTGAGGATTTATTCATATGTTTCTCTTGATGGTATACTAGAGAGAAATGGCCCAAGGAAAAAGTAATGATTCACCCACTGCACAGATCCACTGAACGAGGCTTACTAGGAGAGCTAGACAGTTGAGCTGCTATTCTGTAAAAAGCTGAAAGGTAAGGGATTGAAAAGTAAAGTTTTTAGAGGACAGAGGTTATGTCCTCTTTCTGTCTGTGACATTACATAAAGGCACCAGGGTTATCCTTTTATAACAGTGGGGATGAACTGTACTAACAGCAAAGACAGTAGTCTTTATGTAATCCTTGTCCAGACTGAGGCATTTTAACCTAGGTAAGCAGGCCAGCAGTGCCCACAGGGTGAGATCTTCCAGCTCAGCAGCTGTTCAGGGGGAAAGATCAGCTGGAGAATGAGGAGGACAGAGGAAGAAAGGGTATAGGATGGGAATTGGGTGAGTAAACGGGGAGAAAAGTTAGTGGTGATTGAGTGTCGACAGCACAGAGTTGGTGTGGAGTTTATCAGACAAAGCAAGCGATGAGGAAACAATGGGCATTCTTCCAGTTCTCCCAAGGGTCAGACAGTGAAAGGAACAACCCCCCCCCCCCCCCCCCACATGCTGTGCCCTACAAAAGCATTTAAAGCAAAGCACTGTCTGTAACTAAGGCGAATACCGGGCACTATGAACAACAGACAATATCATGAGGCAGACATGACATCACCAAGGAAATAATACCAACACTGTGACAGTATGTCAGACACAGTTAGCCTGATTCAATACCAATTGTCTAGTTTAACAGAATTTGCACATTGACTGGCCCCCATTGGCGTCCACTCTTCCTCATTATGGTCGTATCTCCTCTCCTTATCTTGCTCATAGACAGAGGAATCTTCAGTATGCAACAAGAATGCCAACAGGGAGACCAGCCAAAAGACAGTACTTAAGTAACCCTGGCTGAGGGGTTGAAATGTAACACCATGGAAAAATATAAATTAGCAGAAGCTCTAGAGACCTCCAGCTAAATGTTGTTGTTTTTTTCTTTTTAATTATTATTTTTGTAGGGCTATGGCATCTTAAGTTATCAGAGATACTTCGGTGGGGTGGGTCAAAGGTTCCAGCGACTAGTGACCGTCCAAGTATTTTAAATGTCTTTCAATTGATGAAGTGGCACACTTACAAGACGTTTTGTCCTTCAGCCCCTGGTCACAGACACATTTTACAACAAGAAAAGAGAGAGAAGAGTTAACACTAAGTTTTAACAGGCCCACCTGAACAATGAACAGCAGTAGATCCAATAGGGGTCATGCACCTATTACCTCTAAGTAATCAATTAAAAAGTGAAAGCAGCAGTGATAACAATCAGATCAATTCTACCAATAATCTAACACAGAAATCCAAACACTCTCTCCATGTTATCCAAATTCTAGTGTCAATTCAGAAAACAACAAGGAGCAATGGTCTTAGCCCCATGTCAGAGGCTGAGTGTCCACCTAACACAGTCTGGGATTTAACTGACTTAGATAGAGTCCAAACTAAACTAACAGACCATAAAAGGCTATTTGAAAGAGGCCATTGGCAAGGAAAAGGCTAATTCATTTCCACTGAGTAGCGAGGCTGAGTTAGAACAATGACACTGGGCACTGATGAGGGTCTGAGACCACACTTGAATTAGCTTATGATCCTGACAGTTCATTAATGTCATGGAGTTGGGCAATGGAGCATTGAGGATGTCTGAAAACTGATCATTAGAGGAACTTGAAACAATAAGGCATGTGTTTCTTTTGACTGAGATCAGAGATGCCCTGCTCCATGTGAAGAGATTACAACACAGGCCTTGGCTTTGTAATTCCAATCAGAAAGTCTTTCACTTTTGGAGGATGCCCACGATGAACCTAGGATGGGGGAAGGATGCCAAGCAATTAACTGGAACACTCACTGGTTCAACAGTCACAGTCTGGAAGCGGTTTAATACGCTGGAAACTATTTCCAAAATGGTTGTCGGTTTTGATGCCGACAAAAGACAAAGACCAGCATTGTAGAGGCAGAGCGTGTATTTTTCTTCACTGATCAACTTTACTGCCAAGAAGGCAGGGAACAAGCGACAGACCCAAGAGCAGTCCTTGTTGTTTCTTTAGGCCCGACCTCCCCCCACCCCGATACTCCACCTCCTAACACACACACACACACACACACACACACACACACACACACACACACACACACACACACACACACACACACACACACACACCACACACACACACACACACACACACACACACACACACACACACACACACACACACACACACACACACACACACACACACACACACACACACACACACACACACACACACACACACACACACACACACACACACACAAAAGTGGCCTTCTTGACTACAAAGACACATGCAAGACCTCCTCCCAACACCACACCATCCCCACAGTGGCTCATGGCCAATATCTTGAATCAATCTGCAAAGTGATCACCCTAATTTAAGCCGTTCAGAGGGTAAGAGTTTAAATGACAAAGTTAAAGTCAATCCACCAGAAATTCCTGGAATGGGTGTGTCAGCGAGTTAACAGAGAAAATGAAAGAGAGCAAAAAGTCACAGACAAACACACTTCCTAGCACAATGCCTCTGTTAGAATTCCAGACACGACAGAGATGCTTTTCACTTGCGTCCCCATGTGTCACCCCCACACAACACACACACACACTTCACCATTCAGTCAGTCAAACACAATATATACATAAAAGCAAATACAGCCAGCTGAAGGACATGTTTTCCTGTTTTCTAGCTGTTTTTATTTATGTATTTATTTTGACAGGAAGCTTAACCGTTTGCCCTGGTCAGAGATCAGAGTTTTGGTGGTGTTTATTGTGGGTGACAGACTTGTTCAATCTTAAATTTGTCTTTAACAGATGTCAGAGTCAATGTGACCTCACTGCTGGGTTGGGATGTGTGACCCTCTTCCTCTCAGTCAATCACAATCCTTTTTCACTCCTGACTTTTCCCCTCTCCTTCTCTTCCTCCAGTAGCTTGGCCTCTCTGGCAGAACATGACCCGCCCAGCTCATGCGCACTCCATAAATCAGGAGCTGTGTCTCTGTCACTGCACTTAAAAAGAGGCCGCAGCGCTGCCTTTTCTTTGCTGTGCCCTGAGAGGCCGCTTCCTCCCGCTGCACCCGAGCCAAAACGTTAAACACACACTTGTATGCAGAATTTCTGACACCCGCAGGCACAAAGTTCCACGCCGAACACATAGGTGTCTGTCTCCATGACAGCACCAAAGAGCACATTGGGCAGAGCCTGTACTAAAATGTCAAGAAATAGATCATGCCCTTCAGTATTTATAATCACTCCAATGCAAAGTTGAAGAGAATCGAAAACTGGAGCAGTAGATCAAGCAGTGCTTTTCTTTCAATAGGGGGTGATAAGATTTACACAGATGAGAGCATCCAAAAATCCTTACAAGGAAAGAACAAATTCCAAGGACTTATGAAGTGTTCATAATCCTTAAACTCAAATAGCAGTGAAGGCTGTGACTAAAAAAAGGTCTCAAAAGCATCCCTGGTGGTCTGAAATATTTCATTTACTTAAGCCATCGTGCTTCTGTAATCATGCAAGCCACTTCAAGCTTTTACCTACCGGTAATTAAAACACTGGCCAGTGTACCAAAAGGTGTAAAACTTCAAGAACATTCCAGGTTTGTGAGTCTGTGTTGCACCTTAGTCCCTCTACGGGCTGAAGGGGGGGCAGCTGGGTTGTTTTTATGACCAGGAGGCCTCCAGAAGCACAGAATGCTAATAATACCACTGCTACCAGTGTATCTAACTGTTCCTCAATGTGCCAGTCGTGCTCTTGCTACTGGTGCCAACCCCATCTGTAAACCCAGGACTGTTTTTAACTACATGTAGAAGAGTCTGACATCACATGAATCTGCCACCCAGAGGTCACATTTTTTGCCCATAATCCATAATGATCCAAAGAAGTGCTCCCATTGAATTCTCTGCTCTAATCGCAGCACTTCAAAATGAGTAATGGATTCTCCAGTGCTAATACCACAATTCACAGACCTTTCCACACCTCTGTGATAAAATTAAGTCTGTCTCACGATCTCTTCACTCTCGCCTCACTCTCTTTCTACTCTCTCTATTGCTCTCATGCACATGCACAAAGTTTTAGTGTGTCAGAGGAGCGGGCTATGACCAGCTGAGGTCATGTGTTCAAAATGGGAGAACATTTTGGGTATTGTTGGAGACAAAATGGTGGAATTTGAACCACAAAAAGACAGTTGGGTTCAGTAGCTTCAGGGTACAGAGAATATCAAAACTGTCCATTTTTGGCACAGCCATAGTTTAACATTAAATGTGTTATAAACTTATAAATGGAGCTCTCTTCTTTTAATGACAGTTTCATGAGGAGGAAAAAATACTTTATTTAAAATGTAACATGTTTCTTTTTTCTAGGTTTCATCCCCCCTACGACACTAAGGCATCAGTTCCAGTTTCTGCTGTGAGTACTGACAGCAGAAAACAAGTTTCTGTTCTATTACTGACTAAAAACAACCAAAAGAGTGAAATCAGTATGACTTCCCAGGGGTTTTCCTAAACAGAAGTATCAGTATCATTACCCCACGCACAGGCAGAGCAAAGCAAAGGGCTAAAATATAATACCATATATTATACAGGGAGGTAGGTGGAATGCAAAACAAGCTTTTTTACAAGCAACTACATGTCTGGTCTGGAAAATTGCTAACAACACTACATATAGGACAGAACAGAGTCTCTCTGCTGGGAAGGGCTGAGACACAGACCACAACACAGCAAAAACATAATGGTTGACTCCTGTATTTCTTAACAGATCATGGTGGGATGGTTTAGGATTTGGCTTACTCTAGTCACGGTATTTCAAACCACATCATAGTTAAACAGAGAGGTGTAGCAGAACAAAAGCTGGAGCAAGCTGTCTACCATAATGTGGACTCTGCTAGGAACAGGCTATGCTGAGTAAATGAGTGTGAGTAATAAATTATGAATTGGAATTGGGTGGTGTTTACATGCAGGCTGTGGGCTAGTGTCTGTCATGTTTATCAGACAGCAACACAGAGAGAGAGAGAGAGAGAGAGAGAGAGAGAGAGAGAGAGAGAGAGAGAGAGAGAGAGAGAGAGAGAGAGAGAGAGAGAGACATAAAATCAAGTGCCCCTGCAAGCCTCGTCTCTGTAATTGATGCAGTAATGGTAGTGGGTAGTAGGTGGAGGGAGGTGTATTACTGAGCTGAGGGGGACGAGTCCAGACTCAGACTTCAAAGGCCTGCTGGACGCTTATCAACAACTGCGATCTCATCAGACACAAGAGAACCGAGCACATGAAAAGAGTGCTAATGCAACCCCACCTCCAGACCCATCAAGTGTGTTCTGCTCTATCAGCGGCAGACCTGACGAGCCAGGCTAGCATACGGAGGATGCACAGTATCAAAAACACACACACACACACAGCAGGAGTCAATGAGTTCTTAAAGTCAGTAGGCGAGCTCATCATTAGCCCTATTCAGATTGTCGTTTCAGGCTGCGTTATTTACGCCCCTGTGACGTTTGAATGTTGCGAAGGCGTAATAGGGGACGAAGTGTTCCCCCTTCTGTACCGTCTTGGGAGGTAGTAACAGAGGCATTACAGAGGCAAGACAGTATCAGCTGAGTCAGTTTTGGGGGGGCAGAGCTGTGTGTGCGTGCATGTCGGACTGTGTGTTTATGTGGAGCTCCCGCTGTGTCCTGCTTATAAATACAGTATATTCTATATTAGAATGTAGTTCGTGAAATTCTTACCCAGAATATCTTAAAAAAACATTAAATAAACTGTCTAACTGATTAAAGCAATACAATATGGGTAAAAGCCCCAGAAAGAAACTGGTAGGTGCTCAGTGAATTGTCAAATTGCTATTTCTAAGCATAGGCCAACCAGTCCTAAAAGTGCAATGAATGAAATATGAGCAGTGCTTTCTCTTCATTAAATACACACTTTCTTATTGAAGAGCTCCAGAAGTATTTAGCCAGGCAGATGGTAACGGATTGATTTTTTTTTTAAGTTTTGACATACTCCTCTCAAATCGTTGTCTCCATCCAAATGAAATACGGTTGAATGTATTGCTGTTTGAAATTGAATAAATATACATTATTCTTTAAGAGGCTTAGATGACAAACTCTGATGACCTCATTATGGATCACTATTGTGTTGTTATGCTGTTGTCCTGTCACCTTACTCTACCCTATCAGCCACCACGGAGTCACAATAATCTTTAATGTCCTGAGTCTAAAGCCAATTTAGCAAGGATGAATGAGGATAGTGGCAGCTCCCAGGTGACATGGCCTTTCCCTCTCTCTGTCCCAGCAGCAGGCAGAGATAGAGCTGCAGTAGAGAGCTCCAGAGACCTCTATATTTATCTGACACAGTAACAAGCCTCTGCCTGACTGCTGCATGCTGCAGTACAGCTGTACGATTTCTCCTCAGCCAGACTGCGCTGTGGCCAGTGATGAGGGAAGCAGGGATGACCCAGCAACTTATCATCACTTAAGAGAGAAGTTGTAAAGAAAAAACATGCATCTGTGAGAAAGGGAAGACGAAATATAAAGAATTATGTCACCGTACAGCTCATCGGGCATCGCACACAGCTGTATTTCTCACCGTGTTTCAAAGTTGAGAGCAATATTTCATTCTGGGCCACCATGATGCTGACAAAGCACCAACTGGTGATTGCTGTGTTGGAGTGGCCCATTGAGGCGGCTGGCCAAGGAGCTGCCGGTATGCCAAAGAGAGCCATGCCAAGAGAGGCTGGAGAAGGCAGAGGAGCCCCAGCCACCTGTGCCCATTAGGCAGTGTGCTGACAACTGCACTAGCCCCTGGAGATACCACAGAGGGTCAAGGTCATTTTTCAAGACATTGACAGAAAGCAGACGAATGACATCATGACAAGCCAGGTTGCTTTATGGGTTGTTGACACTGAAAGTTATTCTTAAGATTTGTAAAGAGCTGACGGGATCAAAACGTTGTTCGGAAGTCATAAAACATCAATCCTCACGTCGGCTTACGGTGAAGAAAAGGGTTTGAGGGGAAGTGCGTGGTTGTTGCCGACATTTCATTTAGCTGTGTAATTCATGAGATTTCCTTTTGTAATTTGATGGTGCCCTTTCATCTCCCTCATTGTGCACATGCTCGCAAAGAGAACAGACGGTAAAACACTACTGGCACGCTGAGGCCTGCTTGATATCTCTTTTATAGATGGAGTACAAAAACACACAACACACCCATTACTAAGAATGACTCATCCTGAGCTAAGCAGCAGGATACAATGACTGTTCTTTAGTCATTGTACAATAACTTGTCTACATTTGAATATAACGTCTCTATTCACGTTTTATACAAAAGCAACTTGCTCTGTAAGCTTTAAAACAAGACACGTCCCACATAGACACACACAGACATGCCCTTGTGAAGTTAATCTGTTTTCAAAGAAAAAAAAACACATTTCAGCCATGTGTGGAGGGAGAGGTAAGGGAGAGTAGATCACATCCTTTAATTCAACCCTTGTGTTCTTAACACACACACACAAAAAGACAGAGGAAGAAAATAGAGGAGCAGTGTTACAGTGATCTCAGTGAACCTTACTAACTATTCTGGCAAAGCAGGGTCCTCTCATCTCTCTGCGGTACGCCAGCATATATCCTTTCCTTCGCAGGAGAGATTTGTCAGCAGGTGAAATTTTTTTTTTTTCACTGTGGAATTAACCCGTACTCTCAGAGCTTAGTCGGAGGCATGGCACATTATCTCTCAGGAAGCACTGCCAGGCCAGCTTCAGCAGCGAGTAAATGACTGCTCTGGCCTACATATTCTAGGGATAGAGCCATGGCAGACAGGCAGGAGAAAGACAGAGGCTCGGCTCAGGCACCAAGGACAAGCACAGGCAGCAGGCGTGGGCACTCATCTCTCTCACCTCTCTGAGAGGCGTCACTAAGAGGCGGAGACAGCCCTCATCCTTTCTGCCATTTAGAGCGGGAGGAGGGGGAACCTTCCACAGAGCTGAGGGGGCCCCATAGCTCTGTGAGAGGAAGTTGTACTATTCACGCAGATTTATGAATGAGTGGTGAGAGCAAAGGATGAGTCACAGCTTCCGAGCTGCACAGCCAGAAGGCAGGAGTCAGCAGCCAATCAGCAGAGGAGCTGAAATACATTCAAATAAGCATGGAGCTGGCTGAAAACACACCTCACGCACACAATGTGGCATACACTTACACAAGCACACATACATTTACTAATACACACAGCTGGGACAGCCACATTGTGCACAAGTTAAGAACATTTGCAAAGAAAATGAGATGTCACAAGAGAGAGGCATGAATGTGTGTGTGTTTGTACAAGTACTTGTGTGTTGAGATGCGTGTATGTTAAGTGTGTCAGTGAGTCTCTTCGGAGGCTGGTAGCATGACATGCAGGTCCTATTTTTGTACAATCAAGAATATGAGAAGAAACCTTGGAAAAGAGGCCGATCTTCCAGGGCTTTGAGAAGAGTCCTTTGTGGGCCGCAGAGGACAGGAGTCGGATAAACTCCAGCGGCAGCCATCAATAGACAATAAGTCCCGCTGTTCATTCATGGACAATAACAGTCTGTACTAGGATGTCATAATGGATTATCTTTGTTTACTTGCAATCAAACTGCAATTATGTTAAAATACTGTTGTTGTTTAAATTAAAAGTTAGCAATAGCCGTCAACACGTGTCTCTGGCTTTTCCTGAGTTTATCCACGCTATGCTCAAGAACTGAGGAAAATATAAGAAGTTACAATTTTGCGTTTGAGAGGGACTCACAACTAATAAAAGCTTGAGGCAAAAAGAATTCCTTTCTGACCAATCACACACGCCCACTCATGCTCAAGGCCTCTTTCAAGTCCAAAGGCAACTAATAAAACCAATTGAGCAGAAAAACTTTTTGTAACCAAACTGAGATTTTCCCCTTCTGCTTTAAGAGAGCTCAGGTTCTGGGTACTGTTTGGGCTACATGTGCTACTATTGACTGCTAACAGTTCACAAGAATTACATTCACAAAGTGACCTGTATGGGAGATGAGGGCAGAATGTCTAAGTTACAGACGCATAGTTTTAGTCTTTTTCTTTTTTTAAAAGACAGGAAATGATTTTGCTTCATTGTGTTAACACCTTTGATTATAAGATGAACAAAGAACTATTTCTTACTTACCAATCTGCTTTTATGATTTATTTATACTGTACAACTTTAAATCAAAACAGTGAACTATTTACTATACTGTTTTAATACAACTAAAATATTGTTATATTTTCAACTCTCTTCCATCTCTCATTGAAATTAGTATTCTCCACAGATGTAAAATTTCAATTAAAAGTTAAATGTAAAATTGTAATTTGTAATCGCAAAGCCTAGCATAAAAAGTGGAAACAGGGGCACACCTTAAAATTGTACACTTAAAATGCCTTAGTATCAATTTCAAGATAATTATGTAATTTGTTAATTTACCTTTTTGATCATGAAAGCCAGTTTGTTTAAAATTCAGCTCACAGTGCACCAGCAAAAGTTTTCATTAGCTTCATTTTTAGTTATTTCAGATATTTACTGACATAAATCCTGAAAAACGTAGCAGATCAAATATTAATGAAAACATTTGTAATCAATGTTTAAAAGACATTTTAACATTAAGGTCCACACAGCAGCTACAGCAGAAGGAATAAGGAAAGAAGCTGCCACTCACTTTACTCACACAGACACACAAAGAACACACACACACACACACACACACACACACACACACACACACACACACACACACACACAGGAAGCTATTTACAGCCTGTTGTTTCTCCTCTTGCCCTTGGACCGCTTTTTAAAAAGACATTAAGTCTAAGAACAAAAATAAGGACGAAGGGCTGCTGTGAAGAGAGCTCTGTCCGCGTTCTCTGATGTTTTTTTATTTCAACAACACCATTGAGTTGTAACACTGTTAATCAAAACTCCCCCAGACTGCCCTCTCTCTCTCTCTCTCTCTCTCTCTCTCTCTCTCTCTCTCTTTTACACACACACACGGTCAGGTATGTGTGTTACATGTTTAATATCAGTTGTTCACCGTCTACAGTAATGTGTTGAAATGCTGGGCAGTTAGCAATAACAGACCCACTTTCTCCGCTCCCAGGACGCTGTGCCGACCCAGTGAACGGAAAGAAAATCTAAGCGCAGCAGTGGATAGATGGATCTGATTATTCCCTTTTTAGTCAGCTGGTTGTGGGAGGGCAGGAATGAATGAGTGTGATTGACCACAGTGCCATCTCTAACACTGGCACCCTGCCTAAGCTTTGTACAAAATGGAGCAGGGTGCAGGCCAGCGGCTCATGCCAGGTGGAAACATCGGATGCATGGGCATTGAGTCACAGTGCTCAACATGCCCCCAGGAAAGCATCAGACTATCAAGAACTGGAATCTGAGCCTTTTCCTGCTTCCTGTCCCTATAACCACAGGACTTTGATAAGCTTTAGAAAAGCCATTAAACATTTAAAAGCTTCCTCAGATCTGTTGTTGGATGTTGGTAAAAACAGAAACAACCACATTTACACAAAACAAAACACACAAAAAACCTCATTGACTTGCACATCATCACCACAGTCAGGTTAGCTCCTTCTTATAGCCAACAAATAGTCTCTGTGTGACCCTGCACATACAGCCTGTGCTGTGTGTTTTCCCCTCTTTACCCCCTCACAACTGCAATGACTAAGCCAGCAGGAATTTCTACCTTATACACTTAAAGGGGCAGACTCATTCCACCCAACCCAACCTACTGAACATACCTTATACACCTAAAAGTAATAAATATGGTGAGCACATTCACAGCATTATTTCTGCACAATGATGATCTTACACTCGACAACTACAAGTATGAGCTATGTTGTAGCAGCAGAAATCAATTTACACAAGCCCTGGAAGTTTTAAAAGTCAGGCCTGTTTAACTGTGACTTTTGTAATGTTACTTTTCATCTTTCAAGGATAACAAATTCAACTAGAATGAAGATGAAAGAAAACAGGGGGGTTTTCATTCTGTTTTGTAGTTTGTACTTTTGCTTTAATCTTTATTGCATTAAGAATCAGTACAATTAGAAAAAGAAAAGAGAATGTTTCTTAATAACTGGTGGCCATGTTACATGTACCATATATCTTGGGATTTTTGTTTTTTATAGACCATATTAACAAAAGTACTGCAAAGACTGGAATCAACCTTTATTTTTCTTTAGTGCTGAAGTGCCTAAACCTATTTAACATACATTCTTGTGCGAAAATGTTGCACATGGGGATATGTCCTTTTATGCAATTAATGATGTAGTCCGATTTGAGTCAATCACACATATGTCATTTCTGTGACATAAACACTTGCTGAGGAGCCAAATTCCCTGTTGAAAATATTCTTGTTTTTTTCAACTTTGGTCAACATTTGCAACAGAGCTCATTTTAATACAAGGAATTCTTAGCCTTTTTTTTTAGCTTACGCAATTTAAATTCTGACACTTTTTTTCAAAGGTTAGAATCCTAAGGAAGAACCAGTGGACTGCTTAATGCCGAAGTTAAACAACATAGAGTTAGTTTGGGGATTGTAAAATTGCAGAACAAAAGGAGACACCAGTAAGGAGTAGAAATCTGCAAACAGTTGCAGTATTCTGTCTGACTATCTGAACCTGCTTACCCTACAGTAACAGCATCTTATAAAAGAGACTGTTTTCCCCTGCTGTGAAGTGGGCTCAGGTCAGAGCACTTAGACCAGAGATATCAAGTGGGTCTCTGGCAAGGACGAAGTAAACATGTTATCAAATGCAAAAGTCTCCCAGGCCAGTGGAGAGCTCTTCCAACTGCCACAGGCTCCGAAATGTTTTAGTTTCTTCTGGGTTCAGTACAAGGACACACAGAGCACAGACTGTCTGCAACAGAACAGGACAGCAGGTCATCTTACGCCACATTTCATCTCACACAACTATGGATCATACTCTAATATGCAAACTGACAACACGAAACTTTAGCTTTAGTTTTGATTTCTCAAAAAGCAAAGGAAGTTCATTACGTGACAATTTTACAGACTTAACATTTGACATTTCTCTATTCATTTCATATATAAATACAACATTTAGGGCATGGTGACCTTTCAGCATGAGGAGGTAAGTGTTAAGAAATTAGAGCAGAGTGCCATTGAGGTTGTTCGTATTGTAAGCTAATATTCTATCACATAAAGGAGACATGTGAGCTATGTGAGGACGAGCAAGTGTGAGAGTGTGTGCCTCCCTGTGGAGCTATGAAGACTAACCTGCCCTGAAAGCGGGCATGGACACAGCAGCATTTTAAATCTTATTGTCTATCTGGTTTTGGTTTGGAGCCAAGGGCAGAAGGCAGGCCTGTCTGCAGCAAACACAGAGACCTGAGGACGGCTATTTGAGGGAAGCCAGACACTTTTAAAGTCACGAGATCCCCCCAAAACTCAAAGCAAACAGTGTGCCGTGTCAGAGGATCCAAGGTCTTGGCCAAACAGGCCGTTTGGCTGTGACCACTGCAGTGATGAGAGAATGTCTCCGACAAGTAAACAGAGCAGAGATATCTGACAGCCAGAGCTGTTAACAGCCCCCGATAAGCCCTGCAGAAAGGAGTGAGGTGAAAATAGAGGAGGAAACACCAGCAGACCAGCTGACAAGGACAATCAGAGATGAGATCCAGGCTGAGGCTAAGCCAAGTGGAGAACAAATAGGGGAAAAGAACAGACAGACAGACAGAATTGAAGAAGAGAGGAAAACAGGAGCAGGGAAGAGAGGGAGGATTTATGAGGAGGTGGAGGAGGAGGAGGAGGAGGAGGAGGAGGGAGGAAACAAGGGGAGTGACGGGAATTTTTCAACCCTCCGAGCCTGCCGTCGAGCTTGTATACTTGACATTTGTCTGACATTTCCCCTGAGTGCCCCTCCTCCTCCTCCTGCGTGTGGTTCCTCAGTCAGGGCCTCTCTACGCATCACTGCCTGCCACTAAAAAGACATCCAGAACCTCTGCTCCAATCTGTACCACCCTGCATAGTCACTCCCACTCACTTCACGTACAACATTAACCTGGCTTATTCTTTCCAGCATTGTATTGATGCTCATCTCTACTCAGCAGTCCCCCCCCCCGCAACTCATACGCACACAAATCTGTTGTGGGAAACTGTTTCTGCTGGGTGGACAAACATGTGGAAAGAGGAGTTTTTGTTGTTTCTCCATGAAGCACTACAAGGCCCCGAGGCTAAAGTAGAGTGCAGGGCAGACATCTCTCCCTCCTCATGTAGCGTAATTAAAGAGGAGACTGTATTGACTAGAAAACCGCTGAATGCCCTTGAAGGAACATCTGTACTGGAGAAAAACAAGGCAATTATGCAGAGGGGAGGGGGAGGAGAGATGAATGTTAAGCAGGAAGAAGACGGAGAGACACATCAAGCTTTAAAAAACAAAGACAGGGTGAGAAGTGTTACCTGTGCATGAAGCCTGGAGTATTAATTCACCTCAGAGACCTGATCTAACTTCAATCTGTACTATTAATACTTCAGAAACTCCTTTTTTTCTCACTGTAGAAACCCCCCCTTTTTTTTTGAAGACATTCCCATAGAGGGACATACATTTCTAAATTCCCAAAGCCTTCTGTGTGGATCAATTAATCAATAGCAACATGCAGGGAGCTCCAGCAGGGCACTGTTACCAAGAATAAACAGAGGCACAACAATAAACACCATAGTTTTCCTATAGAAACAGACCTGGTCACCAAGGGAAGAAACGCAAGCTAGATTTCCACTATTTGTTCTGAGGGTCCCAGGAGATGAACGAGGGTGTTGTTTGACCCCCGAGAGCTGTACACAGGTCTTCAATAGAAAGGCTCTGGAGGGACATTTTCCCACCGTTACTTCACAATGATGACAGGACAGAGAAAATGGGAAAAGAGCAGGAAGTCTGCAACAAGGTTTCTGGGACAAACTAAGTTCGACCAAATAAACGCTTTCATAGAACCAGTATATCTTGGATTTGTGTAGTTAGTATACACATTTAAAAAATAAATAAAAGGAAAATACAACTAAATGCTAAAGCGGCCCCATCTATGTAACCCTCTGAATGGAACATAGCAACATCTGTATCTGCATCTATCACTGAAAGCAGCAAAAAGATAGAAGGTCACAACTGGATCCATTCTATCTCATCAGGGTGTTAAAATAGCTTAAGCTCTTTATTGAGATGTTTTTGATACAGTAGCATTGTGATTTTTTTGCATTCATAATGTTCTTGAATACCTTCAAAGATATTTTAATTGCGTGGAAGTGTTTAAGCAATAAAGATAAGTTAAAAGCCTTTAGGATTTTTTTGTGATTACCCTTTCAACTGTTGAGATGGGAGATTGTTTGGTTTTTAAAGCGCAGTCTGCAAAGGAATGTGAACTTCTGATAAAAATATCAATGGCCCTTTTGTGTTTGAAGAATAATATATGTGGCCTTGGCTGCCACAGTGAAAAATTATTCACAACCCTGCCCTCTGCGCTATCCGAGAAGAGATACAAATAAAGCACAGAAGGCCTTTAAAAAGGGGAATAAGCTTTATGTGTTCAGACAGCTGCAAGAAAAAAAGAAATATGGTATAAAATTGTTGCATTTGTACGCCAGAAAGCAACAAAACATTTCTACCAAAAAACCATAAAGGCTGAAGTGTCTTACAAAGGCTTGCACTGCCTTCAATAGTGGTTTTGAAGAGGAACACGACAGCTGATCCGCTTGTCCTAGTTTTTTTATGAAAAAGCACTAGCTGTCCCTAGCTTTGAAATCTGAGAGAAAAAGAGGGATGGGAATATGTAATGTTGCTACAAGCTGCTACTGTTTTTTTTCCAAACAGCTACACAAATGATCGAGACACAGAGGTAACAATTATAACTTAATTCCAACTTGCAGATCAAGAGGATTTTTTATAAAAACGACGTGACCCTCCTCTGAACTGCTTTCAAAACTCCATGACCCCAACACTGGTCTGACGTTAAGCAAGGACGTCTCTCCCTGTGATTCTTCAATAAACCCCTTTAAATAAATTGGGGGGAAAAAAGTCCCTAAGGCAAATATTTAACCGACATGGTCCAGACAGGTAGACTAGCTCATTTCTTGGAAGAGCAACTTTAACCTCAACTCAGTATGCCTTCCTAATACCTGGCACTCTATATTGCAGCCATCCTTCACTCCACAAATAGCCTGATCTGAAGACAAGGTCTCTATAATGAACAGAGAGGAAATGTTTGCACTGGCCCGTGGACAATCCTTGCAGCCTGACGGAAATGAAGGAAAAACACTGCATAGATTCATGGGATTTGTTCGCTGGTGAAAAACATGCAGTATGTTTATGTGACTGGAAACCACCTACCTAGATCAAAGTCAAATCTGCTTTTCCCGAACTTGTATCACTAAAGATCACTCAAACGCTGCAGCTATTTAAATGTACGAAGAAAACATGACCTTTAAAGCATCCTTGACATTAATAAGTAGGAAACATAGCCCCAAACTTCAGGTTACCTTTCTGGCACTTGGTTGACGTCCAGCAGCGGTAGTCGTATTTGTCATTGATTAACGTCCTCTGACAAAGAGGGTTATCCTCCATGATGCCCGGGCAGACATTATCGCACTCCTTTGATTTCTTATTCTCATTGATAACATTGTTGACCTCAGCATCCATAATGAGAGACCAGTCCACTGAGTCCAGGTAGCAGAGCTCAGGGTTTTTCTCAATCCGCATGGCGCCACGGGTGATGTTCCTAAGGTTGTACAGGCCTATGTCCTTTAGGCTCGTCATCTCGTAGATCACCAGGGCGTAGTTGTAGAAGAGGTTTCGCCCACGGATGACGCTCAGGTTGGGGAAGAGCTTGCTGAGGCTGTCCAGGCCCGTGACGCGAAACAGCAGCAGGTAGTCGGTGATGACGGTCAGCTTTGGGAAGCTGAGGGAGCTTAAGCCTTCCTGGTGGACGTTGTTGGTTTTCTCGATGATGAGGAGGATCTGCAGGTAGCCCTCCACCACCGTGCAGTTCTCCAGCCGCTTGAATTCGCTGATCTCATTTCGGATGTCGATACCCGGCCCACAGACTGAAAGACACAGAGAGCCAACGTGAACATTTCTCAACTTTTTCTCAAAAAAAGAAACATGAAGAGAGAGTCTGAAGTGTTTGGTTTACAATACAGTACAGCTACATATAGATTAGCGTAAAGATTACTATTGCCAAAAGCTTTTAATTATAATAATCTTCTTGTAGCATATAATCCTGTTAGTCAAGATGGTAAGGGTGCTACTTGTGATGCATACAGTTAATGCAGAGCTGTGAAACATCATGTCTCTGCATGGTCTAATAGAAGTTCATGTTTTTTTCCGAATGTTCTCTCTGGCCAGCTTTTTGACTTTAACAAGAGAGATTTTCTAACATGGAAGTTAGCTGAGCAGAAGACATTTTTTATATTAAAGGGTTACTGGGGGAATTGTACAAAAACACTGCATTTCTCTGTTAATGTTACGACTATCACCTCAGATAACCCCAACGTCTGAATCAGAACTGTGCAAACAACACTTGAAACCACACAAAAACACACACTATCAACAAAGACACCATTTATTATTTATGAATCTAATAAAGCCTATCAATTTCTTTACATGGGAATGAATGATAGGCAGTTTAAACAAAATGTTTATGGGCTGTAACATACTCAACGCCATAATTCATGTACCAACATTTTTTATATTGATTACTATTTAAAGGTATGTTGTTTTATACTTAAGACAAATTTCAGAGTGGGTACTAAACATTACTGCTTATTTTCAGCCTATATTACAACGTTTCATCCAATACTTCGAGCTAACAATTTCAGCCACTAATTCAGTGATTACCATGTATCCGTTTCCACCTACAAGCTTTCTATTACCTGTTTTAAACATTTACCTTTAACCATTTATCCACAACTTTTTCACTATCATATACCTTTCATGTAAGCAGATGATTTCACCCGTTTTTTAAATCACTTTCATCAATATTTCAATAATTTATCAGGAATCTGATCAGCATTGAACAATAAAAAAGCATTACCCCCCTTTCTGTTCATTACTATAGCCACTCCAAAATGTTTTCATTGTATCTGTACAGAATCATAATAACAGAATTGGTGAATGCTACAACTGGTTGCATATTATTGTGAATGTCTAAAAGAAGGTCAGCACAGGAAATGCCCTGACATATGAGCTCCTTGGTTAAACCTGTTAAGTTCTTACAGAGGCTTAAGATGCTTTCGCAGTGAGCAACACTGTCACGTCTCCTGTCCAATGAGACATACTGTCATGTTTTCAATCAGAGCTTTAGAGACCAGTCAAAACACGGACCATTGCTCGGGGAGAAAAGGAAAGAGCTAAACGTTTTTTAGGCCTAAAATAGAATTTTTGGCGCAAAAATATGTAAAAAAAAAAAAAGGAAAATTGTTCTAAAAATCAGGCAGAAGTTGCTCTACTTGGCTTATATTCAATCATACAATGTGGAGTGCTCTCAAAATGGCCCTGTAAGTAAATGAACTCCACTTCAGCAGAGACAAAAAAAAAAGGCCATGTTTGATGTTCTTTGTTGAAACCATTCTGCCAAAAATAGAAGCAGCATTGTTTTGGGGGATGAATGGGCTATATTTGCTGCTGACAGGGTGTTTCACTCCTCCAAATTTAGAACGGAAACGATTACACCAGTAGAACATAGTATTTGCTTTCTCCAATCAACACCAATGCCCCTGGGCTCCACTTGTGAGCCATCGAACTGCATGTCTTCTTTGTTTCATTCAGAATTTTCTTCCAGCTTCTCCGGCAGCCGGAGTGGGAGGGAGGAGGGGTGGAGCCACTCAAATACAAAGACTAATTTGTTTGTTAGTAAAGAGAAACTCTAGGCCCTACTTCCTGATGAGGGCATTAATAACATCGGGGGCGTCTGGCCAGGGAATGGAAGAGGGGGGAGCCAAAAAGAGATACTGTGTTGAGGGGAGAGATAAGGTTTCTGCCAAGCAGAGCTATCAGAGGCCATTCTTCTGGTCTAAAACCAAGACAAACATAAACCTCTAAATGCTCATAATGTATCCCTGAGTGCTTCAAATGTCACTCACATATTACTGCTTTCTAACTCATTACTTGAGATTGATTAATACTCAAAACACCCTTGAAAAAGGAAAACAGAAAAATGAAGAGAAAGGAATGAGGAACAGAAGAAAAACGCTCTCTTTGTGACTCTTGTTCTTCTCATTAGGCATGTTAAGTAGCAGGAATTCCAATCATTTCCTTGGAAAGGGATTGAGTAGGATGTTGCCTCAAACTAAGCCTCAAGGCTTCTCTCTTTCTTGCAGGAAATCCATTTGTTGTGAAGACAACAATGCTTGAATAAGCTTTGGATACCAAACCTCTGTATTCATTGTTACGTAAACAGGAAGAAATGGAGGGAAAAAATGTAAAGGCCTGAGAGTGATGTGGATATTTAAGTGCCTGGGTCACAACAGAGGGGGTACAAGCCTGCATTCATGTGTGTGTCTCTCCCCCTGCTCTCTCTCCCTCTCTTTCTTTGCTCTTCACACTGCTGAGTAAACACACATATCTCCACAGCGTAAGGGGATCCATCGGATCATGTTTATGATTGATAAACCTTGCCCTGGCCCTCCGTGGAAATGTCATCCCACAGACACATACACACCTGCACATGCACACACACTCAGGCATGACCTGGTGTAAGTTTGGCAAATTAAGCCAAGGCTAATGGTCGCTCTTTATCTCAACTTAATATGAACTCAGATTTCAGTTGGAGAAACATCACCTTTGTGTTTAGCAATGCTAACTTCAATGAGGCCAGAAAACGTCCAGTATTTCAACCACAGACATATCTATTATTTTAAGATTTAAATCTCAGTATTCTGTGAACTGATAGAGCTCCACCAGTTTATATTAACTATGATATATCGTGATCATTTTTCCAATTAATAATATTTAAAACAAATATGACATGTTGAAACGCCACGTCTTGGGTTTGGTTTAAGGACCACTTTGCCAAACAAGATATCAAACACAGTTCAAGGTTCCAAAAATATTGTTTCTTATCCAGTGCAGCCGACCATTAAAGATCCAAAATCATTGTAATTGTTGTAATATCTGCTGCATTAAATTATATTTATAACACTATCAAGTTGGATAAGCTCTTGCAAAGCACTTCCTTTTAACTCATGTGAGATTTAGATGAGTAGCACTTGCATACAATAAGACATATTATAGTCAATAATTAACTCCCAAAACTAAGACAGGGAACATGTTCATTTTAACCATGATAAATAAGCATTAGAATAAAACAATTCCAATAAACTCTAACAAGAACTGAAGCAGCAAGGGAGCTGGTCACCAAGCAGTCACATCCCCTCACACCTGCCACATCAACTGGCCCAAATCCGCAGCATACTAGAAGTCATCTGACCAGCGGTCTGGTGGGCCACTTCCCCTCAGTGGACCTTACTTCACACAGTGTGGCTCAGATATCAGCAAAACCCCAAACAGTAACACTACACTGCCCATCATAACAACTACAACCACACACAAACACTCCTCCGACAAAATGAGGGGAAAGGGCAGGGGGGGGAATTCACAGGAACAACCTGATCACTTTGAAGAAACACTTTAAACTGACTTTTTAATAATAGTGAAATATAGTTACAAGAGGCCAGATGTTTGACATCTCTTAAAGCAAGACATGACAGACGTGCTACTACTTAAAAAGTCCTTACTACGGTGTAATGCCACATATCTATTCCTGGTTTAACTGCTCCAAAAGCATTTTTGAATTCATTCCTGTGATTGGCTAATGCTTGATATCCTCCATGCAAACACCAAATAACATATAATGTATGAGAATATTTCCCCCCTGTAGATCAATTGAGAATTCTGTTTATAAACTTCACTCTTGAATGTAACTGTTCTTAACAGTGCTCTTCTATGCTCCGCTAATTTGATCTACCTTAACTGGTTCTATTTATTTTACTTTGTTTAATGTATTTGTTCAGTTTAAATTGTACTCCTGATGGTAAGGAAATATCACACTCCCCCACCGATTCCTCCAGAATTAAAAGAAGGTTGAATTCATTTTATGAATTCTGAAATTAGAAGTGGAAGAAGATGGGAAACTTTAATATTAAGAGGAAGAAAATGAAGGGACTTGTTTTCATTTTGAAAGGTTATGAACTTGTTTTCTCATTCCTACAGGTTAGTAGAAATTCCCTCATGTGCCCACTGCAAAACAAAAAATCCAAAGCAAACATTTTTCCTATGATGTTGCCGTTTGTGCACAAAACACAAGCTTCAGGCATTTCACACCACAGCTTGTCCTCAAGATGGGTTTATGAATGAAATTCAACAAATAAACAAAGTGAAGAGAATAACTCAAGTACCAATTTATGTGTTTAACTATTTTAGAAGAACCTGAAGTGGGGCTGCACAATTAAACTATTTCATCCCAATCACAATATAAACTTTGGCAATTAAAACATTGCAAAAGTCTAAATTTGTTGCAATTGAAATACCATTTTTTTTAAGTAAACAAGAAATGCTTTCTTAATTAGCATGCATATATTTGACTTTTTGGATTGAGGCCTGGGTATTTTTAACCTTTATTTAACCTGTTCAAAAAAGCGCACTGAGAATTAAAAAAAATCTTTTTCAGGAGTGTCTTAGCCAATATTCTCCACTCACTGCAGGACACTGCCGCGTTTAATAACAGTATACGAACATTTACATCTTCTACTTGGATATTTAAAGCAGCCTGACAATCAATAGAACCATAGTGATGATGAAACCTTCACCATCTTGCCAGAATCTGGAAACAACTCTCAGAGTAAACTTTGCCTGACGCATTGTCCACTCAGGACAGATCCATATTAACTCTTTGATAACCAGCTTTTACTAATATGGAGAGTGCCGTCCATTAGAAGAGCTCACATTTGCAATTACCTCACAAATTGAACAATACTCTGCGGGCCATTAAACTGGCAGCCCATGATGATGTATGTGTGGCTGGCCAGAGACTGCATTTGAGCAAATCCAATGACAGACCACTTGAAATAAAGTGTTTAATTAAGCATTGTAAACCTCAGCTGGCAGCCTGCAGGAGCTGCAGGACGGCATTTGAATACACTCGCACAAACTAGCCCAGTGACACACTTTCACATCCTCACACAGGGGAACGCCACTGACTCAGGCTGTCACGCTGAGTCCTGCTGCAAAACACACACACACACACACACACACACACACACACACACACACACACACACACACACACACACACACACAGATGCACAATGAACTACTTACACACTCATACACACAGCAAAAGGCTCGAACACTCACTACACTCTCTCGCTAGGGGTGAGTCAAGGCATTCCTGCATCCAGCCGAGCCACGGGTAAGGGGGGGAGGGGAACAAATAGTGGAGGGAGGGTGTGTGTGTCTATAACCATGTAGCCCAAGTCACAAGATGGAGATGGGACACCTTGGAGTAGAGTGACAGCAGTCATATCTGAGCCACTTGCTCCATCATGACAAGGAGATCTGCACTGCAACTCACCAGAGCCAAAAGGGTAAAGGTGGGAGGGCCGGCCTGTCAAACACAATACTCGCTGACGTTTGATTATTTAAGCTGCCATTCAAGTTTTCTGGAGCAACACGTCCCTTCATAAATAACTGAGCAGGAACACTGGAGTGCCCTCATGGAACAGGACAGAGGATGCCTGTACTCACACAACCCCTGAGCCAATGTTGCTGGTGACAAATCTATTTATAGCTCTAATAGTAGTGATGCCAAGTGATGAAGTAAAAAGTGCATCAGTCCATACTGGAGGGCGCTCCTCTGTGTAGACAGAAAAAAACAATAAAACAGTACATAAAGTCTCTACTCTTCCAATCAACAAAACCAAGTCTGTTTCTCATGCAAGTGTATTTTTGCACGTTCTATTTCCAAACACCAAGTCTGTATCTCTCCCTCTCTCTGCCTCTGTAACCTTTTGAGACTTATGTGCACCATACTTGGAAGCATGGCATGGAAAGTTAACTATGGTGAGAGTTAAAAGGGAGCATAATTACATTTTATATGTGTGGACTGATTACCAAAACAAAACAAAAAACTTTTGACCCCTAATGGAGCTTTTTCAGATATCTGTAATTTTCCACTAAGTGTTGACAGAAGCTGGAAATTCTGACCCTCTCTACGGGCTATTGAAGTAACATTCTTTCATGAGTGCTCAACTGATGACACCCAACTCTTTCTTCTTGTTCTTCTTCACCACCGTTGTCCCTGAACTATTTGTTCTGATGTATTAAACCACAGAGCTTAAAGATCTAAGAAACAGCTACTTGTCTCCCAGCCCCCTGCTGTGTTCATGGGTGTCACACTGGCTCAGGATGGGTGCAAAGAAATGCACCCCCTACATGGCTGGGTTAGCATCACTGCTCAATGGGACCACATTTTTTGTTTGTTTTTTTTTACTTCTATTTGGATGCTAATAGAGATCAGGCACTGTGTCTCCTTCTCATGTCAACTTGTCTTCACATTTACACTCTCAGAAACAGACAAATTAGATTTAACACAAGTGAGGTAACACCCTAAACACACGAAAACCCAAACAAATCATGGCGGGCCACCCAAGTTATGCAGACACACTATACCAACGTCTGTGCTCAGGTTGAGAAGATGCAAAGGAGAGGCCTCAATGACCAGCAGGTAAAATGATAAATTGAGCAGAGGCTAATCTAAATATTTCCTTCATTGACATACACACTCACGGGCCACTTTATTAGGTACAGCTGTTCAACTGCTCCTTAATGCAAATATCTTATCAGCCAATCACATGACAGCATCTCAATGCATTTTAGGCATGTAGACATGGTCAAGACAATCTGCTGAAATTCAAACTGAGCACCAGAATGGGGAAGAAAGATGATTTTGGTGACTTTGAACGTGGCATGGTTGTTGGTGCCAGACGGGCTAGTCTGAGTATTTCAGCAACTGGTAATCTACTAGGATTTTCACACACAACCATCTCAAGGGTTTTCAGAGAATGGTCAGAAAAAGAGAAAATGTCTAGTGAGCAGCCGTTCCCTGGGTGACAATGCCTTGTTGATGCCAGAAGTCAGAGGAGAATGGCCAGACTGGTTTGTGCTGAAAGAAGGGCAAAAATAACCACTTGTTACAACCCTGGTATGCAGACGAGCAACAACACGTCCAGTATTGTTGCTGACCATGTCCATCCATTTATGATCACAGTGTACCCATCTTCTGATGGCTACTTCCAGCAGGATAACGCGTCATGTCGCAAAGCTCTTATCATCTTAAACTGGATTTTTGAACATGACAATGAGCTCACTTTACTCAAATGGCCTCCACAGTCACCAGATCTCAATCCAATAGAGCACCTTTGGGATGTGGTGGGTCGGAAGATTCGTCCCATGGATATGCAGCCGACAACTCTGCAGCAACTGTGTGATGCTATCATGTTAACATGGACTAAAATCTCTGAGGAATGTTTCCAGCACCTTGTGGAATCTATGCCACGAAGAATTAAGGCAGTTCTGAAGGCAAAAGGGGGTCCAACCCGGTACTATTAAGGTGTAACTAATAAAGTGGCCGATGAGTGTATATAATCAGGGGAGCCATTTTTACAGATTTTGGCTATGTAAGCCACACTTTTGTCCTAGTTTCAACAAAGAAAATTTATAGAACTTATTGCATTTTTCCCCAACTTTTTTTAACAATATATTTATTTTTAGAAGTTCAGAGACAATATTATGGAATAGGCCAAATCATTGTTATAATCGGGATTTATCTTTTAGAGACATTTCTCTGACAGGCCTTATACTGCTGTTCATCACAAAGTAACAGCATTTTATGTACTAAGCGATAAAAACGAACACAGCCCTCATTTACCCTGATTATACAAGCATTTCTATTTTTATAATGGCAAAAAGCAGCTTTGATTCTGGCTGTTATTTACAGAGTATTAAGATTTCCTTGGATCCGATGAGATAACTTTATAATGTACTTGCATTTATGAACCACAAAACTCATCACTGTAGAAAAGACATTAAAGCTACACATGTTTCAAACAAACGTACAGTTAAAGCGTGAAGAGTTTCTATATTCTAGGGAACTCCCACTAATAAGAAGAGTCTAACAGATTTACAAAATTAAAAACAATGAATTACTTCACTTGTATCTTTTTATTTTCTATATTTTCTTTTCACTGTTTTAAATAAACGTTTAGGCAGTTTCTTAAAGCCTCCAAAAATAGAAAGTAAGATGATAAGATCGGATTTTAGCAGCTGAGATTCAGGTGAGTTTTAAGGCTAACTTTAAGACTTTCCATATGATAACAGATTACAGCTGTATGTTTACTGAACATGGGCTCTGGAGATGAAATAGGCATATACATTTTATTCATAGTGAGTAATGTAAATAGCAGAACGGCTGATCTTTTATATTTTGTTGCTTTATATGACGTCCTTCAAACAAGCAAATGTTCAGTCTGCTTCAGGTTGTTCATGCGCAGCGACGCCTCACCACCAAATGCAAAATGGCCACATGGTCGTAGTAACCTTCAGCTCTGGTCTTTGGATTCATCTTCTGCTTTCTGCCTGTCTGACCTGAAGTCTGAAGCGACACGCACCGAGTGTCTGCCCTTGTTACCAAACAAATCATAGAGCTTCATCAGAGGAGGTGGTCGTTGCGCAGAATAAATGAGATTTTGCGTAATAGTGTTCAGCCAGTGACGGACAGCTTTAGCTAGCACATGGTCCTCAGCTAATATAGAAGTAGAAGGTACACGTCGGAGAAATACATCCTTATTACGTTTATCCTCAGAGAATAAGTGGTAATATGCCTAAAAGAAAACCCACGATTTTTGTTTGAATAACATAGTCATATTTTAAACATTTTAAGACATTTTTGTAACCCTCCAGTCAGAAAACACTGCTTTAGAAGAGGATAAACTGGGTTACAGAGAGCACACTTTGTACTGAGTATGGGCTTTCCCTTTTGAAACAATACACTTGCTACACAAAATGTACAATACACAAATTATTAAGAAAAAAACTTACTCTCTCCATGCGTGGACCAGATGCAGATGGTGGAGACAGACAGCATCAGACCCCAAAACAAGGTCGGTGTTTCAGATCTCATGTTCTTTAACATTATTTGTCTTCCAAAAAACCTTAGGCTAAATGCAGAGACTAGTAGCCTACACAGCTTTTTTTTTTAAAGAAACCTTTAAAAAGGAGAAAAGGGGGGAAACAAATGTAGCCCAAAATGCTACTCTGTGGTAGCCTACAAATGCGTTGTTTGCTATTGTAGGATGATTGGCTCTATAAAAAATAAAAATAATAAAGCCTACGTATTATTAAATGTGTAGGCTATAAATCGTAAGAACAGAGAATTCCAAAAACAAAAATGCTAAAACAGTCTGCTATTTTTGCCAATCACAAGATACTTTGATGTCGGTCGGTATGGCACACAAGCCAGTGATTTCTCCGGATAAATGATGGTAATCCCCATCTTCAGTCTCCATCTCTTGAAAACAGCAGTGCGCCTACAGTGCTATCAGGCCCGGTGTTTTCAACAATAAATGTGAAGATTAAAATGTATTTTTAGCAGCCTTTTACCAGCATTATAAATTAACGCCAGTGTCGCTCGTGTGAATGCCTGTGTGTGAGGGGAGGAGAGGGTCTGAAAACGCGTCCAGATCCACAGGGGTGGTGGCTGGGAGGCTGAAAATGAATGAAAACCCCCTTTTCGCTTATGCCATTCAACTAGCAAAGGCTCTCGATCCCCGGCGGTGAGAAGTCGTTTTAAAACCGATTTTCAAGCTCCTCTTGCTTGGACTTAGCTCCGCCGTCAATCTGGATTTGCAGCTGAAAGAAAACACCAGACTTGTGCCACGCAGGAGAATGGGTCTCCAGCTCTCTCCAGCTAGACGACCTCGGCTGGGTGGGAGAGAGAATAAACCCAAGAAGTTGTCCCTTTGTACGACTGTTTCTTCTTTTGAATTTATCCTCTTTCAACGAGAGAGTACAAAAGCTCCCTTCGCGTGTATATCCAGGGGCCGATATCCAAGCGGTTCGCCCTCGGTAGCAGCAGCAGGCTGTGGGTCTCCGCTCCTCCGTGGAATCTCTGCTGTAAACAAGAGTCGGCTTCTCTCACTCAGAAACACATAGTGCTACGGATAAGGTGGCCGGGGTAGGACGAAAACACGGAGTGGATTTGAACCCTTGCGTTCCCAAATCCAATTGGCAGTGTCAGTTAGACCGTGCAAACACTGGGTACCTCTGGTTGCCCGTGATTAAGGACATGCTGGACTAGCTATTCCCCACGAATTCCAGGCCTTAATAATGTAGCCTATGAGTAGCCTATCCCTCCATTTAGTCAATTAAATCTATTTTCTATAGGATACTGCGAGGAGGGCCTGGATGGATCCCGTTTCTGAACATCATAGGTTTCTTTTTACGTCTAACTGGTTGTAACAAACAATTTGATTGGACTAGAGACATTCCATGGGCTCGAGACTCACAACAAGGTGTATCACTCCGCGCAGGTGATCGGAACACCGTTAGTTAGGATAAAGCCAACTTGTTTTTTTTGTGTAGTTCGAGCTCTTACCTCGGAAAAACTCATGCCAACAAATAAACTGTCAACAGACCCTTGTTTCAATAGTTGCACGACATATGAAAACATGATTTGTAATTTCAAAGTTTGTCTTAAAGTAGCATGTAGCTAGACGTACACAACTCACAAAATGTTTGTGTCGTAGCCTAACGTTGAAGTTTCAAGTTGCTACTTGTGTTGGTAGAGCGAATTATGTAAAGTATTACCTGGTGTAGCTTATTTGTGTTTTCTTCTTTATGCAGCATGTAGCCTAAAACTATTGTAAAAACTATCATACTTAAGGTCGTGCTGTTGTATTTAATATCAGCACTGCTTTGGATATCTGCTGATATTCAGTAGCCTACGAAGTACGGAGCCCCTGAAGTCCCAAAAAGTAAAACAATAGCCTGTATAATATTATATTATAATATAATACAATATCTTGTGCGCACAAGATAATTATTTTTACTTTTTGGGACTTTAGGGGTTCCGCAACAAAGCTATTCCTCAGTAGGCCTATTTGGTAGTTCTTAATAAGGTTGTCTGTGAGTTAACATGTGGTTCTCAACCTGAACCACCTTTTTTTAATACATATTTTCATATTTGATCTTCTTTATTATTGTTAATGGTTGTTTTAGTGGTTTTTAAATCTCTTCTTTTAATGTCTTGTGTGAAGCACTTTGAATTGCCTTGTTGCTGAAATGTGCTGAAATAAACTGCCATGACAAAAGGTTGCAAAATGATTGTCTTGGACCCAAACACAATTTGGGAACATGAGATAGGCAATTATTTTTCTAAAATTAATTGTAACACTTTACACTAATAAAAACAAACGCCCTTCATTGTCCTGCTACAGAAAAATTGTATCTCCAACATATAAGTTGTGTATCATTGTGAAATGAGATGCAGGGTGGCATATAACACCACACTGACACCCTGAGGGGTCTCTATCAGACATTGCTTACAGGTTACCAGGCATTGTTTCAAACAGTATTGTCATCTGTGTTTCAAAATGGACAACTGCCCAACAAGATGATTTTGTCTTTAAGAAAATACCTGTAAGTATAAGATTTGGGTATTTCTTAAAATGTCTATTAAATGCAGTTAATTGTCAGCAGATGTGTGTGTTTTTTCAGTGCATCATTAACTGACATACACTAATGCATTTATTACTATTCAAGTATTGGAATACAGTTTGTTTATCCTGACTCTTTTTAGAAAATAATGGGAGCAGTAGCTTCTTGTCTTACAAAATTTCCTGGGGACAACTAGGAGGTTAGCAGTTTTTTTGTCAGTCGAACATGGGGAGATAGCACACTATGTCCTGCACTAACCATGTTAGACGAGGTACAATCTAACTTTGTTGGTTAATGCAACAACTGTATGCTGTGCTGTGTGGGATTCATTTCTTCCGAGACTGTCAACCTTTGACTGAATAACTTTGTGTCTCGGGGTGCTTTAAGGACTATTTAATTTTTTACAATGTCTGACAGTTTTGATGCTAGGAATTTTGACTTGCCTTGTTATACACATACAATGTAACTCATCATCTGTGATTTGATATTGTTAAACTACTCTTTAACTCTGGTTGTTGACAGCTTAATATCTTACACACCATCAAAGTTGTTTGGAGTAATGTTAAGGATTAATCATGGCTTCATGAACACAGTTATATTTCTTGTGTAAACATGTGTCAATTCTAATGCAAACTTTGAATGGGATTGGCAACATTGCTTTAAACAACATTGTTTAAGTCACTTTTCAAAGTTGTTGAGTTTTTTTTGTTGAAAATCTTCTTTGGGTATGATTTTCTAATCTATTTTGAAGTTAACAAAATAGACTTACATACTGACTTTTAGACTGTGCATTGGCACAAAGTGTTTAATAGACTATTTGGGTTTAGTAAAAAAAAGAAAAAAAGAAAAGGCACTCAATTGAAGATTAATCCTTGGAAACGGCTCGATCCTCACTGTAGTTAATGAGAAAAGAGAGGACAGCAACAACTGAGTAATTACATTTTATTTTGAAATGTTATACTAGTCTTTATTTTTTCTTATAGTCTATCTGGTTCCCAAGATACACATTTGACAGTATTCTGTAAATATCCTGTAATTCTGTAATAATCAGTTATTTCACAACAAATGGGAACATTAGTCCAACTTTAAATAACCCTTGAATCTCTGTAGTAGGCCTAGCCTATTAAGAGCAAATTATTTACATCCAAATACCATTATAACAGCCTCAGATTTGATCTTTCCTGGGGTTTTAAAACTCTGGTTGTTTTGTTTGAAATATAAATAACACATTACATCAACTAAACAAGAAAGTCGTCCCTGTAGTGATTTTATTTTTTTCGTTTGTGTTTCACTTATTTGATTACTTGCTTATGGGTCAAAACCATAGACTGTAAATATTACAAAGCAGGACTTCTTTCAAACCTTCTGTACCGTCATGTCTATTTTGTGCACCGGAGCTGTACCATAGGTTACACTGCATACGACCGTCACAGGTCCACAATAAAACCTGACATGGAGCCTCATTCCGGAAAGGAGTTGCTGCCAGCTTTGCGTTCATCCATCCCACACATACAACAGTAGCAGCTCAATACAATGTGCGGGGGCGTCGCTGTTCATCGCGATTCCGTTTGATCCTCTGTAAGGAATCACCTCGGATACAGGTGCGTAAAGCGCAACTAAAACGTGAATTGTTTCCTGCATTTTAGATGTTTTTCTTCGGACTACAAATTGTCCACAAAATTACTTCTGTAAATTATTGCGTTAGATTGTCCACAGTATTATCGTGGGAACGACAATTTAGTTTTAAAGTAATTCAATTCATAAGATCATTGGGGTTTGTGAGCATGATATAAGAATATATATCAGTAAACAGATTTACCCAAACGAAATCCCCAGAATACTCCCATCCACGACATCGACGATATTAATTAATTTAAAACGATTCTAGTGAATTTCAGACGATTCCTGATCACCATGTAAATGACACAATTCGAATTGTATATGCTTAATAAGGAAACTCTGATGTATACACACTTTGTGTAATGATATATCTGCTTTTAAGATGAGTGCGTGGTGAACAAAAACAAGTCTTGATTCATGCAATGCATCCACTTTGTAATATTTCCACGGAGGAGTGAGGCAATGAATACTAGCTTATTTTTTTAGGAGCTCGAACTGCCTCAGTACACCATCCCGATATTCAGTCTGGTTCAGGCTGTTTAGGTGCTTCAGTGTTCATGTATCGCCCTCTGCTGCCAAAAAGGAGGCATTGCAGTTTAAGCAGAGAAGCCCAGTGAGCCGGCTCAAATTTGGCTATAAAAAGGGGAATTCAGTTTTAAAATGGGTTCATATACCAACAAGACAATGACCCCAAGCATACTTCAAAGCTGTGCAGAGACTATTTGACCAAGAAAAAGGAATCTGGAGTACTGGAACAAATTTGGGATTTGGTAGATTCAAAGATTGATCGCACAAAAGTTTCATCTATAGCAAGTCTGTGGGAACAGCTAGAAACTATTTGGAACTCAATAACAAAAGAGATTGTCGAAAAGTACATGCAAACAATGCCTGCAAGAATGCAAGCTGTTATCAAGGCCAAAGGAGGCCATACAAAATCTAAAATGTTTTGGTTATTATGTGTGAAAAAGGACTATTTAGTTGTTTCACTTTGTTATTTGCCAAATAAATATTACAATTTTTAGTTTTCAACAAGTTTTTGAAAGATTTCTAAAATATTTATGTTTTCTTGTTTTTATGACAAGTGGTCTAATACATTTGTTAAGCACTGTACATTTCATATGTACGTTTTAAAAAGATATGGTTCTCTATCATTTATGCAGCTATTAGTTTTTAAAATATGCAGGGTTTAGGGTGGCATTCTTTCTCTCTTTGGCAAACAAATGAACACTAAAGAATTCCATCTGATCCAAGGATAACACAGAGTTTGTTTCATTTTTTTATGAACACTTGCAATCACAAAACAACAAAAAATAGTTATTCTAGTAAATCTATGTCTTGATTGACCTTCAACAATGTTACCGTTAAAACTTAATAAAATAATGGTAAACACTTTAACTGGCAGCTTTTTGTTAATAAGGAAAACACTTCCTCAGAGTCTCAAGAATTGCATTGCTCTGTCCCCTTAGAGCTTAATATATGCAGAGAGGCAAAGGTGCTGCTTAAGAAAGTACGACAATAGTCAATGATTAACAATTAAATAACATCAAGTGGGTTGAGCTTAAGGTACTGAAAAGGTCTGAGTGAATCGACTACATAAAGAAACATTGAAAATGTTTGTGTGAACCATGATTGGAGATTTAGGAGAAAAGGGTTCATTTACCAGGATAAGGACTTAGTGGAAAATTTAATTCTGACATCAAGATCAGAATTTGAGGTTTTTAAGGTGGTCTTAATCCTGTTCTGTTCGAAAGAGGTACGACCACTGTGCCTCAACTTCCTACTTGAATAACTCTTAACATACTGCTGGTCAGTGATTGGTGCATATAAAGCATATAATTCAGTTTTAATGTGCGGAGAATACAGTACACGTAGGAGTGTGCGTAAATAGTCTGTGCAGAGAAGAAGGTTGGTAGGAATTTGCATAAAAAGGAGTTTGTGTATACTTTGGCTGAGGTTGTACTTAAGTTAACACTATAGTTTTGTATTAAGGATAATGTTCTTTTCCTCCAAAGGAACAGGGACCTTGCCCATCTCTGCCTCTTTTTTCTCCTCAAACACCCTCAGTATATCCCAGGACCGAGGAATATACTGGTGACAGAAGGCTAGCCCTACCAGCCAGGACACTGTAACAATACATATCACAGAGGAAACCATGGCCAGAGTCCTGTAGGGGAAGTACTGTGTGATAACACCATCCTCCTCTCTCCAGCCAGGGTACAGGAGGAGAGGAGGGATCCCAAGCACTGGCTCCCCGCTCAGCCCACGCAGCAGCAGTCCCACTAGATAACCACTGATAGCACCGTAGCTGTTAGCGTAGCTAACGTGCAGTACGCAAATGAGCTGCGGGAGGACTATACAGTACAGGAGGTCTCCGCTCAGCAGCCACAAGGAGAACACGCTGTCGTCACCAAAGGCCAGGCCTGTTCCTGCCAGGCCGACCAGCAGCACACTAACACGGATCACCCGCTGCAGCTCCAACTCTGATGCCTGTAAGGAAAACGATGAAGAGGGCAATAAAAACTGAGTTATTGTGAATAATGCTGAACTAAACACACACACACTCAGGCACAAACACACACACCTGCTTCCTCAAAGTCGTCTTGTATATGTTTTGCGTAAACATAGATGCTGAGGACAGCAGCACAGAGTCCATGGAGGACATTACTGCTGCAGCCACAGAACCAATGCCTAACACTGACAACCAGTTGGGTGTGAGGTTTTGCAGGGCCAGTGGCAAGATCTTCCCTGCCTCCCCTCGTTCGAAGGGAGGGGGTAGACCATACGCTGTCTGGTTCCAGTCTTAGAAGAAAGGAGAGAAAGAGAGGGGAGGAGGTATAGAGGTAGAGAAAGAGATAGACAGGGTCGAAAGGAAAAGAAATAATGGGGGGAGAAAAAGCTTTTAAGATCATGGTGATGGCATAAAGATAAATTAATAAATAAATTGAGCACTTGGGAGCAGGAGGCTGGATGTTTGAAACTGGTTAATGTCCCACTCAAATCAGTATGACATGCTAACCATAACCACACACGCATACATATGCAAACAAGACTAAATCTGTCCACTGTTCATCTGGTACCTTACTGTGAGAACATGTCAGCTATTTAAAAAAAAAAATACAACATGTGCACAGCTGACAGTTGTGTACCTGCAGAAGCAGCCACCACTCCAATGACAACAGAGGGGATTCCCATGATAAAAACTGTCCCTGCAGCAGCAAAACAGGTGACCTGAGCCTGAGCTGAGGATGACGCAGAGAGGATCCTCTGGTAAAGAGCCTGATACGCAAGTCCCCCTAAAGCCTGCAAGAGACACATGGATGCAAAAAAAGACAAGATTTATAAGCTAGCAACTTGAGTATGCAGTTTTCCCAAAAGACAATCCTAACAGTAGAGGGATGTGCAGGGTTTATGGAATCTGGAGTTGAATATAATTTGGCTATTAAGTGCCGTTCTTGTCTAAATATTTCCCTATTCTCTATGAGCAATAATGGGCTTTGGTTACATACACATAGCATGTGACGTTAGGCTACATTTTATCCAGAAATGTTAATGACTACAAAGCTTCAGTGATGATCAACAGGTTTTCAAGCATGGAGAAAAATTAACTTTTTTGTTTGCATTTGTGAAATTGGTACAGCCATGGGTGTGTTACTTCCATCACCTAACTCAGCATCTAACACAGTGACAAAAAAAATTGTGAAATCTAACCAATAAAAGCATCTCATCCGCCCATTTTCCTGCATCTGCCAGCTCCAGCTCTCCTAACCAGGATTGTCCATTGGACTGGTTGAGGTGGGCTTGGCTTTGTGAGAGGTCTGTTACTGCAGGACTTAGCAGCAAAAAAGGAATACAGAGCCACTGAAATGGAGACAAAAAACAGCTGTTAGAGCAAAACTGAGCAGAAGTAATGTTGTCTGCTTGATTGCTTCAACACTATTTCTATTTTATTGTTAATGTATTAATCTGTCTGATTCAGGTCGTCTTATTACTGTTGACTTCACTTTATCATCCTCCTACTCTCGTCTCTGACTCTTCCTATTATATGCTTCCTTTTCTTCGTTTCTTACCAGGCTGACAAAGACGAAGGAAAGCTGGATGATATCTGTGTATGCAACCGAGTAGAGCCCCCCTAAAAATGTGTATACGATAGAGACTGCTGCTGAGATAATGATGGAGAGGGCAGACGACAGCCCAAGAATTACGCTCATAGTTCCACCTAGAATTGAAAGAACATTAAAGGGGAGAAATTAGATGGAATATTTAGTATTATAGTGCGTATCTTAAGCTGGACTATAAAGACTAAGGTACTACACATTACTCACCCAGAGCAGCAAGGATGCAGGCCACCCACAAAATATCACTGACCAAAGCAGGAAGCAGCAGTGTTGCAGTGAACATGTTGCCATAGCGATGTTGAAATGGGTCCAACATGGTGACGTAGCTCTTCGACCTCATTGGTTTTGCGAAAAACAATCCTCCTTAAGAAGAAAAAGGGACAAAAATGACATACATTTGAGTTTAACATTGAAAAGATGTTATCTAATTTAAAGTTTGATTTAAAGAGTTTAAATGATTCACTAATTATTCTTTCAGAAGAAACTATAAAGAAATATTTGACAACTTTGATAATTGATGAATAATCTTTACAACAAAAACATTTAAAGCCAAAGTTGCAGCTTAAAGCTCCTTTGAGGAGCTTCTAGCTTAGTGTGGATGTTTTTGGGCCCTCAGTGGACAAAGCAGTACGTCTTCAGTCTAGGCTGATCATGTCCTGTACATGTGCAAAAAATCTTGGTGTCTGGTTTGACAGCAACTTAAATTTTGAGCAGCACACAAAAAAGCTTGTAAATATTTAAAAAATTCGATCAATTTTAACTGTTAAAGACACAGAGACAATTGTACATGCTTTTATCTCATCACGTCTTGACTACTGTAACAGCCTCTTTACTTGCCTGAACCAAAAAACTATAGATCGACTCCGGCTGGTACAGAACTCAGCTGCCAGGCTTTTAACCAGAACCAGAAAGCATGACCACATCACTCCTGTTTTAGCATCCTTACACTGGCTCCCTGTGTGTTTTAGAATTGATTTTAAGATTTTACTGATTACTTTTAAAGCTCTCCATGGCTGTTTCTCCCAGCTATTTATCAGACCTTTTACTACAATACGAACCCACTAGCAAATTGAGATCCTCGGGCAGAGGTCTTCTGGTAGTTCCAAACTCAAAACTCAAAACTAAAGGGGATAGAGCGTTTGCCGTGAGGGCTCCAAAACTATGGAATCGTTTGTCTTTTACGGTTCTTTTAAATGGATTTTGTATCTAAAAGTTCATCTTGCCTTGTTTATTACTGCATGACCTGCCATTTGTTTTTGCTGTCCTTGTAAAGCACTTTGTAACTTGTTTTTGAGAAGTGTTCTATAAATAAAGATTATTATTATTATTATTATATTATTATTATTATTTGTAGGTAGTGCTTTCAGCCAAAAATGTCATCCTGCAATCTTTTAACAGTCAAAACGTATCACTCACTGTGGATCTTTGCCAAGGAAACTGTAAACAAGTCTGTTACTCCAGTGTGCCGTAAGGCACTTCGTCGGTCACCTACCCCTTAGCGATATATAACAAATATAACATGCCAAACTCGGAATGCACGTTCAGCCTGTGGAGGGATGGTTCATATGAGATAGCTGTCATTGTTTGTCTTTGTTCACAGAGACTCCAGACTGCAGTGGATTTAATAGAGCAACACAAGTTTTCATGATTCACTTTCCCGGTTTCATTTTGCGTTTGCACCTCTGTCCATATAGGCTTAAATATGAAAACTGTACTCTGTTTAATAATCCAATTATTATAATTAACTGTTTTTTCAAGGGCAAAAATAAATATACTGGGGACCGATTTGATTTCCATGGGACTCACTCAAATCACCACCTGTGGGATCAGCATCACTGTTACAGACCAAATAAAGTGGGACATTCCGAAATGATCTGTAAGTGTGGATATGAACTGTGAATGTCTGTAGGTAGTCAGAAATGAGACAAATAAGGCTGTTTAACAAAAAAACTGACTGCTGCCCATCTTCATCAGCTAGTATCTTGATCTCCACTCTATGCCCTACATCTGTGTCTGTGAATCATTATTAGTCATGGCTCATGACTAATACGGAGACTAGCAGTTTCTGCTGCTAATGCTACAATGATTGTGCAAGTCATTGTGCCATTTCTCTCCTTCACATGGCAAACACGGCATTATTACTAAAACCACAAATTCAATAAATGAAAACTTTTTGCTATTCATATGGATAATTCTGCACCTTAGACTTTATATTGTGTTTAAAGAAAAAATAATCAGCATTTTTGAGTACTGTTATTAGTGCTGTAAATGTTAACGTGTTCATCCTGATGCAGTTAAGGTCAGAAATTAATGCAATACGTTTTTTCAATCGCATTGAGCACATGCCTTTTTGTCCCTTTCGGCGCACTGTAGTAAAAACCACCAGTGATGGAAAATGACGCCACTGCGGTTTTGAGACGCTCATTTTTGTATAAAAAAACCTCCAAAACGGTTTAGTTGACAAGTCAAAAGTAATATGCACTTTCTGTCAAATGGAATTAAAATGTCCCCAAAGTACTTCAAGTTTCAGCTACCACCTGCCAGATAAGCATATAGGTGCAGCTAATCAGACTGATGTCAGTGGGGAACCGTAATACCAAAGCAGGTGTAGTGCTGAGAGCTGCATGCACCTCGTGACGAGTAATAATCTTTAAAGAAAAACATTTTCAGTACTATTACATCATCATACTGTTTGTCTGGCTGCAGAGAGATGTTGAAGGCACTACTGGTTCAGTAAAAGTTATTTTAGTCCTGATTTATCTGCCTGAAACGTGCCATTTTGAGTCAGAATTTCTGGAAAACTGATGCTGAAGATTCTGCACATGTACTTCTTCTATGTGAGTGAATAGACTCAGGACCTGCCCGGGATTGGCCCTTTCTATGAATAATAAGAAAGGCTCATTACCAAGAAAGTTCCATTGAAATTATGGACAATTATTTGTGTCTTAACAAAGTTGGTGGTAACTACTGCACAGTTCATTTAAACAGGGTTCACATGGTTTCAGGGATGTCGACACCTTCATGTAGGGTCAAACTTTTTTCAGACATATGGACATAGTCTTGACAACATGGGACTGGCTGATCTTGTTTGCTCACTCAAAGGAGTATGCAGAGTAAAGAATGATGAAAGTGGTATCCAATTAGACACATCTGAACTTAACAATACATTGGAAATATAGCTGTCTTGTCCCCTTCTAGCTCATCATCTCTCTGGGGAGAGCATTGAACTAGGTCAGCATGAGAGCGGGTATTGGAGGAGAGAGGAAGAGTTGACAGCTCCTCTCCACAATCAGACTAATAACAGCAAATTGCACTAAGCTGCAAAGCTTAATGTGCAGGTTTGGGGCTGTAATATCATTACCGTGATATCCTTAGTGAATCAGATCAAACAGAACCCAATCCATTCTTTGTGAATTTTCTTTATTCTGCATCTAGTCCAATGCACAATTGGATTGATAAAGCCGGATAACACACTGAAAGATCAGCAGGTAAGTTGTATGAAAGTGTAACATAATGTGTATCTCTTTAAATGTGCTCTGATGAAGGATTTGTTAGGCTGTAGTTTGCTTTGTAAAAATGCTGCTGTGTAGTTCCTTTTTTCACGCCTACCGGTTATTTATTTGTACTTATTTTTTACCCTTTAATTCATCTATCTTTTAATAAAATATAAAAGACATATTAATGTGTCCCCCATATCACCCACCATTGCCTTAACATACTTTTCAACTGATCTCAATTCTGGCTAAAGCTGTTTGCACACACAGGCCTACTTTCGTCTGCCAGAAATCTGAAATTCTAGATTTCATTTCCGCTTCTCTTTGATTTCGTATCAGTGTTTGACCTCGACCAGGTCATTGCAAGCTCTTTGTGAAAATGACCTGCATTTGTAGTGATCTACGCACTGTAGGTTGTTTCCAAATTACTTTGGGTGTCATCTTGACAAAGCTATTTTTGAAGACAAACAACGCAAAAGTGAAGTATCACATCCTCTGTCGCTTCAGTATAAGAAGCTGAAAACAACAACCCAAAGGTGCTGCTACATACACAAAAAAGAAACAGACATTTTGTTGCAGCTACTTACCCAGAACAAAATTGATAAGATATGCTGGAGGCCCCAACGCCCAGATGAGACCTCGACTAGGAGAATAAACAGCCTCAGCAGTTCCCATAATGTAACCTCCACCAACCCATGTTGCTATAAGACAAGCACAGGAAAGAATCTAGTTCAAACTGTAGCGAGACAGGGAGGATTAGTCAATCACAGTAATGTACACCAATAAAGTACTGAATGACACACAAAAATAATAAATAGTTCTACCTGTCATGGTGAAAACCCCGACCAGGACGTTGATGTTGCGCCCACCCACCATGGCAACTTCGCTCTTGCTGCCGGCACATGTTTTCTCCACTTTTTTGGACTTTCGAGATGCCCAAATCCCAATTACCAGGATGACAATGTAAAAAAACACCACCGCCACCAGTCCAGGGACATCCACTGCCATGATTGTCTAGTGACACAATGCAAAGTCCAAATATTAATATAACTTAAAAAACACAATATGTACTCTTGAGTATATAGCTGTTAAGCTGGAGTCAGACTGACATTTGCTGTCAAACAATCCCCAATGACAGTTAGAACCATTGTCTTGTCTTGCTACCTCCGGGAAACGTTATGTAAAAATGCAAAAAGCCCTTTAAAGCCAACTTTGTCTCAATTTAACCTTGACAAGCTGGGGATGGGCACTGCAGAGTCCTGCCCCACTTATCTGGTATACAGGGATGCTCAACATGGAAAAATATCATGCAGCCAAGGCCAGACTACTACTGGATAATCTTTGGGAATTGTGATAATGGCAACCTTGGTGTTGTTTAGTTTCTTCAGTGAAGAACACATTTCTTTAAGCTTGCCCCACTATCATTGGTGTCAGTATTTTTCCACTAGAACAAAGTGTTTCTCAACCAAGATCTTTTTCCGCTCAGGTAAGGTTAGAGCATGCTTGTGCTGGGGAAAAAACAGTTTTATACATGTATGATAAATTACAGGCAATTGCCTTGTTAATGAATTGTCAGTTTCCTGGAAAATGCTATGCAATCTAGTGCTGATTGTAAGGAATAAGTGTAAAGACTGGTATTTTAGGAAAGAACTACTACATTTAAACAAATTTAAGGAAATCATAGAGGAGCAGTTATCTTTGGAAAATGTTTACCAAATGTAAACAGTTTTAGAATAATGTTTGTATTCTGAGTTTGTGTAACTCTGTTTAGGTTGTTCACGTCTGCTGAGGAAATGAAGACGTGGTATGGCAGTGATTTATTTGATGCTTGTTAGCCTGTTTATTATAAGGCAGATTGTTGAGGACAATGTACTTCCTGGTTATTTAGAGTATAGGTCTGCTAGCTTCAGAATCAGAAACAGAATCAGAAAGACTTTATTAATCTCAGGGGGAAATTTGGTCGTTACAGTTGCTCTAACACACAATAAAGAAGTAGAAAAATAGTTATGTACAATCAAGATATCAACAAAGTAAGAAATGTAAATGAGATATAAAGCAATAAGTACAAGAAATACTGAGGACCATTAGGAATATTTTCCTCACTTGACACTTTCCCATGTATTGTTGGCAGATTGATAGGCAGGTATTTTTTTTAATCCAGAAAAAAAAAATTACATTTATTTGAGGGTGGCTATACACCACTGGAGTTTGTATTAGTAAAATGTGTTATAAATGCTTGTTAGATTAATTTGAAATATTAGTTATAGTTATTATAACGTATATAAAGCAGTATGTTTAACACCAAATGTATTCATGCCCAATTTTTAAGATTTATACCACTTCTATTTTCAGATTAAATATTTAACTAACCCTATACGTACAACCTGTACTCTCCAATCATGTGTAACCATCCTCTCATTTCTCAAGCTGTTGGAGGTGGAGCAGTTTCACTTTAATGAGGTAATATCCTCTACAAAAAAATACATTATATTTTATACCTAAACCTTAATATCTACAGTCTATGACCTAAACACGTATCTAGTAAGTAGCATATATTGCCTTTCCCCTCAGTGTACAGACACAATGTATGCTAACGTTACAGCTCATATTGTCCTCTATTGGGAAAAAAAAAAAGAGTGCGTCCTCTGAAATCACCATACTCACGTTTTTCTCCCTTCAAGTCAAAATGAAACGACTCCAAACCCCGAGGCAGTCTTTACAGATGATATTTGTCTATTAGCTGGATCTGAGAACATGTGTACAGACTGTAACATGTCTGTTTCTAGTTTAATCTCGCTTTCACTGATAGATCACGTTACGACCATTACATGACATTATGCTACTGATTTTAAGAAACACCAGACGCGTCTTAGATTCATAATAATTAAGAGCAAGCCTTCATTACATTATGTTATAGTTATCGATACACGTTATTGAATTATTGTTTTATATTTGTAAACACCTTATGATATAAACGCTCGTCCTCACAGGCTGAAATTACACCGCAGCTGCATGCCACACTAAGCTAGCTTATCTTTTACATCAAGCGTTATAAACCGCAGGAAAAAGCGTAATATTTACACCACCACTGCAATGTACTTATATAAATCCACCTGTTTTGACAATAAAATGAGTATGACGTTTTTAGCCATTAGACACGAAAAGACTGAACATTGAATTGTAAATTGTCATGGTATTTGTTAGCTTACTAACCTTTGTGTAGAGTCGGGGTCTCGTCCGCGCATCTGCTGCTTCCACAGAGAAGCAGTATTGTTAAAGCCTCGGCCGCTCAATTATTCTCTATTGTCTCCTTCTGAAACGTGACACCTGGAGGGGTCGCGTTCAGCGCCGTCAAAACCGAGACTACGTTTTCAAATAGAGGTGTCGGTTACTTTGCTGTCAAATAACGGATTTAAGTCTCTTGGACGTCTCCACTTGATCATATTAGGATCAAGAAATTTAAAGCGTAAAGGCCAAATGATTAGGATGCGATTGTGAAACGTTTCGCATAATTTGATTAAAGCAGCTGGTTCAACATCGTTGCAAACAGTTGTAGTAGCACCGCTTTGTCTTGAACGTAACCTGGAAGAGAGGCTCTAATAAATCACAGCGTTATCTATGGTGCAGGGCATTTACCTGTAACAAGACGCACGTGATTCTCGCTTAAACTTCAAAATGTAGTATCATGCCCACTTTAAAACGTCTTCTGTGACATGTCTTCCACCCACTCTGTTGTAACCAATGTGCGCTTACATGATGCCCGAAAGTTGACACCACCAGCAACACAGACCCGTGTTGTGCAACCATGAAGGCTGTGTGGAGTAGGCTACTTTTCAGACCCTTTCTACGACATAGGGAATAGGGAATAGGGAAAAATGTGCTATTGGCTACCTGCTATCATATAAGGGAGAGATGATGTACACTGAATTTTCACTGTATGTCTGCAATGGGAAGACTTGGTATCAGTGAAACCTTTACCCCAAGCATTAGGGAATACTTTGAACATGATCATACTCCCTGTCTTTTTACATAAATTGTCATAAATGGATCAAATAGCATACAGTTGAAATATGATCCTTACTCTTTCCTTATTGGAAGGCAAAATCAAATTAACCTAGAAGTTTTTACCTTTTTAGGGTGTTTTGAATTACAATGACCAACACGTGCAAGCGCTCGGCAAAGGCTGAGATGACTTACATTAAGAAAAGCATGCAGCAAATTCAGAAACGCTGCAAATTCAAAAGCAAATGCAAATGTCCAAAACAAATGCAACGGCTGAAATGCACTGCAAATGAAACAAAGATACTACAAAAAGCTGACAATGCATTTGCTTTGAATTTGCGTTTCTGAATATGCTGTGCGTTTTTCAGTCGTTTCAGCCATTGCCGAGCGCTTGCACATGTTGGCCACCGTATTGAGGGCACTTAAAAGATGAGAGGATATCTCAGCTGAAGCTGGTGAGGATGGTTTCAATCCTTTTTTCTTTTTTTTTTTACCAAGTCTGAATTTACTACAGAACCCACACTACGTTTCTTACACTTTTCAAGACCTTAATTCAAATATCTTTAAGGGGATTTCCCAATGCAGGACAAAATGGCCATATTGTTCTACTTTGTCATACATCATTTGGTTTCTTATGCTTTTGCCTAACTAGAATAAAGAAAGAGTCCTCTCCTTTGTTTAAAGAAACATATCAAATGCTTCTTTCTACAGAACCTCCTGGTGGTTCACTGGCTAATGTGTATCTTGTAACCTTAACGGCCTGGTTGGAGTCCAGCCTGGAATCTCTTAGCAACAAAGGAGAAAAAAAAACAGCTTCCAATAAAAAACGCTTTATTTAAAGACAAATTGATGTTTATAATGTGGTGTTGTCCTTTTTTTTCGAGCATGCGTGTTGGTTGTGTTAAATTTAGATGTCAGGGTTTGCTTGTGTGAGCTCCTGGTTATTGGCCGATGACAGCGGGTGGTTGAGAAGTAAAAGTCCACTCCCTGCAGGGTCAGAGGTGCACAGTATCCAGTGGTTGCTGTCCTTTTCCGCTTTATGAGAGTCCAAGAATGTGTGAGCTGTAACCTCATACTCTTTACCAAATGTTGTCCTGCAGAGACACAACCGTAACGTACAAATCAACAGTGACGTGACTTTGAGCTGCCACATTGGATGTCTTTATTATTGACTATTGGATGTTTGTTTTGTTTTTTCCTTTAAAATGTATTTAACCAGGAAAACTTCATTGAGATTTGGTATCTCATTTACAAGAGTGTCCTGGCCAAGAGAGGCAGCAGTACATTTAACAAGTGACAGACATAAAGGGGCTGACTGCAACTGCCATTTCTTGACAGAAAATAGATCTTTTTAAATTAAGATCCATCAGGTTTTTGTTTGGTGAGCGTAAACTAGTCACATTTTTACAAGATTCTACTCACACAGAGAAAGGTTTACATGTCAGTGTAACCTAGCACTGAAAAACCTCATCAAGCTTTTCCCTTTTACTGACTGTCAGCTGACCTACACACATATTGTAGTTCTTTTCTCTCTTTCATTTGGATATCATATATTTCACTACATTTATTCCGATTTTTTTCAAATGGACCCCCAAGTTGAAATTTAGGCAGCAACACAAATCAAATATCTTTCACATTCTTTCATTAAACACAGAATTCTAATCTGCCCAGGCTTGGGATGTGCTTGATAGGAAAATTGAAAATTACCAGAGGACTTGATCACCCAGAGCTGCAAGTGCCTTGTTTGTCTTGCAGTGTTTTATAAGCACCTTCTGATTAGCCTGTAAAATACAACAATAACAAAGCATACTTAAAGATTATGTGGAGATTCTAGATGCAATTAAGATGAAGGGCAACAGAAAAAGCAGATGAGGCAAAGGTAGATTAACAAACCATAAATGAAACAGTAAATACTTACAGGGACACGCTGACCCTCATGTTCAAGCCTCTCCTGGGGGTCAAAGTGCACTATCTTCCACCATGAAAGAAAGGAACAGCCTTCATCCAAGTTTACTTCTTGTAGACGGGAGTTCTTTGCACACTAGATAATACATCACAATAATGTGAGATTGACAACAAAAGATAGTCTTGTAAAAAGGTCAAACATCTCAGCAGTATTCTTGTTTAACTTGACATGTGCTTGAAAACTTTCCACATTCCCGCAATGGAAGATATCTCATCACAGTTGAAGGTCGTTAGCATAATGTACTCTCCTTGATGGTCCTAATAAATAATTCATGTTAAAACTCGATCTACCTTTTGAAAACTTTGCAGGTCACTCATCAGGTAAAGCTGAGAACAGAAAGGAAGAGAAAACATATGAGCACAGAGTGATAAGCACAGTGAAAAGTGAATATTTGCTATTCAAAGTCAACACTATCTTAACAAGCTTTGTGTCCTTGTGACAAAGCAGGCACTTTGTGTCTAAGGTGACTATTTAGATATGTGTGTGTTGGTTCTCTTACCCCTCTGGCAAAGCCACATGTTGTTTTCAGGGCAAAACTTTGCTCGTAATCCAGAGTCGATCCATCAGGACTGCCATCCACACTGTAGTCACACGGGCAGTGTTACAAATGTGCTTCTAAGAGTGTTGAAGAGGTTTGGGTGATTTTCAGTGTTGTTGTTTTTTACCTGGTAATGATGAAGGCAGTGCGCGTGCAGGCCTGAATGTCTCTTCCTGCGCTGACTCCACAAGGGGCTTTTATGCCAGGGAAAGGAGTTTTGGTCATACTATTAATGTCTGCATTAATGCTTAATGCGCTGCACTCCCTATTTTCTCCTCCCATATTCACCAACATCACAACATCCCCAAAGTGCAATGTTCCGTCCGTTGTCACAGAGAGATCAATCTAGAGCAAACACAATCAGCATGATCATTTCCATATCTATCATTGTTATGATGTTATTGCTGCTGTTAACAGTGTTCTCAGTTAGCTTGAAGTCATTTTACCGGACTCAGCATGTTCTGTTTGAGGAAGTCTTCATTCTGGTAGAAAAGTTCACCCCTTTCTTTTTCCTCCAGATACTCTTTCTTCTTATCCTGAAAAAGAAGTTAGCATATAGGTCTACAATGTTTTATTGTGTCCCCACTACATCACTATACTGTAAGTCAGGGGTTCCCAAACTATTCAGCTCATGACCCCCAAATTAAGGGTGCCACACAGAGACTGGGGACCCCCAAAGTCCCTGGAGCTGGTTATGGCATACAATTTAAAGCACAGCCACGCACACACACTAAAGCCCCGTATCGACCAAAGGCCCCCAGAACTAAAAGGTTCAGGGACTTCTCTTCAAGGAACTAAAAGGTTCCTGTGGCAAATGGTTGTCTGCGTTTCCACTGCTGCCTGAAGTTCTGGGCAGTTTATGCAAATCAGGCTGTATTGCTTTGCAAATGACGTCATTGATTAACAATGGAAAGAAGATGAGTGCTGTGTTTAGTGTCATTAAAGGAAAGAGGACTCTAATCAAAGTATTAGAAGAATGAACACTGGATACCTCACTCCCCTTATTTCACCAAGACACACCTTTTAGGAAGAGAAATGATTTTAACCCCTGCAATTAATTTCTTAAAGTTAATATTAGGGTAAAGTATTTTTTATGATTTTGACATTTAAACTTTAGAACATCTGATTTGTTATTGTGAATACACAAGATCTGTGTAGGGATCATTTTAAAATTGTATTTCTGAAAAATATTTGTAGTCACCAAAGTTAGAATATATTTTATTTAAAGATGTTTTTTTAATGGAGAATAAAGAAAGAAAAAGTACACAAGTCCCTCATTATTTTATACAAACATAAAGTTAGATTATTTCTGTAGAAGTCAAACCAAGTTGTTTTATCTCCATGCATGAGTGAATAACTTAAAATAAACTTAAATAAAAACTAAACAAATTTAAGAGATTAAAAAAACTATAAATGTTTTAAATCCAGATTAAACCCCTGACTCTTCTGTTGTTTGCTTTTCTATTCATTTTTATTTTTAGTTTAGTTAATTTGTTCTTAAAGTAATGCTTAGTCTAATCTAATGTGTTTGTACCTTTTTATAATTGTAGCAGTCAAACTTTGATTAAAATAAAGGTAGGGTAAAAACAATGGGCTCTCAGCTGCAGTCTTTTAAACACAGTGGGTGATCTAACACCCTGCTGTGACTGACCAATCAGAGCCATTCAGCTCTGCAGGGGCTGCATGCCCTATTGTCAAATGTCCCTGGACCTTCAGAAAGTACATAACCACTAGCAGGGTCTTTTTTAGGGGTAAACTTCCACCCCAGAACTACATTTCTACCCTGGTAGATCTGGTGGAAACGCACGTAGTTCCTCAAAAAGACCATAGTTCTGGGGGATAGTTCCTCCGGTTGAAACGGGGCTTAATAGGCCTATTAAAACACTGGTAACACAAAAGCACAACACAAAAGAATACAACAGACTAAAAACTGTCAAATTATTTCATATAGTTATTTATTGTAAGAAAGGCTAGAAGCACAATACAAGTGATTTCCTTGTATATACTTTATCAATTAGTGGCCACACAAAGCCTATTAAATAGCCACACAGGTGTGTGTATCTTTTTGAATAAAGAGCAGCAGATTGTTGCTGTCATGTGCAAACTTACATTTGAAGTATTATATTATTATATATATATATAGTATTATATTTGAAATTGAACTACCTTTTGTGTGTATTTTTACAGTAATACAAAACCTTTATACAATTGTACATGATTTCAAATTGTAATATTTTGTTGTGTGTTAGGAAGGCACCTTGCGACCCCCTCATGACCCGCCGGGGGTCCTGACCCCATTGTGAACCACTGTTGTAAGTAATTACAAAAATCTTTCCTTGACATACTGTATTTTGAGAAAAATATAATAAATATTGTAAAATCTGCCATTTTGATCTTTGTTACAGGATGGCTCCAGTATGTCTCTGTCTTAATTACAATTCAATGCATAAAGCTTTGCACCTACTGACTGGGTCAGTGCCTCAGACCTCAAACTGTACAGAGACTTTTGTGTATTATCATTCTGAAGAAGATGCAGCTATAAAAATGGAGTCTTAAGTTTGAATATTTCCCTTACAGTTAAACTGTATCCTCGATTAAGAGATTGAGTAGCCTATGGCAGTGCCAGACAACATGAAAATATATTTCAACTGATCCAACCTCAAGAAATTAACAATAATAACACACTAGTTTTATATAGCGCTTTTCTAAATACTCAAAGACGCTTATTATTCAGTCAACTCTCTTGCTCTAAACTCTTTGTAGGCTACCAGCAGCAGTATGATGTATGTTTTGTTCGCCCTCCTCTTTGTAGGCACATAGGGAAACAAATGTTACTTTATTTTATATCAATAACATGAAAAGTCAGACTGTAACAAATCAGTTTTTTGGGGGGGGTTTTTAGCAGAGAGACTTATAAAAACGGGTTAAGCTACTTGAAAAAACCCGGCCTGGTGTGCTGATGATTTAAATCTACTCCGAGAGGGAACCTGATAATCAAACATCAAATTCGTTTCCAATTAGGTTTCCAGTGAATGCTTTCATTTGAACACGTTTTTTTTATGTTAACATCTTGACACCTTTATGTAAAACAGGCCAGCAGGCTAATGTTGAATATAATTTGATAAATTACTAAAAGATATGCTAGATGTTTCTTAAAACAAACCTCTGTCAAGCGCAGGTCCTCGTACCAGTTTCCAATTTTCACTTTCCCGCGATAAGACATCACATGAGACATTTTGGCAATTATAGGCCTACTGAAATAAACGTATGTATGCTACTAATTAATGAACGATGATAATGATGATCTTTGAAATGTAGCGTTAGCGTAGTTTGTGTTCAGGTTTCCATGGTAACTGGAACAAAGTAGTCTCATGTACTGTGAATTCTCGCCGGTTGTCGCGAGATGGCACACTTCTACAGCCGAGCAGTACAAGCTCGTTAAGAAGAAAGTGTAAACAAACTTACAGTAAGTCACAGTCTTAAATACATTGTGTTTTTTTCTTCGATTTTGCAAACTGACCCACCAAAAACACATGGTTGCACATTCCAATACGGTACTTACAAGTTATCCATGACAATATTATTATAATCCTCAAAAACATGGCCTAATTAAATGCAAAAAATGAAACGCATATCAAAGGAGTCATCCACTATTTTCGATTGGAAGAAGAATGACATAATAAGTAGCCTATAGCAGTGAGTTTAGTGACTTTTAGCTTCATATAAGTTTATGCAAAATCTATAGCACTTTCCTAAATCTTTGCTTAAGTGTTTGTTTGTTTATTAGCTCAGACTGTCAATGTGTCTACCATCCATTTTCCCGTTCTCTGTCTCTTTCTTTTTGTGTCAGTGGCCATTGGCCCGGCCTCTGACTCCGGAGCCATTTTTGTGACTCATTTTTTTATTTCTTTCCTCAGGTGAGTCACTGTCATCCTCATCTTCATCACTCCTGTCATCACCTTCCAGCTGAAGGATGGAGCCATGCCACAGAGAAGAGAGACACGAGATTCAGTTGAGAAAAAGAAAAAGAAAAGCAACAGAACATGTGAGTTGTGGAATTTGCACAGTTTCAGTTAATCTCTTATTCACAGGAATCAATAAAACATAAAAACACACCTTTCCGAAGATACACTTGTAAAACATTCGTGATATCAAAACAGCCCAGTAGAGGTGGAGTATTTGAAGAATACACAGCATCACATTGAAGAAGTAGTAGCCAAAGAAGGGCGCAAACCGCTCCACTGGGTACACCCATGTACAGTGGATCAGCCTGTAAAAAGAATATGAACACATAATATCTAATCAGAGATCCTTATCTTGCATTATGCTGCATCTTTCAATTTCACACACTTACCAGAAAGGAAATATGACAAGTCTGGTCGTCATAAAGAGAAGTGTGAACACCGCAAACATGGCATTAGCGGTCTGGTGCCACTTGGCGTAGTTTAATACTTTGGCACCCTGTGAGATAAAAACAAGGGGAAAATCAGATTCAGATTTTTGTTTAAAATAAATATTTCAGCTCGCATATAAAATCACGTGAGGCATACTTGGTATTGATGTTGAGTTTGAATGATATAATCATTCCCTGTAACAATTTAATTTTCTCTGCTACTACAAGAGAGTAATACTTAAACACTCAATAGACTGCAGTCCATAATGTGTTGATTCAATTCTGTGTTAAACGACCCTCTTAAAGAGCAACTTGCAGGTTGCTTACTACTGTAAGCTGAGCTAAGGCAGAATCCCCCCCACCAACCCCCAGCCCCCCATGTGATTTAATATGACGTGATGTTAAAAAAAAAAAAACCTTTCCTTTAAATGTATGCTCTTATGTAGTGTAAATCATACAAAAATAAGCATTGGCCTTGTCAACAGCCATTTTGCCAACAGGTTTAATGTTAATATTGTAAGAAATGTAACATGCACTATCTATGATGCAGTCTTAATACAATGCAATATTGATAGTGAATAGTTGAGATCTTAAGACTAGCTGCACATATGAGTGTAAATGTAAATATGAGTAGGTCTTCTTCCAGGTATTTCAAGTGCAAGGATGAGACACACATATCATTCATGTATAGTTTGGCCAGTCAACAATCTTTTACTAATGTTCACTTCAATTTTCAAATGTAAATCAGTGCATACATTGACAGAAGGCAAGGGATGAGTACATGTGTTTCTTCCCTTTTTGTAATTTGAGCTGTTTAAATACCTTCTGTAACAGTTTAAGCGATCATTCAGACAACTTGGGTGCTGCTCGTAGGGAAATTACTGACACAAATACTTTGACATATTTTAACCCTTAGTGTATTACTAAGTATTATCTTATCGTTTACTTTTCTTTGAAGTTAAAATGAAAGTGCTTTGAGGGCATCAAATTACTTTTCAATGCAGTTTTAACTGTGTGTACTGTAGACGTCAGTGTATGACTGTATTGTCATTCTGATGCTGCAGGACTGTGACAAGTCTAAATCTGTGTTCTTCTTATGATACACCAGCCTAAAGTACGACAATAGATACCAGAGTGCACCAGCTCTGATTTAATCTCTGACCTCGAGCAGTATGTCAGCTGAGTCATGAACCGCCATCACGAGGGTTCCAACACGGATGTAGTTTGAGATCCAGGAGAAGCTCAGAAGAGTCAGTGTGGCTATATGATGAATCACCTGCTCTTTGAAGTCCTACACACAGACACACAACAGATAAATATGTATGCATATGACATAATAAGAATCCTAAATAAATGCATCATTTGAAGTTAAAATGCATGCATAGATTTTGTTTTCATATTGATCCTCGGTACATTGTGAATATAATATAAATACTTGCAGCAAGTGCACATGCAAAATATCAATATGCTCACCTTCCGTTTCACATCAAATGTGAGGCTGAGGAGCAGAGAGAGGTAGAAGCCCATTTCCAGGAGGTAATACCAGTACTGGGATTGTAGCATGGACTGTATGGGCACATAACACACACCTATAGATGTCTATCACACTACAGACTGTACTGCTGTACAGGCCATGCAAGTAGCAACAGCAAAACAACATACCTGTTTAGGAAAGCCAGCCCAAACCTCCCTCAGATTATAAGTCCAGGGTTTCTGCAGCCAACAAAAACAAAGAGGGAGGATTTAGAGTACCTCCTTTAAAGATGAACTACAAGGGTAAATGTTGCCCACAAGCTCATGCATGTGTGTCTGCCAGAGTGTGAGGAAAAACCCTGGAGCGCATACTTGACACAGTGAAACCAGAGCAGTGCATCCACATAGGGACACAGAGGGAGAGGGAGACACAACAAGGAAAGAGAAATGTCCCACAGCAGCAAAATTAAACACTCAACAATGGAAATTGTGTCCTGCACAAAAGCTGGATCCAGTGATTGCAATTCCTGTTCCTGTTATAAAACAGAAAAATCAAATAACAAATGTACTTACATCATAGAGAGCCCAGACTCCGTAGACAAATGCAAATAAATAAAACACACATCTCCAACTGTTGACAGACAAGAACAATGATGTCACATATTTAAACATACACGCTTGTGCTCTCTAATCAGTATTTAATCAGACATAAATGCAAAAACGCACACACCTGGCCTCACAGAACCTCTTGCGAAGTCCTGGACGCTGCTGGTTCCTCCTTCTCCTGAACCAGATATGAACTCTCCCTTCTGGCCAACTGGTCTTCTTACAAAGAGCCCTTACATCAGCCTGAGGCATGAGGGAAACAATCCAATTATCATATTCTGTCCAAACTCTCCAAATTTGGACAAGTGCGTTTAATCTACACTCTGATGAGCAGCATGTGATTTACTGAGCATCTTATATCAGCGGCAAACTTCAAGAACCCTTCTTGAGTGGACAAAAGATGACCGATGTATCTGAAATACTAACTGTTACTCATTTACAAGCGTATGTTCAAGGATAAAAGGGGGAATTTCTTAAAGGCATCTGCAAGGAACCATTGGTTTGCGTTTATCATGCTGTGGATAAAGCTGTAACCCTAATCTCTTTGCTGATCTTGATCTGTACATGTGCAAATAGGGTTCTCTGATAAAAATCCCATCCTAGTACTTTCTCTTAACTGTCAATCATTACCCACTGTTAAAGTCTGCTTTGAAAAGTGTCAACAAAGGCTGTTTTGACAGCTCACTTTGTCTGACACCTACCAAACAACAGCAGTTGGGAGCATTAAAAATTACTATATATAAATGATCAATCTAGTCGCTGATGGTCTCATTTAATTTGTAGGTCATATAGAGGCTAATTAAACTGTTTCATAACCAGCAAAAAAACTACTCACAGGAGCTTAACTCAGTAGTGTGCCTTTTTTTGTTAAACCAATATATTTCAAATTTCTATAAAGAGCTACTTAATAAAACAAAGAAATCCGCAAAGGTGTTTGTTTATACTTGAATTTTTGCTTTAGATCAGCTTTTTGTTGTGGATGAATACTATATATTCGATCTGTGATTGTTCATTAAGATGGCGATATGTAAATGGAAAACTTTTTTCTTTTAGTAATTGGAATGGCCCTTTGAACGTACCTGTGATGGAACCCGTGTTTGGCTGCAGAAAAAACTTTCCAGGATGTGGTTCGGTTCTGCTTTAAGTCGGACCTTGTCCTTAATTCCCCAAGTATTAGCCAGTGGTGTGGCCAGAAACCTGCAACAGCAAACAAGCAGCATTACATTAAAAAGTGTGTCAGTGTTTCATATTGTGTAAATACACACAACAGGAGTGCCCTGGTTCATTGCTTCACTCAGCCTGTGCAACATAATCCCTGTATTCTGAAACCAGACATTGCTAATCTAGTTGACATACAGGCACATTTTATTCACAGACTGCATACTCTCACCTCTCAAACAGGTATCTGATGAGGAGCAGGCAGAGGGCGCAGGGCACCACTGCATAAAGCTGAGAGGCTTTAGCGTAGACACGACCTTCACTGTCCTCCAGATTAGCCCAGGAGACGTTCCCGGGCAGCCACAGACGCTCCCACCATAGCCAGTCACTGACTGTCTGCAACATGCTGCTTTAAGGGTACACCAAGGGTTATAAAACACTCGATCAGACAGCCATGAAGCAAGACATGAAGTGTCAGGGTCAGGTTTTAAAACTACATCTTTCTTAAATTTAAACGTGTAATTGTAAAAACAGATAACTCAGTAGCAAACTCAGTAACTTGCCTTTTTCTTAGGTCCTTATAGGAACTTTATTAAGAAACATAATTACATAATTACCACACTGTGTAAACTGGCCTGCAGTAATGGAGGAAGTGAGTCATTTGGAGATGGAGAACAATAGATACCAAAGGGCAAGAAAGATAAAGAAAGGCGAGGACCAAGATTAGAGAGAAGTAAAGTCCTTCCTCTCGTGGACTCTGCCCACAACAGAATAGATAAAAACATTTTATTTGAGCAGTTAAAAAAGCAACGTTAATTCAATGAGATATTAGGGTGTCCCTGATACTTAATGCGAGTTAACCCAGCATGGGATGACGAGCATACATACCTGTGTAGTAAACAAAGAGGGAGGATTTAGAGTACCTCCTTTAAAGATGAACTACAAGGGTAAATGTTGCCCACGAGCTCATGCATGTGTGTCTGCCAGAGTGTGAGGAAAAACCCTGGAGCGCATACTTGACACAGTGAAACCAGAGCAGTGCATCCACATAGAGACACAGAGGGAGAGGCAGTGTCCTCTTGAAAAGTAACAACATAAGAGAGGGGAGCTGAGCAGATGCAGACAGTGTGTGACAAATGTTCAATGAAAGCAAAGTCTTAAAAAGTCGGAATATCTGAAAATCTTAATTTTCACACCTGCAAGTGTCCCGGTATTTGCATTTATGGTCTATGGACGCACATCAGTAACAGAAAACTGTCAATACTGTACACACTCACAGAGAATCACATACTCACCTTCAGTTAGCCAAGTTCCCAGGGACTTGTCTATGTGAATTCAGTCTGTTACTCATACAGTTTATGTACAACGCCTATTCCTCATCAGATAGTATATGTTAACACTCTCAGCTATTGTGGAGCCATTCTTTGAAGACCTCTTGAAAACTTTGAATAAAAATAAAGTAAATATTGACTCATGAGCTAATGCTTTCCCTAATGTGCTTCATCTATGTGTGAGGCGGCAGGCTCCAGTGAGCAAGTTGAGCATGTGTGTGGTCGCTCACCTGGTTAGAAAGAACAGGATCCTTCCCTCCCACTCTGTCTGCTCGTGTGATCACACACTGTCGCTTGCAGCAGGTCCTTCAAGGAAAGGTTAGCTCAGCACTGGAAAGTACTCTCATGCTGTAGGAGCATTTAGTATTTTCAGTTGTAACGGTAAACTACTGCAGTCATTAGAGTGTGCAATTGTTTGCATATACCCTCACCTGCAAGAATTCCCTTTGGAATGCTGGGAAGCCCCCACAAAGGCCCCATTCAGTGATGGGGCAGGGGGGAGGAGCCAGGGCAGGTTATGGACGGAGTAGAAAAAAGGGAACTTGTGCATGCAACAGAGATTAAAACATCACTCTGTGTTGACTCCTACCCTGGTTAATAACAAACGTGTTAATAGAAATTATACGACCTTGGTTACATTTTACTGTTTCCCCTGCACAGGTTGTCTGACAAATTTCACAAGGTGTTTTTTTAAACTTCAATGTAAGAAAAATAAGAAGTCTGAAGCAAAATAGAAAAGGACTCTGTACACAGAACATGTACAGAGATGGGGGTGATTAATTCTGAGTCTAAATATTGAGCCTCAATATTGAAACAAAGAACAGTGAATTATCATGGTGTTTTTTACTTTACACCAGAAGGGGGCGATAAAGACAACACAATACATGTAGGTCTTAATAAGGATAAGGATAAGGATAAACTTTATTGATCCCCCAATGGGGGAAATTTAGTTTCCCTGTCAATGAGGACAAAATGGTAACACGTTATCAATGATGTGTTTTTGTTGGCCCGAAGTTACCAAACTTTGTTCAGCTTGCTGTCTCTGAAAAGGAGGATGCATTTTAAGTGATGTTATTTTTAACAACCCCTTTTTAAAAAAAAAAAAGAGAATAAGTAATTTCTCAATACTGACTGAAAAACAAACTTCCAATCTTCCATTTTTGTGTCAGAGATAAAAACCCTTCTCAGAAAACAACCCTGAAATAAAACACAACACCACATTAAGATACAGAAGGAGAACAGATATAAAAAAGATGTCCTTCTTTAATAATAATTATACATTTTTATATATCAAAACCTCTACAAGCACTTTTGTTGATGCTAGCTTGCTGTACATGTTTTCATATTTCGCTGGTCTACAAGGCAGCACTGCTACATGTTTTGAAGTTAAGATAACAGAGGAGCAGTGGCCTAAGTGCTGGTTCCGTGAGCAAACAAAAAAAACAAGAAAAAACAGCAACCAAAAAAAATAAAGTTCCAGTTTCAGTAATGTTTTTTGGGCACGACAAGGGATTTTCAGAGCAGTCTTTCTTTAGATTGTTCAGTGCTCCATTTGTCTTATTCAGCCCTAAACCAACGAGTGGTATAAACAACTCTGGGAAGATTAGGAGGATAAAAACTGGTTGGATGGTCTCTTCTCAGACCCCAGGTGTTATGTATGCAGATAGGCAGGACAGACGGAGGGGTGAGGCTCCAGGCACAGACAGGAGAAGCTAATCTGGATCGTCCTCCCCCCCCCCTGCCACCCGCTGTCCCTCCTCTTTCAGCTCTCCCTACACCAACCTGTTGCGCTTCAGTTCACTGGGTGACGTGGTCTCCCAGCTTTGTAAAGCTTGTGGAGTGGCTAGGCTTGGTGGAGTGCTCCTCTGGACCAGGGGCTCTTTGTCGTGGAGGCAGGGTGGAACACCGAGCTTTGCCTCGGGATCGAGGCTGCTGAGGTGGAGGGCCTTTCAGTGCAAATAGTTCACTGGGGGCTTTGGGCTGTTGGGCTGGAGGGGACAGTGTGGGGTTGGGAGATGAAGGTGATGCTGGTGTGTGTGGAGGAGTAAACGGGTTGGATGAGGCTGATAATGAGGAGCCAAGAGGAAAGAGGGGAGTAAGTGTGGCTGTCTGATTGAACCTGGTGAGGCTGGTGGAGTGGCTGGGCCGTGGCAGGCTGAAACAAGTCTCAGCCCCTTTGTGGCGGGAAGGCAGGGTGGAGCAGCGGGCCTTTGCCCTTGAGCCTGGCTCTCTGGGAGGAGGAGGAGCAATAAGCGAGAAGAGCCTCGTGTCAACACTTGATGCTGTAAGCCCTGCCGTTGAGCCCTTCAGACTTTGGGTCGAGCCCATGTGAGATGACGGATGTGATGGAGGCTCATGGTCTCTCTGGATTTCCTGTTTGGAGCCTGAGCGAGGAAGTTCTGCATTTAGAGTGACGCTCAATGATGGTTCTTCATCTATATGACAAGAAAAACGCAGATTAGTGTTGAGACATGGATAGTACGATATCACATTAGAGAAAATGAGACCATTAAAGACAACAGATGAATTCAATTTTCTCCTCTTACCTAACAGGCCCAGTTCGCTCATTAAAGCGTCCATATCGAAATTTTCATAATCGGCGGTCTCCACTTCCACTTCCTTTTCTTTCTCCTTTTTTTCTCTGTCGTCCTCTTCTTCTTCTCCCCCCTCTTGCTCATTATCTGCCTTTCCTTCTTCTCTTTTTAGTTCTCCCTCTTCCTCCTTTTGTTCGCTCTCTACCTCCTCAACTCTATCTTTTTCTCCTTCACCTCCTCTCTCTTCCTGTTCACTGTCTTCAACGTCTTTGAATATCTTTCCAACCTCTGGATCACCATCACTTGTTCTTCTGAGTACATCCAGACTGTTCTCCTCCTCTTTCTCCTGCTCCTCCTGTTCATCTGGTGGTTCCTCCACCACAATATCTATGGTGCTGGTGGGGATGCAGGTGACAGATGGTCTTGGAGAGAGAAATTTGGCACTTGCTTCTTGGTCTTGATTCAGCAAAAACTCCATCAGCATCATGTTCTCTTTCTTCAACTGATCCCGCAAAGATGGTGGTACGTCTGGGACCATCCAGGCAACCAACATGCTGAGGAACATGGCGAGGTTCTGTAGAGAAAAGATGAGGAAAACCTTTTTTTCTGCAATGTATTATTTAAATTCATAAGAGTGAGCTTTTAGTTAATGCTTCCTATTTTTACAGCTGACACAGTTTTTTGTATCAGAGGATATCTATTTTTAGGGGAGTAATTGGTTCTTACAATCCCCTGGTCCATAGAAATTCACTGATCCGGAGTCAGGTCAATATCGACCTTGTTAAACTGATTGGGCATCAGGGACAGGCATAACTGATTCAGATCTGTAATATGGATTCACTTTGTCAATGGCACTATTCACTTCATGCTTTCCATCAGCATTTATGCTCAAACTGACCCAGTCACTGCAGGTTTCAGACTTTTAGTGCCACTATAATCCCTGAACTTATTACATAAAAATAATCCCAATATGTTCCACAGAGTGGAGTATACAGATTTTAAATTTGGGATAAAAAAAAAAAACACACTGCCATTATATCAAGAATCAGTATAAGCAGATAATCCAGGTTCAGATGTATGATACCTTTAAGAGGACCAGTGCGTCCCTACTATCTATTACACTAAATTAATGTCAACTTAATACCTGCAATAAGTGCAGATAAAGGCAAGAATTTGTGAAACGACAATTTAAAAATGATAGGTCTCTACCAATTTGTTTTCTGAAAAACAACATAATAAGCAACACACCTGCCATCAGAGAAACCCTCATATTGAATGGTGGTTAATATATTAGAGAAATAAATAATTGGAAATTGGACACATATTTTTAAACTGAAATTAACATAAACACATTATTTTTTTATACCTGGAAGAAAATGACAAAGACTAGTTTTGCTGCCAGCGTGGACCAGTACTCTTTAGAGAAGCTGTAAGGGTCTGGCTCCCACGGTGGGTCTCTGTGGTCCTTATACCTGAAAAAACAGACAGTAAGAGTATTAGTTGGTAGCAACTTTGAACGCATGAATGAACATTGCTATGGCATGGTAATTCTTGGAAAGATTAGTCTCAGTGAAATCCCTGCTATAAATGACATTTTACAGTTTCTGAAAAGTCCTGACAAGTTTTGTATTTAGAAAGTAAGAGGTAAGCTGCAGGGCTCAAGGATTTAAAGGAAATCCAGGTATGTCAAGGTTAAAAGAGTCACTCTGACCTGCACATGGAGATGGTGGTGGGTGGCGCAGTGCCCGGTGGAAAGTTGCTGACATTAAAGTAGGCCAGTGAGTGCTCTGTGTATCCATTCATAGTGCCATCTACACTGTACATGTACTTGTAAATGATTTTTGGGACAAACTCTGATGTGAAGGAGATGACAAATGCCTGAGAAGACAAATAAGAAATAGAAATGACAAAACTGTTCAACATAAAAGTACTTCAAGATACACCAGTTACTGCAGGGACATGATATAGATGCTTTTTTTTTTAATCAATTACATACTATATCTAACACAACTACATACATTTCAGCAATAGTTTACAAAATATCTTACAGTATATATACTCTTTAGTTTAAGTCTTTATTTTTTGAATATACTTTTCTATACCCCTGACTGTGGCCACACATTAATGTTTAGAAATTAGCTTAGCTTCCTGAGCTCTTCAGCGTGTAGGGGTTATAATATATATATTTTTTTTTACATTTTTTGTTCTTGTTGTTGTTCTTAAAGAAAGCTTTTTGTGTTTTAGGGACTGCCTATTTTCATTAACACAATGGTGGGAAAAAAGATGCAGGACAACTAAAATGTGCATTTGTTAAAGCTAGGCTGGAATATAGCATTCACTTATAATCAGACTATCCATCCAAGTCTCCCAAAAGTCTCTAGCCAGTTTAAAAATGTTACATGTGTACTGACAAGACCTAGGGAGACAAATAATATTTCTCACATATTTAATTTCCTGCATAATTAATTCCTTCAACTCTCTCACTAATCTCCTTTGGAGCAATCTTCCAGCCATCCTCTATATTTAAAGGTGGGCCTAACACTGTGCTTTTTAATTAGACATGTAGTAAGGGTTGGCTCAGGCTCGCCTTAGTCCAGCTCCTAATAATGCTGCAAAAGGTTTAGACTGCCAGAGGACTTGATACACTTTTTGATGTTATTTGTATTCTCCTTGGAGTTTTGTGCTTTCTTATCTTAAAAAAACTATTAGTGTTGTTTTTGTTGACCGCCATCAACAAGTGGTAGCTCATCGTGGATCTAGCTGAATATCTGTAAATAATTATGAACGATTAGGTCTAGACCTGTGTGATACTTTAATACTATCATAATCACTACCATACACAACAGGACACAGTTCACAGCTTAAGAGGGACAACATTTCACCCAGACTCATTGAGGAAGACTAAGACATAGACCTAAAGGCACCCTGTGAGATTTGTCGCCGCTGGAAGCACTACAGAGGAACCGTCCCTGTTGTGTGACACTATATATAAAACTGCCACTGGTTTTCTGCTATTTCACTGTGTGTCATTGGCTGTAACACAAAAAGGCATGTGGCGAAGAAGAAACAGAGTCAAGATAAATGAAGACTCAGCTAGTTAGCATAAATATAAACTCATTGATGCACATTAAAAAACACTTCGAGAAAATGCATTCAATGCGTTTGTTCGACCTCAATTATACACACAGCGAGTATCGATGAGAAACAGTACATGTAAATTAGAGCCTGACTGATTAATCGTCCAGCCGATAATACCGGCCGATATTAGCATATCACTTGACTTGGTGTATTCAGTTTTTTATACCGTTGTTATTTATAACTGTTAGTTTAGTGTTTCAGTTCATTGTTGGTATTCTAACCAATAAAGGCTTTTTGTTCAACTGTAAGAAAAAAATATCTTTTTCACAAGTGTTTGATAACTGCATTTGAGGGATCAACGCAATAAATGTGTGTATCTATCTATCTATCTATCTATCTATCTATCTATCTATCTATCTATCTATCTATCTATCTATCTATCTATCTATCTATCTATCTATCTATCTATCTATCTATCTATCTATCTATCTATCTATCTATCTATCTATCTATCTATCTGTCTGTCTATCTATCTATCTATCTATCTATCTATCTATCTATCTATCTATCTATCTATCTATCTATCTATCTATCTATCTATCTATCTATCTATCTATCTGTCTATCTATCTATCTCTCTCTCTCTCTCTAAAGATTGAAGATAGATCTAAGAAAGATATCGGCCCTTATATTGCTATCAAAAAGTTTTCTTCCCCAATCGGTATCGGCCCCAAAGATCCAATATCGGTCCGGTCCTACTGTAAACATTTCCTTTAAGTTTATCTAATAAAAACATCCTGTTTGACAAGTAAAAGGGTTGCATTGAAAACAAAAAGATAAACAATCATTGCAGACTTGATCATTTTTAAATACATATATATAGAAACTTTAGAAAGACATCATCCAGCAGAGTTCAAAGGATAAGGACAGAATAGACATACACACTAATTCACACACACTTACATTGGTTATGACAGAGAACTTGCTGATTCCACAGAGAATTTTGTACCAAACCCCTGAAGAGAGCATGTTCATGCAAAGAGACAAGGATAGCAAGGGAAGTGTGTCCAATCATGTGTTTGTGTGTGTGTGTGTGTGTGTGTGTGTGTGTGTGTGTGGTTGTGTAAAGGAAAGTGACAAACAGACAAACGTGAAAACAAAGAGATGGAAAAAAACAGAGGGGCAGAGTGGAGGAGAGGAATAGAAAGTCATTATTAAAAGTTGAAAGAAAGCTTATATCACATCCACGCAGAGACTGAAAGAGTTGACATGCTCATGCCTGATCTGTACCTATGTCTTTACACCTCACAGCGTCAGGCCGACGGATCTCAGTGACAAATTTTGAAGCATCGAGACGGATCTCAATGATGTTGTTGAGCAGAGCAAATGCTGGCGCCAGTGGGAAAGAGGCGACGAAAAGAGACACAAACCCGTATTGGATCACTGTGAATATTTAAATACAGGGTGGAAACAGAAATACGTGGTCAAAACATGAAATGTATGATTTTAGCATTTTAGTGACTTGATGAATCAAAAGGCTGGGAGACGCTCACTCATTTCCATGTACTCTGGGGTCACTCCTTCATAGGGTTCAAGGATGAAATCTTTATCAAATTGTTGCTTTGGTCTCTTCTCTTCATCATCCTCCTCTGCTTCTCTTTTCTTTCCTTTTTTTTCCTGCATTGTTCTGTACATTTTTTTCAGCTTACTGCAAAACAACAAAGGGTAGCGTTGCAGTAAAGGTAGCACGGACTGGAAATTCTAAAACCTGTTTTTGTTTAAGTTTGCAATTAAATACATAATAAAAACATATGTATTGAATAAACATACGGTATGAGAACTTCAAACACGTTGTTTTGGATGAGCTGCTTTCCAAGCATGATCATGCTGAGCTGGATGCACAACTCAATGAGGCAGCCTGGTGGAGCACACTGTGGGACAAAAACACACACACTTCCCTCATCAAGCAGATGCACATTTACTGTAAATATACAAAGACATAAACATTAAGTGTAACAGAAACTACCTCCTCCATGCGATAGTCCCCAAAGACGTAAACATAATCGCCAGGCCGCCCAGCAAACCTGCAGGATGAGAGGACAGAGCCACATGATAAGGAATAAAGAAAGACAAGTGTATTCAGTGCTGTTGTACTTTATAAAAGACACACACCTGCCCTTAAAGAAGGCAACATAGAATATAGGTGCAAAGGAGTTCATGGATTTGAGAAAGAAAGACTTAAAGATCAGCCTCTCTTCAAACTCTTCCTCTGTCTTTGGCAGTTCTGTGGGAAAGGAGACACAATATTTTAAACACACCGTGATACACACTTGGTCATGTTTCATTTCCCCCCCATTGAAACTCATGCTTCCTTAATCAGTAACTTTGCCTTTAATGTTAAAAGCACTTGCCTTGTATCGTTCTACAGTTTATTTGATCCTTCTGTGTTTTCAAACTAAACAAGTGATTCTGTGTCTTAATGTTTGTTTTGTTGAGATATGTCTGTGTTTAAAAAACATCCCCAAAGAGTTTCCCTATACATTCAAAGTATTGGATGAAGAGAAGGATATCTAAAAAGAATGATATTGGTTTTTAGATTTGTTTCTTGAAACATAAATTGGAAAGAGAAAAAGAAATGTGGTTGATTATTACAGAAATAGTTTTTGTAATCCGTCTAGCAAACCCCTTATTGTCTACAGTATAATGCAATGGTATATGATGAATTTTGTATTGTTGTGTGCCCTTTTTATATTTGAGAAATTTTGTTTTATTTCAGTTTGATAAATGTAAAAAAAATGAAATGCACAGTACTGTCTACAAACCTTTAATCGATCCAATTGGGGGCATTTCTCTGATTCAACCTTGAACAAAATGTTGCCACTTCTAATAGAAATGTGTTCAGCCACAACACAGAAGCTCTTAGCTGACATTACAAGTTATAAGGCCTCCTTATTTTGATGCTTTACTTCACAACAGAATTGAATAAAAATACCCAGCTCAGTCAGCCACACAGCGATTGCTCCATAGACCTCCTCCAACACCAAAACAACAAGCATGTTCAGGATGATGCCTGTGGTGGTGACTGTCATCCTCACGCTGGCCTTGGCTTCATGATCAGGGTTCATGGACCACACGGTTAACATGCAGATACGGTACACTGCCACCCCGACCACAGCTGAGAAGGTCACGAAGATCTAGAGCACACACAACAATGTTATAAAGTTAGAGGACAAAAACTCTGGTGTATAGAAGTATCTGTTTTTCTTTTATGAAAATTCTGCTGGATGAAAGTATGTTTTTTTTTAATTATTTTCTAGTTATAGCGTTCACCATTTCCCACATTTTATCAGTCTGTTATTTATTGTATTCTTGCTATGATCTATTGTACTTAAATATCTGGAATAAACTGAACTGATACTGATACTTAATGAAACATGATCTTTGCCCCTAATGATGATGAGGAAATAATGGATTTATTATAGGACACAGTGAGGATATTATGTTGACAGAAAGAAAATTATTTTGGAAAAAAAGTAGGAAATTCCTTGTACCCTCATAAAATATGATCATAATCAGAATGTTGTGATTAGCTGGAGGTTAGAAAAGTGATAATATCATCAGAGTAGAAATGCAGTACCAGTAGCAGTAAGGTGGACACATTGATGAGGAAACCTGACAGGTGATCCTCAATGTCCAGAGACTCTGGCTCTCGCTGTGTAGAAAAAATATTCATATTAATTTGGTACAAAAAAAATACACACTACATTGTTAAATCATTTAACACAAGCACTGTAATGTAATGTGAAGTAATCCTTAGCACATGTTTTGCCCACACATAATGTTTACTGTCTGAGAGGTGAATGTCTGTCGTCTGAAAGGACAGATATCCCCTCCCCTTCTTCCTCTCTCCTTCCTGTTTCTCTCTCCATCCGTAATCTGGGCTAATCTCAGGCAGGTAAGCAGCTTTGGACTCAACCACCCACTGTAGGTGTGGGGGTTTCCTTTTCATGGGCTAACATAAATTCAAACAGACAGAGATTCTTATATGTCCTATTATCTGCTTATTTTTATAAATTGTTCTTGAAACCTTTAAATCCATAAAAACTTTCAATTGTATTTTAAAATAATTACATTTCAGTCTCTAATAATTTTTCTGAAAACCTAGACAGGCAGTCATATTTGTTCATACAGTGACAGTTGTTCACCTTCATTATGTGTATGTCATTTTAGAAGGGCTGTGTATCTGAGCGCTTGCTAATAAACAAGTTTAAATCACCCTCCCAACTCTTCCCCCCACCAAACCCCCTGCAACTGTAGAAGAGTAAATGTCTGTTCACATAATGTCCCATCACAGAAAGCAGTGATACCTGGGAGGACAGCATCTGATCTGTTTCTCCATCCACACCAGGCACAGTTTGACTCATCTGCGTCAGAGTAAAAACACAGATTGAGACAAATTGTCAGTAAAATTCGACAATTTATTTCTGTGAGCAGTTTGTGTAATAAGTCCTAAAAATGTGATTTAAACACACAAATAAAACAGACAGTGCGAAACGATACCTTCTTCTTAGACTCTGCTTTCATCTTAGCTTTTTTCTCCTTTAGAGCCTCTTCATATTCAGGCCTCAGCTCCTCCTGCAGCACACACACGTACTTGTTACATTTGGTCATGAACACAAACGGCAAAACAAAAAACATTGCAATACATTTTTGTCTTAACACATAGAACAACATTGCATCTAAAGAAATCAAAGCCCATAATCGACCTTTGTTTAACCAGGAAAACCTCGATGAGATTAAAAATGTCTTTTAATCTCATCGAGGCCAATACGGGCAGCAGCACAGGTAAAGTTTCTGACACAACGAGCAGCCATACATACAAACATAACTATAAGATACATAATTATAAAAAAATTAAACTAAAACTAAACAAAACTATCAAACTAACAAATGAAATCAACAAATATTTGTCAAGATCACCCACAATCATAAATATATCTGGCAGAAAATCCACTGCTAGATATGTCTGCCTCCAAGTCATTCAACATCCACTTAAAATCATCCAATGAGAGCTGCTCATTAAGTCTCACATCTTTTTGTAATTCGTTCCAAGAATATATTTATTTTTTTGATGAATTTGACATATTATGTGGTACTCCCGGATAAAGTCAGGGACTTCATACCTAAAGCTCTAAGAGGTGATAGCCTATAAGGTGTCATGTTTAGATATTTCAAAAAGGGAGCAGACTGGTTATGATTATATTTTCTGTTCCTAAAGCAAAGAAAATGTTCTTTTTGTTCACGGGAAGAGAATATTCATCACAGTGTAAACATGGTCTTCTCATGGACAGCTCAGTTTATGACTCTTATTTTAAAAGTGAAGAGAACATGTGCAGAAAATGTGACCAACTGAAGAAATAAGTTACATTTGCACCAGTTTTTAAAAAAGTGTTCTCTTTAGGTGATCTTAAACAGCTTATAAATATACCAGTAAATACAATTACTAAAAAAATACAGCTTAAAAAAACAGATGTGGGTAAGATATAGACAAAATGCCCACCTGCTTTCGGTCCTTTAGGCAGCAGAGACAGAGATTAACATGACAGAAACACACAAAGAGAAATGAAGAGAGTTGTATTAGGCTGGGAGTGTTTACGTTACCACCATGCTGTGTCATTTTATCCAGTAAGCAAAGTGCTTTAATCCCATTACAGCTCTTTAGAGGGCAAAGAGTCATGTTAATACATGTATGCATGGGTTACCAGCTATATATGTATGTGTGTGTTATGTGTTGTGTGTGTTTGTGTTTGTGTGTGTGGGTGTGTTGGGTGGCTTGTAAAGTGTTTAATGATAATCTGTGAGGTGAACTCTTGACCTCTGACTGTCGTCATTGCAGGTTGACAGTTTCACCCTAACTGACCTTGAACCAAAAAAACAAAAAAACTGCTTTTACCTCCTCGTCCTCCAAGCTGGTCAGATCCCACCTATGTTTCAGACACATCTGTCGCCTCTTCCAGTGCTCAAGGAAACAGGCGGCTTCAAGACAATACAGAAAATGAATATGTTAAAAATCATTGGCAGTTTAAATGTAATCAGACCTTTGATTGAGCATTTTTGTTTGACAAGAAAGGAACATTTATTTTTTCTAAGAAACAGAGTAAGATAAAGTTCTCCATGTTTAACAGCTGCTCTCTCTATGCCCATGAGCCAGTTCATTTGAATTTCTAAAAGTTAAGATCTGTTGTCAGACACCAAATAAAACAGAATGCCTATCTTAATGATTATGCCCAGAATGTCCTAGTCTAGTGAAATGTAATTGCAAAAGTCTTATGTGAAAAATGCATTAGAACATATAGCTACCCCACAGGGACATAAAAATTGCGAAGAGGACAGTGGCTCCGTTGTCAAACAGGTATGATGCTCGGGCCAGAGAGCAAACAGTACTCAGCTGCCAGTAGTCACACACGCCGTCACACAGCGGACACATGGTTATGTTCAGGTTGTCATCACATGTCTCCTGGCTGGAATAAACATTTTTAAACAAACACAGAGAATTAACTTAACCCAAGCATAATGATTATATAACCCTGAGAGGCATTTATCAGCTTGAAGAGTTTGTGTCAGCCTACCTTGGCACATTGGCATCCACAGTGAATATGCCGTACAGGAAGACAACGATGCCAAGTACAGAGGGAGGGATGAGGAGCTGAGTATAAACACCCAGCCAGGCAAAGTAAAACCCAATCTGATCTCCAAAGTACTTCCTGTTAAATGAGAGGCAATGAGTCATCTAGCTGCCTGGGTTTGATGACGTCTCAATCTGACTTTTATTGAACCTTTATTGAACCAGTTTAGAGAATAATGAACACTATCTTTTGGTTCCACCTAAATTTGAAAGAATTTCCATTACTATCAAATTGGTCCATGTTAAGCAGCTGCCCTTTACACAGCATTTACTGTTGTTAATCAATAGTTCCTAGAGGACAAATAAACCATCTCTTCTTCTTTATAACGCAATCTATCTACTGTACATGTTCAATTTTTGACATATTAAATATCAAAAAAAGAAAGGAGGAACAACAGCAAAACATGATGTTCACTCTCTTGTTCTATTTTCAACTCTATTAACCACCCTCAGACTAAACTGTCTACAAAGCAAGTCAGTGATTTACACATAAGTAATTATCATTTCAAAATAAAAATATCCAGAGCACATTGTGACTTTATGGAATAGTAATCTTTGAACAGTCACAACAAACTTTACATATTCATCCCCACTGGTACATCTCTGTCAACAGCAAAATCTTTAGTCTATTAATTTAGTCCAACACTGTGTGTTTTAATTAAAGCTTTGTGGTTGTAAGTCAGTACCTGATAAGGTCCACAGGCTGATATTTATGCATAACTCCATAGTTGGCCCATTCTTCATGAAGGATCTGAAGGACATACAACACAGCAACACAGCTAATTAGTAACAAAAGCTGTTAATCATATCATTAGGATACAAAGTCAGACTAAACACACGAGGTGTCGATGCAATGTTGTCAAAACAAACAACCAGCTAAACTAAAACTAAAATACTATGGTAACGAGGCTGGTGTCAAGAAACACCACCTAATATATAATATACATGAAGTACTATATAAAAGGGCTAATATTTCAGAGGTTATACTTGTACAGTAATTTGTATACACATTTTCTATCCCATTAATCGACACTTCATTAGAAGCCACTCACCGTTCTGTCATTACGCTGATCTTTTCTTCCTCTTCTTGTGAAGGACCCCTGAAGAGAAAAAACAAGACAGGATCTTTATTTTGGAAAGAAAGCCTTATATTATGGCATGTTATGTGTCTCATTTTCATTGCAGGCAGTTTTAAACATTGAAGTCAATACTGCAAATATATTGACTAAACTGCCTTATATGCTTCGATACAGTTTTGATAAATGCATCATGACATGAAACATAGACAGGAGGTATTTATGTATGTATTTATGTTCATTTTTTCAAGTTGCTTCTGTTCTACTCACATCATGAAGAGGGAAGGCAGACTCATAGACACCCTGAGACAATAATAAGTTCATGCCTTGTGACACAAAGAGGAAGAGTAACACAGCATCACAGAAACGCTCAGCATATGGACACGAGAAGAATGAGACTTGACTTACAGCTTGCGTATGAACCAAATATGAGACAATGAGAATGAAACAACAGAGAAAGTTAGACCTTACCGGCGGTTTGGCAGGTTTGTCTGCAGGTAATGCGTGAAATAATCTCAGCCACCTAGACTCAAACAAAGCAAAGTCCATAAAATGATGTGTGTCTCACATGAACAAAAGTTTTCATAACAGAAATTGAGAGGGTGCTGATTTCCTGACTCACTATTCTGCTGCGTGTTGAATTGTCAAACAGTGTCTCCGTTGACTTGATGTCATACCTACAGGAAATGACGAGAGCAGTCACAAACCTGATGTTCATTTCTGACATGTGTAGAAGTGTGTGAGAGTTTAGCAACTCACATGTGGAGTTTGTCTCTGATAAAAGGGTGCTTAAGGGTTTTTGAGTCTCTGTGGATGTCAAAGTCAGGGACGTCTGGTTGAAACGGTGTGTCCAGTGTTGTCATAATGGAATTCCAGACTCCGGCAATGCCTATCGGTTTCCGCAATTCAATCTTCTGCTCAATGAAACAAAACAATACACTATGTCACATTTACCACACAAAATATCCTTCCTATAACTATTCATGCAACTGATTTCTGACATACAACTCCTAAGTCTTAAAATGGGATTCTTTAGTGCATCCTTTTGAAGTGTGCCAAAAAAATCTGCCTATATGATACCAGGGTGTGTGATTGACTGTGAAAAAACGGCTGACCTTTTTTACAGCAACTTTGATTTTCTGAAGCTCTGCTTCTCGGCTAAGTATTGGCCATGGGATGTGCAGCCGAAGAAACCGAAGACTGTTTAACCTCTGCACAAGAAAAAAAACACAAAACACAGAGATAAAAATGGAATATGAACATTACATATACGACTAGTAACTATACCTAGCATAGCTTCACAACATCAACCAGATGTATCGTCTATATACGGATAACAAGAGGAAGAAATTGTTTCATAATTATTCCTGGACTAATTGGGGAGATTAATTGTCAGCCTGTCTTCCCCACTCTATTTGTCTTTGCATTTAACTGCTCCTGCTACTTGTCCCAAGGCCACCAGATGAGCCTTCTCTAAACCTGTAAGTATGCTACTTTGTGTTATAATGAGGCTTTTTTGTGTGGAATCCCATTATTTCAAGCCCTGAACCATCCAATCCTCCAGAGTATGGAGGACATGAGGGCCTATAATTATGACCTGATGGGAGAGGTGCATGAAAGCCTCTACAATAGTACCAATTATCAATTTGGATGATGAGAAAATTGACGAGCTATTACCCTGCTTCTGCTAATGCAATTACTGTCATCATTACTGTCATCATGACATTGGTGCAGGGCAGATACCAGAGTCCATGCTGTAACAGCACCTACCATCCTTTGCCAGCAGTTTTCTACATCACATTGTCAGGCTACTGTAGTCCTGATCAGACATGTAAGCATTGATGCAAACCTTGCAAATTTAGATTAAACCAAAATGACTTTACAATAATTAAAAAGAGATGTATTTTGATAAGTTGATATGTTCATAGTCTGGCTAAAGAATGAGATTGTAAAAAACTAATATAAACTCCCCTGTGTGTGCAAATACATTTTAATATGTTAGTGATTGTCTTTGATTTTGTTTTTGTCTGTGTATAAAGTTTTATGGGATTGTGTGTGTTGTGTATTTTGGCAGAGGATTAAGACTGTGACCGTAAGTGTGAAGCCAAAAGCCAGATTATAGGGCCTTATTAGAGAGAGTGATCCATTGCTCGGAAGTGTGCTAGCTGACACATAAAACTGAATGGGGGGGGGGGGGGGGGGGTTGATGCTGGGTTGGAATATTTCATTGGCTGACAGCTCAGTCCTGTCTACGTGTTCTGTATCAGTGTGTGGGATTGTTTGAGCTACAAAATTGAACAAAAAAACGTCTGCACTTGTTTTTGTCCAACAGTCTAATGTGATTTTGTATGACAGCCTTTAAGTCCCTAGGGACTAATATAGTCATGTTGTATTGGGAGTAATTCAACATTTTTTTTATTGTTGTAACTATCAATACAAAATCAAACTATCATGAACCACTAATAAGTTCTCTCTTTAATTAGAGGTCAGCCATGTTCTTCGGCTTCAGGAGACAGGCTAAGTCTTATCCTTAACCTGTTTGGCAGTCATCCAATCAGAGGCTTTGTAGGCACATGACCTAAGGACGCCATCTGATCCAAAATTGTCAGTTGAAGTGTACACGAGATAAAAAAAACAATCACCTTGAAAGGACCGTAAAAGCAGACACAAACACACCTCTTTGTCACGCTCAATCTGCAGTCCAGCTTCCAGTAGACCCGCTTCAAACTCCTCCCTGATTAAAGCCTTTTCCTCCTCTGTCAGCTTGGACTCCTCCAACTCTACTGTAGGTGCAAATGTCTCCCCAGACTCCACGTCAAATCTGCTTATAATGGGTATCGGTATTGGCATACTCCCATTGGATGCAATGGAAAGGTGTGACTTGGATGCTCGCCTTTTTTTGTATTTGTAGCAAAGGATGTAGTCCACTTTTCTTTTTCCATCAGCAAAATAAAGCCCAGGGCCTAGTTCGATGCCAGACTCCTAAAAAAGATCGCACACAGGTTATTTTGTAGGAAGCGAAGAGGCTTACATATGGATATTTAGGGTGTTTACAGTAAAAGAGCATGTAAATTATCTGCACAGGTAGCGATAATTTCAGTTGCAAAAGAGCTTTCACATTACTTCCGGATGATTAGACTACTAGATGTGAATGTTTAAGTTAAGAAGAGACCATACTGGAGGCGGGGTGTCATTGTTTGCAGGAAGGTTGACAGTGCCTCCATTTGACGCTTCAAGCCCGAGCACAGACAGCGATCGGGCCAATGAAACCAGCTTTGCTGAGTGATTGGACGATGTCTCACTCATCTCTGTGGTGACAGGCAGATGTTCTTTTCCGCCTCATCCCTCTGGTGGTTTAGAAAAGAAAAAAAACAGGACTTAAGTATTTAGAAGTTGGTTGTCCCCCAGTTCTGAAGTGTGAATTTGTCCCTTAAATAATACAAACATTGTGGGGGGTGAGGAGAATCGGCCAAGTCTGAAAGAATGAACATGACTGTGTGTAGCTGAATTTCCTTTTCTTTAATGGAAGCTCATGTATGCCACTTGGTTAAAAATAACATATGCTAACATATTTCTCATGATTATGATTTATAAACTTAGGTAAAGGGTTGACCCCAAGCTGGTGAATCAATTTCAGAATATAACACACATGTTTCAATATATTAACATATGTATAGCACTTTTTTAAAGGACAGGTTTTTGGAATAACAATAAATGTATAGTCAGTAAGAGCTGCTTATGATTAATATATAATCAGCTCTTATCAACTTTATAAACAGGACAATGCAGGTCAATTTTAGGTTGATTTAAAAAATATATCCTGTTTGAAAATCACTCAGTAGCGGCTGTTTTAGACTGACAGATCAACTGTGAGCCAAAGTTAAGCTGTCTCATCTCTTTTTTTACCCAAATGAAGCTGTAGGCACAGATTAAGCTCCGGATGGAATCCAAGCTGCACAGTTTACAATCTGCTGAGGTAATTTTATCACTGGGCGCATTCTTTAGAGATAAAGACTGAAGCGTTGAGAGTCAACTGAGTTGTTAAATCTCACACCACTCAAAGACGATTACATTGCAAGGTTTCAATCCACAGAAATGAAAAATTGAACAATTTAATTCCATTTGAATGAAAAATGATTAATATCAAATAAAGTTTTTTTTGTTTTTTTATTTGCCTCTTATTTATTCAACTGTAACTGGAGCATACATACAATACTTAAACGGTATACAGTTTGATTTCAAGTTAACAACAAGAAAGGTCCGTAGACATTTTATTTCACGGTTGTAGTAAACACATTTCAAAATGTATAGCAACTCTTCTTTAAGTCCTCTCTTTAAGAAGTTGATCAACAAAAATCATTCATGAATGCAGGGTTGTCAATCTAAGCAATGAATAAGTTTGGGATCTGGGGCTGTTCCTGATCATGTGGTAACACATTTGAGACATGGTAACTCTCACTGTAATTAGACACATGCAGTATAATGTTATTGACATCATAAAAAATGTTCCATCAGTATGTGTAAGCAGGGATGCAAAAGAGGGGGAATAACTAGTCCTTCCGTGACTGTTTCTACTTACACAGTCAGGCAGCTTGAGACATAATGAAAATCCATGAGACATGTAAACACACCAACAGCCAAACAAACGGCGCGTACACAACACATACATAGGACTTCGGGAGCCAATCCCCTTACATATACGCGCTCACACCAACCATAATCCCACTTTACCATGTGTTGACAAACTCAGAGCCAAGGTAGAAATGGAGAATATGTCTTTAAGAGTTCAGTAGGTCATACAGAGGTTATATAAACTGCTTGGATAAATCAGATTAGTGATTTCCTCTAAACGCGTTTGGCATGTAAACAATCTGTAAACAAAATCTGACTGTACTTGTGAGCCATTGTCACATACTGAAGACTCATAATGGATATAAGTCAGAAGCAATGCAACTACATAGATGGATAGAAGAAGACAGATAGCTGATTAGATGAATTACACAAGTGTTTTAAAGCTATACGAAGCACTGCATAATATAATTGCTAATTTGGCTTTAGTTGGAGAAACAGAGAGGGGTATGAGTTTTTTATGTCATATGCTGTAGCTACGTGCTCCATGTGTGGTGCAGAAGTTACTTATCTTAATAAATCTAATGTTTTTCCCCTAATACAGAATTTGTATTCTACACATGCTAATCAATATGGATGTGATCTTTGCAGGTAGCTTTACTGAGCAACTAGCATATCATCAAAGTAAGTCCTGCTTTTAAGAATTGTCTTTTTCCTAATATGAATGATCTCTAACAGAGTATTACATAATAAAACAACATAGAGACCAGTTGGGACACTGAAGACATTGTGTATATATATATATATATATATATATATATATATATATTGTTTCCATAAAGGTAATTATCTTAAAGATAACACAATAATTGGACAAAACATCAATGGTTAGGAGCGTTGCGTGGGTCCTCAATCAAGCTGAACAACAAACAGTTGCTCTTTGGGCTGGGTGGAATGATACGATGTACCATAATTGGTTTGAGGTTTTCTTTGTTAATGTGGTCTCTTTGATTAAGACATTTTAAACCTGTATGGTCCAAACACCTTTCAGTTATTTTAAAAAAAGGGGAAGGAAACTTAAAACCAAAAAAAAAGCATTGGTATAAAGGATCCAGGTCCAGGTACTCAGGATGGTTTACAAAGTATACAAGGCCTTTATTAGAGCTAGAACTTTTAAAATACACCAACACATATTGGCTTGCGCCTTCTTCCGGGTGTAGTGACACACTGAGATGAAGAGGAATCATCTTTCAGGTATTATCTTCTTACTAAATTATGTAATTATTTGAGGTTAAGTGTTGATGTTTCTGATATTTGTATAATATTTTATGTTGCTCTCTTGCCCAGGCCACTCATGATAAATGATTTAATAACAACCAACCAACATTTACAGTATATTTCCCATAACAAGGAAGAAATGGTTTAGTATAAATGTACAAAAGCTTTGTCAATAACAAATCCTGCAAAGTGTAATATTAGGGACTTGATATTATGGTAAGACAAACAGATGATAAGACTGCTTCTTTGCACTTAGCAGCTAATTTAAGAGAACAGTAGCCCACTATTATAGTTACTTTTATTTCCTATAATAAAGTCTGAACTTTTTTTGTGTGTAGATGCATTAACACACGTTTATACTGCTATGGAATGGATTGCTGCCAGACTACATTTCATTGTATTTACATGCAATGAAAATATTTGTTTAACTTCGATTAATTGCCTATTTATAATTACTATTTGTATACATTTTAAATCCTTGATGATATTAGGATATATTTATCCCAATATATATATAATATATATATATCCCTTCTTGTTCACTATGGTAGGCACAAGATGAGTGCGCATATGCGTCCAATGTGCGTCTCAGCGCGGGGCTTAAGGGCCTGTAAGCTTGCTGACAGCTCAACAGCAGAGGCAGGAGGGTCAGCTGCACCCTCACACCAACATTAACGGGCCAGAGGGCAGCATGGGAGCGGTCTAATGCTGTCCATCCTAGAACACGGCAGATTACACATCGCTAATTTTAACAGCTGCTCGCCCCTTTCTGATGCCATAACAGGAAACATAAACCTCAGTCAGAAATTTTAAATTTCTGGGTTGAATGCAACTGACTTGCAACAAAAACTTTCACTCAAACCTGAACACCTTTCAGTGGCTACGTTTCCATTTAGTAAAGCTTATTCAAAACGCACAGGCTTCATCAGACGAGTGATTGTCATTTTGACTAATTAATCCCCGGGCAGTTGTCAAGGGCTGCTTACCTCACAGTATGTGTTTAATTACACGCGCAACAGTTGTATGCACCCAGATGGTAGGATGGAAAAACAAGCCCCATCATTTTTTTGCAGACATCATCAAATGAATTTAGGGGTTTCAGTAATAAAGGCACTGTTTGGGAACAGCGGACTGTTTGGGAACAGCGGACCGTACACACAAGCAGCTACAGTTTACAAATTAGAGAAAACGTGCAAAGAGACGTCACCAAAGCCGACAGAAGGGGGTAAAGTAAGTCAGTTAAAGTGATAAAGGTCATGTGAATGTTTTTGTTGAAGTTCAGGTGGAGGCGAAGTGAAAAAGTGTACTTACCAGAGGTAATAGAAAATGCGTTCTTCGCTGTGGATGACTGACAAGACGCGCGAGGTGCACAGACTGGCAAAGGGGCTGAGATGGTGGACAATCCGCGCGCGCTCCCGGAACCCCTGGCTTAACACGTGCGCGCACTGAACGGCTAATTCCCTGACTGTTTCATACAGGACGGAAAGACGGTGTGTTGCATTACCAATGCAAGAGGTGTGGGTGTTGTTGTGTGGCTGCTCAAGGTTGGGGTAAGTTTTTACCCACTTCAAGAGTGCATCACATTACATTATGTAAGATCCGTGAAGTAACTTGTAACTAAATCACTGTAGGCCTACAGTTAAAAATAAATAAAAAAAATCCCTCTTTGATAGTTGGAATAATTTATAATAACATAACAGTTAAGCCTGAATAAATGTACTAGTGAGGAACAAAGACTATATACTTGTTAGTCATTAAGTTTAGATATTCAAGTTGATTTCAATTTTAAACATTTCACTTTTAAACTATCATTATCTTTAATATAAGTTTTTTTATTTTATAAACATGTGTGCACTTAAGGAGGAATGTTCTTAATACAAACACACAGACAAAAAGAGTCATAAAGAAATTGATAGATTTGTTTTATTCTTATTTGTGCTATTGTTTTTTCTATATGGGCATATGTTACTTGTATACACATACAAACGTTTATAGACTCTCTCTCTCTCTCTCTCTCTTTAGGTGCAGTGTTTGGATAAACAGTCACATGCTGTGACAGACAGGACAGTGTGGTGGCTTTGGGTACCATTTGAACACAGTACAGGAACACTGAGAGGCTCCGTCTCCACGGCAGCACAACACACACACTCCTGCTCCACAGCAGATCTCTCCAGGGAGTACATGGACTTACTGCGACACTTGCCCTGACAGACAGACAGATGGAGGGAACCACAGGGAACACACAAAGGTGTAAAAGTGAGTGACAAGGTTATAATTTCATTTTAGTTTTTAGGCTTATCCTCGATGGAATAAAGTATGAATTATTCTTAAATATGTTGCATGTGTGTCTGTGTGGGTGTGCGTACTGTACTTGTAGTCTCCTACCTCACAGTAGTGCATTTCTATCTGATGCTCTGATTGGCAATCATCCACTTGGATTGTTTTAAGCATTCCCACTGTCCTTCGACACTCTGGCTCTGTACCTTCACACACGCACACGCTCTAATTAAAATCCAAGCATCTAGATTTTCAAAATAGTTTACCATCTGCAGATGGCACTTCTGTACTTACACATCTCACAGCAGGTTGTTCCAATCTGGCCGACTTTCCCCTTATAACAAAAAGGACAGAGAGATTAAAAAATGGACATACAGAGATGAAGGTGTGTGAATACTGTAAATTAGTTCAAACAGCAATCGTACCCCCTGATCCAGACAAGCTTGGCGGTTAAAAGGAGGGCAGGTGGTTTCTTTGGTCAGCAGAACCAGAGCTCCTTTACTGTTTACCCCACAGGTATACTGGTTGCAACCTTCCTCGGTAGTAGTGTTCACCTTAAGAAAGAAAGGCACACACTTATTAACAATAATCATGTCTACATCTTCTACTTAAAAAAACGGTTCCCTCTCAATTTGAATTGAACTAGATACATTTGGTGACAGTGACAAATCACGATGAATAAATCCCACACACACACAAAGTCCCAAAGGTATTGAATTGTATATAGTAAATTAAAGTACAGCAAAGTAAAGTACAGTGATGTAGTTTAGTGAGAATCTTATGGTAAAGTACAGTATAGTCTAGTGCTGCATAGCATAGGTTATGAATCTATTGTATCATATGATACAAAAAAGTTGAGAATAGAATAGTATAGTGTACTTTAGTTTAGTACAGTGGTATATACCATAGTGCAAAAGAACAGTGAAGTAATGCATTAAATAATAATCAACAAACTTGTACAGTATATATGGTAATATATGCATATTTAGTAGTATAGCTTTATTATACGGTAATACATGTTACAAAGTATAGTATAATATAGTAGTATATTATAGTATTGTAAAGAACAGCATGTAAACAATAGTATTTGATAGTATGGTAATAATGGTATTGTATAACAATCTGACAAGATTACTGTATAAAAATAAATTAGAATTTAACATCATCATTGTTAGGATTTATTCTTCTAACAGTAGGCTAGATTATTTCTGATTTGTGTGTGTGTGTGTGTGTGTGTGTGTGTGTGTGTGTGTGTGTGTGTGTGTTTGGGTTCTGGGTCTTCACCAGGGCATTGTCTTGAATGTATAGCACCTACCTGCACACTGAACATTTCTCCATCTGGCCTTTGCATTATGCACGCTGTGGCAACACATCGTCCACAGCAAGAACCTTCTTCTTCCTGCAGAGTGTATCCCTGAAGACATTACATTTTATTATAATGTGCGAGGTCATGTAGAAAGATATTGGAAAGAAATTATTGTAAATGCGAAGAAAATGAGAATTCTGTCTTTGGGGAAATTAATCATTCACTACTTACCTCTGTGATGGGAGTTGATCAAAGAAAACAATGTGGCCACAATTTAAAGATGAGCAAGAAGGACATGTCTATAGTGCATTAGACAGTCTTTGATGAAAATGATGAGAGTTTGAATTTTTTGGCTAGTCATGCTGCTGCTGATGGGGATGACAAAGGATAATGATGGTAACAGAAAATGATATTGGGTTGCTGGTTACCATTGGGCATGTGGGACAGCTCATTCTTCTGCAGGACAGTGTGTATTTCCTCACAGCACCGTCCTCCACCATACACTCACAGTGTGTACACAAATCCACCATCAGCCTCTCCCCTGCCTGAAGAAACACAAACATCAATGTAGCACTGAAAGCTCAGTTCAATAGTCTAAAATGAAAGAGTACTTGCTCTTCTGCGTGACTTACTCCTATCACCGTGTGGTTGAGGACACAGGCATCCATAGAAGCTACAGAGGGAAAAAAAACACAAATTATTTTTGAATGCCACTGATCAAATTGTCATTAAACACAGAAGCTCTCTAAGGTTAGGTCAGGATAACTCCCTGTACTTAATATGACAGAGCCATCTACTGGAAAGACACTGTAACTGCATTTTTTTTTGCGTAAGGAGTTAGGATGGTGGATGATGATTCAGTCATATTTGTTCTAGGCTCTTGGTGTATTTTATGTTTGTGTAACTGTTTGTGTGTGTGTGTGTGTGTATTAACCGCAGCGGCAGCGGGGGCAGCAATCCTGGATGTCACAATGCAACTGTGTTCCCAGAGGGCAAGATGGAGTGTCCATAAGAGGACAGCTGACATTTTTTTCAGAGATGAACACCTCATCTTTCACTTTCAAGCATTGTTTTAGCAAACATTTATCTCCTGGAGACTGCCAAACCTCTCCAACCTGTAAACAGACAAAGAGATGAGATTATAATAGGGTATGAGAGAAGAGAAACAACTGCATCGACATTATCAATTTGTCATACAGCAGTGCCAGCTGAAAAGCTAGAGCTAAAGCAGGATTATCGTAAAAAATTCTGGTCTAAATAATTCAGATGAATGAGTTTTCTCAATACATACTTGTCTGAGTTTTTCCCCGAACAGTGTGTCTCCCCGCATCACTCCCTCTGACTCCAAACAGCTTGTTGGTGTGCACTTTCCACAGCATTGATCCTTTGACACAGTGTAAGTAGAGCCCTGAACATGAAAAAACAAAGTCAACGTTTATAGAAGCGAAAAGCAAATCTGTATATTTGGTGTGAATTGTATGTGTGTGTATGTCTCACTCGAGGGCAGGTTCGATCACACACAGGCGGAGTACACTGAGCAATGTGCAGTGAAGTGTCTTTGTCCTTGATATGGGTGCAACTGCACTTCTCACACCCTGCATCCCATTCACTCCCAACTGGATGAACCACACCACCAACTACACACACCTGGAGTGGAACACAAGTAGTTTTTGTATTAGTTTAGACAATTACAGCATTAGATAGATATTTCTTAACTGCCTTTTTTAGTTAAATTCCTGAGATTGTGTCTGTTTTATATCTCCAAATATTTCCTTGTGAATACTCTACTTAACCATTTCTTTCTTTCAAAACAGTCAAGATCTTAATACACATCCCATATATTTGACATCATTTGTTTCAAGTCCACAGATAAACATAAATATCTTTGTCCCAGTAAATACAATGATGCCTCTTAAAAGTAACACTCGCCTCATCTGGCAGGCAATTGGTTTCTGTGCATCCACAGTCGTTGGTGAAAGAGGAAGTGATGAACCCAGCAGGGCAGGTGTGAGTGGAGTTTTTGCAATTGCACGCACATTCAAACACATCACAGCACTTTGTTTTCTTCACTGACGAAAGGCGGTGGGCTGGGCAAGCAGGGGGAGCTTGAGTAACACACTCTTCTTTTTTGCAGACTAGAAGGAAAAAGAGATGAAGAAAAACATGTAGAAAGATATCACATGGTTGTAAGCCTTGTTTTGTGTGTGTGTGTGTGTGTGTGTGTGTGTGTGTGTGTGTGTGTGTGTGTGTGTGTGTGTGTGTGTGTGTGACTGTGTGTGTGTGTGTCACAGAGAACGTGTAAATGTCATACCACAGTCATGAACAGGCTGACATTCCCCAGGGTTTTTAAGGACCAAAGTCTGTCCATCTTCACATCTGGGCACTTCAGGTAGGTCACAACTCACCATATCACACACTGAAAAGTCACAAAGTGATATACAGGTAAGATAAGTTATTCACTCTGTGATGCAAGAGCCAGATAAAAAACATACCACTGAATATACATATATGGAGATGTTCTATAAGTCAACTTTAAGTCTTTTTTTCAAGATACAAGGAGTTTTGTTTTTCTGTTAGGTACAACCCTTTCATTATCTTTCCTAAGTGGAAATAAGACCTAGTTTTACTTACACACACGCAAGCAGACACACACAATTATTATATATTTACAAAAACAGATATATTCTTCCCCCTGTGGTTTTAAGAAGCAGCTGTCATACTGGACCTAGAAAAAAGAAAGTTTGCACCTACCACATTCATACTCTGGGCAGCACTTGGACTCCCTCTTCTCTGTCAAGATCTCACAAGGTCCACATACAGGAGCTACACACATATGGACAGATGATTCATTAAAACATTGTGCACACACAATTTAACTCTGCAAATCAACATAATGGTAAGAGGTTTTTGCCTTTGACATCATTGCATGGCCGGGCAGTGCAGTTAATGTGCTGTTGGTCTAAACACATGCAGATCAAACATGGGTTCTCATCTGGTACCCAGCTCTGCATAAACTGTGGAAAAGAAATCAAATGTGTTTATTTTTATTGCAGTATTTGGTTATTTAAAAAAAGTAACCACTAGGGGGCAATCACAGTACAATTTTATAGTGGTCCCATCTTATTCTATCGTTTTTTCTTTCATTCAAAACTTGGTTTGGATTTGTAATTATGTCCTAGTCATCTTTTCCTTTAATATGTCTCACCTTATATGTGTGTCCATGATGGTCTACACACTCCCTGCATGCCTCTGGTGATACACACTGACCGTGATGCGAAACCATCCCTCCGGTACAGAAACATCCCTCAGTAGGTGTGTCCATACAAGATGACTCGTTACCCCTAGCAACCGACCAGTCACCTGGCAACGTCTGTATGCTACCACAGTCATCCACACATCCTGTGCGACATGCTTCATACTCCATGGAGCTGGGGCACCGTAAAGCTGTAACACACAGATCAGGATCAAAGTTTAAACTCTGAATGGGTGTTACTTATGTATTTGAAACATTCACACACACACACACACACACACACACACACACACACACACACACACACACACACATCAAGAACAGACTTACGGCAGAGGTGGGGGCTCCTCCAGTCCACACACACACCTCTCTGTCTACAAAGGTGTGCGTAGGCAGAAATGAGCTCACACACATCTGACTCCTCACATGCCTGCTCCTCACACTTGGCGAGGAACACCTGGACAGGAATGTGTGCATGGCACGGTTCAAACACCTCCGATCGCAAGGCCTGACATCCCATGGATGCTCCAGACAAACACACTGCCCTCCGTTTCGGCAGACACATGCCCTCATTTGCAGCCACAGTCCATTCTGAGACAAAGGCTTGTTGGTTGGTGGTGGTGTTGCCATTACGTAAAGACAGGACATCAAATTTCTCTTCCTCACAGGCCCCTGGTAGAAAAATACAGATAATACAGAGGTCAAAAAAGACACAGGTGGTTTACTTACATTACAGTTTAAGATAAAAGTGTCTGCATTTGGTTTACCACAGAGGCCGGAAAGGTGGCTAGTGGTGGTGGAGCTGAGCAGTGTGATGGTGAACTCGTTGCTCTGAGGCGTGAAAGTCAGAACATAGCCGTGGTCTGATTTAAGCTGCAGCATCACCCCTCCATAACGCACCAGCTCCAGGCCAGCATACCGCCATGGCAGTGCAAGTTCTTCTCGATCAATGAATGCCTTCTCAACAAACACACACAAAATTAGTAAACAATTCCTTATAGCCAACACAATATGATCAATCTTAGTGTCAGTGTAGGGAACAGCTGCGCACCGTCATATCATCCTTCAGCAGCAGTTTATGTGGTCCGTGGATAACCTCCATTGCCTTCATGCAGACCTGATTGTAATTCTCTGAGCCTTGACAAGGTCCACTGTGGAGTTTGACCTCTGATCTTTCATTGATGCCTCTGCTGACAGTGAGAAGTGTGTAGGAGCACAAACCCTCTCCATCCAGCCTGAGAGCCAAGCCATCAAATCTCACCACATGATTGGTAGAGCTTCCCATACACATGCCTGTAAATACACGCACACACACACACACACACACACACACACACACACACACACACACACACACACACACACACACACACACACACACACACACACACACACACACACACACACACACAAACACACAAACGCACACACAGGCATCCAGAGTCATTTGATCCATTAACACTCAGTATAAATAGCCAGGAATGCAAGCTTCATTGTTCAAATTGAAATTGGTGTGCACTCAGTATAGCCATGTTAAAATGTTGTGCTAGAAACTTCAAGAGCTATTTGATCCTTTTGATGTACATACAAGGGCATTCCCAGTGGCAGCCACAGGTCTCCTGAACTCTGACAGGAGGCATGTTGTTTCTGCAGGCTGGCGGCTCCAATCTGTCACAGCTGACTTTGTGGTTCTGTACAGTCACAGACCCACCCGGGTGGCACAAGAGAGAGTGGCAGCCGTCCTCCAGCAGCCATGACTCACCCGGCTGAATCACATAAACAAAGACATACACAATTCGGTTTGAAGTCATGTTTCATTCTTAAAAAAAGGTTGCTGTCCCGCTGTGAGATTTCTTAAACCTCAGCAGCCGCTACTCACCTTTCTCTCATTTCCATTATCATCAACACACAGTCCTGGTGGCCCAGCTGGAAACCAAAGCAAACAACTAATTTTATCTTCATCATTTACACTCATAAAATGTCTTGTATAAAATATATAAATTATAATGACTATAATAATGTGTTATTTTTGCATAGAAACAACTAAACTTTGTGTGTGTTTGTATGTGCCTGCAAGCACCTCGGCAGATCCTTTCCATGTAACCTTGGTCCAAATTAAGCAACATCCGTAACTGATCCATGCTGTTCAAATGCAGAGTGTTGTCTTGGTTGCCGTGGCGACCCAGTATGCCAAGTTCACCTCTGTCATAGCCTGACCCCACCCCGATAGGAAACACTGACACACCTGAGTAAAGAAACCTTTATATGAGAAACTGCATAAAACATGGACAGAAACTACTGAATTTCGAGCTTTTTTGTTTTCAATCTATACTGTATCATCTGCGACCTAATTACCTGCTGCCAGTGCTTCATTAGCTGCTTCTTGGACATCATCGGCTGATTTATCAGTCACCAGCATCACCACTACCTTAGCTACACCGACTCGTCCACCGCTGACTGGTGAGATAGCAGTCTGTACAGCAAATCGGAGTGCAGAGCCTGCAGACAAGACAGACAGACAGAGCATTGAGCATTTGCAAATGACTGTGAACATATTTGTTTATCTATTAGCTTACCTAGTGTGGGGGCAGAAGCAGGTGTCCTCCTTTGTATGCTCTCCACAAGCTTCAGAAGGCGGGATTGGCTCTGTTGATCCTTCCAGGTGAGCTCTGCTGTGTTTGTGTCTCCATACTGAACAACAGCCACCTGAGTGCCACTCAGCCCTGCACATATCAACAAGTGTTGAGTTAAAGCACAGCTGAAATGCAGGAAAGCAGTTAGTGCACAACTTTGATATGACATTTTACCCCTGCTGAAAGACTCAAAGATGTCATTTTGTTATTATTTCTATTAGTTTTTAGGAAGTAACCATTTTTATTTCAAGTTTTTAAGTTGCTCATATAAGTTATTCATATATTATCCTTGCTTAAGCTGAAAATGGAGGAGTTTGTGCTCATGAGTTCTTCTGCCTTGTGTGGAGGAGGATATGATTTTTAGTTGGTGCCAGATGCAGACAGGCTCTTGTGAAAGAGATGGGTTTCGCTGTATGCTTTAGACAGAAGTAGAAATTAAGTTTCCTATTGAAAGAAAACTAAAACAAAGAAGACAACACACAGATCATGATCATTTGCCATATCATTTTATAATGCAATCACCTTTTGTAAAAAGATTTAATCAAGTAAACACTCTTGTGGTAAAGAGGCTTCATATTCTGCCTCTGCTATCTGAGTGACTTCCTGTGGAGCTGTAACCATAAAAAATTTCCGAGCCTCGCTGAAACTGACTGACACTCTGAGGATCGCTCGTCTGCCTCCGTGATCACAAAATGAAAATGTATTCCTTAAAAAAAAAATCTAAAAAAAAAGTAAGTAAGCTGATTTGGAGGAATCATAAAATATAAAATTAGTTTTGTCTGTAGCATCTCAGTGACATCTGGTGAAGTGTTGAAGACCATGGGTGGATTTCACCACCACAGCACCTCCGGTTTGGGTTTCCGGGGTAAATTTAGGGTTGTGTCAGATACAGGCCGAGAAAACTGTGAGCCAAAATTCTCAGGAAGCTGTTGTAGGCTGAATTTTTTAGGCTAGACAAGTTTGTGTATCTGTTTCTGTCTGAAGGTAGCACTTAAACACTTATTCTTACTCATTTATGTCAATTGTTATTATTTTTAGTTATTGTAGATTTGTTGTGTAATGTTTGTGTAGTGCAAATATGTATGTGTGTGTAATGTGTATATGTATATAATATGAATGTGTAAATTGTATTGTCACATTGTAAACTGCGGACCCCAGTGGGGATCCAAATAAACAAACAAAACAAACAAAACAATCAAACTTGCAGGTGCACAGAGCAGATAACTTATCATTAATTGCCCAAATTGAGTTTATTTCCATATATTTTGTATTTTATCTTTACTCTGGTAAGCACTTGCAATTGCTTTATGTATTCATGGTGCGTTTTAAATCCACTTGCTTTGCCTTATCACTTTCATAATAAATGACAAGAAAACATTGGGTGACAAAATAGACATGAAAAATTTAACAAATTGCAGTTGAAAAAACATGTCCAGTTAATTATCAAAATTTAAATTGAATTGACCTTCCTTTCTCACTTGACAATCTGTCCCTTAAATTCCATGAAAAACAAGGTCAGGATTTAGAATTATCGTTGTCAAATTGAATGTAGTTAGAATAAATAATAACACAAATTAGTGAAATGTAGTAAACATTAAAACGGGGATTGGTAACACCTACCTATGTCAGCGTTGTTGATGAAAGATTTGACAAAAGTCTTCATGTCCTCTAATTGTTTTCCAGCCTTCAGCAGGAACAACACATCCACAGGCTTCTTACACGGAACTGTGCAGAGACACACTCAAATATAAATACAGGACAAGAACTCTTTGTAGGCTAGATGACAGAAATAAGTGTGACTGCTGTACCTGAGGGTGGCAGACTGGAATGTGTTGGGAGGACCAGGGGAGGCAGTGTTGGGGATCGTGGCCTGACTGTGGTCCGTGTAATGTTTACTATACGGTGGACCAGAGTCGTCAGACGGCTGTAATCATCAACCATCATCGGTTTTTGTGGGGAGCTAAACGGTAACAAGTCGACTTCGTGTACTTTTGGCCCAACACCAATGGGGTACACATGTGTGTGGATGCTCGTAGATGGTGGGCGTATCACTGTGTCAGTTGGAGGGTTTTCTGTCACCAGGAAGACCAGCTGAGGAGGAGTGGGGCTGCGTGAAGGCTGGCTAGTAGTTATTTGTTGAAATGTTGTAGTGAAAGCTGTGTTTGTGTTTGTTTTGCTTCCACCTCTCCAACGAATCTCCCTCAGTCTCTGCAGCAGCAAAGTCCTCTGTCGCCTCAGCTCCCACCGTCTGATCTCCACAGTGACTGTCACCGAGTACTGGATCACAGTGATGCGTATTGACTCCTTCTCCTCCATAAGCTGTGATATAACTTCCTCCAAGAAGAGGAGCGACTTGTTAAAGTTTCCCTCGCCAACTGAATTTGAGCCCTCCACAATAAATGTGACATCTGTTGCTGGAGAGGTTGGAGATGATGTGGTGAATTGTAATTGGCCAGAGGGTGATGCGGATGTAGGAATATTGGGGAGGTGTTGTGTGGGGTTGGGCTCCAGACGAGGAGCTGAGGTTGTGGTGGTGGTTATCGCATGAGCTCTTCCTGGAGTGGTTTTAGGTGTTGGAGGAATCACCCCCTCAGGCTCCAGTCCCAATGTGCACAGGTAATCTGTCAGCTCCAACAGACGGTCAGGCAGCTCACCTGTGCTGCTGAGCACATAGGCCCTGTTTTCTGGGTTGACCTTTGTGATATCATTGATCTGCCCCATGTTTACCCCTGGACCCAGTGCCACCGTCAGGGTGGTTATGGTCTCTTTACGGAGCAACCTGATGATGGAACGGACATGGCGGGGGTTTGCGCTGGCGGTCAAGATGATAGCTACGCGGCCAGCATGCTCACGCTTGTTCTTGTCATAGATGTTGTAGACGAGATACTTGACAGCCTCATCCAAGAAAGCTGCATCTCCTCCTACGTAGTGCAGCTCACGCACAGCCTTCTTAAACAGCCACTTCTGAACCTGCAGGCAAAAAAGGGGGAAAAAATGCAGAGGCAAGTATGACATAAGGTTGCCATTACTCAACAAAGCAGCTTATTTTGAGGTATATTTGTTACATCCCAGATTGCTTATTGCAAAACTGAATATTCATGGTAGAATTCAAACTCTGTGTATCAAATGTGTATAAATACAGTTATCTACCTGCAGATCATATGTTTTGACCCCAGACTGGTAGAGCAGCACTGTGGCTCGGGTATGAGCTGAGCCCATACGGAATCGCTCAATGATTCCCAGTATAAACTCTTTGGTTGCCTGAAATTCATCTTCGCTCAGAGCTTCTGAACCATCGAGCAGGAATGCCAGATCCATGGCGCGGTCACATGTGCCCTCGGGCATCAATGTAGTGAAGGGCAGGGTTGTGAAAGTTTCATATGCAGGTGTTGGTGTGGGAGTGGTGAACATAGTGTGGGAGGAACAAACTTCACAGCTCAGGGTGTTGTTGTCACAGTGACTTCAAAAAAAAAAAAAAAAAGCATCTTAAACAGTGAAAAGAACCAGATTATTATTATTATGAATCGAGAAAACACAGTTTTGTGCTCTCATGTAGTATTACCATATCTTGCAGTGTTCAGGGTCCTCATGGTTCAGGATGACCTTGTTCCCGTGAGAGATTCTCTGACCCTCATGGATACACACTTGACACTGAGAGGGCTCGACGCAACGCATTGCCACCTCATCCAAGAGCTGACCTATGAAAATAAGGCAAAGGGGACCTCAGCTCCACGATTTTTTCTTATGTGAATGTATTATGCATCATGCTGTATGTCCAATAATTATATTTGGCACCTGGGGGACAGTAGGCATGGCAACCTTCCACACATGTGAGCGAACAGTGGAGGGGCTCTGGATGCTGGCAAGTTATCGGACAGGCTGGACCACAGGTATTATATCTCCACTGGCACAGCTCTTCACCTACACCTGGACTCCTGGGGTTCAGCTCCTCACAGCTTATGGCTAAGGAAGAAAATTAAATTAAATAACAGAATTTTAATGATGATGAGTGTAGAAATGAGTGTAGAAATATGTATGTTATTATTTTCATACTTTTTGCTCTGTTCCTCATTTTGAAAGTTTAGAAGACACTGTTAACCACATTAGTTCAGTCTTTAGTTTAGTCAAATTGATAGATGTGAGAATTCTTCATACTCACGGCAAAGATCATTGGACCTCCAGCTGATAGACACACCCCTTTCTGAACAGGCCTTAGCATAAGCCGCGATGACATCACAAAAGCATGCACAGTCTCCCACTGATGGACAAGAACATGCAGCCTCCACACACATATCTACATATGGCTCTGCATCCACCTGGAGGTACACAGGAGCAGGTTAACGAACACACAGGAGAATAACAATAGATGGAGGTTCATGGGATACTCTTGTGTGTCTATAATTACACTCACCTGGCTGTTGCATTCTTTAAAAAGCGGACCAGTGATCACACGACATGACTGCTCCACTGTTACCAACTTGAACATGTTGTCACTGCATGGAGGGGGTATCTAAACACACAAGATTACACACACATATTTATTTGTTTATCTGTTATATATATATACACACTGTATAATATACTAGAAATATAACAGTGGTTTTAGAACTGGTTTTAAAACATAAACTAAAATATATAAAGGCTTTGAGATGATAAAATCAACCTCATAATCTTACTTATATTTGTGATGATAATTTGGAACCTGCACAGACTTGCCTGAGGTAGATAATGCATCACAGTAAATATGTAGGCTAGGGACCTAGGTAATACAGACTTGGGTGAGAGATCTGGAACATGTTTTGAACCTCACTGTATGAAGCAAAATCCAAGCAAGTCATATTAAAATGCTGGGCATTAATTGTCTCTTAAAGGGCCAGAGACGAGGTCGTAGCACTGGATCCAGATATCATCATCAAAGCTCATTAAGCCACATATAAACTACAATTCCCATGTTGACATAGTTGACAAGTTCTTTAACATATTTAAAACCACAGCTTAAACAGGCTATCCTAAAACAAAGCCTTTAATAAGCATTTATTTAAATAAAAAAGGGAGAACAAACCTGGAGAAATAACTGAACTTTTTCATTTAAGGACATTTCTTAATGGAATAAGAGAGTGCTTATTATTTGTTTTACTCCATATGCCAACATGTATTTTATGTATCTCAAACAAATGTATTGGGTAGAAAGCAGTTTTAATAAGGAATGCAGATTTTCCGTAGTAAAGACATTTTCCTTTGGAAGTGATGTGACAGTAAAAAAGAAAAGAAAAAGATAATAACCTGTGTGACATCAGCACAGCTGGGAACAACCTTCCAGGAGTTCCCAAAGTGTAAGGAGTCCACCTCCAGCTGGTTGTTACTGCTCATCAAGTCGTTGTTAACGTTCCCATCAAAGTTACCGCACAGTCCACACACCCGCCCCTACACATAAAAAAAATCATGTTCAACCATTCATTTTTAATGTAAACAAAGAAGGTTCAACCATTCAAAATAATATGATTAATCAGTACCTTGTATGTAGCCGAAATGTGAACCAGGAGGCGAGTCCCCTTGTCCCAGATGAGAGAAATGTGTTTCCCGAGCAACAAGGTGTAAAACTGACCAGATCGTATAATCTCCACATGGGAGTCATATAAGACCTGTCTCTTCATCTTGACCTGTGAGAGAGAAAAGTGGATACAATAAATAAGGAATACTCACAACAAGAACTGTCTGAAAAGTTTGGTTACAAAACTGCGTAAACTCTAAGACTTTCTAAAGGAGAAAATCAGTTACAACAGAGAATGAACATTCAGTTCTTACTGATTGAGTCTGCTGCTTTAAGGATCACAATGCTTATATGGTTTCTATCCAGACATTAAAGGAAGGCAATGTGCTGTTTGCTCCAGTATTCAAATTGATGAACCATATTCAAAATAAAAGTCAAAACTTCACCATTTACAAGAAAAATATGCAAAGATATTCTCATTCTTGATAAGATAGAAACACTTAGGATTAGGATCATATTGGTTCATTAGAACAGTTACCAAATAGTGCAGAGCCTAATGTGAAGAAGACTTAAAGTCAAAGAAATGGTCCAACAATAACTTGTAATACATCTCAATGAGCTAGCAAAACATGTTGGTTTAATGGGAAAAGACTGTGTGCTTTGATGATTAATGAATTTGATGTATGAATATTTTGTTTTAAAGTTAAAAACTCCTTGATTCTTTCTGATAGCATGTTTCAGAATGAAAACCAACATTGTAACATCTTTTTAGCCAAGTTTAGGTTACATTAAGTTCATGTTGTTCTTGGTGAGTAATTTCATCTGAAAGAAGTTAGTTGTATGTTTGACAATGTTGCATTGACTAAATATGCATATCTGAGTTGGTTTGTGTTTTTTAGTGTAGTTTACCTCTCCTTCTTGCATTACAATCAACCCTCCCTGGTAGTAGATCATGACAGCTTTCGCACAGCGATGTCCCACAATTCCACAGGCTTCATTCTCCACCAGCACCCTGAATGAACCTTCTTCTCCATTACACATATCCTTTATAGTACAGGATTGTGAAAGTAAAAGACCAAAATGAGGGTAAAGCAAGAGACACAAAACAACATGAATAGAGTTTCCTGTAATTATCCTTGAGCTCTTTGTGGATCTCTTTGTTTCTTACTTGGACCAAGACATATTGGCAGAGGCCAGGGAAGGAATATTTGAGGCCATCAAAACTGATGTAATGCCCCTCCCCCACCGTGCGGCACACACCATCGCACACCTTTTCTGTGCAGTGCCACTTCCTGTTTTCACATACACTGTAAACACATACAAAAAATCCTGCTAAGAGATCACAGTGGAGCTATCCCTCTTCATAAACATGTACACACAAACAATCACTATACCATGTGTTGCAGTCCACAGAGATGGTCTGTCCTGATGCATATGGCCTGTTGTTATGGTAACAGGGACACTGCTCCGGTGCAATGCAGTCTCTGCGGTGACGTACCTGAAATCAATCTGCTGATCAATCACTGTTGTCTGCTTAAGACTTTTGGTGGTTTATATATAAAGAACAAACACACAGACAGGGGGATAGAGGAACATACTGTGCCTTGTGGACAGAGGCAGCCAGGGATGCAGGCAAGGCTAACACAGGGCAGATCCAGATTTTGGCATGTTCTGGCACATTCAAGGCCTTTTTCTCCTGCATTACACTCTGTTCGGGCCAGTGGAGGAGGACACTTGACTGACCGCCGCTCTACATACAAGCACAAAAAAACAAAAACAATATATAACCAAAATCCAAAAAAGGCTTAAACGTTTAATTTTTATTGGGTGTAAAACAAACAGGACTTTTTGAGGAGGGTCAGACCAAGAGAAAAAATGAAATGAGCAACAGTAAACCAGGGCAGCAAAGTCTCATATGCTGAATACAAATGAGTCACATCAAAGATACCATACGGATAGTGGATTATACAAGACACAAAACACATTGACATAAATAAAGCTTCAGTAAAATACAAAAAACTGTACCTCTGGATGGTGCCAAGTCATCGTCATAGAAGAGATCAGACAGTAAAGTACTCATTTCAGGGGAGCTACAGCGCATGGAGCCATTTTCACAGTAGCTACACACATGTATTGAAGAAAAATACACAAAAGTGTAGGTTTATGAAACACAATGTTCTGTATATCAATATATTATATAAACATAGTTTCATAATATGCACAGTCACTGACCAGATGCTGTTGTGATCCGCATAGACATCATTAGGCTGGTAAAGCTGTCCGTCATGCAGGCAGGTGCACATATCGGCTGTAACACATTCTCCTGAGTCGCTCAGGTATTTTCCAGCAGGACAAAAGCAGCCCTCCTCACACACCCTCTCCCTCTCACAGTCGGCCTCGGCCCCTGATAGAGCACGGCACGTCCGATCACACACACTCCCACAGGCTTCGTACACTTGGCCTCCAGTGCACTCCAGCTCTGACAAAATAAAATCAAGGGAGGGTTAGTGATCCCAATTAGCTCAGCTTTATCCGTAAAAAGCTGTTTACTCAACCTCTGAAATTACAGATTTTTGTATTTGCAATTATAGTTTATTTACATGTGATGATAAACATTTTAAAGAGACAGGTTTTCATGAGTAGATGATATCTGGATTTTATATTTGAATCCTTTATTTTCTCTACAGTGCTTTTTTTATGTCTAAAAATAGACCACATTTTTCCTTATGTATGTGTATGTAGGATCAGTCATGATTTAGTTCAGTGTGAAAGTTACCGCAGAGTGAAGGAGACCTCCAGTTAAGCATCACTCCTCTAGCAGCACAGGCAGCTGCATAGGCAGACAGAGCAGAGCAGAGGCACGACTCCTCGTCCAGACACGCACACACATCATATCGACAGAACCGTTGGAACGGTGCAGGGTTCACCAGAAAGTGGCATGCACTGAACACATCTGACATCATCACCAAACACGCCTCTTCAGCAAAACGCACTAAAAGTAAAAAAAAAAGGAGGATAATAGGTTGATTTCTGCTCATTCCTGTGCTCATTTGTTTATCATTATGGGTTTGTACCTCTTTTAGGGTTAATAGCACATGGATCCCTCTCATGTTTGTGGGTGGTTTCACAGTCTCCGTTAATCCTCCACAATTGGCCGAAAGCCTGAGGTCCCGCCTCAACCAGACCAGATCCAGACAAGAAGTCATCACCTTGGTTCCCATTGTAGTTTCCACAGAGACCACAAGTGTGACCTGCCCATCGTGGACCCAGCTTAGGAGATGTATAGAATTCAGTACAGCTGTTCGAAACCTTTAACATATGCATCAAAACACCTTAAAACTAATTTACCTTCAAAAGCACACGGCCACGACCATCCCAGTCCAAGTGAAGGTCGTCTCCAAACTTCACACGTACAGATGACTGAACAGATCTCTGAATATGCAGATGACCTGCAATTTTTCACACACAGGGAACTGACTAGCTGAATTTAATACAAGGTGGTTGGAAACAGTTATATCAACAAATAACAGTCCATCCCTTATTATGCTGATTACAATAAACACAAAAGTGACCAATCGGGACTGATGTTTATTAGATGTGATCAGGTACAAACTGTTGCTGTTGCTCTGTTGTTAACATTATCAGTCAAGTTCAATGTACATTAGTTCTCAGTCAGATAAGTTCAATGCATTGTTATTGTGCCAGAGTGGGATACCATGATGCATACCATGATGCATTGGAGTCTGGATGTCCATGCTGTTGACAGACACAACTCCTCCGTGCTTCAGCTTCACTGTCATGTTCTCCAGAGAGGGCAAACTGAGTGTTACTGAGCGTGTGCACACAGCTTCCCGATCATCTGCACACTAACACACAACAACAACAACAGCAGAGATACATTAGATGAAAAGCAGCTAGATGCAGGAAAATGACACAAATGTCCCATTAAATTTGTGTGTAAAGGGAACACTTTTCAATATTTTTTTGCTGTTAAAGAAACTTTCTTCACCTGTACATTCTCAATAATGACAGAAAAAAGGCTGTCAGTGCAATCTTCAGCAAGCAGATACTGACAGTGACCGGTGAAGGTGAAAAACTTGTTGTCGAAGGTCTTGAAGTGTGACTGGCCCACCACCAAGCACTCGCCTACACACAGACAGCAAAAACATTACAACAGAAAAGAAAAACCCTGGACTTGTTTATCAATAGAGTGTGTAAGTGGTAGTTCAAGTGCATTGACTATCACTGTGCATCTCTCTCACCAGGACAGCCTTGATTGGTGCATTCCCAGGAGCCGTGACGGCACACACTGCAGATAAAAATAAACTTTTAGTGGGTATCTGCGCATGTATACATGTTACTGAATGCTTATTGCTCTCTCACCAGGTGTTGCAGTCCTGAGAGATAGTGGATCCTGGAGGGAAATGTCGCCCCATGTGCACACAAGAACACTGAGATACCTCCACACAACGATTACCATCCAAAACCTTACCAGCTGAGACACAAGTACACATTATGATGTTACCACTGCTATAACAGTGCCAAAAAAAAAGGGAGACAAACTGAGTGGGAGGTTACCGGGGCATGTACAGCCATCCGAACACTCTTCCTTGCAGACCTCCTGGATGTTGAGACTGTGGCAGGTTGTAGAGCAGGACTTGGTGCATTCACTGTACTGCATCCCAATGGGACATTTGGGGACTGACCACACAAACATTTAGATGAATCAAAGTTTGTGTATTATGAAATAATTGTTGAACGTCATAACTTGCCTTTTTTACTAACTGACATACTTACAGCACTGGCTCTCTTCCTTCCAGCCATGAAGAAGTATCCCATGTGCGTGACACGTGCGAGCGTACTCCAACAGGATTGGACAGTAGCAGTCTTCACTCTCCCTCTGGCCACATTGACACGCCTCCTCCTGACACAGCAACAGGAACGCCTCAGGAGAGATCAGGTGGGCACAGTGCAGAAACACACTGGAAGTCTGCAATACACTGCAGCTAGACAAAATCTACACAGACACACACGAAAACAAACGTTTAAAGGAGAATCCCATTAATTCAGGAAAAACTAAACATTGCATTCTGTTGTTGTGAACAGTGAAGTTAACCATTACTTTATTCTACTGAAGGTTTCTGTAACTGTATTACAAAGACTCCAGCTATACATGACTGATGTAACCCTTCTTCATTTTTTACGAGTTGTCATGTCTTGACAGCTCATGTTCATCAAGAATAACAGATTCTAAGAAACTCACATTCACACTAACATGTAGTTATTGCTGTTTTCTCACATGTGGGTGTTTCTGTGGTACATAATGTTCTCACTTAAACTGGATGATTTCTTCATGATCAACCCACCAACAACGCCCGCAGTGTACACATATGCCAGGATACAAAAAATAAGATGGAAAACCAAAGTTCTATTGGTAAATCAAAATGAGAAGAAACAAGAAACAAATTGTACTCGCATACTCAAAACACCTTCAAAATTACACATTTTTTACAAAAGAACAGCAGATTTGTTTGGCATTGTTCACTTTAGACAACTGAACAACAACTGACTAGTAGGTCATAGTTAATCTTTTAGGACTTGTTAAACAAATCTTTTTAAGAAAGAAAAAAACATTATTTAGTAAAAATGTATCTGACATTTTTTTCATACTACTACAAGTCTATTTGCAAACTTTGGACTTAATTTGATCATCAATAGGACTTAACAAGCTGCTTTTTTAACAAATCTTGTAACAACATAAAGAGACATTTCCTAACATTTTCACATTGTTTGCCCTGAAACTTCAAATGTAATGAAACATACATGGTTTCACATAGAATGAATATACACAGTATATGTGTGTTTGAAGTGTTCTCACCGCTGATGTCCCTTTTGTGCTGTTACAGGAGTGGCTGGGATTAGAGACACGTCGACATGACTGACCAGCCCCCTTTACTGCCCAGGAATTTGCAAAATCATAACTGTCCTCTGTTTGGAATCCTAAAAGCATACACGTAGAAGAATGAAAAAAACAAAAACAAAAAAACAGTTGAAATATTTCTGTTTAATCTCCTGCTACCACCTCTGTTTCTTTTGCTTTCCTAAACCTCTTTATCTTTTCCTGCACTGAGCTGATACTCTTCCTGTTGCTGTGTGCTGGTGACTCAAATCATTTCCTAGACAACTGCAATAATGAATTCTCCTTGGTTGCACTTTCCAACATTCCCTTAGCCACATACACAGTTACAAACATGATTTACCTTCTTGAGCAGTATATTCATCATCTGTTACAGAGTTGAAGTTGCCACAAAGGCCACAGGTGCGGTTGGCATGGTGTTTGGTCAGTGTCAGGGCGATGTTGGCTGCATTATCGATGGTTACAGTGAAGCCAAACTCCTCACTCCAGAGTTTATAATAACCGAGCTCTGAGCCCACGAACACAGCATTAGAGGCATAGGGCAGAGACAGTCTACAAAACAGAAACACATATCAAACATCTTAGAAAATACTTTTTTGTGTCCATAATTCACCATGACATCATTTATCATTTTTGGTGGAACATTTCAATTTCCCAACCTTTTTTCTCCTTGTGAGAGTCGTCCATCTACAGACAGGTGCAGCTCAAAGGCATCTCCCAGGAACAGAGTGACTCCAGTTCTTTTGCCCCCAACAAAATCACCTGTGGATTATTTTACCATTAATACACTAGAACAACAAAACTTTGACTGACAGAAACAGTCTGAAAACAAAACAAGGAGTGGCTATTTCAATTGCCTTTTCATAAAAAGTTCATAAAATACAAATACATATACTGTTTAAGCCATTGTAGTTCAAACGTTTTGTCATAGAACTGTCTGAGTGTGACTCACCCAGCAGTGTGACAGAGTGACGGTTGCAGTCTCCAGCCAGCAGGTAGCTGCAGTCTCCAGGGAACTCGTATAAAACCCCATCAAACGTGTGAATGTGGTGTCTTCCAAACAGGCTGCATCTCCCTGTTATACCTGCGACGCAAGCTGAATACAAGCAAAATAAACCTTTATGGAACTGACTGCAGAAGAAACACTCGAGGAGATCTATTACGAAATACTTCAAAAAAGAAGACTTTAAGCTTTTAAGACACTTTGTCTCTTTCTTATGACACACTCACCTGTCAGATGAAGGAGCACCAAGACCTCTTGCCAATAACTCCTGATAGACACCTAAAACATACTCACAATTGTCATCCCATCACCTTTGACATATTGATCTTCTTATGTTTACTGCATTACTATCTGCACTGTGCACAGTCTTTTTTTGCTCCTACCTTCATGGCTCCAGTCTCAGTTATTCAACAAAGTTGAAAAAAAAACAACCCGAAATCCAATCCCAAAGAGTCCAAGTGTTCCACTTTCACAGACAATCAAGGCATAATGACGCAGTGAGATGACCTGTATCAGACAATGTTGCGCACACAGACATTCAATCACACTGGAGGCTTTATTTTATAGCAAAGAGTGTACCCCTGCCCAGCTGTTATTGGCTTTTTCTTAAAACGCCTCCCCCGGTCGGTTGTCGAAAAGGGAAGCCTATCGTTCTGTCTACAATTCAGTGCCTGAAGATTGACACCATCAAACACACTCAGTAGGACAATCGCAGGATATGCCCACTGATCGCTGGGCTGAGTGATTAGTCTACTCGTACGCATCTGTATCGGCGCCAACCTAAACAATTCTTGTGAATAACACTCTTACTGGATATATCACACACAACAGGACTGCTTTGACAGTGTCACATGCACAAACAGATGACTAAGCTTCACCAAAGTCACACAGACATAAACACGCACACTGGGAATGTGAACAGATCAACACTCTCTGGTGAAAATTTTCCCCTATCATTTGGCAAAAAGACAGTAGCAGATAAAAAAAAAGATCTCCTCACACATACATTCCCAGTCCATGTCACAATATATAACATAAAACTTTCAACTTTGTATATCTGTATCCACTAACACATCTGTATTGTGTAAAAATAAATGGCAAAAAGTTGGATCTTGGATGCAGCTGTGTTGGAAATTCCATGACTCACTTTATTAACCATTATAAAGTCATTAGCTTTCAGCTAGAAACAATTCTAACAAGTTAATCATTCTGACCTCTTCCCAACATATGAAGAGGAGAAAAACGGAGAAAAAAAAATCTGTGTGCGGAACTTTGAAAATGTTTTGGTATTAGCTTGTTTGTAGTTTATCAAAAGTTCCTGAATTCTCCATAATACATCAAATGTATATTTTTTGCGATGTTTTACCATTTAATAAAAAGTAGGGATTTGTAGATTAGATTGGATTGACTTTATTTGGCATGGACATCACAGATACATTGTATGAACCAGATGCAGTGCGTAAGTGTTTTAGCATACATGCTAATTCTCAACACCTGTCCACAGGAGGGAAATGAACCTTCAACAAGGTCTTAAATAGATTATCTTCAATAAATATGTCTTTAATATTGAGTATTATACTCACAATATTACCAGTTTTTCAGGTCTCTAATTTATATTAACACATTTAAAAAAAGGAAAATAGCCCACACACTTTGCCTTTTCAGGTTATAAGGTGAAAATGTTGTTCATGATTTACATCTAACCCATAAAGCAATAATATACAATTTTTTTTACCAAGCCATTCAAGTTATTTAGTTACTGTAAATATTGACAGTCTAGCTGGTGTTTTGAATAATAAGAGGTTGGTCACTTTGTGTTTTTCGTCGTGTGTGTGTGTGTGTGTGTGTGTGTATCTGTGTGTGTGCAGTTAGTTAGCCTGGGCCATGCTCGTGCACAGTGTTCATTCATGTACAGTATATTCTATCCGCGAACGCGCCTTTCTTATTCTTAGGGAATTACGTCATCGCACTGCCCAGGGTGCTGCAGCAACTTGCGAGCAAAAAGCTCCAAACAGGCTACTGTTGAGTGCACTGCTGTGCTGTTCCACCGTGAGACAGAGACACACTGACTGAGCATAGACTAAACTTTCTCTCAGCTTTGAACAACATGTCCCCGTTAAAAGTAAAGAAATGTGTTAGCCCATCTTATTTTGAAGGCACTAGAGATATTTTTTAATCATGCAATAACAGAATACACTAAAAGAAATGCAATATACTGTAGATGGCAAAAATCATTAGGCCTACATCACTGAAAACTCCCATAAAAATATTTTTTATTGACCAGGAATTGAAAGTATCCTACTTTTTTTAAAGATTAAGAGCTGAGTAAAAAGGGAAAAATATAAAAAACGTTACAATTAGTAAGAAAGACAGAAAAAGCTACAGGAGGATTTGCCTTTGCCGTCCGTTATCTGTGGGGGCGGACCACTACAGGCGCGCACAGCACGACGCGCGTATCAGAGCCAGCGCGTCGGCAAATAACCTCATTCTGCAAACTGACTGTTATTTAGAAGGTCTTCTCTTCTCCCGTCGATTTGAATAAGTGAAGCAGAAGAAGTGTGATCCACAGCTCAAGTAACGCCATGGCTGCGCTTTCAGGGGGAGAGATGTGCATCAAATACCTGATGTTTGCCTTCAACCTAGTGTTCTGGGTGAGTTACAATCGAGGAAATGTATTGTTCTCAATTCAAAATGTACATCCTGTCGGTTGTCTCTGTGTGTGAACGTGTGTAAAATGTGCGTGCATGCGCGTTCATGCGTGAGCTTACTAGCCTATAGTTAATGAAATGATTCGGTGTCCCAGATGCAGAATCGTGCTGAGCGTTCACACACAGCCTCGGTCACTTATAAGAGCATATTTAAAGGTGCCTCTCGAAATTATTTTTGGCAATGGCCACCATAAACAAAAAGTGCCCCAGTGCGTGTGGAGACCGAGTGGACTGGAACAATAATCCCCAGTGGCCAAGTGACCCAGTTCCTCAGCGCAGACTACTCTTTGGAGTTTGCGCGCACAGCATTTTAATAATTGCAATGAGGGAGAGAGAGGCGTTTACTTGTGGAGAGGAGCGTTACTGAAAAGCTATATTAATAATTTATACTTCTGTTACGTTGCGTGATGTGAAGGTTTGCGCATGTCACGGAGCCAGACTGTGAGTGTGTGAATGAATCCTGGCTATCCCATAGGCTATTTATGTCCTATACTTAGCCTGCAGGGTGTGTCTTGTCCCGTCTGTTTGTTTGTGATCTGTGTATGTGAGACTGCAAGTGTGGTTTCGGATGAATGTTTGCCCTTTTATGAACGTTTATAATTTCTGCAGCTAGAGATAGAGCAAAGGCACCCATTCATTACAGGGGAAATGGGGTTTCCCACTCTGTGTGTGTGTGTGTGTGTGTGTGTGTGTGTGTGTGTGTGTGTGTGTGTGTTGGGGGGGTGAGCAAGTTTTCTAAAGATTTACAGATCAATCAATCAAACTTTATTTGTATAGCGCCAATTCATATTAAGTATTATCTCAAGACGCTTTACAAAAAGCAGGTAAAGGACCTTACTCTTTGTCTAATAATATTACAAAAGAGCAGGTAAAAAGACCATGCTCATTGTTATGTTACAAAAAGCAGGTAAAAGACCTTACTTATTGCTATATTACAAGGACCCAGCTTAATCCGTCATAGCGTGGCAACAAAAAACTTCCCTCTAACAGGAAGAAATCTTCAGCAAATCCAGGCTCATGATGGAACAGCCGCAAAAACTGGATTTATAGAAAGCCTGCACTGTCACTGAAAAACAAACAAGGTTACCGACAACCAAACAACTTGTCGATGTGTTTCTTTTGTAACTTTAAATAATCCCAAATGTCCAACATTTAGACGTTTTGATTCAATACACAGTAAAACCCTGCTCTAACCTCAAGTTCAGACACTCCCCTTTTGATTTGGATGAAGCAGGAAGTGAAGATAAGACACATGATCATGTGGGCTTGATTCACATGACATGAATATCTGATCAGTCTACTGTGGACACAAAAATACTGTCAACTTATGTCAGTGTATCAAGCAAAGCAGGTTTCACACACAAAAAAACAGCTTCTAGGGAGTACTAATGGAAAGAATTCTTCTTTTAGGGCAGTCATTATCTGTGGTCATAAACAGTACGGATAGCAGAGCATGTTGCTAGGCAGGTACTTTGCTGAAGGTTTAATGTCAACATGCCTCAACAGAGCCCACTGTGCAGCTATTTTATCTCATAAACCCCTGTATACCCACACCACCTGCACACATGTAATGGTTAAACACAAACTCTACATGTATGAACAGAGAGCTGAACAGAGAAACAGGAATTCATATCACACACACAATAGAGGTCAGTTTTGTGGGTGACACTGCTCTGCAGCTCTCTTGCCACTCCCTAAACTGGATAATCAGGTGATTGAATGTGGGGGCGTGGTATTGAAAATGCTTTCCCTCTTGACTACATTTTCCCACTGACACCATTATACTTCTCTTCCGGAAGAAGTTAGTTATTAAACATTTGCAGCAGTGAATTGTGGCTACTCAATCAGCATGGCTGTCACTGGGGGAATCAAGTGTGTGAAATATCTCATGTTTATCTTCAACGTTTTCTTCTGGGTAGGTGTGAATTTGACTTTGCCTAGTAGGTGTGTGTGTGTGTTTGTGAGTGAGAGAGAGAGAGAGAGAGAGAGAGAGAGAGTAAGAGAAAGAGAGGGAGAGAAGCTAAGTGCTACATAGATTAACATTTTTGTGGTATGTTAAAATCTGCCATATTGTTGATACAATGCTGCATTGAAAACATTATACATGAGTACAGAAAATGTTGAATGAGTACTATAATATACATAGAGACACACAACATTTGAATAAACCTGATACTTAATAGTTGTGTGTCAGTTAGGCTCTCAGAGTTAAATATTCACTGACCTGCTGACAGGGCTTCTAAGGCTGCTACACATTAGACAATACGGCACATGCAGGGACAAAATCTCTGACTTAAGTCATTTTGGTTAAATGCTTTGTAACAAGTGTCAACTGAGAACAGAACAGTGTTGCAGAATATAACCACATCCATGCAACAATAGAGCTTTGTTTTGAGGGTTTTAACATACTACCACTTCTCAATATAAAATGCAACTATACTAACATTGGTAATTGTGTCAATAAACATTAATGTTTGATATATTGGTATCCAGTCGAAAAAAAACTGATATTACTACTGAGGAAATGAAAAGCCCGGAAACAGGCACATTTGTGAAATGATCCCTTAACCAGAATAGGATAAAAAATAAATAAATTCCTGCTGCTGGAGATGTGAAATATCAACTGGAAGCAGCAGAGAAGTGGTTAAATTTAAAAAGAAAACATGTTCAATGGTGAATGCTTATCAGTTTATTGACTTGCAATTTGCATAAACAGACAGGGCTTATGTCAGAAATAATATTCTTCCTGTCTGAAAATGTAATGCTATAATGCCAAATTGAAGCACTGTATTTCAGTCTATACATGTTGTTTTCCCTCAGCTTGCAGGTACTGCTGTCTTTGCTATAGGCTTGTGGCTAAGATTAGACCCCAAAACCAAAGGCTTGTTTGAAGGATCAGAATCTCCATATGTTTTTTATACAGGTAAGATGCTTTCAGTCCTTAAGACAGTTTCATCATGCAATCAACCGTAAGCAAGATTTGCTCTATAGGAGATTTGCAAAACACCAAATATGCTTGAATGTTATTTCTAATACACTGTTTGTGTGTAGGTGTATATATCCTGATAAGTGCTGGAGCACTGATGATGGTGGTGGGTTTTCTTGGATGTTGTGGGGCAATCCAGGAGTCTCCCTGTATGCTGGGACTGGTTAGTAACACCCCTTTTTCAGTTCCCTTTTCGTTGTATTTACTTGTTTTTACTAAAGATTTTAACTTTTTAAAACAACAGTTAAATTCTCTTCGAGTACTTTAAATTTTTACTCATGATTTCACTCAGTAGCTCTCAGATTTGTTATCCCACATTAGCAGGTGTGGGTCTGGGATTGAGCTTGGGCTCACTAGGAAATATGAGATGTCTGCCTTGTACATTGTTTACTGAACAGTGTCAAGGCTAGTCTCTAGATTTCCCTGTAGTTGTTCCCTCCCTCCCTCCCTCCCTCTCTGGCCCTAATCTTCTTGCACTAAATCTCTCGGGAGGAGGAGTCTATGTAAATTGGGTTCAGCTACACTTAAACGACCTTACTTGTCTACACATGCATACAAGACATGCGCACAAATTCACACAGTAATCTGAGTTCAATTTTGTCTACTCCTTTGTGCAGTTCTTCTTCTTCCTGCTTATCATTTTTGCCATTGAGGTGGCAGCTGGTATCTGGGGATTTTCCAACCAAAGCAAGGTAAAGTCCAAGTTTTAGGTTTGTTGCACTGATATCTGTATTTTCACAACACATTCATAGCAATTTACAGTACTTCGCATGGATACAAAAAAGATAGAATAAAAGCTATTTTTTAATGAATCCCCAAGTCATAATATTAAAATAACATTAAAACCATTGTTTTTCTTAAACTGTGTGCACTGTGATTTTCTTTTTATTTCTTTGCTGCCGTTAAACATTGCAAACTTTCCCCTGTGGGGGATCAATTAAGATTGATCTAATCTAATCCTCATGCTGCAGTTAAGAAGATATTATGACAACATATTCCTTTAGTTTAATATTGTGTTAAACTTTTTTCGTCTTGTTACTGTGTTGCAGGTGGTGAATGACATCACAACGTTTTACATGCAAACCCACAACAACTACAAGACAACAGGAGATGAGCGCCTCAAAGAGACACTAATTGTGATTCATCAAGGGGTGAGCCATGTCTGAAACATTTCTGCTTCACCATGGTACAGACTGACAGATTTTGTGTGGTCACTATCAGATTGTATTAAGTTCACTATGCATGTTGTATTGTGTTTAATTTGTCAGAAACAGTCATGTAAAACATGCAATTGGTTTCTATGCAAGTCATGTGAGGCAAATATTTCTAGAGCACTTTTAGTATATGTTTTATGCTCTGCAATTCATATTGATCTAAATGAGTGATTTTTGTGTTTACAGCTGAACTGTTGTGGACCAACAAATAAACCAGAAGATGCTGCCAAGGACACCTGTCCCCGGCGAGAGCTGCTTGAGGACCTCATTACAAAGGTACAACTACCCTTAATGTGTATTGGATGCCATCACAGTCAGGCCCTTCAGTGAAGAAACAGAAAATGAAAAAATATGTCATAATGAAAAACTTCAGCATATAGGAATGATTCAGCACTGAGGGCAGACAAATACTACATATTAAATACTAAATGATGACGTGACACGTGTTAAGGGTTGATTAGTTTTTCCCTGCAGGCTTTTACCCTCTGCCTCTTTGCAGTGTTACTATGGCAACGATGGTTTACTGGAGCCTGCACGTTCTCAGGCTGTCTGTAACCACTCACCATACCACAAGTCATGTACAGCATAGGTATAGAAATGCTGATAGGAATCTTTTGTGTTGCAGAGCTGCCCTGATGCCATTGATGAGGTGTTTGACTCCAAGCTACACATCATAGGAGGAGTTGGCGTCACCATTGGTGTTGTTATGGTAAGTATGGGATTGGTTTCACTTGAAATCATCAAAGTCCAATGTGCACAGTACAACGTTGATAGCATAAGCGATTACAAACATAATTAAATAAGACCTCTCGATGTTGCAGGTGTTTGGGATGATCTTTAGCATGCTTCTGTGCTGCGCCATCAGGAAGTCTCGGGAGGTGGTGTGACACCCGCCATGACACCCTAAAGTCCTTGTTAATGTTGCATGATGTTATTCCTTGAGTCACATGACTCTACACTGCCAATAGAAACACTGCCTGGCCAAGAGTGAAAACCCAAGATAGGCTGGGTGCAGACATTTCATACTATTTCATTATACATTAATAATAGCCGTGCTGCTGACACTTAGGCCCACCTTACAGGAATCTGTTAATGCAATGTGGTTATTTGGCCCATTTATAATATGGGCGTCATCTGTGCTTCAGTGACTATGTAGTACAGAGATGTGACATTTTGTGGTCATTTGATTGAAAATAGTGTTTGTGAACAGCTAATTATCCGAACAAAAGATCATGTTATTATGTACTGGTCACATTTTGCACCCACTGGCAAGAAAAGTCACAGACCAGGGCCATCAAAAACACCCACTACCACGTCAGCACAACACAGCAGTAGCCAATGCAACTCTACCATCCTCTTCTTTAGAAGCAGAAGTCAATCCTTGGTGACGAGAAGCCAATTGAATGCTGAGCTGTGAACTTCCCCCCCCCCCCCCCCAGCTTGGTATTAGAGTAGCATTTTGGGTTTTTTCATTGTGATGATTGATTTTTTCCTTTTATTTCATCTTAAAATGCTCTTTTCAAAATTGCCTTTCATTTTGTCACTTATGTTTTTTAAATTTGTTTTTTTTATACATGTAAAACAAAAAGTATGCACTTAGCTGGTTCTATGCTAAATTGGTGTGATGATGTATTTTATAATGTCATTATCATTTCAAAGAGACTGGGTTTATTTATACCATATGCACTGTTTTACAGAGACATTAATAAAAATAACCAAATAAAGTAAACCAAAAGAGTCGACTTTGAAGGATATATACTCACAAACATGCAAAAACATACATACAGATTTTTCAGTATACAGTTAAATCAACGGATTTGTCTAAGGTCACTGAATAAAGTTTGCTAATTTTATTGCAAATTCTTTAATCCTTTATTGAGGCACTATCAGACAGACTCTGACCAGTGTGTTACATGTACTGGGAAAGGATAGGGGGGGCATGTGAGGGTTACAAGGGTGTACGTGCGTTGATAAGCCTGAAAACAACTTTCAGGTTCATTTTATAGTGTGCAGTGGAACAAACATGAATTCCCCATCTCCCCTGTTTGATATCAAGTGTGACTCATGTAGAGTTTGAGCAAACAGAAGAACAAAGCTAAGACCTCTTTGTTCCTAAGTTATCCCATCACAAATAATTTACGGAAAATGTATCTTCAAAACAAGGCGCAAACACTGATTACAGTACACGTTTATGTGTGGTAGTGAGTGTAGTTCATTTCAAATGACTCACTATTTCCTCAAAACAAGGTGAGAACAAATTTCATGTTCCCCCCATAACTGTTTTAGGAAGTTAACTTTGATTTGGTTGTTGACATTTGGGTGTTGCTCTCTCAGACATCCCGCCCCCACTTTGTAGATAACACTGATTATAAAAAGAAGTGTGCATATTTGTGAGACAAATTATCTTTTTGGCTTCGTGTGATTGCCTTTTGTTTAACAAAAGTGTTCTAGCCAAAAGAAGAGGGCAGGAAATCTGAGATAAGGATGTGAATAAAAAAAAAAAAATCAGCAATAACAATGAGAACTCAAGAGGAAATAGGCCAAAATCAGCACCTACAAACTCACACTATTTCCCAACCAAGTTAATGAACACCGAACTATTCAAAAACAACTGTAGCCTGCAGCCCTAAATTATCTATATTAATGTGCAAATTATTTTCTATACCTCTAAAATGATACATGAGTAAATACTGAGGGAAAATGTAAAAAACTTTTAGAGGGACACAATACAGTCTCATTCCTCAGCCTCCTCCTTTGTACCCTCCCAGGAGATATTTACAAGTTCTTCTGACCGTGAGGCAGTGCGTATAGGTAGCATGGCGTCCACCTGGAGAAGACTTGAGAGACACTGCAGCACGGCTAGAAGCAGACTGTATTTACAGCTGACAGACTCGAGGCCTGACTCAAACATAAAAGCCTTTGATGGCATGTCAATATCTCTATAAACATGCATGCTCTGTATACCCTCATCTAGAGGGGATTCACATGTATTCTCACACTGTTTAAGAATTGTATCCTGTCCTAGTTTGTCTACAAAATCAGAATGTTTGGAATGACTTTGAACTAAACGCAGGAGCCTGGTTTGAGTCTGCAGGAAACATTGTGGACTATGGGAGTATATCTGTCTTGGCACACTCAATAGAGCATTTGCTAACAGCTGGGAAACAGCAAGGATGTCCATATCTGCGTCATCAGAAGCCGAGCAACTGTGGCCATGTTGGAGGAGGGCATGATGTAAGAGAAATTCAAATATCCCACCTGCAGGTACAACACAGCCCGGCATCAACAAACAACTCTGGGAGGAAGTTGAATTCGGGATCTGATTCTCTGCAATTGAAGAATTGGTTTTGTTACACTGCAAGGTCCTCTTTGATGCTGTCATACCCATGGGCTCCCAAGCTGAAAGTAGCATGCGGATGGCATCATGTAATGCACATACATATTGGTCAGTTTGCCCATCCCCTGCGCCACAAATGATCAGACTACAGGGTTTGACCATGAGCCTTTTATCCGAATCATGGAAAGCAACATGAACATACCTGTGGAAGAAAAAAAAAATTAACTTTGACCTGCACAAATCAAACCTGATGAGAAAACAGTTGCAAAATACAGGAAATCCTGCATGTGTGTATTGGGCAGTATATGGGTGAGAAAAAGAAGTATAGTTTCCTACCTGTGAGCTCCTAGCAGTATTGGTCGGCAAAAGGTCAGTGTAGCAATGTGGTCTGGTTCAATCATCCAGCAGTCTGTGATAGGTTTGGCCCCACTTAGATGGGCAAAGAGAGACAATTCATCTTCACTGACACACTCCACAATGCAAATCTCTGCCTGTGCAGCTAAGGCCAGGACAGCAGCAGACTGCTTCACAGCAGAAAGGACCACAGAGACACCCAAACGCTGCAGGTTTGCAATAGCACACTCTAGTGATTTTTCTGCCCATGCACTAAACTGAACAATACTTCGCTTCTTCCTTGAATTCTCAGCTATCTGTTGATCTCCACATCCCAGCTCCAACACCTCTCCTGCACTGAGCAGTTTAGGCTGCAGGCAACCAGTTAAAATTACAGCTGCTAGTGGTTTGTCCCTTTGTAGGCAAGGCGTGGCAAAGTCTCTGTGAATTACCTGCCCCTCAATCAAACGTGAACAACTAATAGGGAAGCCTGATACAGGTGTATGCAATGTGGGCAGGCTGTTATTTATGAACTGTAGTGATACGGAAGGATGATCATTTTTTAATTTCCAGTTATTGAGTAGTTCACAAGTGAGGTGGCTGAAAAAGTCACAGTGTGTTTGACCCAAACGTGAATGAAAGAAAGATACCAGCAGCTTTTCAACACAGGGAATGCTTTTTTGAGAGTTGGTTTTTAAAGTGAAATCCTCTCTAGGGAGACAGCATCCATATGGGACCACTCCCATGGCAATGAGGTCATCAAGGTCCTCCAAGGCAAATTCCAGCAGTCTCTTAGCCAAGTGTCTGGCAGTAGAAGCCACTGCTGCTTTCCTGGGGTTGTAAGTGTGGGACACATTAGGTTCCTTGCAGGCTGTTGTGTGAATCATCCTTAGTAATGACGCCAAGAGAAGGATAAATGTCTTAGATCCATCGCCTGTTACAGTGCTGTGATTTAAAACAGACGCCACAATCATCCTGGAATGAAAAACACACAAATCAATAAAAAAGAGAAACATGTTCAATAGCAGGTATCATACTGAAAAAGTATATTTTTTACCTGGCCAGTGGATGTTCCAGGCGTAGTGCTGTGAGAATTTTTGTCCCACTGCGGCTCAACATCACTTGTCCTGTGTCTCGGGTAAACAGCACCTGTCCTCCTTCAGGTCCAAAACTGCTGAGGACAACTGACTCCAACACAGATACAGTCTGCAGAACATGTTCCAGGTGGGGAAGTTGAGCCACTGGCAGCATCATCACACACTTGAAGGCACACTGACTGACGATCCAACTATAAATAAACATACATTTTATAAACAAGAAACCGACCCATGATAGTTTGTTAAAAATAAACTTCATTAATATAGGATCAGACACATCAATGTATTTTGAAAACAAAAAGGTTATATTACATACCCATCTCTCAAATTATGGAAAATTCAGTAAACAGTTTCTGGTCAAAGGTTGACTCTGTTTTTACTAACTTTATCACTAAAACATTAGAATGGTGTAACTCTGACACGCAGCGTTTAAAATAGGTATTGCAGCCCAAATTCAAAACATTGGAGAGAGCGGTCTGTGGAGAATTCGTTTCTAATGACCACTGACGCAAGCTAAGTCACGTAGATAGCGTTAGCATGCGCTAACAGAGTATCTAGCTTAGCTAAAGCAATGAACTGGCCGGCTGCTCATATAAGCGTAACGTGAAAAAGCTTCAATGCAACATTTTTTATGTAGAAAAAAATGCACGCATTGTCGTGAACGAAATACATTAAACCAAGAGAACTCACCATGAGCAGGGACGCTTCCTCTGTGTCCTGGAGACGAGTCTTCTTCTACGATTTACTGCGCACGTATAATACAGATCAAAGGTGAGTGCTGCCGCCTATCGTGTGGAAGGGTACCTTGTTTTTCTATAACGGATCATAAGTTGGAATAATCGAATGAAACATCATTTATAAAATAATATTCATATGTGAATATGAACATAACACATCTAGGAGTAACTTTCAGTGCCCCCCCATGATCTCCTTATCTGTCATTAAAATGTTTTGCACAATTGGACAATTTTTAAGAAAGGCATAATGACAGGTCACAATAAAATCTTAGATTTAAAAATTTAAATAAATATGGCTGAATTTAGCATAGCTGCTTCTCTTCTAAAGTTATTCAGTACGATAGCAAACTGTTGAAGCCATTGTTATTGTTGCTGATTTGGTTCACTATTTGTATTATGTGATGTTTTCCTGCAAATAAAAATACATTTAACACAAAATACATTTTTAACAGCTTTTTTTTTCCGTTTGTAGAGTTTTTTTTACATTTTGTTGGGTTCAGAGAGAATTGCCACAATGCAAGATTTCTCAATATATGTAACAGTTTTGAATTGTGTGCCAGTGTGTGTGATGATTACTTTGACATTTGCTCCCACATCCTGCTTTAACAGGGATATAAAAATATATAAAATGCATTTCCCTTTTAGTCTGTGTAGCTTTGTTGTACATGTTATGTTGTGTTTCTTTGAGTGTACGAATATGTTAATAAAGAAAAATGAGAAACAGAGGAATGTTCCTGTATACGATAGGTAAGCAGTCTTGGTGAATAAAGCTGATTCTTATAGATTTTGAAGTTGTTGCCATGATAGTAATGAAAGCTTCAAATATGATTGTAGCTTTAAAAAATGTTAAGTCTTGAACATGTTTGCTTCACACATCATCATCAGCCCAGAAGACCTATACAATCATCACAGCAGTGGACACTGCTAGGATTTCATCAAGTCAGGATGCCACTAAATGTGATGTTTGGTCTCCTGTGCCTCAGTAATGGGGTTCAAAAATGTTTACAAAATGTTATATGAACGAGCAGAATACAGACTCAACAATCAAGCAAATTTCCGTTGTTGGACTGAAATTAGTCAATCTTCAACACATTGTGTAAAATGCAATCTCTTAATGACTCACAGAAAGGGGTTTTTGCAGGACATTATGCTGATCTTTAACATATTGCATATAAAATATCATTACTTCAACACAGGCTTGTCTTTGTTCTTTTACCTGAGACACCATATTTATGTCAGGGTTACCATTATTCTTTGTGTTTTAGGTAACCTTTAGGTGACATTTGACAACCAAATTCTAGTCAGTTCTTTTAATTTTTTTGGACATTTGTATAAAATTTCTAGATGTTGTGTTCTCAAGATTCCAATGGGTAGATAGAAAAACGTCTGGACCAACTGAGCAAATTGTTTAAGGCGTACATTTGTATCCATAAGCAAGTGGATACTTCTATGTCACACACAGAGGTTATGTTGATGCCCTGCCCATCCCCCTACCCCCTCTGTCTCATCCCTCCTTATGTACAGTGTCTCAGTGAATCTCTGGTACCTCAAGGTGAACGGGGCGGGGCCGGAACTTGATCTCTGTGTTGCTGCAGAAACCACATCCTAAGTTTCTAAATCAGGCAACATCATCTATACATAGACAATATGAGACAGTTCTGCAGCCAGAGGCACACACATCATTACACACACACACATACAGAGCTGTCCACGCTGAATGTAAATGTCCTCTATTGCTGAACCCTCACTATGCAACGAGCCTTTAAAAAGCCATGTCACTACACTGATGAATATGCATCAGAGGCCCGGTGAGGGTGACCTGTAGGGATGGGACAGAGGTCACAGGAGGTGGGGCATCAGAAAGAAGCGCTGGTGCTCCCACGAGAGCCGAATGGACAGAAAAGAGCACATTCACCCCAACACAGGACAGACCAAAAAGCAGGGAAGCAACACATGATGACAGGGCTGCAACCACCAATACCAATCACCACACTTTCTTGTCCAACCCTCTCACTCTCTCTCTCTCTCCCTTATCCCGCTTTCAAACACCTGCACTCTTCTTCTTGTATGTTTAACGACTGGTGAGACACAAAAACTCTTTTACCTTACTGTCTCGCTCCGTCTCTCCTGCCCTCTCTGGTCCCGTCCAACTCTCTGTAAGGAAAAGGAGTACCTGTAAGTCTGTGCATCCCTGCTGGAGCAACTTAGCACAGGTATGTCTCTTTTTGTCATTAATTTAAAGTATTTTAATTTGTTTTTATCTTGCTGGTGCTAAGAGAATGTTAGTTGAGTGTAAACGCATGAATGCACGAGAGATATCAGGTCTGTTGAAGTATTTCTGTATAAGGTTTACAGACTGGGGTACAACAACACAATTCTTATAAGTTATCATTTTGATGGTTCCTCAACTTTAATTCCCACCCCTCCCCACATCTACTTAAAAAACGCATGTTTTAAAGGACGAGGAAATGTGTGATGTTTTAAACAGTCTGTCTTCTTAGACTTATTATTTTAGATAAACAGCCTTCTATATTTCACATACTGTAATGAACCTTCCAACCTTGTAAGATCAGGTGCAAGAAGCAGCAGCTGCATTGTGGGGACCATATGGTGCAAACACTGAGTCATTCATTTTCACCTCTGCAACAAAAAATGAGGAAAAGACAAAAATTGACAAAGAGACATTTACTGTATACATTACATGTACCATGCTCCAATAGTTATCATTTTTACAAGTTCATAGCACATGTCCTGTTTCTCTTTTGTACGGGCACTTCAAAGATAAAGCAACACTTTTACACAAGAGCATCAGAATGAAAAACATTATAAATATTCAATGATAATAACAATAACTTGGTGGTATCAAAGAACTGTTACGGGACATGCTGTTCTGTTTTCCCTCACTATCAGCTCCTTTTAACATACCTTTTGTTGTTGTTGTTTTTTCTTTTGCTTCTGCAGCTTTTAAGTGTTTTAGTGGCAGCTTCTGATTGAGACGCTGTCTTTTCATGTATCCTGAAAAACAAGGGATAACTGGAGATCAGTGTTTGATCACATCTGCTGACTCAACCGCAGATACTCAATACCTTTGATTTCTGTGGGGGAAAAAAATCTAAACATTTTTGCACTTGTGAGCTAAGTCTTGGCATTGGAACTTTTCTCCCATGTATTTTGCTCACCTGCACTGAGCATGACCTTGGCTCATGATTCTCACCTCTGGCAGCCCACTGAGGAACAGCAGAGGTCCACGCGTGACGCTTCAACTTCACTTCTCCCCATCCTCTCCCCTCCATGTCAGCAGGTTTGGCAGGGACAGCGGGTTGCATATCCTGTGTTAAAGTGTTAGTGCCAGGCCAGCAGAAACAAGAGAAGTCACTTGACACTAATGGTCATACAGCGTCTATAAGCACATTATTGCTTTAAATACGTCTTATAATAGGATTTATGAACACTCTGCCTTGGGGTTTATGTGTCTATGAGGTTCGTTTTGATTTCTCAGATGCACATATTTATGTTTATTATGTTTTATTGCACAAACTGTCTTGTTATGGCTGTTAAATATTTTCCTGTGTTCTGCCTCCCTGACAGTTTTGTTCTGGATCTACTGACACTTCTCAAAAAATGACTGGGAACCATCAAGCAGCCCCTGAAGCACCAGGCAACACTGTTGCCCCAACCCAAATCCCAAAGTCAGCAACCACTCAAGGCCAGAACCAGTCCCACAGCCCCAATAAATTCATGAGTGAACTGCACAGGACCCGAAGTGAGTTAGGCACCCTCACTCATTCGTAATTATCATTTACTTTTAAAGTGGTACTTATGCAAGAGCAGACTCTGTGCTCCTGTCTTGAAAAGTGCTCTAAAATAAAGCATTATTATTGTTATTATAACAATAAGTCAAATGAAAAGCAAGACAAAATGACAGTAAGCAAAAAGTCAAAATCATCTCAGGGGATATTTAAGGTTAAAAATGGTATGCTTAAGTTTATGCAAATCGGTTATCTATCATGTATATGCGCATGTGTTTTATGTGGGTTGCAGTGCCATCGTGGGGTGTTGCTGCGCTATGCGTGGTGAGTTTGTTTGTGGTGCTGTCCTGTGCTCTATGTGTGTGGAAAAAGTGCCAGAAAAAGAAGGACGAAGAAAAGGACAAAGAAAAGGACAAGAAAAAGGGAAAAGAGATGAGCCAGGGGGACTTTGACACTGAAATGAATGGAGGTTACAAAAAGGTAGACCACACACACACACACACACACACACACACACACACACACACACACACACACACACACACACACACACACACACACACACACACACACACACACACACACACACACACACACACACACACACACACAGTCCCCTCCTGCAGATGTATTGTCCTTGCAATGTATCATGGTCCTGACATCCAGGTCAGTCAGGACTACCAAAACTGACAGTGTGTGTTAAGACTAATGGATGCGTTGCAGTGCTCATGCTGTAATAAAAGATAAAGGTCTAAGATGAGTTGTGCTGTAGGTCAAATTTAGACACACATATTGTGTGTTTAAATAAACTTTAGATGGCAACATTGCCTCTATTTAATTGCCTCTGGTTGTGTAATGCTAGGCAACATACTGTAGGAACACAGCACAAGTAGTTGCTCCAAAAGTTGACGTAAGGTCTTCTTTGATTACTCATAAAGCCGACATGTATTTCACCTGCCTGTGACGTGTGTCTCTGTTGATGTGCAGCCGCTGAAAGATGAAGGTAAAAAAGAAACAGAGCTGTCGGATAATGAGCCCAAGGAGGAGGAGAAGCTGGGCAGGCTACATTTCACATTAGACTACAACTTCACTGATAATACGGTGAGATGCTGCTATTCACTGAGACGTGTTTTTGCCAGCCATCTGCCAACTCTTAAATGTCACATCTGAATACTTTTCATTACTGTCTTAACTAGATACTCTTTTCTTGGCATTTTTTTCATCCTAGCTGGTAGTAGGCATCTTGCAGGCTGCTGAACTGCCTGCAATGGATGTGGGCGGTAGTTCCGACCCTTACGTCAAACTCTATCTGCTCCCGGACAAGAAGAAGAAATTTGAAACCAAAGTTCATAGAAAGACTCTTGAACCCAACTTCAATGAGACGTTCACTTTTAAGGTAAAAATCAAACCTCCTAGATGAATACAAATTGAGTTATTCAAACTGACTACCAGCTCATGGTGCATATGTTTCAAAGTGAGTGTGTTCTGTAGGTACCGTACACTGAGCTGGGTGGGAAAACGCTAGTGATGACTGTGTACGACTTTGACCGTTTCTCAAAACACGACGCCATCGGAGCTGTGAAGATACCAATGAGCAGCATGGACTTCAGCCAGTCTCTGCAGGAGTGGAGGGATCTGCAGAAGGCAGAGAAGGAGGAGGTGGGAGCACACTGTGAGAGGGGGAGAGGAGTTGAACTTGGAAAAAGGATGCACAAGTAGTATGGAAGATGTAAATCGTTAGTCAGAAGAAACTGCTTTTTAAAATTTGTTTCCTTTTATTTTTTTATTGAACGACGTCTTCTTAGTTTTTATTTTATTTTGGTAAAATCATATTTTCTTTGATAATTGAACTTGATTTCAAAAGCAAGCTATCATATCAGTTTATTCAACCTGTTTTTGAGGTGCCCTCTCTTGAGAAGACCACAGCTTTTTGTGATTTTGATATTTCAGCCTCCTTGTTTTCTAAATGTGGCCATGAAGACAGTCAAACAAGTCCCCAACAACATTCTCACTTTCTTTGTGTTAGAGTGAGCGGCTTGGAGACGTGTGTTTGTCCTTGAGGTACGTGCCAACTGCAGGGAAGCTGACAGTTGTGATCTTGGAGGCCAAAAACCTGAAGAAAATGGATGTGGGTGGATTATCAGGCGAGTCAAACTTTGAACATATTTCCGTTTACATGACGTTTGAATCAAAGGTCTATGAAGTTCTTGCTGGAGATCTTCACTATAAATATTATTCAGCAACAGAACAAATTAAAGCTTTTTTTAACAGCTTAAACACTTAATGTAGTAAGATATACAGAAATGTCTTTACATTTTTGATGTGATTGATTGTACATTTAATAGCCCACAAAAGCTACTATTTTCAGGCAATTTCTATTCTTGGGGAAAAATATTTGGAGCTACCAAAATAGCTGTTGTTGTTTAATGACTGATGGAGTTACTGAATCAGTGCCAGGCTGTTGCATCTGTAGCTCTGCCATGAGTGCCATCTGTTCTCTCCATCAGACCCTTATGTGAAGATCCACTTAATGCAGAATGGGAAAAGACTCAAGAAAAAGAAAACAACGACAAAGAAAAACACACTGAACCCTTACTACAATGAGTCTTTCAGCTTTGAAGTCCCATGTGAACAAATAGAGGTACACAAAGTTGTAAACACCAATACACACAAAATTGTATTTCATCAGGAATTAATTAATTTATGTGTGTGTATTTTACAGAAAGTTCAGATAGCAGTGACTGTGTTGGACTATGATAAGATTGGGAAGAATGATGCCATCGGGAAGGTGCTGTTGGGAGGTAACAGCACTGGGAAGGAGCAATGCCATTGGTCAGACATGCTGGCTAACCCCAGGAGGCCAATCGCCCAGTGGCATAGCCTTCAACCAGAGGATGAAGTCAACGCGCTTATTTCAAACAAGAAATGAAACATTGACATCCAAGGGCAATGAAACCTTGCCACATTTACACCCTCTACTCCTAGTTTATGTTCCCATCTCCTCTTTTCCTCTGAAACCCCTTTTAAGGTACTTCAATAAGTAAATCTGCCCAATAATAACCTGTTTAACCCTTCACAGAATCCCTTGTGGACTGTAAGCCTCATAAATTCAGATTTTCTTTTAGACCTGTTTCAACCTCAATTGCTGGAAAAAATGAGTTTTAAACAAATATGTATCACTATGCACATTGCTATTAGACCAAATAAGTTTTCTTAAATCATTGGGTGAAGTTCAGTTCGTCTACATGCACACCTCACCGGATATTCACGTGATCAACCTGCAGAGGGAGCCAATCCAAAGGACAATGTGAAAGGTTCCTCATATGACTGCTATCATCTCTCTACTTTCATGATATTCTTTGTTGCCTTATTTGGAGTTAATTAATTGGTTGTTTTCAATTAAAAAAGCAAGAAACTCTTCATTCCTTATGGTGTTGAAGTAAAGTTAAGAATGAGATGATTGACGGGATAATTTCTTTGCAGCTTCAGAGCCAAAATACAAGAAAATGCCAGAATCAAGAAAAAGAACACAATCAATTATGCGTCATCGTCTATTTATAGAAGATTTATGGCATAGATAGACCATTTCCACAGCACACATTTTAAGTAAGTAATAATAATCAAGTAATAATCCCAGTAATATGGCCCAGCTTTAATTAAGTACCTTGAAATTGGTAATAATCCAAATTACGTTGCATCGGTTGGCCAGTGAATGAACTTACTTACAGTATAAATTAACCACGAAAATGCAGTAATTCGTGGAATTCAAACATGTGTCTGTGTCGTTTTTTTAACAGGTTATATTTTGACCACATGAGAAAAGGTGGATACAAATTGTCACATTTCCAGGTAGGCCTGCTGTAATTAGAAAGATACATTCGCAAAATGATTAAGTGAAAAAAAAAGTTTTTATACTAAAGTTCTTGTCAAAATTTCAAAAGGTGGAAGTATATCCAATCACAAGGCAGCCTTGGCCCCTTAACAAGCTCTTTGCTCTAAACGGGGCCATGTTTTACCAAATGAACATAGTGCTGTATCGAAGAAAACTCGAAAGCAACTATTCAGACCATACTCCTGTTAGGAAAATGTTAACATAGTGTCAAACCAACCCGTTAGTGGAAGTGCCCCTGCTAAAATGTAGTTCAGCAGGCACTTCCGCAGTGGTTCAACTTGTCTTTACTAAAGGCTACAGACGCCTCAAAAAATATACAGTGTTAAAACTTTAACATGACATAATTTCTACCACACGGACCTGAAAATGCAGTTTTACTGACTGAGGTCAGGGCCGAGCACAGGACACTGTTGTCATTGCTTTTAACCCATTAGCTGTCTCTTTTGAAACATGTTGGCTAGCTGTAGCTTGTTGAAAACGCCACCTCTCTGAGATCCGGTCTAAGGTGGTTCTGGATAAGGAAAGGTACCAATGTGTCTGGGGGGGGGGCTGCAATGAATTTTTCTCATTTTACATTTAAACAAATACAATAAAGGTTTTACTTAGTTGAAAGTTGAGGTAACACAACTTAACACAACCTAGGCTTACCCAAAGACTGACATGCTCCTAGAAGAGGCGCAGAAGACGATCTGCACTGCAGGTGAAGATTTCCTTAACTTCAGCCTCGTGCTTTATATGGCGGGCGGATAGGCTCTTAACCTTTGTAGATGTTTATGTCTATGTCGTTGTGTTTGTAGCCTGTTCTGTGCACGGACTTATGTGTAAATGTAGGCTGTTATCTGATAGCATTGCACATTCATTGACCAACGTACGAAACCATCCACCTCGACAAGTACATCAGCTTCTACATGCACGGGGAGACTTCGCTTTTTAGTATCAGCCAATGGCGACGCTGGATTTAACCCGGCTCTTGACCATCCAATCAGGGCCCGATGTGCTCTCCGGGGTTGCCAGAGTGTACCCTCACTATACCTTTACCTTGCTACCTGTAGTTAGCTCGCTTATGCACTTCAGTAAATGTATGACAACAGATATATGTATAATATATAATCATATTTTGCTGCACTATTACTGCACACAAACCTTTACAGTTTCCATAAAACAGCTTCTCTAATCTTTGAGGCAATACAAATCAATGAATTAACTAGCTGACAAGCTTGCACATCTTATTATAATAATGTAATGATCATATAGCTCTGGGAATTTAACAATATCACATCCTTAAATAGGTACAGTATAAACATTAAGACTCAAAGAGTTAGACAGCCTAAGCTTGGAGCAATGAATTATTATAAAGTAATATAATTGATGTGCTTAAGTGGAGAAGCGAGCTCTATATTAGAATAGTTCAGACACTCAGCTTTTGGGGACTCAGATTCGAATTTGATGAGTCGGATTCGAGACTTGAGTTTTTGACAATTTGAGAGGCATGTGTTAATGTTAGCTTAGCATGACTAGCAACGAGTAGGCCACTTTGTGTGAATAACTTCTGATAAATCTTAAGAATAAGTCATTGACAAATGACTTCAAAAATTGTATTTCCAACCAAAAGAAAACACACATTGGCTATTTTTACATTAAAACATTTTATTCATTGTTACACATCAAATATATCTTGTTAGTCACCTGTTGCTCCACAGCCTCGCCTGCACTCCTCTTTCTCAACCAGGAAGTGTCAAACAGAGCTGAAGCCTGCCTTGGGTTTATATGGGGGTGTGTCAAGTGGAAGGTGCCATGTTTGGTAGAAGTGGAGGGGTGTTAAGGTTGTTGAGATTAAACATGTTATTTAAAAGGCTGTTTAAGTATTTACTTAAGTGAAATGTATTTTGATATGCTTTTAGCCTTATTGCAGATAGTATGTGTTGTTTGTAGAACAGGTAATACTCACCTGAGAGTAAATTGATTTCCAACCCCTTTTGGTAGGTGCCAGCTCCTATATAAGAGGAGGCTTGGGGGCCTCTTAGGTAGTTGGAGTTTGGAGTTGGAGTGGCACAGTGCTGGAGAGTTTCAACAATTTATCAAAGAGTGTACAGAGCTGCAAGGGCCCAGACTGGCATTGTTTAGAGCTCAGTCTCTTCTTTTGTTTGGCACTTTTTGCATTATGTTTTTTTTTTTCTTGCAAGTATTATCTTACTTTTTCTCCAGGCCTGCACTGTACATATTGCTGCACTTGATTTATTTCACTGCATTTTTTAATTTTCCCTCGTCTTCGGGCCTAAGCCACTAGGCCATCCTTACAAAGTTGCCATCTTTTATAGGCCTATTTCTTACAATTTGGTTTGTATACTTGGATTTCTATTTTTAGGTAAAATAAAAACTGTCTAGTGCATTACTGCTAACAATTGATGGCAGTGATGGGATCATTCAGTGAAAGACACAGGATTTTTTTTCTCTTCAACTTTTGGATTTTTTTTTGGTTTTCTACCCTGTTCCCCCTGGAAGGAAGTCGAATGCATCGTGGCGGGAAAAGTTTAAGGAACAAAGGAGGGCCTACCAGCCCAGTGAATACCCAGGAAAGGCAAGCCAGCAGAGGTGTAACGAGTACCAAAATATTCTACGCAAGTAAAAGTACTGTTACTGAAGAACAAGTAAAAGTACCAGTTTAAAAATGTTGACTTATTTGACTTATAAATTGTTACTGCCTTTGTATTTATTTTCTTTCTTTCTTTTTATTTTGTGTGTGCGAAGAAGGTGAACATTGCTTTTATACATTATTTTATGTTTAGTGTAGATGCTTTACTGTTATTTAATGTTGATTTAATAGCCTATGAGAAATTGTAATATAAAACATTTTTCATAAAAAAGGAAAAGGGACGCAAATCATGTAAATTACCACTGCAATAATATGCATTGAACAACTTTCAACAATCTACGTCGCCTAGTGGAAATGCGGTCGGATTGTCAAAACGACACGATCGCCTTTCCCTAAATCCTTTATGAATTCTCCTAACACCTTTCCTTAACCCCATGTCGTCTTCCATGGGGTTAAGGTAAAGTGGATAGTGAAAGGAGATAGGAGGGACAATCTGAACGCACCCCTGATGTCCATTCTCCAGGCCCACATGGGTCATCAAGAGGCCTGGGAGGCTAAGCATAATGAGGTAACTGCAAGGCAAGAACAGCGCTTTAAAGCACTTCAACATCAGTTTAAGCTTCTGCAGTTAGAAGTTCAGGCCAGAACAACTCCAGCACCTGATCCTCAGTTTTCAGACTCTGATCCATCAACTGTGGAGGCTCCATTGACTACAATGCACTATCCTTCCGCCCAAGCTGAGGCCTCTGAAGTTTTTTTTAAAAAATATTTTTGGTTTTATTCATATTGTGATATTTATGATTTGGTTTTATTGTTTGCCGTTGTTGTGTTTTTATTAATACTCTTGGTTTTATGCGTGTTTTTTGAATGAGTAAACGTTTTGCCTTGGTGTGACTAATGACAGATTTGATTTAATGGACAGTTTTTCTGCTAAATGAGGAGCCAGAACAGTTTGTGAGCCCTCAGGGGCCCCCTACTGGTCTAGGGCCCCAAGCAGTTACCTGCCTTGCCTGTTGACAAGCAACGCCTATGCATGCAGTGGCAGAGTGAGGAGCTCTGCCAGCGGTGTCAGTATCCCTTTAGGACAGTAGTAACACTCTGGTTTTAGAAGTACGGCGATTGTGTGTGTGTAGGCACAATACTGGCGGTATTTTCTTGTTTCTGCAGTGCCCGTCCTGCAGACTGTGTACTTGCTGAGCGACTTGAGGAGACCCTGCGAAGGAAGCAGCAGGCGTGGTCAGTCGCAGAAGATTGTGACAAATTACTCACTGTTTTATTTTTATTTTTTGTGGTGGACTTTTAGCTCTCCTTTGTATCCCTTGTTTTACCTGACTTTTATTCCTGTTTTAGCCAACTTTTAGCAAAGACATTTTAGGACAATTTATTGTTTTATTTATTTTAAGTTGGTTTCAATTTGGTGCAGTTTAAGGACAACCTAGCTCTAGAATAAATTTGTTTTGCACCAGCACATCATTTTTTCTCTTTATTGATTACTCAGCAGCGCTGAGTAATCAATAAATCAATAATTCAACAATTCAAACAAACCCTGTTAATGTCCAAAGCATTATTCTTTTGAAATTACCACATTTCACCCCGTTTACAGTACTTTACAGAAGAAGTTATTGAAATGATCATCCTTGTACAATACTTGAAAATGTTGTCCCCTGAGCTTCAGGTATGGATCAAAGAGTATGACCCAGATTCAGCAACGGAGGCTGCCAAGCTGGCCGATGTCTTTGTGGCGGCACGGAAAAAGGGTGAACCATGGAGCTACAATGCATGGAGGACAACAAAGCCAAATCCACAAACCAGCCCAACAGTTCGAACAGGGGGCAGCAACCAGTGCAGGTAAGTCTCTCATGTGGGAGGGCCAGCCAGCTAGCAGGCCAACAAAACCCTCTAGCAAAAAGCTAGTTTGTTATCTATGTGGACTTTAAGGCCATACTTAACCCATGCACCCGAAAAACCCTGGCTAAGATTACATCTGTTATAGTTAACCAACAGTTGGAGGTTTTGCGTACAACCTTAAAAATACGCATCCTGTCAAGACGTTTTCAGGATTCAGGAAAATCTCATGTGAGTCCTTCAAATCTGGGATCTGAAGGAGGTAGTAAAAATGCCAAGGAATGTCCAAATGGTTCTTCTCTGTGATTGTGAATAGTTTGTTTTAGTATTTTTAAATTTTCTATTTTAATATATATATTTTTTCTTTTTCTCCCTGTCATGATGCTTTTGATGTCATGTAAAGCACTTTGAATTGCCTTGTTGTTGAAATGTGCTATATAAATAAACTTGCCTTGCACAAATGTGCTTTGTAGCACGTCCTCGCATTAAAAATAAGAAACTTTATTGATTGGAGGAAATTTTGTTGTTACAACAGCTCAAAATGTGCAAAAGGTGTATAAATAGCAAAAAGTTAAAATAAAGACATATTTACATTCATTAAATGAAATTAAAATAAAGCAAGAAAAATACAGTAGAGATAAAATAATACTAGGCATATACTATATACACTTCCACTAGTGGAAAGACAGAGGACAGTTCTTATTAAAAACACACACAGTGTGTAGAATTATTGATTGTGATGAAACATTATTAGAGTCAGCTGGTGGTGCTGTTGAAAAGTCTGACTGCAGATGGTATGAACGACCTGTGGTAGCGCTCTGTCTTGCAGGGTGGGTGTCTGAGTCTGCTGCTGAAGGAGCTGCTCAGGGCCCCCACAGTGTCATGCAGGGGGTGAGAGGGGTTGTCCATGATGTATGACAGCTTCACTAGCATCTTCCTCTCACCCACCTCCTCTACAGAGTCCAGAGGACAGTCCAAGACAGAACCGGCCCTCCTGACCAGTCTGTTCAGTCTCTTCCTGTCTATCGCTGTGCTACCTCCTCCCCAGCAGACCACTGCAAAATGACTGTTCTATTAAAATGCAAAACATTGAAGTTAATGGAACCACGCTTAGGGCCTTGCTCGTCCCCGGGAGTGATCAGACACTGGTACACAGGAAGTTTGTACCACCCAACATTGACAGTGAAACCATCCCCATCTGTTGTGTTCATGGAGACGAGAAGCCTTATCCAACAGCTGACATGTACATTAAGGTAAAAGGTCAAACTTTCCTTTTGAACATTGGGGTTGCTGATAATCTGCCTTTTGATTCTGTTCTAGGAAGAGACCTACCAGTTCTTTTTGATTTGTTGGAGCCGGAACAAAGCAGAAAGTGTAATGCTGTGGTAACCAGAATGCAGGCCAAGCAATCCAATGAGCCCTCCGCAATTCTCAGTGCCCTGCCCTTTTTCAATGAGGAGTTGGAGACCACACCTGGGAAATCTCAGAAAACCTGCAAACGGAGGAGGCAGGAAAAATTCCAAAAGACAGTGGTGACACCATCAACAACCACTGAGTTACCACTAGGGTTTCAAGTTATGGGTAATATAAGTGATATGCAGAAAAATGATCCATCTTTAGTCTCTCTTTTCCAGAAAGCAAAAGAGAAGGAACCGGAAGCTGAGTTGGACTTCATAAGTGATGAGTATATCCTGCAAAATGGCATCCTCTATTGTCAACAAGAGTCAGCGTTGCAGCTAGTGGTACCCCAAGCAGCTGGAAACACCATGCTTGCCTTGGGGCACACAGTTCTGGGCAAACACCAAAACATGGCTCACATTAAAAACCATTTCCACTGGCCTGCGTAGAGATGTTGCTCAGTTTTGTAAAAGTTGCCCTCAGTGCCAAAAAACATCTGCTAAAACACCCCAAGAGCTCCACTTCAACCACTACCCATTATTGGAACCCGATTTGAGTGCCTTGGGATGGACATTGTTGATCCTGTAGAACGAAGCAAAGCAGGAAACCGTTATATGCTGGTTATAACAGACTATTCCACCAAGTATCCAGAAGTCTTTCCACTAAAATCCATAAAGGCAAAAGCAGTTGCTTTCTTTTTGGTACAGTTCTTTTCAAGGGTGGGCTTCCCTTGTGAAATATTAACTGATCAAGGAACTAACTTTATGTCTACTTTGCTGAAACAGGTGTACCAGTTACTTGGTATCAGGAGACTCAGGAGGACCACACCATATCATCCTTAAACGGATAGGCTAACGGAGCACTTTAACCAGACCAAGTTTGTAAACAACACTGGCACAGACTGGAATCAATGGCTGCCCTACCTCCTCTTTGCATACAGAGAAGTACCACAATCCTCCACTAGTTTCTCTCCTTTTGTATGGTCATGAAGTTTTGGGCCCATTTGCAGAAGTCCTGGTACGACAAGTCAGCCAGGCAGAGAACCTTCGACCAAAGAAGGATGGAGGCATAAGGTTCTGCATTGATTTCAGGTACCTGAATTCAGTTTCTCAATTTGATTTTGTCTTGTTGATTTAAAGTTGTATTAAATTGACCTCTTTCATAGGCCTAGTTCTTATAATTTGGTTTTTAAACTTGGTTTTCTATTTTTGGGTAAAATAAAAACCCACCTTTTCTTTAAACTTACTCCTGTGTCTCGTCCCTTACTGCTTGGGCCCCCGCAAGAGAATTCTTCTCATCTCGGTAAGAGTGTTTATAAGGCACACTACAAGTGAAGGCCTGTGTCTGGCCATGAAATGTTTGTCTGATTTCACCTATTGCTTCGATGTCATCAGTTGTAATAATCCCAATGGATTTCATTACCTACATTAAGATGTGGGTTCTTCTTTTTTAGGCTTTGAGAAGCCATCCAGTGGCGACGAGAAAACGTCCGGCTATCTCCTCACACAGAAAGACGAAGGATCTGAAGGTAAACTTTTTATATGATTCTGAGAAAACTCTGTACCAATTTGAAAAAAAGGAGCTGTGCAATGTAACACGGGGGTGTTAAGAATCTGATCCGTCTGTGTTTCAGGATCATTCTCTGAATCGTTGCTCTGCAAGGTTTTGTTTGCTGTGACGTAATGGTAAAACGTGTTATTTTTTTGTCAACGGCGATATGCGTTTCTACTTAAAAGGGCGGGTTTTTCCACATTTCAAACCTTGCATTGGCAAAGCTCGAGACGGGTATCAAGGAGATTTTTGATTTTTGTCGTAGCCTCATTGTTGACCAAAAGAAACATTAAATCCTCTTTTTGTCATTGCAGCCGTATAAATAATGGATGTAGGCTCTTTGAAAGAGGTTAGTTGAGACCCTCTTTTGTTAGTGCTAATTTTTATTTTCTGATAAGCAGAATTTTAATTCCACCTCTCTACACACTCATCTCCAGTCTCAAATCAAGATAGACTTCTGCTCAGCCAAGGATTACCACGACGAGGGCTGCAGTACAGCGGTAATGTTCAGTCTGGGCCATGAAATCCACTTGGTGGTCGGGTCAGTGTCTTTCGCCAAGTGTCCTGTTGTCGGAGTCATGTTAACATGGACGGGGCGGCCTTGCGTATAAAGTTGTTTTAGTCAGGGACTAGAGAAAAGAAGAATAACATACTCACTGCTTATTCAGATGTTACGAAAGTGTGTTTAGATCACGCTCATTCTGTGTCAATTTCTGTTCAATGTGAAGCTATGAGTTAACAGAGTGTGCTAACATTAGCCTCCTAACACAACAATGCAGACCAATGTGTATTGTCAGGATTAGTATGTTATGTAAAGAACTTTGTAGCGTTGGTTTTTGGTAAGTGCTCTGTAAACAAAGCTAATGGGTAAAAGAGAAAGTAAAACAAATAGAAACACAATGTGAAACAGTTGCACAAATTTAAAGGCCTGTTGGAAAAGATTGGGTGACGATTGTTTAATATTTTCTCCTTATATGTTTGCTTTAAAGGAGTGAGGAAGATAGTGGTGGAGGAAAATCTCTGGTATGTTCCTGACAGTGAGGTGAGTTTTTCTTGCTTAAGGATACCATGAGTCTTTGGGACCTTCACTTCCTTGTCATGATTCACTGGTGGCCCGATCTGGTCATTCATGACTTTGAACTCACCACATGAGTGCGGCTCTGCCTCCATGGTGGCGTATGTATGAGTGTTTTAAAACATACTACAGCTGTGATTTATACAGAGGAATGGGACTCAAGTAATGATGAAATATATGTTTCACAGCCAAGACAAAAGCAGCATGAAGATGATTACACTGACCAAACAAGACAGCTGTCAGGTATTTGTACAAATCCTTTTATAGAACTGTGATATGTGATTTTCACGAGGCTGTTCTGAATTCAAAATAAAGCTTTATGATTTTTCAGATCAACTCACTGCAAATACGATTCCTGCCCTCGATGGCCGTACTCTCTGGATGTATCTTCAGTCTCCTGACTCATCCAGACAAAAATAAACATGGTAAACGACCAACACTTATTACAGTGCTAAATGGATCTTGCATGCATTAAATGAATATATGTCTTCACATTAAAGAAACATATTTTACTCTTTCTGATTTCAGGATACCATTTATTTAGTTGATGGCATTTGTGAGAACCCAGAAAGGTAGGATATGTTTTATTTTTGAGGTGCTGCTCAATAACGATGAAAAATCAAGAAAGACAAATCCCTCAGTGGGTGCTGGATCCAAAAAACAAAAAAAAAACAAGATCTGCACACCAAGAAGCTCCCGTTTGAAGGATTTATTAAGTTGTGTGAAGTTTTGCTTTCCTTACCCCCCCAATAACTACTCAAGAATGTGATAAAAGTTTTAAAATAGTAAGCAGTCTTTGTTTTTCTTTTGTTTCTCAACAAATAGTCGAGGAGAGCCGATTTCTTCTGTCGTCGTCAGATGCTTCAGAGAGGCTTTGCACGAGAACAGGTACTTGACTTTATTTGGATTCATTTCTCTTTCTTCCATTTTTTAAAATATATTTATAATTAATTTGACATATTAGAGTAAGAAAGTTATGGTAATGTGTATTTTACGTAATATGTGACTTTTAAGTTAGACACCTGTATATACATGTGTATCCTGTTTTGCGTTCTTTTAAAATGCAAAAGCATTGTTCAATTGTCTTTGTTCTATTTAATTTAATACTATAAAAAACAGGAGAAAATGATCAAAATAAAGTTTCAATAAATAAAAATCCTAAAATCTCTTTCTTCCCAGAATCACACATCAATACATATTTTATTACAGTATACAATAAGGCCGAGACAGTCAGTCAAAAATGTACCTCTAAATCCAGCTCAAATGTGATGGCAAGACTTTTCAGCCTCTTCAAATGTGTGTGAAGAAGTCTGCTTGGTCTGTATGTAAACATGCTGAGTGAGAAAGCATTGCTTGTCCTTATCAAAAATTGTTACAGTTTGTGATAAAATTCTGACTATTGCGATGTGTTTGTTGCAAATCCTTTTATTGGGATAATGATGAAACTGCATTTACTGTGGCATTCTATTACCTACCCTGACCTATGTTTTAAGTTTGTTCTTTCTAAGGGGGATACATTGAAGCTGTGATGATTTATACTTTGCAAGGCTATCATTTGTGTCACACAATAAACAGATTAAATGAATATTACAAAATGCTTCTCTGGAATATTCAGTGTTTTGTCAACCGTTGCGATCCCATCACCATTCAAGAGGTACTTTAGGATTTTAAGACGTTTTATTTTACTTTTTTCTTTTTAAAAGTTTAGATAGTATGTCCAGATGGAAAAGTGTGTGTTCACAAGCATGAGTGAATACACACTTTTCCAACTGGGCATAATATCTAAACTGTTAAAAAGAAAAAGTAAAAGGCTTAATATTTGTATAAATATTTAAAAAGCATTTTTTTTTTTTTCATTTTTCCCTTTAAACCGGATTTCAGGATACCATTTATTTAGTTGACGGCATTTGTGATAACCCAGAAAGGAAGGATATGTTTTATTTTTGATGTGCTGCTTGATAACGATGAAAAATCAAGAAAGACACATCCCTCAGTGGGTGCTGGATCCAAAATAAAAAATAGGTAAGGAAAGCAAAACAAGATCTGCACACCAAGAAGCTCCCGTTTGAAGGATTTATTAAGTTATGTTATGTTTTGCTTCCTTCCCCCCAATAACTACTAAAGAAAATGATAAAAGTTTTAAAATAGTAAGGTCTTTGTTTTTCTTTTGTTTCTCAACAGATATTCGAGGAGAGCCGATTTCTTCTGTCGTCAGATGCTTCAGAGAGGCTTTATATATCTAAAGTATATACATTTATATCCTGTTTTGTGTTCTTTCTAAATGCAAAAGCATTGTTGAATTGTTTTTGTTCTATTTAATACTATATAAAACAGGAGAAAATGATCAAAATAAAGTTTCAATAAATAAAAATCCTAAAACGTCTCTCTTCCCAGAATCACACATTAATATATATTTTATTGGTGTACAATAAGGCTGACAGACAGGCGGACAGTCATCCAGACACTTAACTCTAAATTCAGCTCAAATGTAATGGCAAGACTTTTCAGCCTCTTGAAATGTGTTTGTAAAGAAGTCTGCACAGTCTGTATGTAAACATGCTGAGTGAGAAAGCTTTGCTTGTCCTTATCAAAAATTGTTACTGTTTGTGATGAATTCTGACTATTGCGATGTTTGTTGCAAATCCTTTTATTGGAATAACGATGAAAGTGCAGTTACTTTGGCATTCTATTCCCTACCCTGACCTATGTTTTAATGTTGTTCTTTTAAAGGAGGATAATTATGGTTCTCAAGGAGGCATGAGGGAGATTTCGTCTGTCTTCGTCAGATGCTTCAGAGAGACTTTGCATGAGAACAGGTACGTAACTTTATTTGGATGAATTTCTTTCTTCCATTTTTTAAAAACATTTACTTTGCAAGGCTATCATACATGTCACAATAAACGGATTAAATGAAAAATACAAAATGCTTCTATTATTTTCAGTGTTTTGTCAACTGTTGCATTCCCACTACCATTCAAGAGGTAGGCTTGCTTTAGGACAATTTATTTTACTTGTTTTTTTTTAACAGTTTAGATATTATGCCCAGTTGGAAGTGTATTCACTTGTGCGTGTGAACACACTTTTCCAAATGGGCATAATATCTAAACTGTTAAGAAGAAACAAGTAAATTAAAATGTCTTTATATTTGTATAAATATTTCAAAAGCAATTTTTTTTTTTCATTTTTCCCTTTAAACCGGGAGTCGGAAAGAGGGAAAGAGGGAAAGAGGGAAAGAGGGAAAGAGGGAAAGAGGGAAAGAGGGAAAGAGGGAAAGAGGGAAAGAGGGAAAGAGGGAAAGAGGGAAAGAGGGAAAGAGGGAAAGAGGGAAAGAGGGAAAGAGGGAAAGAGGGAAAGAGGGAAAGAGGGAAAGAGGGAAAGAGGGAAAGAGGGAAAGAGGGAAAGAGGGAAAGAGGGAAAGAGGGAAAGAGGGAAAGAGGGAAAGAGGGAAAGAGGGAAAGAGGGAAAGAGGGAAAGAGGGAAAGATCCGGGTGGAGACTGGGAGTCAGATCGGGTTCGCGGGAGATCGCGCGACCTCTCGCTCCCCGCCTGCTCTCCTCCGGGTGGAGACTGGGAGTCAGATCGGGTTCGCGGGAGATCGCGCGACCTCTCGCTCCCCGCCTGCTCTCCTCCGGGTGGAGACTGGGAGTCAGATCGGGTTCGCGGGAGATCGCGCGACCTCTCGCTCCCCGCCTGCTCTCCTCCGGGTGGAGACTGGGAGTCAGATCGGGTTCGCGGGAGATCGCGCGACCTCTCGCTCCCCGCCTGCTCTCCTCCGGGTGGAGACTGGGAGTCAGATCGGGTTCGCGGGAGATCGCGCGACCTCTCGCTCCCCGCCTGCTCTCCTCCGGGTGGAGACTGGGAGTCAGATCGGGTTCGCGGGAGATCGCGCGACCTCTCGCTCCCCGCCTGCTCTCCTCCGGGTGGAGACTGGGAGTCAGATCGGGTTCGCGGGAGATCGCGCGACCTCTCGCTCCCCGCCTGCTCTCCTCCGGGTGGAGACTGGGAGTCAGATCGGGTTCGCGGGAGATCGCGCGACCTCTCGCTCCCCGCCTGCTCTCCTCCGGGTGGAGACTGGGAGTCAGATCGGGTTCGCGGGAGATCGCGCGACCTCTCGCTCCCCGCCTGCTCTCCTCCGGGTGGAGACTGGGAGTCAGATCGGGTTCGCGGGAGATCGCGCGACCTCTCGCTCCCCGCCTGCTCTCCTCCGGGTGGAGACTGGGAGTCAGATCGGGTTCGCGGGAGATCGCGCGACCTCTCGCTCCCCGCCTGCTCTCCTCCGGGTGGAGACTGGGAGTCAGATCGGGTTCGCGGGAGATCGCGCGACCTCTCGCTCCCCGCCTGCTCTCCTCCGGGTGGAGACTGGGAGTCAGATCGGGTTCGCGGGAGATCGCGCGACCTCTCGCGAACCCGATCTGACCCGATCTGACTGAAAAATCAGGGTGGGAAGAAAGAGGAAAGGAAATTAAAAAAAAATACATTAAGAATTAAAAAAAATAAAAAGCTTGAATATTTACTTATTTATAGCAATGATACAAATATTCGTCCACACTATCATAATCCTCATCTTCAATATTGCCACCATCATCATTACTACCATTAGTAACAATTAATGGTATTATTACATGATATTATGATATCAGTGGAGATGGGGGATGTGCCGCAAAATCTCCCTACCTGCCTACCTACCACACAGACACATGGCTTCTGGAGAGTAAGGAGAGCTCGAGCCCAATTTTCAATTTAGAAAGCTTCATTGGCATGAATGTTACTTAAACAATATTGCCAAAGCATCGACACAATACAAAACAATATGAACAGTAATCAACGATGTAGCATGAGTACATTTAATAATAATATACACAATTTATTACAGAAAAAAATAAACAGAAACAAAACAGTGTGTGTTCAGAAAAGAAAATTATGAATAGAGCAACAATTATTAACTTTATATGTACAGATATACCAAATTCAAAATTCAGATTCAAAAAAAAAAAAATATATATATATATGTATATAAATAAAACATAAATAAAGCAGTGTCTGCTGTTAGGTGACCAGAGGCCCGTTTCAGAAAGAAGGTTCAACAAAATCTCAGTCTAAGCCTGAGCACTGAGTTGATTTACCCACAGGTGGGAAAATGTGAGTTTTCGGTTCCAGAACAGCTGAGTTGAGTTTGTTAAATCAACTCTGAGTAGATTCACTCGGTGTTCAGCACGTGCACCAGGACGATAAAAAGCCAACATTAATGGAGCCCTGGTACTACGATTCACCATGGCATGGTCGTGTCTGATCAGTTGAGACCGCTGCAGGTGTCTAATAAAAGAATAAGTGCTACTCACTTGCCGTTTGCCCATAACAACGGCATTCCAAGCATCATCGCGACATGTGAACGGTTTCTGAACAAGACGGTGCGTAAACGCGCATGCAGGTGAACACAAGTGTGGCCTTTTACTCCAAACTATCAACAACTAAGCAGTAGGGTCCTAAATGCTCTAGGTGTCTTGGACTGGAGTACTACACAATTCTGGCTGCACAACAAGTATCCAATTATTTAGAAAATGTACTTTAAGGCATCCTGTCTTCCAACACTAAAACTCTCCTGTCAACAGTAAACACTGGTCAGCCGGTCTAAGACACTAGCAGAAGAGAGTCACATGTTTGTACTGACGTGACTTCAGTTCGATCATAAACAAGTAGTATGGGTATACCCTTTACGGTTTGTGAAATATATTTTGCAGCAGGTGAAATATATTTGCAGCAAGTGAAATATATTTGCAGGCCTTAAGAGCCTGCTCATGACAATATGAACAGTTCTCTTCCTGCATGGTGGCATACAGGAAACATGTTTAGAAAGCTCATTTCTGTCTCTCTAGTTCTTCACTAATGGATGAGGATCAACAGGCTGCCATACTACATGCTGGAGATGTCTTTGGGTACTGACCATGGTCGCTGTGGACTGAGTCAATCCAGGAAATGAATTAAAGATTACAGATGACTAATGAGGGTTGATGGGAGAGGATTGGATATTGATGCTTCTGTGTCTCATGTGGATGAATGATCAACTCTAATAACAATGCGTAAACATTAAATGGCTCATTGATGACGGTAATAGCCTAAGTCTGTTAAGATGTCTGGCGCCACATTGATTGTGGGTTAAGGTTTTTTCTGGGGCTGGTGTCATCCAATCATAATACATTTGTGGAGATTTCTTCAAAATATTTTACGAGTGCAATTTGCGGTCTGGAGTTAACTTTCATTTAGCCTACTGCTGTTTGGCTCAATGGCACTACCTTCGCGTCAGAAGTCCCACTGAGCATTTGTCTGCTAATGTTATCGATAACTAAAAACCCCCTTAATGGCCGAGAAACCCTGCAGGCTTCGGTGTTCTGACGAGATGTGCTGCCTTGTCGAAAAACACGAAACGACAGCAGATGCTATCTGAAGGCTAGAACAAAATAACATTAGGCTATTAGCTATAATCATAGACTGTAAATATTATAATACACACTCTATCCATTATCACAGTATGGGGAACAGGTAGGGAAGCGTATCTCTATCAAATAACCCCCACTACAGAATCCCTTTTAAACGCCAATACTCGCTGCGTTTGTACTGCAAGGAAACAAGAAGCATGAGCATTTTATAGGCCTACTCTCTATAGGCTATTTAGGATTTTAGTGGAAGCATTTCTCGATAGCCTAGAAGCCCCTATCAAATGATGCTCCATGTAGAGCGCATGTCGATGGGTAGCACTATTCGACAGTACACCGGCAGACGGATAACAGAGGCAAGGACCTGAGCCTGTCAGCTAGCTGAGGATGTCGGAATGAAAGAGGGGAAGTGCTGGCTTACCTGCCCACACAGGTGTATGCTACTCGTCACCTGCTCAGGTGGGCTGTCGCCACCAGGAAGGTTTACAGTCAGGACCGAGCATCGTCCCGGTGCTTCCAAACATCCTTTATCCTTTCCTCCCGGGACAAGTGAGATGCACCGTTAACGTTTCTGCGGGATTTTCTTTCGGACTCTGAGATGAACTTAAAGTGGACAGTGGAACGATTTCTTCTCGTGTCGTTTTCAGTCTCCCACTTGCTGTTACTTGAGGGTGAGTTTGACAGTGTTTTTCCAAACTGTTTTGATAGTCTTTAAGTTAAATTTAAAGATATGTGTAAGCAAGGTTAGACATCATTGTAGGGATATTAAACGCTCCATTACATTTACAATGCAAACACTTTATTTTTTTACCAATCTCCATACCACCCCTTCATGTTGTAGTTTTTGTTAGGCACATTACTTCTGTTAAATTTTAATTGTGTAACCTTTTCAGGAGCTCAGAGTCGACTTTTCGGGGCAGAGGGAAGACTACAGAGGTAAGTCAAAAGAAATTCAATGAACAATTTTCTTTTGGTAATGATGATGCTAAAATACAAGTAGGCCTAGGCCTAATAATGTGTGAATGAATATTCCTTGTTATTTTTTTTTTTACATGTTACCTCAAGCTTATAGGCTGCGAGTGATTATTGCATTTACACTTTCTGTCACTAGAGAGTGTAAAAGAGACAGAATATGGGTGTGTGTACGTGTGCTTGTGAAGCTTCAGCAAGGAGTATATTGGAGTCTGGATTCAAGTGGTGTAAATTGCACTTAAAAGTCTCCCCTCTGACTGTTTCTCTCCACTAATGTGCATGTTTGTGTGTGTGCAGAAGGGCTAATGCACTTCGGAGGAAACGGGATCTCCTTGGGGAGGAGGTGGGTACACTACACCTAAGAGAACCAGAGGAGGTCAGGGCACCCACATGCGCACAACACCCTAACAGGCACAAAGATGTCTTTGTAAAGAATGAGACACACTCACTGACACATGCACTCTCTCTCACTCAACTTGATGCAACTTTTAACTTACAGGTACACCACCAATTGTTCAGCACTGAGGCTGTTAATACTTGAGATTTGTTTATGCAACCAAACTGAGTGTGTTTTTTATTGTTTTCCCAGACATACAGACCACTGCTGTCGGAAAATACTCTGTCACGCAGCATTTTGCACAACTACACAGCCAGAGATGCGTCTTCAGGTACATTTTCTGTCTATAAGGTGGCCCAAAATGCATTCAAGGAAGCTTGAAACTATAATTACCAAGATTGACTGACTAATTTAACTTTTTTAAATGTATTAAATTGGGACAGTGCACATGAATCAACATATCAGCAATATGCATCTATGTAAATATGCCAGAATACGCACAAAAGCTAAATTTCATCCTTAGCCCTAAGGCTGGTACTTACAAAAAACATAAAACAAATTTACAGTTACAGGTCACATAACAGGACAGCACACAAAATTACTCACAAACAGTTTTACAAACATAATGGACACAACTTGGGTTTGATTGTGTCTTTCCCAGAATACTGCGGCTGCCTCAATGGTGGCTGGTGTCAAGAGAGTGGTGTGTGTGACTGTGCTCAGTTCCAAGCACTGGGAGATCGCTGCCAGATCAGTGAGTAATACACAAACACACACACACACACACACACACACACACTTTGCATATCTTCCTTTGGCGACAGCTATAATACATCACTACCTCATACCAATGGTAAAATTATTGGTAAGTAAAAGTACCATTCCTGGTATGCAACAGGCTAGCTACTTAGCATACATACAACCTTTCAATAACAGTATGGAGTTACATACTCAGGAAACGACAGGAATGAGTCTGTGTATGAAATTGTTCATGTGTGCACATCGGACTCTCCAATCATTCAGCAAATATTAATTATCCACACACACTATATTAATAAGGAGTTTTTCCCATTTTTTCCTCTTTATCTCTTCTTGTTGATATCAATCCAACAAAAGCTAATCAACCTCTCTCTCCCCACACACCCACATACACACACATACACACACACACACACACACACACACACACACACACACACACACACACACACACACACACACACACACTGTTAGCATGGGCTTTTTTCTCTTCAACAGCCGATATAAAATCACTTGCACTTGGGTAATAGTGTAATTGCTGAGTGATGGAGTTTCTGGTTTCTATATTCTGAACAGACTCCTTATACAGTATATCAGGAGATCTGAGGTCAATTAATGTAAGGACGATTTTCATTTCAGCTACCTAATTTAGTGTTGACACACATGTTGGGATTAATATGGTTACTAAGGGACCTGCAATTTAGCTGAGGATGTAAATCAAAACCTAAAATAGACAACAAAAGTTTATCTCAAAAAACAACTCCAGAAAGCTTTATCCAAGTAAGTAATCATGCATTTCTTTTCTACAATCAGGGTAACAAAGTTCGTCCAATACAGCACATGTCCTAAAAATACAAAGTTGAATTATGCTTTTTTGTTATAAACATGGGTATTTATCATGGATAAATGTAAAGTATCATTTTAAAAAAAACAACTGTTGCAGATCGATCCCATACACATGACAAGCCACTCTGTAATAAGATTGGAAAATGTGACTCACTGTCACCAGACCCCATTCCCTCAGATTTAGGAAGGGGTCTTGCGCAGCATCTTGGCATAGCAAGCCGCGGGGATTTCCGGTAACAAAGGGCTTTTCATAAAAATCAGGTATTAATTTTCAATGTTTATGTTCATTGAAATTAAAGATGCCGAAGGATATAAAGATTATAAAAGAGATAAGAGGTATGATTTGACATCTCAGGTTAGTGAAGCATCAACCTCTGATATAATTAATTCAAGTCATCACATGAAACTGATCCACTTCATCATAATAAGAGTCCTGTCTGGGTGAACTGCCCTTTTTTCTCTCAGTACCTAACCAGGGCCAGGATAGAGATGGCATTTGCAGGTCGTGGGGTCAGCACCACTACGAAACATTTGATGGAGTCTACTTCTACTTCCCTGGAACCTGCTCGTACATCCTGGCCCAGGACTGTCATTCCACTACGCCACAGTACACGGTGTGGGTAAGAGCATACAAAGAAAAGTTACCTACTGTATCATTAATATTGTATTTTTCACCATCATTTTATTTTACAATAAAAAAGCCGAAGACAAAGAACACATAACCAATATCATTTATTTGACACAGTTCATTGAATATGAATCTCTCAACCTCCCAGCAAACACAGGATATCCTTATATAACTATGCCAAGCTGCTTTCAGAATGAATTTGGCATTCAAAATATTTAAGTATATATTTGTGACCCTTTTTTAAAGACTTGCATCTTCACATCTATCATATGGGCTACAAGCCAGTGAAGTCTTAAAGATGGACTGACAGATTGTTGGTTTTGGTTTTGTGATGCCATTTGTTCTTCTTTTTGTGTTCTTGTTTAGGATCCACGATCCAGTGTTTAACAAGATCAATATAGAAACTCTTCTACCAAAAGCACTCATTGTTTTTTTGAATTTGGAACAATAACAGCAAGCACTTATTTAATAAAAATGTGTTTTTGTGCATATTAAACAAAAATAAATGATACAACCAGCCTCATACTTTCAGAAACATTATTTTCAACCATATTTGAGTCAAAGTAAAGGTCCTGAAGTGTTTCCATTCAGTCACATCCTGTCATACTATTTCTTACTGCTTATTTTAAATTGAAAGCTCAGGCTCTTAGTCTACAGACAATTGCTTAACTTTTGGTATACTTTCTTATGATTCCCCCTTTTATAACAATTAATTTATTCTGTTATAATTTTCCTTTATGTTCTCAGGTTCACAACAGCAGAGTGTGTGATGGCAATGTGTATTTGTGCCCAAGAGCACTCAGTCTGTTCTTCCCGAATGAGGAGGAGATCCACATCTCTGGATATCAGGTCCACCAGGGAGGCCGCAGGTTTGTTTGTGTGAATCTATGTATGTGTGTGTTTGTTTTACAAAGATGTAAGAAGAAAAAGACAGAGATGGATTTTAAGAATCTTAAATAGAGACAGGTGACTACAAACCTCCTTGAAATGAGAGGAAGGATAACAAACATAGTTTTTGTCTACCCAATCTACACAGTAGATGTTTTAAGCATGATTTCAGAAGAAGTAACTTGTTGCTCTTTTGACATGTCTGTCTCTGAAATGTCAGATTAAGTCTTCCTCAGACTATAGGAGGTGTGTTCATTGAACGACTGGCCGATTACCTGCTGGTTAAGAGCGTGTTTGGCTTCTCTTTGGCCTGGGATGGAGGTTCAGGGGTCTATCTGAAGTTGAGCGAGGAGCACCAGGGGGCCCCCTGTGGCCTGTGTGGGAACTTCAACCACCTTGCTGGTGATGACCTCACCACTTCTCGAGGTAAGACTGGCCTGACCGGCCCCTCATCCTCTTATCCCTTCACTCAGCACCCACTCACCTCAATTATTATTATTATACACTCAACTCAAATTCTGGCCAATTATAGAAGCAGTGGAGCCTGAAAAGACGAGAGTGGAAGGATAAGAGAGAACTGATAGTTTTGGTTTGAATGGCTGAAATGAGCTTGAGTTCTTCCTCAGATGACTAGTAATATGAACTGTTGTTCCTAACTTGTTTGAGCCAGAGCTGTCAAGTAGAGTGAGGATGAGCTTACAGAAAAAGAGTAAAAAAGTGCAAAGACACTGACTTTAAATCTACATTTACTCACATGGTTTAATTAGACTTTCCCTTGATACCAGATTTAGTCCAAACAGACTGTTTAATATTTGATGTATTTGTCATTTGATGACAGATTAAAACCAAAAATGATTTTGTGCATGTTTGAATGGTTCTTTTCCTGTACATCATTTTTTCCCTGCATGTGTATATGGCTGTGTGTTTCAGGTCTTGGGACAGTCGAGCCTGCATTGTTTGCTAACAGCTGGGCAGTGGACCTGCCTCATGAGAGAGCCTGTCCATCAGTAGATATTGACTTTAACGGGCCCTGCCATTCTGAGTCAGACATGGACGTAAGAACAACACAAACATTCGGCTTGTTCAGCTTTACATTTGCTGCCATTTTACTGTTTGCTTCAAAAAAAAAATCAGCAAAGTTATCATTTTGATGGTTAAGATTTAAGACTGAGTTGTTTAATGTTTATCACAGTACTGCAGCAAAGTTTGTTATATTTCTGTCATTCTATTAAGTTTATAGTTTTTCTATCATAATGTCTTTATTGTTAATATTTGCAGGATGCTATAGAGAAATGCAGTGCACTTCTCTTCTTCCCATTTCTGTCCTGTCATGAAAACATAGACCCAAATCCCTTTGTTGCCAGCTGTGTGTCTGACCTCTGCCTGTAAGTGAAACATCTGCATTGCTAATTAAAATATTAACCCTTTCTTCATCCTATTTTCTATGTGCTGTAAGTGTTGTTTCAGGATGTTTTTTTTCCTTCATTTCAGATCTGATGATGAGGAAACATTTTGTCGAGCCTTGGTTGAGTACACTCGAGCCTGCTCACACGTTGGCTATCCAGTAAGAGAGTGGAGGGACAGCTTCCCTTCTTGTTGTAAGTCAACAATGCTGCTCCACATTCTCAGTGAATATACATATTGTTTAAGTTTGCACATAGCATATTTAACTGTTTATGTTATATTTACATCTTTTGTTTTAAAATATATGTTAACATTTATTCGCTGCTCATGCTTTGTAAAATGTTTGTGTGTGCATGATTGTGTGTTTAGATGACGGCTGTGAGGAGAGTTTTGTCTATAGAGACTGTATCAGTTGCTGTCCACCCACCTGTACATTTGAGAAAGATTGTCTGGGAACCAACCTGCATTGTCTGGATGGCTGCTACTGTCCTGATGGTATTTAATAATTAATTAGATTATTTATTTAATGTTTATTTGTATAGGGACAAGTATGAAGCAAGTAAACCATTGCCACACACTACAGCATTTATAGTCCAGCTAATTTGGAAGCTATTCCCTAGATGGGCCTTAAAAAAAATCCTAGTAATATAAACGTGTGCCTTTTTTCTCAGGTCTTATTCTACAAAATGGAACATGTATCGCTGTTTCTCAGTGTCCATGTGTTTACCATGGGACATCATATGTACAAGGACATGTGCTAAGAGAAGGATGCAGTATGTGGTGAGTGTTGACATGTAATAATTAGTGAGCATATTCTGATGCTTTTCTGTTACGCTACTAACCTGCCCCATGTTTTCTTTAGTGTGTGCATGGGAGGAGTGTGGAACTGCACTGAGAACAACTGCACAGGTGAGTTAACAAATACAGAACAGTGAAAGAAGAGGAAAAAGCTGAATTGACATTCATTACCCCCTTTCTCTTCTCTTAGCCGAGTGTTCAGTGGTAGGTGATGTGTATGTGACAACATTTGACGGTAGGATATTTCTCCAGCCGAGGGCATGTCAGTACGTCCTGGCAAAGAGCCGCAGCAGCAGCAGCAGCAGATTCACTGTCACATTGCAGTATACAACCTGTGCAGAGGTAGTATGCATAATAATTTGCTTACACACTCACACAAATTGAACAACCCTGCAGTGTTCTTTCGATGTATACATTTCTTATTTCCTCTTCATATTCTGTGTTTCTACAGCAGCAGGTGTGTATTCAGTCAGTGACGGTGGTGTTGGATGAAGATGTGACCCATCAGATCACTTTGACCAGAGAGGGGGAGGTGATAATTGGTATAAACCCTGGGCCCGTCCTGCCCTATGTTGACAGTAAGGAGTTTGATACACCACAGATTTATATTATAAGTCAAATGTGGATAGATCACACTTATTGAATTCCTCTTTTTACTATAATAAAAAATGTTTTTTTTCACCTACTCTCTTAAGATGACATCAGCTTTAATATTTTGTTTTAATGTCTATGTCTGGGACTACACTTTTAGATGCAGTGGAAGTGCGGAAGTTGACCTCTGTGTTTACTCAGCTGAAGGCAGGGATTGGTTTGAGGCTGCTCTATGATGGTCGAGGTGGGCGGGTCTACCTGCAGCTGGAAAGCCAGTGGCGTGGACAGACACAGGGTCTTTGTGGTACCTTCAATGGAAATCTACGAGATGACTTCCTGTGAGTCAGTACTTTCTGCTTTAAGATAGATGTTAAGACAGTCAATGTAGCTGACCGTGTGTGTGTGTGTTTGTGTGTAGGTCTCCAGCTGGTATGATAGAGGGCACTCCTCAGCTTCATGCCAATGCTTGGAAGGTTTCATCTGCTTGTGTCGCTCCAGTCAACCTGCCAGTCATAGACCCATGTGAGATGAATCAGCGCAATGGTAACTACTTCATATTTTTTTATGTACTTGTTATTTTGACCAAGTATCTTATCTTGTTAAATGGGGTTCTGTTTTTGTTGTTTGTATATATTCTAGCATTCTATGCATCCCAGTGCGACGTGCTCCTGGGGAGTGTGTTTGCACCGTGTCATAGCCACATTAGTCCAAATGTCTACCAGCAGCAGTGCCGCTACCAGGCCTGTCGTTGTGGGAGCAGCTGTTTGTGCACAGCACTGGCTCACTATGCTTACCTCTGCTCTAAACACAGAGTCAACATTGATTTCAGATCACAAGTCTCTGAATGCGGTGAGTGCTTAGCTTCTGTGTTGTTGTTTTTTCTGTGCTGTGTTTATCTAAAGGACTTATATAATGCAGTAGGGACAGGGTTTCTGTGTTTGTTTCAAAATAAGAAAAATGTCATTTTTCATCACATGTTAATGAAAACACGGTTGACACAGTTCAAAGAAGGTCAAACCTTGATAGAGAGGAAAATTAATTCCTTTATGCATTGTATGGTATAAACCTACTTGTCCGTGTGTGTATGCAGGGGTTGTGTGTCTTGGAGGCATGTTGTACCACTCTTGTGTGTCGTCTTGTGGGCGTTCTTGTCGTGCTCTGTCAGACACTGAGACGTGTAACCCTGACGACTGTGCCGAGGGGTGTGGCTGTCCAGACGGAAGTTACCATGACGATGTCCGCCAGCGTTGTGTACAACTGTAAGACTTCGTATCTCATACATCATCCTAATGATGGTCATCAATTGCTATTCGACAGAATTGCACACTCTGGCAAACATAGCGACACAGAAAGCAGCATCATCAGTTCATGTAATTAAAAATAATGTCATGAGTTTATCCCCAGGTCTCAGTGTCACTGTTACTCCATGGGTGGTGTGTCACAGCCAGGGGAGGTGACTTTCAGCGCCTCTGGCCCCTGGTGAGTCACTGCAGGCCTTGACTGAAAGAAGAAAAGTTCCTTTGGCTGCTTTCCTTACTGCACACAGTGCACTGGTTTTAGAAAGCAATAAAAGCTTCAATGATTATCAAATGAGACGTAGAGTACTTGTATTTAACAACATCACTCTCTTCTAAAATACTAACCCCTTTGCTCTCCCTTCCTGTCTCTTCCATCAGCCTGTGCAGAAATGGGAAGATGGAGTGTGTGCCAGAGGAAAAAGGTAACCTCTTTGCACTCCTCCCTCCCTTCAGTCCCTTCTCTCGTTCATTACGACTACAAAGTGCCGTTTCAGGCTGTGTCCCTCTTGCTGAAATCAAGAGCCTTATGTCTGTGGTTGTAGCCCGTTTCCCATGACTGACTGTTGCTGTAGATTTTGAAGGCAACAGGGGCATTGATTTTCTTGAATGTGCATGTGTGTGTGTGTGTGTGTGTTTTGTTGAGCCAGATAGTGTAGAGGTCGGGGAGTGTCCAGAGGGAAAAGTGTACCACAGCTGCACTGAGCAGAGGGGAGGTGTGGCCTGTGCACCGACCTGCCGTAACCTGATGTTGAACCTTACCTGTGCTCCCAGCACACCATGCATCCCTGGCTGTGTCTGTCCTTCTGGGTAATATAAGCACCAGCTTACTTCCAAAATAGCTGTGCATTTAAAATACCATATAACAATTTTTTTCCCAGGTCCACTTTGTGAAACATAAGGTTAGTTCAATGGATCTCCTAACTTCTAGGGAGTCACTTTTCTAGGTTTTTTACGGAATGGTATAAATATGTACTTGCATACTCTATGATGACCACTTGAGATTAGTGTTTCATTTCGGCTTGCAGCTGTGTTACCATGCCTTGATAATTAATTTGGCACAAAAACACTTTAAAGGAACGTTTGACAGGTTTTGTGTGAATGTGCAGTCCAGTTTTGAGGTTAAATGAAGATAACATGGCTGACTTGATATTGCATAAAGGAGCCCCCTATTCACTTTTGTCTGCTGACAAATTACAAAAAAATGTCCTAAAAGCTTCAAAGTGGTGGGATTCAGACAGAATAACAAAACCAAGAACTACATTTAAAAAAAATCCAAACCAAAAGACTGACCCTTTAAGAGATCCAAAGTGAAAACAGGTAATAAGACGATGTGAGGTATCAGCTGAAAGATTGGGAAAACTGGGATCCTGACACTCAACAGGCAAGTCAAACTGTATAGAATGACGCATAGCTATGCAAAGCCTTGTTTTGAATTTGACCTTAATTTGGTTAAATTATGGTTTTACCCTAATCATGTAGTTGTAAGTATTTCACTTTTGGCTATTCAGTAGAAGCATTTCTTTAGGAAACATCAAGGAGAAGAAGTATGTCTTTATATATTTAGTGCTCGGCCACACACAGAAATTCAAGCTGAAATAACTTTAAGTTCTTGCTGGTCACCAGTGTTGTGAAATGACAGTAGTGCTGAAGAACACAGGGCTCGAGATTACAACTGGCCTGGACCCACGATTGAAGACTCCCGGCCAGCTGATTGCTGGAGGAGATTTAGGAAGAACTCGTGCATTTGCATGTTAATATTAACACTGAAAATTGATATTTCTTTCTCCACAGCCATAATGTCTTACAATACTTCATCGTGAATTCAAACTTCTGGTTACACACATGGTTCACTCACATAAAGCCTTAATTTGGATATAATTTAGGTGTTTGCATGTGATGTATCATTTACTTGAGTTATGTTTTATCTATAAAGGCTGGTGCTGCATCACGGAGAGTGTTACTACCCGGAGAACTGCCCCTGTGCCTGGATGGGCCTTGAATATCTGCCAGGAGAAACTGTGGAAACATCATGTTACAAATGGTACAACTCTAATTGTATTTAAACTTTAAACAGTAATATTTATTTTACAAGTCCTTGCTTTTCTGAATTTAGACTGTGTCATTTTCTCTGTAGCATTGAGCTCATTTCTAGCTTTTATGTGTTGCTTTATGCAATTTGCAATTCTATTTTCTGAGTGTCGTGAACATTTTGCTCCACCTATGTTTTGTCTTTACCGTTCTTATGTACAATACACCTTTCTGTTTCCTCAGTGTTTGTCACCGGGGCTTTTTTAACTGCAGCTACTCACCTTGTCCAGCTGTTTGTACCGTCTACAGCGACAGACACTACCACACCTTTGATGGCCTAGAATACGACTACCACTCTGATTGTCAAGTCTACCTGCTTAAAGTGAGTACATTGCATGTGTTGATTCATTTATGAACACATTTGTGTCACATGTACAACAATAGGTGATCATCAGTTGGTGTCAGAGATGAGTTTCTGAGAAATGGCGGAGCAAAAAGACAAGCAGCCTGCAAATTCTAGCCAAAACTGATTAGGATCTTGGAAAGAAGATCGAAGCTTATTTCTAATCTTGGAAGAGAACGTGTTTTTTAATTAGAGCAGATTAGGTGTGTATGTGTGTGCTGGTGGGTTTTGCACCATGGTAATGCTAGCCACACAAAGAAACTAGTGTTCACTTCAAACCCCACGGCTCCTTTGCTCCCAGGGATATAGAATTAGAATTAGCAGAACAGACATAGCAATTCAGACAGACTGCTGGCTAGCCTGCAGATCTGAAAAGAAAGGGGAGCAATTCAGAACTTTTTCCTTTTTTTTAATAGCCCAGAGTTGCTTCCTTTCCTGTCACGTCTTGTGAAAATGAAGTTGTTTTCTATCACGGGGTATTTCTGACTGTTTCAGCTATAAAGGGAAATTGTGTACAAACAGTTAGTTGTTGGACACTGATTATTAAAATGTGATCTGACTTCCAAACCTTGCGGGTAAAAGTATTCTTTCATTTTTTTCTGCCTCTCTCACCAGAGTGCAGGAGAAACCGAGGTGTCCATTGTTGCACAAAACAAAGACTGCTATGAGAGCGGCATTGTTTGCATGAAAATACTGGTCATTCATGTGGGACTCACCAAGATCTACTTCACTGACAACTCTGGAAACCCTGTACGTACTAAACAATCACAGTCATGCACTCTCTGACAGTCAAGCTACCTATCGTTGTCTCTGTTCCTTTAGAGAATATAAATAGTAAAGCTTATAAATAAAAAATCCAGTAATCTTTGCCTATTTTCTTCTGCCACAGAGCCCGTCCACGGTTGTAGGTCGCGGGTCAGAGTTTGAGATTTGGAAAGCAGGCTACTACACTGTTGTCCACTTCTCCAAACAAGACCTGACCATCCTCTGGGATCGCAAGACAACTGTCCACATCAGAGCTGGTCCTCAATGGAAGGTCTGATTTAGAAGAGTATATATATTGAAAGTGACAAAGTTTTAAGGGTCCTCATTTATACAGTTATACATATACCGTATACTACCAAAAGACTCTGAAAAATATACCTTCTGCTATGTCTGCTATTTCTCTTAAGGGCCATCTCAGTGGGCTGTGTGGCAACTTTGACAGTGTGACAGTGAATGATATGACCACCTCTAGCCACATGGAAGTCAATAATGCACAGACCTTTGGAGATAGCTGGGCCCTAGGACAGGTATGAGTCAGCTCAGCTCCTCTCCTCAATTAATTCTCCCTGTACCCTCTTTCCTCTTTGTTCAACAGTCTTTCACTAATCTTTAGCCCTCTGTTCCGAATGTAATTTATCTGTTCCTGTGTCCCACGAGCCCACTGTGATATTTAAGAGTAATCAGACACTCCATCACCCTCTGTGTGTGTGGATTTGTTTGTGTGTTGTAGTGTGAAAGTGACTACGTAATTGAGCGACCATGTGAAGGGGACTTAGGCAGACAGCCATACGCCAAGAGGGAATGTGCTCTCCTCTACAGTGATGTGTTTGCACCTTGTCACAATGTGGTGAGTGCTACTGAACTGATGGACACACACAGACACACATGTATAGTGTGCAAGCAGCCTTAAAATTGTGAACTTACTTGAAGAAGAGGATTGGTGGTCTTATTACAGATCCTTGTTAATTTACTGTTTCTAAGAGCTTAATACCGGGTACAACAACAGATTCAAGGCTCCACTCATGCACACAGACATTAAACTGATTGCTTTATTACAGTATAGTATTTCTTTATGTGTCCAGCAGATGGAGCCATGTGTTTATGTACAGGAGTTTAGACTTTTATAAATGCTGTTGTTGGCATTACATCCCTTCTTAAGGAAGTCCTGAAATGACTCTGGTTTGAGGATTAGCTGTGTTGCACATGAAAACATTGTTTTTTGCACCTTGTTTGTAAAGTGAAACACATTTATGGAATGTTGTTGTTTTTTGCATTCAGTTTTTGTGACTTTTCCTCATTTTTAATGTAGAACAGCTAAAGTGTAAGATAACCATTCAAACCTGATTTGAGTGATTCCAAGTTTTTCTGTGTAAAAACATGTAAAAGTTGTATTCAGAATAACATAAGAAAGAGAATTTGTTTTTATATTGCATCCCAAATGGCACAGATATCAGAAGCAGGGGACTTTTGGGGGAATGTTTTATAGCAAAAAAAGGAAATAAGAACTTGTCTGCCTTAGCACATTAGCATTAGCACACAGGAACATCTCCTAAATAGGACTGTTTTTTATTTGCAAGCCTGTTACTCATAACACAGTTGATACTACATTTCTAAAAGATAAAGTGCGTATTACTGTAGATGGTGCCAAAAGAACTGAGGCCCAGCCAACCAACAGAATAACTAATTGCTGATGCATTTTGTCTGACTGTCACTAAGCTCATCATCTGATCCTTTCTGCACCAGAGTTTGACCCACATTCTGATATCTCATCACTCGTTCCCAGTCTGAATTATTGAAACCACTCACCCTCTACACTAGACCTCCCCTAGTTTCCCCACGTGAGATTTGGCCTGGTTCACTTTGTTATTGTGTGTGTGCTTTGTATATTTGTGTGTATGTGTTTTTATATATATATTGATATAAATGCTCTGTATACTCTTCAGGTTGATGTGGCCTGGTTCTATAGAAACTGCCTAACAGACACCTGCAATTGTAACCGTGGGGGAGACTGCGAGTGTCTCTGTACGTCCATTGCTGCATATGCACACAAGTGCTGTCAACAGGGGATCACAATACACTGGAGATCGCCCTCTGTCTGTCGTGAGTACACACATACAAAAAAACAAAGACGTAGTACTAGTTGTCTTTTTTTTTTTTTCGACTGACCCTTGCTGACCCCTATGACCTACATTTACAAGTCTGTCCTTGGATTATTTAATGTTCTACTATTTTCCATCTTAGCTATCTATTGCATCAAAGCCATTGACATAAATCTCCTTACTGTCTTGCTCTCTTTCAGCCTATGATTGTGAATATTATAATCAAGGTATGTATTCTTGAGGGTTAGTTGTTTTCATAGGGCTTTTTTGTCAATTACTGTTCCCAAACATACACACGCCCAGTTTCTCTAATGTCAACACATGAATTTCCTCTCTTTTTTTCTCACTTCCCACAGAGCTAGGAGATGGCCCATTTTCTTTGGTGAGTGCTGTTTATAATGACACAGTGTTGGGAGTAAATCGCACCAGCAGTTCAGTGTTTCCTCTGGTGAGAGAGAGACCAGGGCAGTTGCCTGCCCCAGGCCTACTGTTCAACTTCATGATCACAGCAGGCCTGCAGAAGGAAAGAACATCACGTGAGCATCCACATTCATACAATTATACAAATACATTACTTCTCTTTGTCTTTTGGATTTATTAACACACATTGGCTTAATTTCTCAGGTGTCCCAATGGTGTCACTGGAGTCTGCAGAGAGACCAAACTATTTCCTTGTAGCATCGGGGCGCAGCCATCTGCAGTTGGAGCATTGGAGCCGAGGTGCCGAGTTTAGTCACAGGGCTACCTTTATCCAGCATCAGGGGCTGTTTCTGCCTGGTCACACCTCATTCGAGCTAGTTGGCCAACCTGGAATCTTCCTGACGCTGACGCGAACTGCTGCCCAAGCACAGAGATACGACACCTCAGAGGGCTTCAAGGCCAGCAGCAGCTTCACACTGGAGGGTCTGAAATGCATGCATATACCAAAAACACAAACAAATGTACAATTACATTCATGCAAAAAATAACTTCATAGGTGTTTGTCCTCTCCTCTGGCAGAGAGCAGTTTTGTGATACCTTATCGTATGATGTGCGAGTGGCGCTACCAGGCCTGCGCAAGCCCATGTGTCCACACATGCATTGACCCAGATGCAACACGCTGCCAATTCTTGCCACCGTAAGAGGCCTGTGCTTATTAAAAATTCTTTTTTTTAACAAAACAATCAATGTTTACCTGAGGGGAATAATTTTTTGTAATGTTGTAGTGTGGAGGGCTGCTTCCCAAGGTGTCCCAAGAATATGATCCTTGATGAAGTCACTAGAAGATGTGTCTACACAGAGGACTGTGAGTGCACTGTTTAATGCATTTTCTTTAAAATTACACTAAAACATTTTTGTTTGTGGACACTTTTTTTATTTTCACCGATGAAAGTATACACTTGTGAAATTAATTTTCCCTACTAGGTGTGTCTCTTCCTCCAACTCCAACGCCCTTTGCATATGTGACACGATCAAACAGGACTACTACAGCACCGACAACAACTGAAACCACTACAACTACTTCCACTACCACACGGCTTACAACCACAACTCCTACTACCACCACCACACCAACCACTACTACCACCAGAACAACAACTACCTCTTTCACTACCGTCCAGCCCACAACAACCCCTACTCCTACTACAACATCCGCCATCGAGCTGGTCACCACTCCTCACATTACAACTACAACTACAGCTCCTTCGACCACTACTGTTTCTACTACTCTCCTTTCCTCGGTCCCATCTCAGACATCCACGATCAGCAAGATGGAAGTGACCCCAACAGAAGGTGTCACTACAACAGTCAGCACAGCAACACCCTCCGCCAGGGCTATTACAGTCCCCTTGACTACTCCCCCTCCATCCCCAACTACTCTTGCCTCCACTACCTCACCCACCACTCCTCCGTCCACCACAGTGTCAATATCACCTTCAACATCACCAGTGACTACAACCCCACCTCCTATTACCTTCCCCTCCACACAGCCACCACCCACTACAGCGGTCACAACTGCCGCAACTTCTGTCCCTGCAGCCACAACTACTCCTCCCCCTTCACCAACAGATACAACCTTGACCATAGAGACTTCCACTTCAGCGGACTCTTTCACAGTTGGGACAACAACAGCAACACCTTCTTCAACCATGGAGCCCGCTACTGAGCCGTTAACCACAGAAATAATCACGAGCCCATACACCTCTCCTGTAACGCAGGAAGCGTCAACCACACATCCTTTTCTTTTGCCGACCACTCCCTGCACAGCAAGTATTTCTATTGTATTAACATTTAAGTACATAGCCACAAACACATTGTTTACTAAAATGCACAATAAAACCTTTGATATACATTTGTATTGGACTTAATAATTGAGACAGTTTTTCTAGATGTACCACATATCTGTATTAGTTATTGGCACTGTGTTTGATATGGTGATTATGGATATGAAATCAGCTGTATTAATTCATAGAAATGCTTTTTTTTTGTTCACTGATGCTTAAAGTCTGCACATGGCTATGAAGGAGTACTGTAGCATGCAAACATGCTTTGTAAAACAAGGAATTGTCTTTATCTCTACAGCCTCCGTTTTCCTACCGCATCGATGACTGTGCTGAGCTGTTCTGTTTCAATGGAGAGCTTCTGCTTCACAACTCCTCTCTGCACTGTCGCTACAATACCACCCCGCCCCAGTGCAGTCTGCTGGGCCTTCCTGTCCTCATCAACACAGACCCCTGCTGTCCACAGTGGCAGTGCCCCTGTAATTTGGATTGTTTAAGCTAAAAATAACCAGATTTTCCCATTGTTTCCTGTGGTTTTCTGTGTTTGCATTTTTTAAACATTGTGATTCTCCCAGGTCGCTGCACTATGATGTCAGACCTGCGTGTTATTACGTTTGATGGCAACAATGTGGCCCTGTATGACAACGGTTCCTACATCTTGGTTAACCTGCCCAGAGAGACTATTATTGGCACAGTTGAGAAATGTCCAACCAGCCAGGTAATATATTAAATATTAAATATGAAGTTTTTCATTAAACATCTAAATAGATTTTTTTTTACATTTGATGATTTATGCTCCTTTTTAGAGTGTCAACTCAATCAGAAGAACTGTGAGTACACTTACCTCTCTTCTCCTTGATTCCATACAATTGTAATTGCATCAAAACTAAAGTTTTTTTTTTTTTTATTCAACTTGTTGATTACAATTTCCTTTTTACATTACCCACTAGAGTCCAACAGGTGGAACATCTGGTCTGTGTTTCAAGAAGCTGAACATTACAACGTCCTCCTACAGAATCATTATCAACCGTCTGGATCGCAAGGTAAGTCTCTTATTTACTGCTAAGGGGTTTGAATTATTCAATGCGAGTAACGTGTCTTTGTGCCTTCCTGTCTCTAGGTGACCGTAAACTACAGACCTGCCAGACTCCCGTTCTCCCGCCATCCTCTTTATGTGGAAGACACAGGTAGCATGTACCTGATCAACACACCCGGAGGGGTCAGCATACAATGGTACCACAGCACTGGCATCATGGTGTTGCAGTACATTACTTCCTACAACTCTTCCGTGCCCACGCGAGGCCTGTGTGGTAAGTCTACACAAGCACACATTCTCACACTAGCTTTGACTGATCTAAAAGCGTGCTATCAGCACTTAAAGGCTAAGTGTCTAAACAACAGCATCACTTTGACATGAATCCTAATAGAGTATGACAACTTGAGATGTTGAGGGTCATTTGGTTAAAGTTGGCAATCTGACACATATTGTTTTACTTCACATTTATTTAACAGACTCAAATACACATCCTCACCAAACTTCTTTCTGCCCATTATGCCAGGCTGTTGTGATGGGAACCCAGAGGATGACTTGAAGCTGCCCAATGGCACAGTAGTCAGAGAAGTGGGAGACATGATGCTCTTTCTGCAGGCTTGGAGAGTCCACACCACAGATGAATCTGAACACACTCGCAGGGTTGGAGACAACTGCACCACTGGGGACTGCTCTATCTGTCTCTCTATGCTTCGTCAGAGAGCCTTCACACCATGCCACAGCAAGGTACAGTAGCTATTCAAACAAGAATTTACAGGCTGGATTGCAAAAAAAAAAACAGTATGTTTTTGTGCCTTTGCTGTATGATATCAGAATGATTTTTTGAAGTTTCCATTAAAAAGTAATAAAATTGTTAATAACTTTCACAGATCTGTTTGTAGCTGTTCATAGTTGACACCTAATTAATTAAATGCCAGTCGTTAAAACAAAAAAACGGTTGAGTCATCTGTGGGTCATCACTGTGGGAAATTGTATATTGGCATCGATGCAGCCGTTTTTGATTTTTTTCTGGACATTTGGAGTCTATAACACCGTTAATTATGTGATCTGAAAAAGTATAAATCAACAATGTATGAACTAGTTCTTCACCTTGGCCTGGTTCTTATTTGCAGGTCCCTCCGGAGCAGTTCTGCGACATCATGTGGGCAGGGGACCTGCACTACAAGGATCATCAGTGTGACTTTCTGGCAGCATACGTGGCGGTCTGCTACACACATCAAGTCTGCATCAGCTGGAGACGACATAACTTCTGCCGTAAGGAGACACAGGCTAAGAAATCACACATGTAAGCAGATGTACTTGCTTGTGTTTTTTCTTTTGCTCATGCATTTCTAAGTGCCTCTCATCTTGTAGCATTGCGGTGTCCCCCTGGTAAGGAATATCAGCCATGTGTGAGCACCTGCACCAGTCGCACCTGTCTGAACAGAGAGTACTACGAGGAGACAACCTGCTCCTTCATCAGAGAGGAGTGTGTGTGCCGCAGTGGTACCATCCTGCACCGAGCTGACTCCCCTTACTGTGTAACTGAGGATCGATGTGGTGAGTGACAGAGTAATTACTTGCCTTAGTGATGAAAAATGCACTGTCAGGAAATCTGAAGAAGTTTTGGACTGAGCTTTATCTTTATATTGCTACTGGCCTCACATCCACCTGTATCAGGACTATATTAACTTGCCTCCGTTGTATATAGTGTGTACAGATAACGAAGGTAACCCTCGCGCCCCGGGTGAAGTGTGGAATGGCTCTGCACGCAGCTGTTGTCTGTACAAGTGTATGGAGAATGGCTCTGTGTTGGCCGTCGAGCCAGACTGCCACTCTGTCCCGACACCTCTGTGTGAGAGGGAGGGAGAGTACGTGCTGGATGTGCTGGAAGAAGGAGTCTGCTGCCCAAAGAAGATCTGTGGTGAGTTTAGAAATGTAGTGTTCTTTGCGAAGAAAGCCAATCTGAACAAAAGTACAGGCTGCGTTCACAAGATAATTGTTTCATCGCTTCACTTAAGTTTACCCTAAAGTGAAATTCTGTAGCAACCCAATGTCCCTAAATACTTCTAAGAAAGAAAAAATCTAAACATTTCCTGATGTATGAAGTTGAACACATAAACCCTATAATTATCTTGTCTTATTCCCCCCTCACTTCTTGTCAGAGTGTAACATGACCATCTGTGACAGTGAAGCTCCACCTTGTGATAATGGGAACAGACTAGTGATTGGTTACAGCGCTCTGTCCTGCTGCCCAGAGTACAGATGTGGTAAGAACAGACTTTTTTTCTCAAAAGTTTTTAGACATGTGGTAAACGTGTGGTTTAATTAGAGTTTTCGCTTAACCCTTCACTGCTCTTTAACAGAGTGTGACCCCATGGCGTGCCCTCCTGTGTACGCCCCCCACTGCGGGGAGGATCAGTTCCTAGTGGAGGTGAGGGGGGAGAAATCCTGCTGCTACTCTTACCTGTGTGGTAAGTATTTATTGTAGTTTGCAGGTTAGTCTAGAATGAAGTTAATAGTGTGAGGTTAACACCTCCATATCACAGCTTCATATTCCATTCTCCAACTGGACAGCAAGACTGAATTTCTGGTTTTCTTTGTTTTCTTCTTTTTGTTTTCTGTCTGAGCAGTGTGTGAATCTTGTCTTGAACCTGTTCCTTCCTGTTCAAATGGAGAAATTCTGGCTGTGGATCTCAACACAACAAACAGCTGCTGTCCACAGTACCATTGTGGTAAGTGTGTGCATGTTGTACTTTTATATTTTTGGCTATTTGTCTGTGTTTTCAAAGTCAAGCTTAGTCTTGCTTCCATGGGTTGCAGTGTGTGATGTCAACCTGTGCCCTGAAACCTACGTGAGCTGTGCACCTGGTCTCTCTTTGATTCAAACTACTGTCCCCGGTCATTGCTGCCCACAGCACCACTGTGGTACACACTCAAGAACACTCACAGATTGCACATGAATAGACATAGGTCCTGTTTATTTCTGTGTATTGAATTGATGATGGGAATAGTCTCTGACACTTTTGTGCATGTCACATAGTTGCATTAACAACACTTTATCTCTCACTGTACCTTTCGCTCTTTCCCTCCCAGAATGCCAGTGCGAGGACAGATCCCTCCCCATCTGTCAGGTGGTAAGTCGGCAAAAATCTGCATCACAAGTCACTGTCTAATCAGATCTTGGCTAGAAGGAATACAAAGTGGGACAATTGAGTTAAGTCAGCACTTTGTTTTCTCTTAGGGGGAGGTGCTGGTTGAGGCTGCAGACAGCAACACCAACTGTGGCTGTCCTCAGCACACATGCCGTATGTGTAAAGCAAACATTAAACCGTCATATTCACTGTGTAGAAAACTTTCATTTATGTTTTATTTATGTATCCTGTGTTTATGTGTGTGTGTGTGTAGAGAAGGCAGAGGTGTGTCTTTTCCAAGGTGTAACAGTACTGGGCCCTGGCCAGTCTCTGGTTCAGTACCTTGAGGGAGAGCTGTGTTACACAGTCCAATGTCTTCATCACAGAGATCCAGACTCTGGCTTCTATGCCATGGAAATTACCTCTGTCAACTGCACCCAAAAATGTGGACCAGTATGTATCCTACAGATTTAATAATTATGCACCATACCTCATCTGCTTATATTTCTATGTTCATCTAGTAATTACCTTCACCTCTTCACTCCCCTTATCCCTTCAGCACCAGGTGTACATGCAGTCCACGGACCCACAGGTGTGCTGTGGCTCCTGCAAAAATGTTTCCTGTACTTTCACAAATGAAAACGGGACAACAGAGCTTTTCGCTGTAAGAACAAAGAAGTCCACTGAAGCTCAATGCCCCCCTCCTTTCTTTGCAGTACTGTACTGATTCTGTACTGATTGTGTGTGCAGTCAGGGAGTTCCTGGGTGGAGAACTGCACACGTTATGACTGTATGGAAACAGCAGTGGGAGCAGTGATACTTGCCTCTGGGGTGGTCTGCCCACCTTTCAATGACACTGAATGTGTACAGGTCAGGATTTCCAAATGTTCTTCAAACTGAAACTAAGCTACACGTCTTGAAACCATTCATGGTTTTTATTCATAGGCATAGTAATTACATAAATATATTTGTAGTGTGTTTGTCTATGTTCAATGGATGTATAAGTCACTTTTTCAAGGCTTCTTTGCCCAAGAAAAAACAGATGAAAAATGGATCAAATACACAATCAAGGGCGAGGAACTCAAAAACATTAACAGCATGTTTATCTTACCTTCTACTGATTTTACTTTTACTTTTTTGAAAGACAGATGTTTTGTCTGTCAAATAAAAACTAAAAACAGACTATGCCGACTATACATACAGTATGCTCTGGAGTTTTACAAATAATGTTTCAAAATAACTATTTTGTCTTCTCTTCCTCCTGCAGAATGGCGGTGTTGTCCAAAGCTATGTGGACGGTTGTTGCAGGACATGTGAGTCAACAGTTTTTTTAAGGGTGCTTTTAATAATGCTTTGAGCTGTTAATCAGACGGGTGAGCACCTTGTTGCCTGGCAGTGGATGGGCTTATTGGCTGAATGGTTGGGGTGTTGCATTATTGTAGAGGATAGAGATAAAGCCTATTGTTGGCCTTACTCTGAACCTTTGGCTTTCCGAATCTTCTGATGTAATGTTCAGGATCCAGCACAGCTCTGACTGAGGTAACAAATGAAGTGATATGACTTCACTCAGCATCATTACTAAGTCAGTAAAAAACTTCCTAAACCTGTACTTTATAGGTGATGTCCTGTGAGATGTTTTCCCTGTGTAATTTCTAAAAAATAATGTTGATACTTTAAGGTTGTCTGGGTAATCTTTTAATAAACATGCAGTGGTGACATTTTGGGGGTTGCAGCCTTGCCCGCTTGTCTGCTTCAGCTGTGACCCTGCAGTTTGGCCAATCAGGGTGCTCCACAGTGAGCGCTTCACCAATGAGGATGCAAGATGTTTCAGGGGTTAGGGTTTGCCCTGCTGAGCTGCTCTTTGTAGTACTTCAAATGGCTGAGTTCCTTGGCTGGCTTCCCGGTGAGTCCCCTAAACAACAAGTGAAATCCATGTGCATGCCAGCTGCACTGATACTGTCCTCTGTGCCTGTTTGTGTGTGACGCTGAACTGTGTTTTCTGAACCAAACATAATCTTGTGTATGTCTTCATAATATTCTTTGAACTGGATGGCTTCGGTCCTGATGATGTTACCAGGTTCGGGAGTGGGTGTTTTACCATTTACCGTTAATCCTGTAACCCCCACTGGTAGTACTAACTGTGACACAGGTACCTCAATCTTGTACTATTCCCTCTTACAATCATTCATTGGAATCTGAGTGACTCATTTACTCACACTTTTTATCTGTGTTACTCTGTGAGTCTGTTTTTGTCTTGTCTTTTTATTTCTTCCTCTCACTGTCTAACCCCCACGACACATAATAACATGAACAACATCTATCGTTGCATACATCTCTGAAATAAAACATTCAACAAGACCATTTGCATTGCAAAATATTTCATCAAATAGTTAATGGTAGTTGTGAAACAAAATAAGCTTCAATGGTACAAAGACTTTTTGGAAAAATCATCCTCGTTTTTTTGTACATTCCTGTTCACTCAGAATAAATGAGTAAGGTTAAGTTTAGGTCAGTAGCCAATAGGAGAGCTGAGCTCTGCTGGGAGAATTATGCCCCCCTGTTACCCAACTGTCAATCAAAGAAAGCTCCTACTGCTGAGCAACAAAGAGCCTGGCTCAATATGCCTTTCAATGATCTCACATGATGAGACGATCAAAGAGTGTGTTTGTTTGTGATATTATGTTTACCAGTGTGTGTGTGTCTGTGCATTCACATCTTTGTGTAGGTTTGAACTTACGAGTTCATGTTTTCATTGTGAAATTTTTGTATTGGTAGTTTTGAGTTTTAATGATATAGGTAAAAAGGACTGTGTGTCTGAAGTGACTTCTGAGTGTTACTCTGTGCATCTAATTTCTCTGTGAACATATGTAGGCAAAGAGGATGGTAAGACATGCAAACGTGTGGCCATACGGACAACTATCAGAAAAGATGACTGCAGGAGCAATGCACCGGTGAGACTAAAGCAACATGTTAACATCAAATGATGAGGCAGAAACATAATCATACACCTTTAGCTCTAAAGCTTCATTTCTGCCTAGCCTTGCAGACTCATCCTGTCCTTCTCTCCTCCAACAGGTAACAGTCTATTCTTGTGATGGGAAATGTCCGTCTGCCACCATATTCAATTTCAACATCAATAGCCATGCCCGTTTCTGTAAGTGCTGCCGTGAGAGTGGACTCCAAACCCGCTCCGTCACACTCTACTGCTCTCGCAATGCCACAGTCGTGGAATACAACTTCCAGGAGCCCCTGGACTGTTCATGCCAGTGGAACTAAAATACAGTTTCCAGGAATGAATATGAATGAGAGCATAACAAATGAAGAGAGCGTATGAATACATGGTGGAGGAAATCAGACTTATACAGCACTGAAGAAGAGCATTAAAACCAGCCATGTTAAACATTTATTATCATTGTATTTGACTTTACAACGCTGACCTTGGGTCATAGTTGTAATCAAAAGATATAATTTAAGTGGGAGACTGTTTTAAAGTAGTTTTTGCACATTAGTCTATTTTCTTTCAGACCACGTCTGCCAACCTAGTCAGCTTTTTAGTGCCTTCAAGTGATGGTTCAATGCTGTAATCTTCTTATCCTAGTGTATATTAACATTTGATATCATGTTGAAACAGCAGTTGCTGCATTTTTATGACTGCTGTTGGGTTTTAACATTGTATATGCTTTTAGTCTTAGAGGATAATTTTAGCTTTTGTACAAAAGACAGTTATGCAATGCTTTTTTTCTTAGAAAACCTTTTTAAAATGTGACCCTTGACCTCTTTGTAGTTTCTTTTTTAAGTAAAGTAGGTTAAACAATGTGTTTGTCTGAATTATTGCAACACTGACTCTTCTTATGACCTCCAGTGTGGCCTGTTTCTTTTTGTTATAAAACCATCATGAGCTCAGCCTGATTCAGCGTTTGCATTGCTGACATATGTTTGTGTTGCACCGCTGAGTGGTAATTGCTGGGTGGGAGTCACCTCTTCATTACAGTACCCCTTAGTGGACTGAGTTCCGTGACTGTCAATCATTTCTCCCTTTCAAATTCCTGTCATTCCACTTGGCCAGTACTTCCACCACACCCCAAGTCTGAGCCAAACGATTCTCACCACTGCACTGTGAGGAAAAAATCTCCAGCAAAAACTTATTTTAAGGGTTCCAAGAAGTCATGCAAACAAGACCAGTCTGAGACTGTGACTGGCTGTATGCCATCCAGAGACTGAAAGTGGTGATTTCGCCTGCCTATAACATCTCAATGTATCCACAAATACCCGCCACACCTCCCATCTCTCTACCCCTCAGTCTTCCCCTCAGTCTCTCCATTATGCCCACCTCTCATCAGGAGCCCGTCTCCAAAGTGGCCGTGTGCCCTGTGGTTACCATGGTGAACTGCTCTTATCCAAACAAAGAGCCAGAACAAATTGGGTTGAAGTCACTCATGCACAATCTCTCTCTCTCTCTCTCTCTCTCTCTCTCTCTCTCTCTCTCTCTTCTCCACATAAAGGTTTGCTTCTCAGGGAAACAGCCATTGAACGCAGACTTTGAGTGCGCGCTAAATTCAAAGTCCAGACTCTGTTAGAACGGAAAACAGACAAACAGATGTTTCTCTGAGATTTAAAATGCTAATGACTTTGTAAACTATCCGCATAAAGGGTGTATAAAGCCTTCGGTTCAATTGTTAAAGAAAACGTGAACTTTTTTACGCTCATCTCTGCGTCAGCGACACAAATAGTTTGGGACTTTCCACTACCGATGTTTATACTCAGCTGCACCGGGGTTTATTTATGACAACACGATGGCTGAAAGCAAAGACGGGATCAGTTGTTTCTCGTCTTGGAAGTGACTCTGTGGCCAGGTGGATGAGGAAAGGTGTGTAGATTATGATGGACTGATCTTTTCAATGGGGACAAGACGTCTGTGGTTACTGGCTAGTTTATGTCAGGTAAGATAACGATTTTTTTTGTAGCCCACTTCAGGTTATTGCAATAGCCTATTCATTAAGGTTATTCTTTTCCTATGACATATTGGAAATTATGTAGGCTATTTCAGGCGCTTGAGATTTTTAACTTGTTACACATAAAGTGACTTCTTCTTCCTCAGGTGGTAATGCTGACCTGTGAACAACACTTGGTCCCTGTTAATGTTGAAGTTGAATTTCAGTCCTTCCCCTCAACTCAAGAGCCAGACACATACACAGTCACCTGCAGGACTGCAAGTAACCATCTTGTAAGAACACTACTGGTGATCATGGCAGATATTTTCATTAGAGTTTAAATCGTTTTTAAAAGTTAATTGTCACAATGTTTCTGCAGGTGTACGTGGAGCCTATTAATCAATCAGCATGCTCTCCTGACTGCAAAATGACACTGCGATTGATTGAGGACCAAAGAGGATACACCATCACATTGAGGTCCAGCAGAAATGATACCACTCTTGAGACAAAGATATTTCACTTAAGTGAGTTTCTGTGAACCTGAATAATACAGTACTCGTGGAGAAAACATTACATTTGTGCTTGTTAATGAAGGCATGTTGATGTTATCTTTTATCTGGTCTTTTCTCCTTCCCCTTTGTATTTGTGTCCAGTTCCATTCCCCCTGTCGTCTCTCCATGTGTACACCACAACCACTTCCGCTCTCCTGACATGGAAACTTCAAAAACAACAAAGCCTCTCTACCCTGAGTTTATACAACACTCACAAACAAACTGTAACACACATGAACATTAACTCTTCACATACAAAATCTGAGTACACAGTGAAAGGTCTCCAGCCTGGCACACACTTCAAGGTCAAAGTTGTGGTTACTACGCAGCTCAAACACCTTTATTTGTCCTTGAAGCAGAGACTCGGCATCACCATGGAAACAGGTATTGTACATTTTTGTTTAACACAATCACATTACCACATGTTGATCTTCAACTAAAATGGACTGCATGTCATGAGTAAGCATTCTGTATTGATGACAATGATTTGTGTTTCCAGCTCAGTGCCCCTCTGGCTGGTTGGCCAATGAGAGAAGCTGCTACATCGTGAGAAGAACAGGTTTAACCTGGAGGGAAGCCCAGCTCAGCTGCAGAGACCTGGCAGCTGGAAGTCACCTGGCTGACCTGAAGACCTCAGAAGATCTGTTTTTTATATTTTCTCACCTACTGAGCCAAAACAACCTGCTGCTGCTGTGGACTGGCCTCAATGACAAGCAGGTAATCAATCCTTGTTACAGAAATATAGGTACTAAGGAGGATAGATTCTTTTTCATTTCAACTAAAAAGAGACATTAGTAACCTTGTTATTATTGCTTATCAAAGAGCTTAGAAGTTTTCAACACAATTAAAACTATTATTTGGGGACATCCAAACATGTCCACAGAGTTGCCTGAACTGTATTTTTTTTAAACCTTGTTTTTCTGGATGTTTTTTGACAAGATAATTTTAAAAGACATCTCCAGGTTCCATCATTTTCTCAGTTCACATTGCCAGATACTCCCTAATGTGTCTTCGAGAATGTGAATATTTAGGTATAATGACTTCACCCTTTCATAGTGTATCTCATTTGAGAATGTTCACACTATTTAAATGATGACAGTAACATTTTCTTAATAGCATTTTGTAATTAAGGTAGTGATTTGTCAAGAAAACCCTCAGATTAAATATTTATTACGTCTAAATACTTTATATACTCTATAGTTACATTTTGCAGGAAAGTTGATTGGAATATTTTCTGCAGCATATTCAAACCTTCCTTCACAACATTTTATCACACTTTCTGGAAGTTCCTGTAAGTCACTTTTAATACTCAAGAATACTCTTGTAGGACTTCTGTATGTGACTACTGAGATTTTATTAATATTTTGTTTAACCTTATTTAACCAGGAAAGATAATAAACATTATGCAAACCTTTTGTATAAAGGAACCTTTATCAGCAAATAATTATTATATGTTTGACAAATTGGTCCAAATATTCAAATAAGTTTGACCATCAGTAAGGTTCTGGTAAGCGGTACTTCCCTGTGAGGTGATAATAGTTTACTTTCCAAACAGTTAAATCCCCTTGGCAGCAATCACTCCTTTAACGGGAGTTTTGTTTTCAAATAATTTCACTTTAATGACAGGGAGACGGGGATGTGTGTCATGTCCACAGATGGAGGGGCGACCTCTGTGGTCTGATGGCTCAGCCTATAACCTGACGAAAGCTATGATGTCATCACTGCCAGCCAATGAGACTGACTGTTTTGCTCTTCAGATGAATGCCACAGGACCTGGATACTTTCTTACTTCATTTTTCTGTAACATCCCCTTACCCTTCATCTGCCAGTTCCAGAGTAAATAAGTTCTGCACTGTAACTTTACAAACCAGAGCTTTTGCATTCATGTTATTTGACAATTTCTTAGGATATCACTAGTAAAATGATGAATGCACTTTGATAAAATATATTTATTTCAATTTTGTTTTCTCCAAAAAAGTGCAAAATACTTCATAATAAATCCAAACCATATTTTTTGCCAATTCTCCCTTATTTTCTCTTCAGGTTACCTTAATGTTATTATTCTTCTCTCTTTTTCACAGCCCCTCCAGTCTCTTCCTTTTTCTCCTTTGACCTGGTTCAGGTGACAGAGCATCATGTAGAGCTTCGATGGAGTGACCTCTTATCCTTAAACTCACTTAATCTTTCATCTTTTGGGATATTCCTTCAGTATCAAGAGGAGGCTATCAAAGAGTTGGGACAAGTTGGAGAAGATAGAAGCGGGAAGTCAAAAGACAAAAAGGTGACACAGAGCAAGAGTAGTATTAAAAAGATTGTCAGGGTCCCGATTTCCCTCTCTTCCAGAGGGGTGACTGTGGCAGGTTTGTCTCCAGGAAGTGTCTACTCCTTCACTCTTCTAGCCTCTCACCCTGCAGGCCCCACCTGGAGCTTGGCACAAACACAGACTGCCTTTACTAGTGAGTCTGCTGTCAACTTGTCACACGCATTGTCAACATTTTAATGCTAACAGATGTTAATTCAAAATGTAATATTCTTTATTTTTTATAGGACCTCTTCCTCCTCAAAATATTACTGTTGGCCTTGTTACTTTCAGTCAGATTAGTGTCCACTGGATGCAGACAGACGCACAGTTTAAGGCCGGGTGTACATTTGTTGTGCGCTTCGTGGACTTGACTTCAAAACAAGAGAGAATAGTTGGAATGAGCAACATCTCCAGGTTTCCTGAAGCTATTGGGTTGCAGTCATACACCGCTGTGATTGGAGGTCTTAAGTCCTACAGGAGATACACGGTTGAGGTTTACACAGTTACACAGCATGGAATAGAGAGCTGTGGACAGACACCTGTGGCTCTATGGACTGGTAAGCATGTTGGATTTTGGTCAAATTAAGAATTTGTTCTGCGATGTCCAAATACTTTCTTGAAAAGGCTTATGTTGATATGTTGTTGGTTTTTGTGAGGTGGTTTTTGAGGAAATGCCTTTCTAAAGCTTAAGTTACTACAAATGTGTTCTTAAGTTGCACACTTGTACTGAATGTAAATTGCATTTTGTTTTTGGCAACCTGAGGAATGTGTCAAGTAGGATTTTTTTAGATGTCTTTCTGGGCTTTTCATGCCATAATTGAGAGAACGGTACAATTGATACAGTCGGAAAAAGGGAGAAAGTGGGGGATGACATGCAGTAAATGGCCAAGGGTGGGAATTGGTCTATAGCCTATGTATATAATACCTGCATTTTAACCACTGAAAAATTATATAAGGGTGTGGTTTGAATATATAGTCAAATATACACATGGAAAATCAGGTTACACTAATTCTATAATACTGCTAGTGGAGATCATTTTCACTAAAAGATCTAAAAGGCATTATTTGCATGGAGCAACACCAACTCATCACAAGATATTAAAACTGAGGTGGCATCTCTTTATTATATATGATAAAGAGTTCCTGCATAAGAAAGTTATTTTAAAAACAGCTTCAACATCAATCCAAAGGTCTATAGGGTTAACAGCATTTGTTCCTGCCCCAATAAATAGTCATCAGAGTCGAATAAACTAAGTGGTTTCCAAATATGTTTGCATGTCCCTGGCTTTTAGGACATTTTGCTAAATATATCTGGGGTTAAAATCTTGAATCACACTTGGTATTTTTGATAGTCCATAATTATTATTCATATGCCATGTCCCTTCTTTTAACATCTTTCCATTGTGTCGATTCCTTCAACATTCTGCATTTACAGAAATGTGATGATTTTTCTTGCTAACTAAAGGACAAATGTTTTACATGTTTTAAATTGACAGTATGTTCTCAGTAGTTGACCCAGCTATGATTGGCAGACTTTGATCTGACATAACTTTGACAAATATTTTCTAACAACTTAATGATGTTCTCCTTTTGTTTTTTAGAGATGGAGGCCCCTTGTGATCTTGCTGTGTCAAGCGCGACAGGAACTCTGACAGTCTGTTGGTCCAGTCCGCCTGATGACCCACCAGACGGTTATAATGTCACATCCCAACCCCTCGTTGAACCAACATCAAGTTCACTGTCTTCTCTGTGGATAAACCAGTCCAGTCCTGCAGCACTCTGGGTAAATGACTCGGTTTGTGTTGATTTGGGCTTATTTACTCCAGGCCAGACTTATGAAGTTGGAGTGGTCTCACTGATTGGAAAGGACAAGAGCAAGAGGACCAGCATTATACATACCACAAGTAAGAGAAACAGAATGTATTTCTTTAAAAGAGAGGTTCCAGAAGACTAAGACTTTCTGACCTGTAACAAAAGTCAGGGACACATGAACATTGTGCTCACTGTAATCATTTCTCCTTCATGGCAGGGAAACAATCCCTATCAAATGTGTTTTCATGGTGAATGATGAGGGACAGAATCCAAAGTCCTCAATTTTTTCTCCAAAGCTTTTCTGAAGCCAATATGAGGCTCCTTCTTTGTGTCTCTCCACAAAGTGTTTCCTTTTGAGTTGCAGGGATTGTAAGATAAATAGGGACATTCTGCACTAAACAGGCTGTAACTCTGGAAGATATCCATTTGATTTGACTAATCTGGAAAGCAGGAGCCTCATATTGGCATCAAATATAGTTCTGAATACTTGCTTGACAAAGGGAGGCATCGTGATTTTGTTTGAATGATTTCCTGTTTCAATGTTCATGATTTAAAACACATCTTAGAAATTGTAAACATTTCCCTTGAAAAGTATATTCTAGTTTTAAACATACTTTCCCTTTTTCGTAAAATTAATTTGTATTTATCTCTCTGCCCTTGAAGAGCCCCTGCCAGTTCAGGTAGTGGCCCCTCTTTCAGTGGGCACAAACTCTGCACAGTTGTTCATCAACCATCCACAGCTGGGTCTGATTGATGGGGTCACAGTGTGTGTGTGTCCAGGAGTGTGTGACAGTGCTTGTGAGGGAACATGTGGGTACACATGTGACTGGTTCTCCCTGCCTGCTGGTGTCCATATCATTAGCCTAAGCAAACTCAGCCCAGGATCCGAGTACCAGCTGGGGGTGTACAGCACCAGCAGAGAGCAGTTGGGGCCACCTTACTACACAAATCCCTTTAAAACAGGTGAGTTCCCTCTGTTGATCACATACTTTTTAAACTTAATTATTTGTTCATAGCAAAATGTCATAGAATTTCCTGTGTATATTTTTTTTCTTGATTTGCTTCATTTACTAAAATTTTCAATTTGACTAATTTTTGTATTTTTATTCATTTTTTTCTTATTTCACTAAAACTGCACAAATTCACCTCTATTCTCTTTTTATGATAATTTAGGCAATGCAGTCATCATAATTCCCACTTAAAAACAATTAGTAGTTTTTACTATGTAAGAGGAGTAATTACAGTAGGTTTTTTGGGTATTTTTTTTATTTTTAAGGTCTGGCTCCTCCTAACAGAGTGAGGGAGGGTGTGGTCACAGAGTCGTCCATAGAGCTGGTTTGGGACCCAGCTGAAGGACTGGCTCACAGCTACGAGGTCATCTGCCTCAACTGTGACCATTCACACATGGTAAAAACAAACAACAAACATACTTGAAACATGTGCATGTTCTCACCTGTACATGAGGTTAATAATTAATTTCCGTTTTTTGTTTTTTTTGTGTGAAAAATTATCAACTGTTAAAGTTATAGTAAGGCTGACAGATTTGTTGTTTATATATTATGTGTGCTGCAGGTGCAAAAAGTGTTCGGTGAGAGTGCAACATTTTCAAGTCTGACTCCAGGCCGACTCTACCACTTTTCAATAAGAACAGAGAAGGAATCCTTCACAGACAGTTCTCCCATCAATATCAATATCACAGCAGGTAAAATACACACACAAGCATGCACATACATAAACACACACTGATCAATATTTTTACTACATTGCTTATTGTTTTGTTTTTTTATATTCCAGCTCCCACTTCAGTCGAGGTGTCACTTGTCAATAAAACCACATCATCCCTGTGCATTTGTTGGAGTATGGTCAGGGGAGTGGTGAGCAGACTCATCCTGTCATTAAAAAACACAACGTCAAGTCAAGAGCTGATCGTCTCTTATCAGGAACCAAGGTCAGTGTCACTCAATACAAGTATTTTCACAGTTTTATGAGACTGGAATCACAATTTTGAGAACACATTTTTCTTTCCTTTTTTAAATAATGAATGCCCACAGCTTTTTCATAGTTTGTACCTAAATACTCTGACTGTTGGTGGCTTTGTGTCCACACAGATATTACTGCTTTAAAGGCCTCGCTCCTGGAAGCCTGTATACAGTTGAAGTTATTAGCACCAGCAGGGAAAGAAGGAGTAAACCTTCTACTTTAACACTTCATACAAGTAAGTGTATTAGTTTTAAAGGTATGAAGTGCCCTGAACCAAATATATAATATATAATGTGTGTGTGTACCTACATGTGCTCATGGACTTGGATAACAAAATGAATGTGGTTGTGAATGAACAGTTGGAAGGGAGCAGAAGTATGCAAATACAACTAGAAAATAAATTAGAACATCCAATAAGGGAAAAAGGAAATGATTTTTGTGTGTATTCTGTTTCATTTCACAGACCGATAAGGGATTTATTACAAAGTTGTGTCAGTATAAGATGGTGAATCAAATAAATCATTGTCACACAAGACATTAGAGCACATGCTTTGCAGCTTAGATACACCAGATGAAGAGGAAATTAAGCACCTGTCTCTTTGGCTTCCTGATTTTCCTTTATAAGCTATTAAACCGTAGACTGTATGGTCGTATTCTCAATGACGTCACCCATTGGTTTCTGAGGCGGACTTTTGAAACCCATCAATGACAGTTGCATTATTGGAAATGCTGTCTCAAATTAACTTGGGGCAGCTAAGAAACAGGCAAAGAGCTGAAATACTGTAGGCCAAACCATCAGTCAGATCAGCCAGACCCTTATTATGGATTACTCTTATCCTTCATAAAATCAAAATGGACAAGTTATTTAAAAAATGCACCCGATAATTTTGTACTATTAAAGAAATGACCTATTCAGACCAAATTTGTTTTTTGAAATAGAAATGTATGTGAAAATAGAAATTTTAGAATGGGTACTGTATGTATTTGACTTGCAGTTATTTTGCAGCTAGGCCCAAGTTGACAATTCAGGAACTGTTTTACGTAAATAGATTGCTATTTGGCAAAAATGTTCCCTTAAGTTACGAAGTATTTTTTAATCTTGGTACTCATTTACTTAAACTATTCTCACTCAGCTGATTCAAGTGACCATATTGAAAAAAGTGATTTAACTGTGTATTATCCAGAGTGGAGGATGGTAAGTCTACAGTACATGTTGTCATATGCTAAAGGGAATCTTTCCTTCAGAGCCTGGAGAGCCACAGGAGGTGAGTCTTTCAGAGCAGGCAGTGACTTTGGTGTTTGTCACTTGGAGCCCACCGCCAGGGCGGGTGGAGGGGTACAAGGTAAGACATGAATACTGCTGCATCTGTCCTGTTTCAAGTAGCAATAACAGAGGTAGACCCAGACACATTAGGCAGCACACTGTAGTAACTTCTGGACGGATGAGTATAATGATCTAAGTCATTTTTCATTAAAAAAAAACAAACATTACTGATAATTACATTTTTAAGGACAAAACTGGCCAATCAGCCCCAGTCAGGTTTTGTACTCACCTGCTGGTTACTCAGCAACCGTTGTCGTCACACCACAGATTCGGTTACCAACCCTTTAAAGATATATGACCTCTGTAGAGCCACAGCCAGGAGGAATGACCAAGCACATTTTGTGCACGCACATACAAAACCACATCGACAAAAATACATGAAAGACATTGGTAGAAATAAAGTAATGTTAATGTAAAATGTGTCAAGTTTTGAATTTTGTAATAAAACTTAAAACTGGAAAAACTTGAAAGTGACTGATGATTTTATTGTTGTTTTCTCAGCTCGTTTTTGGCCTGCTTTCTATGGACAGGAAGTTATGGATTGAGGTGCTTGTCCGGGGCACAAGTTATGAGATTAGAAAACTGATCCCAGGGTCAGACTACGGTGTAAGTGTTTGGAGTGTGCTGGACTCAGACACCAGTCAGGAGGTGCACAGAGAGTTCAGCACACGTAAGAGACACACCTTATTTCTGTTAACTTTTTTTAATGCACTGTCCTGTACAGGGAAAACAAAGTTGTTGGTGATTCCTTAAGCTCCTGTGAAATTGTTTTGGTTGGATTTGAAACAGACTGAAATTAATAATAATGCCTCTATATGACCTACAAAAGCAACCACATCATCAGCGACAAGAATTATAATTTCTATTAAGTAGTTTTGTGAGTTAAGGCATGCTGCATAAACCAAAACTTTGTTTTCATTGACCATGCAAAAGACTCACAGTAGCAGGATTACATTTTTGTTAGAAAACACTACCTACACATTTATACCACAAAATCAGCCATGGGATAAGATACTACTATTATAGGATACTACTATATATACTAAATAGTATGTTGTCATCAAACTTGACACAAACCAGAATCTTCACCTGAAATTTAAAGAATTTCCTGTTTTAAGCTTTTCAATGTTATATTTATTTTTTATTTTAAGGTTATTTTACATTCTCTGCCTGTATTTTACTTTGTATGTGGTTTAATCATGGCTTAAACACTTAAGGTATAAAACTGCCAAAATTGTTTTACAGGACCAGCAGGAATATGCACCCTCCATGTTGGAAACATCAACACTTCTTCTATGTCTGTGAGCTGGGATAGTGCGCTTGGAGGGTTTGACTTCCACAGAGTCACAGTGGCCAACACCTCCGCCACAAACATACTCATCGTACCCAAGGAGGAGCGAGTTGCTGTGGTTACAGGACTGGTGGATGGCTGCAGCTACAACGTGAGCACTGAGAGAGTGAGGGGAGTGACTGCGGGGAGCGCTGCCTTTCTTACTGTTACCACAGGTAGAGGAAAACTCAAGGGCTGCATTGGTCAACACCCAAATACTATCACCTGCTCTGATCTCTTCTTCAGTAAATTCCTGACTCTTTCTCCACTTCTCTAACTCTGTGTCTCTCTTTCCTGTCCACCATGAGTGCCAGCACGTGTACGAGGACTTCGTGAAATGAATGTGTCTGCACGTGAGTTCTCACTGCATTGGGAGCAGGCAGTGGGTTGTGTGGATCATTATCAAGTGAGACTGCTGCCAAACCAAGGAAAAGTCACAGTGCACCCTGCACGTGATGGATACGTACAGGTACACACACTCTGCTTAGATGTAGCAACAACGTCATATTTTAATGTACCCCGTGTAAATCAATAGAACAACTACCATCAGAGGCAGCCTGGCATCAAAGACTGGCAGCTGATTTACAATTCTGTATGTACAAACTACAAAACACCAACATACACACATTATATCTCCTGCCATTCAACCAAGTCCTTCCCCATACTAGCTCTTCCCGTCTGCCAGGTGTCAGTTATCCCCCAAAATGTAACCTTACACACCCTGCACACATACAGCACACAGAACACAGAGTTGAGTAATAGATCTCATTATTTATTAAGTTGGCCTTATGAGCTCAACCCTGAATCATTCATTTGCTTAAGCAGCTTTCCCTAGAGAGAGAGAGAGAGAGAGAGAGCGAGAGCAGGGGGAGAACGTTAGCCTTGTGCTAATGAAAGGACCCACTGCCCTCCCTGGCCAGAACCTAAACATTTGGAATACTTAAAGCTTAGAACTGTTAATATCCTATGCTTGGACCACTAACCCTGCAACCTTTACTCATGCCACTAACCAGCCTCTAGATCTTGAATTTTTTTTATTTTGTTCTGCTCAGTGGAATACCTGTAGACCACTACTAATGATTATTAATTAACTCTGGATGCTGCTGTACTGGGGACGCCTCTAACCTGCTGTGTCTAAACTTGAGCTAACTCTGCTATCCAGCATGGCCTTCACCCCTCTCATCCTGCTGCTCACACTCTCCTTGGGACAGATAGACTCACAGGTAAGAATTCATCATATTATCTTGCACTGGCACACAGACTATTAGACTTAACATGTATCCACATTCTGAGGCTTGCAGCCACAGCCAAAGGTAAAATACACAGAAGACCAGGCACAGATGTTAAAAAAATGCTTAGTCACAATTCAGGGAGGTAACATAAGGTACGGTAATAGTGTGGCACGTTGCCATCTACCACACTGATCTCATAGGTGTTAAAGTTGGCCATAACACACATTAAAGCAAATACACTGCAACACCAGGGTATGCCAAGAAAAATACAAAGACAAACAAGTGCAACCACAAGCAGAAACAAGGTGTCATCCATTCACAACTTAACATTTTTTATACTGAAACAGATGGCTGAGGATCTTCTTCAAATAGATTTGTGGTGATGTATTAGTATGCCACATAATACTACACAACAACAGAAGGCTGAGTAAGTGTTGTTGCAGATCTTTACAAAGTGAATTTACATCTCTACAAAGAGATTTTTCCTTGCCTCTATTAACAGAAAATTATCAGAGGATTACTGTTTTTCTCTACTAAGTTGTACAGCAAAGATATTGATCCAGGGGTATATGTATCTCATTGATCTTCTGCCGTTGTCAGTTGGTGCTCTATTGAAAAAATGAGAGGTTCAAATGAGACAACATATTTTTTAAAGGGGAAATATAAATACTTACATGGGTCTTTAACAAATAGGCAAAACAATTCAATTAAAGTTTGAAAAAAAGAGAACAAGAAGGACCTTGGTTCTTTAAACACTTGAAAAACATGCAAGTGCTTTAAAAAATGTTTTTATGTTAAAGGAACAGTGCCTTCGGGCTTCAGACTGGATGGAAAAACAAGCGTAAACAAATAACAGATGGCAAAACAAGGAATGGTAAATTGTTAAGAGCGTTATTTATTTGGATCAAGCTTCGAAGTTATTTACATCCTGTTACATTTGTTTAATTGAAGAATCATTCAAAAGTCATAGTGCGATAAATGACCTTTCTTATATCTATTGTAATAGTTAAAAATGAACTACAGAAACTTAAACTCACAGGACACACCCCAACAAGCCAAGCACATACTGTGAGAGTAAGAAAAATGTAAGGCAATGGTTCACAGAAATTAGAAACTGATTAGAATGTAAGGAACAACTAAAAAATACAGCTTCTGCACTAAGGAAAGCTGAAATGATGAATGGAAACATGACCAAACCTATCAAGATCAATATGTCTTTAAAATGATCTACCATCTACTTAAAAAAATAGCATATCATGAAATATCCATAAAACACACACTCACAACTGGATAAGGAGTTATAGTTGGGGTATATTAGAGAAAAAAGGTTTGGAACCACTCGTCTACAGTATATTACCAATAACATCATGTGTGTATGTTGTGACAGGGTGTGTGTATGTTTTGCTGTTTTCACAGGCTGATGTGGTGAATGTCAGTCCAGGGACACAATACACTGCAACAGTCACAGCATCCTCATCCTCAGTCATCAGCCCTGGAGTCAGCCGCATGATCAATACCAATGAGAGTGGTGAGAAATGCACATGCTCACATTGTTCTGTTGTTTGTTGTTTTTTGATGTCAAAGTTTCAGCAGGTTCTCTTCTGCCCTCTGCTGTTTAACTCACTCCTCCGAATAACACATGACTGAACACTCAGTGACAGAAATTAGTACAGTAGATGTGTGTGTGTGTGTGTGTGTGTGTGTGTGTGTGTGTGTGTGTGTGTGTGTGTGTGTGTGTGTGTGTGTGTGTGTGTGTGTGTGTGTGTGTGTGTGTGTGTGTGTGTGTGTGTGTGTGTGTGTGTGTGTGTGTGTGTGTGTGTGTGTGTGTGTGTGCGTGCGTGCGTGCGTGCGTGCGTGCGTGCGTGCGTGCGTGCGTGCGTGCGTGCGTGCGTGCGTGCGTGCGTGCGTGCGTGCGTGCGTGCGTGCGTGCGTGCGTGCGTGCGTGCGTGCGTGCGTGCGTGTGTGTACTCTCTTTCCCGTTTAATTCCTCTAAGGTAACTTAAACCTGGGCTTTTGAACCGCAGGATGAATGGGTCTGCAGTGAATGTCAGTGAAATGCCACTGCTGTGTGAGGCCTTGTTCATCAGAGATCGGCCTAAATCACACACTTACACACAACTACACACAAATACAAGCCCTGATGATCACTCTTACAAGGACATCAATAATATCCTTAAAATTATTCTGTTGGTTTTGGTTAACAAAAGTTTAATATCACATGCATTGTATTGTATTTTTAGTGTGAGGGACAATGATGTGGGAATGTTGATGAACAAAACAACGAGTGAAAAGACTGGATGAGAAAAGACACTCTTTCCTTCCGACTCCTCTTGCTGACACATGTCCCCTCTGTTCCTCCAGTCCCTGGTCCACCTTCAGGCCTCGAAGGAGAGGCTGTCGGATCTAACGGTATCCTGCTCTCCTGGACGATGCCATCTGATGCAAACAATATTGATGGATATGTCATCAGGTAATTCTCTGTTGTCTTCTTGGAAAAACGGGTCATGGGTTGTTGTATTGCTTAAACATGAGTCAGTAACAAGGAATGACTCCGATGATGATACATTTTTCAAGACCGGAAAAAGTATGCAGATCATTAAATGTACTGTTAAAATAGTCATACATTTTTTTTAGAACAAATTATTGCCTACCGACATCCTAAATCTTAATTAAAGCTCAGCTTTCATATTTCGTTAGTTTTGTGACCCTTGTGAACAAACTGGTGCGTCTTATCTCTTTGCTGATAATGTCCTACATGCAAAAGTTGTATTATATCGTGAGAAAATCCTACTGCTGTCTCTAACCCTTAAATGTATCCTTTTGCACTTCTGGTATGTGTGCTGTAACTCACTGATCTGGAAGTGACACAGTGGCAGCTGTTACTAGCATTACTGTTAAAAAATGTGTCTTGATCCTTTTGTAGGTCATACAGAGGCATCCGTATTCATTTCAGTCTGTTTCATAACCTGTAAAAAACCTTCACAGTAGGTTAAAGTAAAGGTACAGAAGGATTTCCAGCTAAATGTAGTGGAAGTAACAAAAGGAAAATTACTTGTAATGCTATTTGGCCCCTTTTACAGTTTCAGTGTTCAGGATTACCGACGCATTAATGTGTTAGCTGGATTTTGATTGTAGTAGATGTAGGTGGCAATTTTAGTTTTCTATCCTATTAAGTAAGGGGGAAGATTAATTAGCAAAAACATTCTTTTATCAAAGATTTGCAACAATAGCACATTTTTAGAACTGAATGAGAAAATCCTCATGAATAAGAAATAGCAGTAACAACAGAGAATCATTCAATATGGCAAAATTACAATATTTACCAATTGAATATAATGGAGTAGAAGTAGAATAAAAAGGAAATTCTGGGATATGGTACATGTTCCTCATTACTTTACTTTACCAAACTGTTCATTAATGCATGATGTGAGTTTGAAGATGATGATCTAAAAAATGGTTTCCTGCGTTAGGTACAAGGAGGTGTGTCCCTATCCTGATCCCACCTTCACACAGGTTACCAAGTACCTGGACGTACCAGAGACCCTGCTCACTGACTTCACCTCGGGTTCAACATACCACATCGAGGTTAGAAAATTCAAATGCGAGATACCAAACTTTATTCTTCCTTTGGTGAATTAATATAAAATGAAAACCAAACAGAAAAGTCTGGATGTCACAAAACACAACAGAGAGTTGAAACAAAAACTAAAAACATAGCATACAACATACCGATCAAACAATGATATCTTCATACTGGAAATAGGAAACAGTAGGTCTTTAGATTGTATTCCCTGATGGGATACTCCATAAACATATACAATAAAAGACCAAATTCATTGAATATTACTGGATGTGAGTATACACGTGAAGTTAAATATTGGAATGCATACTGTACATATACATCAAAGCACCAAATTGTCTCTGGAAACTTGCCTCCTGTATTATCATGTGAATGTGGCTCACTAACTCAGATCCAACAGGACAAGACTTTTCTCTTGATCTGGCTGAATACTGGTAATCGATCTTGATTGCATTATTAATCAGGGAAAACAGATCTATGGATCAGCCCTGGCTCTTTCCACTGTCTGTTGTCACTGAGCTTGAATGTGATCGTGCTTATTAGTTTTCAGAATTCATTAACCCACACTGACCTTCATACAAATGGACTCTTGAGAGCGACACACACATTGTTATCATAATTGCACTACTCTATTGTGTGTTTGTGTGTGTGTGTCTGTGTCAAGTATCATATTACTACATCACACCTGTGAGTGTTTGTGGTTCAGTAAATCATGTGCAAAGCTGAGTTCATTATTAAAGTCTTCACATGCTTCTGAACAAATACCTAACACACGATCAAAGTTATCATTTATGTTCTTAGTAGTAAAAATCCCAACAAAGTATTCTGTAACATATATCAATCCTAAAAATGTGTCTTCTTTGTGTATTCCTCATCTTCCAGTGATCTGAAAGGAATGCACAAAAGGCTGAGTGAAATAGTTCAAGTGTTTGCTCTGCAAATCATAGTTCAATTATTTAACCTTCAAAATGTTTCCAAATTGTATGTCACTTATTATGAATCAAAGTTTCCTTTCTTTTTTAAGATGAAATATTGAAAAGTAGATACATTCTACATTCTTGTTTTAAATATTGATAGCTTTGGGAAACATTTACCTCGGAAAGCATTTTGTTACGGTCCATACACCAGTGTTGGTCAATTACAGACTTCAGACAAAATTTTATTACAATCTTATGATCACCGTGATCCTCTTTGATAACAGGCTGCTAATTATGAATATTGTTCGTAAGCATCGGACTGTACTGTGCAGAAACTGTGTTCGCTTTCAGGGCAGACTAGTCTGACTTTCTTATTTGCCCATATCAGTGGAAGTTAAGCATAAAATAAAAAAAATGTTTTAAAGCTAAACAGAAAAAAGGAAAGTCAAAAAATAATAAATAATAGATATTCTTTATTTAATTTGAGGTAACACCATTGTGACATTTACAGTCATTTTTCATAGTGAACCTGCATGAATATGTTTTAGACGGTAAAGTAAAGTTGTAAAGGTGGCCCTCATTAATGTCCCGATAATCAGGCAAAATTGTCATTTTATTTTCCTTATAATTAATCAATTAAATGTATTTTTCTATTTGAGTTTATTCTATTCAAATCTAACAGAAAGATGAAGGCAGAAATATAGAGTCTGACTTCTGTTTAGGTCTATGCTCTAAACATAACTGATGGTTACATTAACGTGAATTTATGACCATGAATAATATCTACAATCTCTCCTCCTCTCTCTCTCTCTCTCTCTCTCTCTTTCTCTCTCTCTCTCAGTTCATTTCAGTTCAGTTCAGTTCAAGTTGTTTTATTGGCATGAACAGATCAAAATTGTTGTTGCCAAAGCAGTGGATGTACAAAACAATAACGTTACAATTACCATTGATATACAATATATCTCTCTCTCTGTATCCCCCTATTCCCTCCCTTTAGGTAGCAGCCATTTCTCCAGCTGGAATCGGGGCCTTCAGCAAGTCTTTGTACATAAAGACAGCTGAGTCCCGTGGGTATAAACACGCATGCACAAACACTTGCATAATGATATAAGAAAATACATTTTACAGATTCAGTTTTTGAGGTTGTGTGTACATTTATTTATGTTTGCCTTTCTCCAGCTCCTGGTTTGGTCACCAACTTGACAGCATTTGCTCAAAGCCACGCCTTCGTCATGGTTACATGGTTCCTACCACACCGCATCAATGGCCTTATCACAAAGTTTGCTGTCAAGGCTAAACACGCTCGTACTGGGCAGACTGTCCGTACACTGGAGGTCAATGCAGAGGACATCATGACCGGAGCACTTCCACACTGCAACGTACTTCATTATACTGTTGCCCTCTGTCGTTATTCTATTTCTGTAGTTCATTTTTGTAAAAACCATAGATGCTACCGAGGCAGAGTGTAGAACAAAACAGTAGAAACTACATTGTTTTCTCATATACTTTTCTCTATGTGTATGTTCTGTATGATCATGAATGTTTAGGATGCAGCAGACATCCTTTCCCGTGCAACTCCCAGTCCCTTTGAGATAACAGCGTCATCAACCCCCATCACCCTCTCAGCTGTACCCCCTGCATCCTCCTGGAGTGTCCCTATATCAGTGGGAGTTGATCAGCTACGACCTTACACTGCGTATCTATTCGAGGTGTCTGCCTTCACCTCTGACGGAGAGGGACAGATAGCCTCCACTATGGTTCGCATGCCAGAATCAGGTATGGAAAAAGAAGCATGACAGCATTTTTTGTGTTATTTGATTTACTGCATAGAAGTTGATTTTTACATTTTTTTGGTATGGCAGCCCCAGAAGACCCGCCACAAAACTTTAATATATTAAATATGACATCCAGATCAATCTCTGTGTCCTGGAGCTCTCCCAGCATCATCACAGGGAAATTTAGTTACATGCTCTACCTTTATGGACCTACAGGTAATTGTTAAGAATCTTTCCGACTAACTCAAATGCCTTTATCAACAGTCTCTTACTCTGCATTTATTTACAGCCAAGCATTACATAATCCTTTTATTCACCACAGGATATTTGTATGAAAACAGCACAGGAGACATGCGGTTTTCTTTTACTGGTTTGACCCCCTACACAAGCTATACAGTGGCTGTCAGAGCGAAAGCTGCTGGAGAAGTGGGTCCAGCAGCTGAGGAGGATGTAATTACAGCCCCTGAAGGTGAGACCATTCTTAGAGTATGTCACTACCACATTTCTTTTTGGTCTTACAACTAGCAATTGAAAGGAAAAAAAAATATTTTTTGAGTGTGTGGTGCCTTTTGAGTGTGTGTTTGCTTTGTTCTAAGTATGTGACTTAGTCTAGCTTGTCTATTTGTGTGTAGCACCAAGTGCAGTGCAGGACTTGAAGGCAGTGGCTGAGGATTCAGTTTCTATCCGTGTGAGTTGGAAAAGCCCTGCCCAGCCCAATGGTCGGATCACCCAGTACAAATTGCAGGTGCTGGCTGAGGAGGTCCTCCTGCAGGATATAACCCTCACCTCAGAAATGGTAAGCCATACATTGTACTTGCAATGTAATACATAGCAACCATGCACGAGCATCCATGTTAATAAAAAACTGTTTGTCAATCATTTCAGATAATTACTGTACATATACACATTTTTGGAGGCATTGATCACACTCTTTTGATTGATGTTTCAACAGCCTTTTCACTAAGATTGAATCAAACACTCCAACAACCTAATAAGTTAATATACTGCATAACGGTGCTTTGGCATTTTCTCACCAACAGCTTGTTTTGTAAGATTTACAAACAATAGCATTTTTAGCCAATGACCTCATGGATCACATTAGCCTGTACTATACTACTGCTTTTTCCTCTTCCCTTAAAATGCTAAAAGAAAAATTCTAAAGTCTCAGGCCCCATTTAAAAACAGCCTCCATCTATATGCAACCCGCAAGCCTTGTCCGCTGATGTCCACTGATTTAACTAGACATTGTGTTAAGGGCTGATGAGTCAAAAGTATTGAGTGCGCTTCTACACTGCACCCAATCAGAAGGAATCAAAATCAGCAGACAGAATATTAATTCTACTTTTCTTCCTTCAGAACTCAACTGGTATGTATGAGGATGAGACCCAACCTCCTGATGTCCCTAACAATCCAAGGCTTAAGAGGAATGCCGAGCTCAGTGAGATGACATCCGCGCCGACTTTTACAGCTACTCTTTCAGTTCGCAGACTGCCCACCGCGGTTACTGCTTCCACTTTCACACGTTTCCGGCTAAGAAGCGCTGACCACATTACTAACACTGAAGCTCAACCAACTGCTGAATCCATGATCACTGATGATTCCAGCATCACTTCAGTTACTTCTTTAGCCTCTAACAGCGAAAATATTCAATCTACTGGAGTGACTGCTGCATTTTCTTTTACATCTGTGCCACCTGCTTCACTTCCACCCTGGCTAACAAAGCAATCAAATGCTAGGGATGTGGCCTCAGACTCCTCACCTTTGGCTCTGACCCCAGGCCAGCTCCGCATATCCACACATGATGTATCTATAACAGGACACTTTTCAACACGCATTGCAGCAGCCTCTGGTACTACAGGTGGGAGAGCACTAACAGTAAACATTGCTTCTCTTAACTCCCTTTAGCCCTGATCGAAGGTGATTCTATAAACATTTGTGTTTGCATGAATGCTGTAGGTGTTACAGTGAGAGAGGAGGTGATGGACATGTTGTCTGAAGAGCTGTCTTACCTGGTGGCAGATCTGAATCCCTTCACTGAGTACACATTCAGGGTCACCGCGTCTACCACTGTGGGAGAAGGTCCGGCGAGGGACATTACTGAGAAGACAAGGGAGCAGGGTGGGTGGTCACATGTCACTAAAAAATCAACAACTAAAAAAGAAAAAATATTATAAAGCCCTTAAAATGCCTATCCATTTTTGATTTTTCATACTGTATATGTTGTTTAGTCCCTAGCTCGGTGCTTGAAGTGTCTTATCAAAACATCAGCTCCACATCCATACTAGTGACCTGGGTCCCACCTCTTAACCCCAATGGGCTGATCACACATTACACTGTCTATGGCCTCAACCTGCACAGTAATCAAGCCCTGCAGTGGGTTTCTGACAACACCAGCATACTGATAACAGGTAAACATGTCTATGCAGTCATTGTAATATTTACGATACAAGTGTGATACTAATATATACCGTCTGTGACTGATAGATCTGGACAAATATACTGGTTATAAGCTACGTGTAGCTGCATCTACAGCTGTCGGAGAGAGCTCTCTGTCTGAGGAAGACGACATCTTTGTTTTTACCTTAGAGGATGGTATGTGCTCAACACAAACACGGATGATAAATAGTGCGATAAAAATAAAATTGGAGTGTCTAACAACATAAATAGTGACACAGTGTTTTTACACAGTGTGGTTACAGATATAATTCAATGAAAAATAACTCTTGGATTATTAATTTTCAACCCACACTCAGAGCCTGACTCCCCTCCTGTGGACCTCATGGTGGATGACACCAGCCCCTCCAGCGCTACATTGACCTGGTCCTCACCAGAGAAAGCCAATGGAGTGATCCAATATTATGAGGTCATGTATGAGAACGAATCCTACTCTGCGTTGATGAACACAACCTCTAACATAGTCACTCTGATCAACCTGAAGCCGTTCTCATCCTACAACATATCTGTGAGGGCGTACACGCGCTACGGGCACGGCAACCAAACATCAGAAATCTTATACCTGCTGTCTGGAGAGGACGGTATGTTGATGGATGCACCCACCTTGGCCAAAACACACATATGAAAACGTATAGTGACGTCATCCATTCACTTTGTTCACGTGGCATCCACTTTCCTGTGACGTCACAATCAGGGTGGGAATGCTGCTCAAATGCTGATATGAAGTGGTGTTGCTGAGTTCAAGGTTGTAAATCATATAAATGTAGGGAACCTGATAAATGTTTATCATTAAAGGGTATCCCTTTTTATTAGCAACTGAAATGGATTATGGAAATTGGGCCATATTTCAAGATAAGACAACATATTTGCTGACTTATTTGCATGAGAATTGACAGAGAAGACGCATCAGCTAACATTAGAATTCAACCAATGTCTACCTATAATTACCGTTAGCTAGCTAACATTAGAGTTAGCAATACAATCATGCCATACCTATTGCATTATGTAACAGTAACAAATGTTAATGCATGTCAGGAAGTGGTTATTTACTTACCTGTACTGGTTTCTAACAGTAGATATTTCAGTTATTGATATAGTGTTTAGCTTGAAAGTGAACATCTGTGACATTAGGCCGCAATTTCATCCCAACAAAGGGTTAAATGACACCATAAGAAAGGTAAAAAAGATCAAACTAACTAATTGGAAGCTAGCATTGGTTCATTGCTAAAATTAGCTGTTGACTTAAGAAAGCTGTCATTAGCTGATCAGTCCCAAAAAAAGACGTTATACCTTTAAATAGCGCTGTTTTCACTATTCAGTATATTTTTAGTTACTGATCAAATTACAAAGGCTGAATACATAACAATAAGACAGATTCACTATTTTCATATGACTTGCACATCTGGAATACAGTAGAACAACATTTCAGCATTTCAGCGTCCCTGTGTGAGCATGATACCTGAAGGAGATGGCTGACGTGAATGGCTGACGTGAATATGTTAAAAAGAGCAGATTTTTAGTGTATATTTGTCTGTTTCTTTTTCAGTCCCCGGCAGTCCTCCTTATGGTGTAGCTTACGAGTCGGTCAGTCCCAGTGAGGTGAACATAACCTGGCAGCCCCCTCTGCTACCTAACGGAGTGATTACCCACTACAGCCTGGAGCTTTGGAATTCAAGTCACTACTTGAACTTCACCTCACCAACCAACTACCTCCACATCACACATCTGAGGAAGTACGCACACTACCGCGTCATGGTGCAAACGCACACACGTGTCGGGCCCGGAAACTACAGCAGCGAGCCGCTCAACATCACCACACTGGAGGATGGTGAGAGGGAGAGGAGGGGGAAAATGGAAAGGGGAGGGTTTGATTTTAGTTCCAGCACCCTGCATGGTTACATCATTGCTGAGCTCAAGGGTGTCTGATTAAATCTGCCTTTCTCTCCTCGTTTCCTCCTCACTTACATTTCTCTGTTTCAGCTCATGCTAACAATGTTACATAACAGGTTTTTGTCGCCGCCTGGCACTCGTGTCTTCCATCAGGACTGAACAGTGCAAACAACAGAGTCATTACAACTAAACAGTCTTTCTTTTCAGAGCAGTATTCCCTTTGGCTTGGTCCTGAGAGTGAGGTTCTTATTTGCCCTGCACAAATATATAAAAAAACCACTCATCACTTCAGTTTCAGTTTAAAAGGTCAGTCTACAGTCTGCTTTGTGTTACTGGAAAGTCTTTCTCCTGCATCTCAGCTCCAGACACACCACCTCAGTTCCTCCTCGCCACAAAGTTGTCAGACTATGAGGTAGAGTTGTCATGGCAACCACCACCTGAAGCCAACTCAAAAGTACTGTACTACATTGTCAGAGTTTGGTGAGTATCATAATTTGACCATCTCTGCAAAAAAAGAAAAAGAAAGTAACACATCACAACATAAATGCTTTCTCTTTTTGTCAGGAACGAAACAACTGAGCTGTGGCAGAATGTAACTCAGACATCTGTGGTTATTAACGTAGACTCACAGAGCCGCTACAACGCTTCTGTGTCCAGCTGGACCAGGCTAGGAGATGGAGGAGTACTGATCTACATCAGCTTTACCACCACTGAAGCAGGTGTTTGATGCTCAGTGAAATAGTTTGACACATAGCTTCATCATCCGCACATACAAAATATTTAGATTTTTTCTCACTTGTAGAATATTTGTCTGTGTGTCCTTTCTGTCTTGCCTCCTTATTTGCAGAACCATTTGACCCCCCGCAGAATGTGACTTTTGTAAATGTGACCACCTCCTCTGTCACCTTGCTGTGGTATCCTCCAACTGAACCCAATGGCATCATTGTACACTACACTATTTTCTACTCTGGTAACAACACTGTGAATATGCAGGTGAGTCACATATGGCCCAATAAACCTGTACTAATCAATATTATTGTATTTTGTATTATGATTTAATATATTTGTCTATTGATACATTTGTTAAATTGAGACTCAAAATCTCTTCTTCCAGAGGAACTTTTCAAGATTGGCCAATATAAACAAATACATTAAAAATAGTTTATATAAAGGTAGAAGGAGAAAGATATGTTTACTTTTTTAAAAACCAAGGAAGAAGATTAATACCAAAACAGTTCTAAAAGGAGAGGATGTAAGTCTTCCATTTGTCAGTTAAACCTAAAAAACACCCACCTGAATGATAATGTACTGTTGGTGTGATGAATGTGTTAAAAGCTAACTGAAAAGCTATGGGTTAGTCGAAGCTAATTGCTAAAACATTCGACAAAACAGATAATAAAGTGGCTGTTTGTTATGCAGATTCCGTATGATCAAAATATCATTACTGCTCTAACAGAGCTAAATTACTTATGAACTCTTAAATGCTTTAGGTAGACCAACACCTGAACAAGACAAATTGTTTGGTTTTCCTTTCATATGTAACCTCTCTTTATAAAATAAACTAATACTGCTCTTATTGAAATAGTTTGTAGTATGTAAGAGTTACCATAAGGGTCTTTTTTTTATCTGCAGAGAGTTCCTCTTTCAACTTTACCTGCCCCGGCCCCTCCTGGTTCAGCCCTCTCCTACACTCTGACCCAGCTGGTTGGGGGCACAAACTACTCTCTGTGGATGACGTCCAGCACTGTGCAGGGGGACGGAGGGGTCCGGAGCGATCCAATAACCATCTTCTTACCAGAGGACGGTCAGTCATTCAATCAAACATTAACATAAACCTACATATAGTTTTAAAAATGAGTTAAAAGAAATAGACATAAAAATGAAGTGCTGCATATAATTACACACAGAGAGGATTACTGCACACAGTGGCTTAGAGTCTCGCTGGTCACACGTCTGCACACTTTTTCCAAAACTCTTTAACTTCCTACTAAAAATTGCATAAAGACGATGTAGCTTTCAGCCTGCTAGTTAAAGGAGAAAACAGTCCGTCTTTCAAACTGGCTCTATTTTTGTCTGCCTGTGAAACTTTGCATCCAAGACAGCCAGTTTGTGTTTACTTTTACTATGCATGATGAAAGTTTAGATAAATTAATCAAAAGAGAGAGGAGAAAAGAAAAAGGAAGAAAGGGCAGAACCATTATATCATGTCATACGGACAATACAAAAGCTTCATGCACTTTGAGAAAGGTTATTCTGTGACAGTGCTGCAATGTTATTGTTACGATGGAAACTTTGAATAGTATGATTTTTAGTCATGCTTTTTGCATCCTCGGAATAAAAAGGAAAACGAAAATAAAGCTAATCTTTTTGTTTTTATGTGATTTTGGGAAAAATGGTGAAGACAGCTGCCACAGACTTTGTCACACATTTGTATGTTGATTTTAGTTTTAGTTTTTCTTGTCGACATTTTGCTTGTGAAGTATTCTCTGTCTCTGAATGATTACTTGTCATACTGACTCTGTATCTCTGCCTGTGCTCTAGCTAGCTGCTCAACTCTCAGCCAAGTATCGGAGCTCCAGGACACCTTGTCTCTCTCGTTCTGCCAAGCCCAGCGGGGGCTCACTCCCCTGGGCTCAGACCCCCACACACACCTGGCCCCTCACATCCACTCATTCATCATTTTTACCTCCCTTTTCCCTTCCACTCCCCTTTTTCTACCTTGTTTACCATGTGTTATTTTTGGAGACACCAAGACAATGAACAGGCTGAGTATTTTCTCTTCAACTGCTTTCATTTCCTGATGTAAACGTTTCTCTTCAAATTATTCTATATGTCTCTGAAGGAGCTGTTAAATGTACTTGATGTTGTTTTTATGACTGTTAACTGTACTGTTTCACATTGCTTTTATTCTTTTTTGCTGATTAATGCCATGCCTTATTGTTCTACTTGATGTGCTGCTGTTTGTGTTTTGTTAATCACAACCATGCTGCCAATGGTTGTGACAGATAATGATGATGAAGTTTATGACTGGTGTACTGTTCATTTCCCCTAAAGTGTCAAGAGTGTGTTGGTTGATTGCTTTCCTAATTTACATACTCATAATAGGCTTTTAACCGGCATTCTCACTTAGGTTTAATAATCGTAACAGTGGTTTACTTGTCTCCCTTTTCAGTGCCAAGTGACTCGGTCAAAAACCTGACGGCTCAGATCTTCAGCTCCACAGCCATCATTGTCAGCTGGGACCCTCCCCTTGAGCCCAATGGCCGTCCCTACTACCTGCTCACCTTACAGGAGGCCGGCATCATCCCAGACGTATCCATCCAAGGGGCCCCAGCTGTCAACAAGACCATCAAGCATACCACGACTGACACTGTCTTCCTATTCACCAGACTCAGGAAATATTTCCCTTATGTGTTCACTGTTACCCCTGCAACTGGTGCTGGCCCTGCCTACAACCATACCAGCATAATGTACCTGAGAACAGACGATGATAGTGAGTTTATCAACAACATACAGTATCCGGTGGTGTATAATTCTTTAATTTATTTTGATACCGACATTTCTGTATGTTCTTCAGTTCCTAGTTCTGCTCCATTGCTGGTATCCACCAGGAATCTGTCATCTTCCTCTATCAAAGTGGTCTGGAAGCGCCCTCTGGAGGCCAATGGCGAGATAACTGAGTATACCCTCACTCTCTTTGGCCCAGGAGGATCCAACACAACACAAACCCCCAGCACCATGTTCATTCTTACCAACCTACTGCCATACACTGCTTATAATCTCACTATTACTGCTGCAACTCGTAAAGGCTCAGGGCCTAACCTGCTGCTGCAGCTGCACACTGATGAAGGAGGTTTGTTGAAAAGGAACGTTTTTAACGAAGATCCTACTGAGATGGTATTTATTTATGCAGTAATGTTTTAATATAAGTTCTTCCTCTACGTTTCAGGCCCCATGTCCCCTCCTCGTAACCTGACTATTTACAACCACACTGCAGTCTCTGTGTGGCTGAGCTGGGAGCTGCCCTTGGAGCCCAATGGAGTGGTGATACAGTACGGCTTCAGGATCCGAGACCTCATCACACACACTGTCACACACAGGGTAACGTTAATTTCACACACCAAAAGCTACTCTGCAATAATACCAGCACACACACTGTCACACTCTCCAGAGCTCCACTCAGTAAGAGTACACACTGTCACACGGAGGGTAGCTCTAATTTCACACCTCAGATACCATTCAGCAGTATTATTACACATACACACACACACACACACACACACACACACACACACACACACACACACACACACACACACGTGCTGATACAATTAGATGTTATGAGTATGAATCACCACTGGATGATTTAATCTCCTATCTCTGTGATTCCCAAAGTGGGGCGTGGGACCCCTAGGGGTGGCCAAGAGTTATGACAGGCAAGACTTCACGAAGACAAACGTTTTTCACTTATAGTAAAGCATGGCAAATTTTGTGAGAGGACTTCCAGGTAAATGCAAGGCTGAAAATGCATCAATACCAGACATCACACATTTAGAAGCATTATGGTACAGAAACACATTTAAATAACTTCCTCTTGAAAAGTTGCTCGTTAGCTTTTTTAACTGAACTGCCATTCTGTACTTTTTGCAGCCAATGTTTATGATAATATTAAAAATATATGAATTTGTTAGCAGAGAGCGTGACTGACAGTGTCTCTGTTGCTGTGTAAAGTGACGGTTGGGAGGGCTTGAAAGTATTTTCAACTGCCATAAGTGGGCCTGGCAGAAAAAGTTTTGAACCACTGTCCTATGTGGCATTTTTATCCATACGTGTGTCTGTGTGTGTGTGTGTGTGTGTGTGTGTGTGTGTGTGTGTGTGTGTGTGTGTGTGTGTGTTTTTACAAATATAGAATTCCTCGGGTCCTTCAACAACAGAGTATCTATCAGGCTTTAGGCCTCATAGCTCCTATGAGATCAGTGTTTACAGTTACACCAGAGTGGGCCATGGGAATCAGTTCAGCAGCCCGGTGACCTTCACCACTAATGAGTCAGGTAACGTATACAACTTCTGCTGGCCACGCAATCAATGTCATTGAGGTGCTAAAGACAAATGTCTAAAATATTTTCAAATTAATGTAGAATAACCCTTTTAAAGGCTGTCACATATTTCTGACATCTAAAAATGAAGAAATCTGATAAAATAAGAATTGAAAATAAAATAAGACCTGACGGTGTCCCATAATGATGAATAAATGTCTCAACTCATCTTAGCCACAGTAATCTCCAAAACCACTCAGCCTATTATGCCAGAGTTCAAATGTTTCCAGCAGTACCTACAAAATAAAAACTGATAACGTCTGTAAAGTCAGTTTTAAAAAAACGTTTATGTTTGTTTCTTCAACCTGATTCAAATAAAGGCACCCTATTACACATTTCCTGATGCTTTTGTTTTGGTAGTGGGCTCAGAGGGTGTCGGGCCAATAATAATCCCGCTTTATTTATAGGATAATAACACCACACAGCCAGTAAGTTCTGCTTCTTTCAAAAAGGATGCAAACTAAAAAATAAATGAAAAGGTTCAAAACATCTAATTGAAAAAAGAAAAACATAATTGTTTTTAATTCTACAATCCATGCCAGAGAAGTTAAGTTTGAGTCTTTTGCTCAAAAGCACATCTTTATGTCATTGTTAAAAAAAAGGCTCATCAGTATGGAGCTAGACAAGGCTCATGTTATCTCAGTTACAGCTGGTGATTATTGCAGAATTCCTGGCTATGCAATCAAAACTAAATAAAAGGTGGTAGTGATTGTTAGTAAAAATAATAATAATAACTGAAGAAATAACAAATCAGTAAAATTGTCTACAGTCTGCTCATTTGCCTAGTTGTTTTTTTGTGTGTGCAAATACTATTTGTTCATGTTGAAACAAAGTTAAATACTAAAATGAAAGTTAGTTTTCTTCTCTTAAATTGGCTGTAAGAATGCTAAATAAAGCTAATGCTAGAATCACCAATGCCCCTGTCTCACTTCTCTGTGTTCAGTGTCTGACGCTGTGGGTAACCTGTCTTGCTCTGGTGTCAGCTGGGATTCAGTTCAGCTGTCTTGGGAACCTCCAGCCAACCCTAATGGGCAGATTCTTTATTATGAGATTCTTCTGGAGGTAGACTCACAGTCACACCAGGCTCCCATACCAGAGTACACAGTGATGGGGCTTTTACCAGACCAGGAGTATGCACTCACTGTGACTGCAGTGAATTCTGCCGGACCTGGAGACAGTGTAAACTGTACTGCCTCCACTCTTTCTGAATCAGGTAGCAAGTCTAATATAATGTGCAGCATGTTGGGTTCTAATTGCTAATAAACATTAATGAAGAAGAAATCAATCCTCTTTGTCTACCTTAACAGCCCCTGCTGCCCCTCGCTTCCTCACCATCTCTCATATCACAAGAAACAATGTGACACTTCAGTGGGCGCCGCCGCTCTCTATTCCAGGCCTGCTGAAAGAGTACCACATCATTGCACAGCTGCTTTCCAGTGTTTGTGAACCAAACATGCTGACTACTGCACAGCCAGACCCAGAGGACGAACTAACCCTAGACTGTGTGGACTCTGAGTCCTCGGTGTCGTTGAATGCTTCAGATGGCACTGAAGAGGACCACAGCGTCACACTTCAATCGCTGGCTAAATACAGATACTACCGCTTTAAAGTCGCAGCTGTGACCAACGCTGGGGTTGGAGAATATACAAACTGGAACTATGCACGCACCCTGGCTGGAGGTAAGAACACAGCAGTGGTGATATGACCTTTTTCTGTTGCCAGGGGGAGAATTGCTGGTTAGTCTTACTGTATCTGACCTCTCCTGGTATTTCAAAGTATGCAGAGAAGTCTTTGGTACTTTCACTTGGAAGCTGGAGAAACATCTTAAAATGAAGCCGATTGTTTAATGAATATAAGATCATTTAATTAAATAATAAAACGTGTTATTTATAAAGTTTGTTTCTTCTTAAAGCACATTAAATCTATAAGTAAAATTCATACATATTGTGTGTTTACAGACAAAAGTCACAAAGTGCTTTACACAGATAAAACATACATGCAATTTAAAAAAACTAAAAGAAACAGTTGCCAGATAAAATAAAAAGTGAAATGCCCAGTGCATTAAAAAGACGTAGATAATTAACCAAATGCCTGTCTAAAGAGATATGTTTTTAACCTGTTCATTAAAGCATCTATAGATTCTGCAGAGCACTCATAACCCTTCTGCTTTTGTCTTCTCTTCTCCCTCAGACCCTGATGCCCCTCCTCGTGACCTGAAAGTGACCCGCACCTCCAACAGCCTTCGCATCGTATGGGACACTCCAGCTGTTCTCTCTGGACCGACCTCATATCTCGTGCAGGTGAATTTTAGTTTTTTTCACAGACATACATCCAAAAGTTTTTTGTACAAAATAGTCAATGTGCAATTGCTCCAACTCTCCTCATTTAATACTAATTCTTTCCATGAACTCAAATGTGTTACCAGGTTGATGGTCCTGATTTGAACATCTCAACAGTTCGAGCTCCAGGAGAGTTGATGACCTTCGTTGTGACTAACTTAACTGCTTTCACTCGTTACTATGTGACTATCACTGCCTTCACTGGTCCCCTGGAGCGCGCTGCTGGTGATGGGAAGGCCATCGGGCCGATTGAGTTTCAAACACTGGAGGAAGGTATGAAGACATTTAAATGTTGTAGCACCTCCAGCTGCTGCTTCCAACATGTCAATATGACCACAATCTAAAACACTATACATTTTTGTCTTGTATCATTTCTACTCTTTACCCAGAACCCAAAGACCCTCCCAAGAATGTAATCTTATCGGTTATCCCAGAGGAAGTGAACCGTGTGAAGGTGACTTTTACCCCTCCAGAGGAGCCCAATGGAAACATAACTGACTACTTTGTGTATATCTATGAAAAGGACCGGCTGGTGAAGAACACCAGCCTTAATATCACCCAGAGAGATCAAAACATGCTTACTGGAGTCATAGAGGGCCTGAAGGGAGGACACAGCTACAGTATACAGGTGAAGAACACACACAAATTACACACATACAGGCATGCACATTCATATTTACTCTAAGTGGCTGCACAGCCGAAGGTGCAGAAGAATCAACTTTACAACCTTGCCCTTTTTTATGAATTGACTCCTGTTTGGTTGTTTGTTCTGTTTGTAGATTTCAGCAAAGAACGGGGCTGGTAGAAGCCCACCCAGCCCACATGTCCAGATCACTACAGGGATCAAAGGTAAAGTCTCTTCTGTGTCCCCCATTATGCAACCATGTTGTATCTCTCTTTCTTGTTACAACAGTGTCCAATAGTAAAAGAATTTCCACAGTGTGTAGGCCTGCTCTGACACAACAAAAGTAGTTCAGTTTTACCCAGATGTGTGCTGTGGATGTACAGGTAGTAGTAGTCTGAGCAGGTCTGTTTCTCAGGTTTTTGTAAATGCACCAGACCAAAGGCACATCTTCACACGTAACATCTTCATACAATATTCTCTGTGTGTTCCTGTGTGTGTGTTTTTTTTATTCGTGTGTGTGTGCTCCTCTGTGTTCACACGTGCGTGTTTTCTAGCACCGGCCAAGCCAGCCCAAAGACCCCAGGCAGTGCTGGGCCATGGAGGGGTTGCTATGGTAACCCACAGGACTATCACCATCCGCATGCCTGCCTGTTTCTATAGTGACGACAATGGACCAATCACAAAAATCCAGGTCATCGTAGCCGAGTCAGGGGGTATGACTCTTCAAAAACATTGACAGTTATCACTTTTAGTTGAATACACTTGGGTATTGGTTGTGTTTGAGCTTAAAGCCTCAAGCAGAAACTTGTCTTACAGTACGTTATCTGTTCTAAGTTTAACACAAAATGAGCAAAAGCCAAAGGGCTTAACGTCAGCAGAAATGTGAATCACTCCCCCTGCAATACCTACCTTCTTTTACTCTCCTCCCGTCACAGTGAAGGACATCCTGAACCTGACCAACTGGAAGAATGCTTTCTTTTTCCGTCCTGCCCCATACCTGACTGACAAGGGGTTCCCCAACCCGCTGTGTTTTTTGAGGGACGGGGCATCACACACGGATACACACGACAGAGGTGGTCACAGAGCTTCCAGAGACATCTGGCCTCAAGTGAGATTCAATCAAACTACGTCAGGAATGTACGTGATCGGAGGGAACGATGACTGCTTGAAGGAGAACAACACTGACAATTTGTGCAATGGACCTCTGAAGCCAAACACAGTCTATGTGTGAGTGCACCACACACTCAACAACCTATAAAATGTTGTACATGTATGTATCATATTATCATGCTGACACTAGATTGTTTTTTTATCAGGTTTAAGTTTAGAGCAACAAACATCAATGGCCAATCCACAGATTCTGAATACTCAGATCATGTCAAAACTGCAGGTATTTATATTCAACCCTGTATTACTCTACATTAAAAAGTAAGACAATAACCTGTATACTTGTATCACCTTTAGTTTATCTTTGTCTGTGTGTTGTCTATTTCTTCCCCCTCTTTGTAGTGGACGGATGGCTGACCAGAGATGAGCAGATCATTCTGGGTGTTCTGCTCTCCTTCTTCTTATCTGTTTTACTCATCATGATCATCTGTGGCTCAGTCAAGTAAGATAGGATCAGACATTCATTGGTTTGCCAACATTATTACATTACATTAAGTACAAATATACAAACTTCCATTTCATAATTATCAAACATCAACTGCTTTTTTCTAATAATTATATTTTGTATTAACCTTGTAATTAATAATTCTGCTTTATTGACATGTCAGGATCCATCAGCGCAAGAAAGAGGGTGGTACCTACTCACCCAGAGAGGCTGAGATCATAGAGACCAAGTGTAAACTGGATCAGCTGATCGCTGTGGCAGATTTGGAGCTGAAACAAGAAAAACTCAACCGGTATGTGTGTTTTACTTTCATCTAAAGTGCGTAACTTTATGAAAAATAACACACACAGTTTCGGCTGCCAAAACTTGGAGAAGCTTACATTGATTTTGCTGCTCCAGACAAAATCTTATTCACACAGAAAAGATTTTTTGTCTCGCCTCTGCAGCCAACTTGATGTGCACTCCTTTCAGCATGACATCTTTTCGAGTTGTAGTTAGTGCAGAAAATAGAAGCAGCAGCACTGTAGAACAACACAGCATCATTGTTGCTTTGTAGTTTACTTCAGTTCTCTGCAGAACAGACATCCTGTCTACATCTCCCCAACCATCCTCTCATATAAAGTCAGTGTCACACCTTTTGTTCTTTTTTTATGCACAAGCCGTTGAACTGTTAACAGGTGCAACAAGCACTACAGCAAGATGAAAAGACAATTTCAGTGTTGGTTTTGGTTTTATAAAGCCCCCCCCCCCACATGAAATAGATAATGTAGGAACTACATAAAAGACCAATCCTTAATATGAGCATTAGAACAATTTTATATTTTCATTAACCACCATGGTATTATATACAATATGATGGATCGACCAGTGATTATATGAAGCTTTCTGAAACCTTCCTTCCCCCACTTCTGAAGATTAGCCTCATAATGACAAACATAAAAACAAACTAAAAATAGAGGGGTCTATGTAGGTGTGAAATGTGTCTGTGAAGAAATGGATTCACTAAAAACATAAAACCCACAAGAGAGAGAATAAGATGTGATACACAAAATAAAAGTGCTTCCTCTTGTCAGATAACTCTCCCTTATCTCTTTTGTGTAAAAGTAATATAAGCTACCTACTTTGGCAAATCTGTTTTTATTGAATAATTTGTGCACTGTGCTCTGTTTCACTTGTCTTAGAGCGAAGCTTGTTGGTTTTTTACAAAAGCATGTTGTGCTCACATTTAAGCTGCTTCACCTGTCTGTTAAGTTCAAATTAATACTGTACATACCACCTCTCTTAACACAAAGTACAGTATGTTAAAATAACACTTGTCTTCTTACTCGCCACATTTAAGGCAAATATCTTCTCATGCACAAAAACTTTTGCATTGACTCACCTTGGCTTTGTTTTTCTCTCACTGAGCACTTTTCTCTCACCAGGTATTCTTCCTTCTTCTTTAGGCGGAAAGAGATTTATGTGATCCAGTAAGTTGAGCTTTTGGCCTGTGTGTGCATCACTTTATGCTTTCAATCTTTTATTAGTCACTCTCTGTTCCATATAACATTATCTATTTAGGCTTATATCATCCATCTGTGTTGTTTATTAAACCTTTGGTTGAAATTGACTGAAAGAATCGGGAACATCAGCATTTTGCCTTCAGCCTTCTACTCTTCCTCCATCACTGGCAGAGGTAGCAGAGCTGTGCTCACAATCCTCTCCTTGAGACCATTTTGATTTGTTTACCCACTCACTATCTTGAAATTGCTTGGAAGGCATAGCTATCTTAGGGAGCACCAACAGCACGCTTTATCACTAGCTAAGCATCTGCGTAGCTACAAGTCTTCAGTAATGTAAAGAAAACAGTCAGGGGAAAAGTCATATGACTCATTCAAGTTCGCTGATGTTAAATTATTCCTTTAGAATGAAACATCAAAGTCAGTGCTAGTATTTAATCTAGTACAGTAATTAAAAATGGTTGAACCGGGGTGTTGAATAGCCTAGTTGTTTTGTTGTGCGCCCCATGTATGGAGGCTATAGTCCTCAGCACAGCGGCAGTTGGTTCAAATCCGACCTTGGCCCTTTGCTGCAAGTCACTCCCCACTCTCTCCTCCCATCATTGCCTGTCTCTCTTCAGCTGTCATATCAAATAAAGGCTAAAATGGCCAAAGAAAACCCTTAAACTCTTTAAACCCACTTTGGTTCAACATATGATGCCACACATTCTTTGTAATACAAATCAATCCATCTGTCACTGACAGAATATCCACAGTGTGGACTGTGATTATTGACTTCATTTGTTTATCTTGTTTGATGTTCATTGTCTTTTTTGTGCAGGTTGCTCAGCTACCGGAAATCTCTGAAGTAAGTCATCCAGCATAGATAACATGAACATGCTTGCACACAGAAGCTGCAACCTGCGCCTTATTGTAACATGTTGTAACCTAAAACAGTTGTGTTGTAGAGTTCTCTCTCTGTGTCTCATATTCACTGTATTTCTCTGACAGGCCTGTGAACAAGAAGTCTTTTCTGCAGCATGTAGAGGATCTTTGTAACAATGACAATTCCAAGTTCCAGGAGGAGTTTGCTGTAAGTGTTAATCAAAGATCACAGTAGAGATAAAATAATAGAAAATGACATATAATTAACAAAAAGCATGAAGGACAGTCTGCTTTTGGTAGAAAGGGTTCATGAAATAAAGTAGAATTGAGTGCAGAAAGTGTAAAATGCAGGAACATGATTTCAAAACAAATAAATACAAGTTTCATTCTTGTTTTTCTGCTCCCTTGACGAACACGAATAAGGGGCATAAACATTTTTCAAATCGGCATGCATCGACAGAAAAAACAAAAACGGCAGCTGCAAAAAGTTAAACCTAGCCTAGCCTAAAAATACATATTGCTTTATTATCAGTACCAAAGACATAGACATTACAAAACACATCAGAAACTGCAGACATCTTAAACATGAACATGGAATTCTCTACCAACTGAGGGACCTGTGGCGCCTTCTTAAAATAAATTGCTTGAAAACTCATATTTTAAACATTAAAATAAGAACTAAAATCTTCCACTTTTCTCAGTTGCTTTGGTACATTTGTAAAAGTTCTCAGCAATGACGATGGGTTACACAAGACAGCTCATACTCAAACACTGGAGTTTAAGTGCAGAATGCTGTAACTCATCGCACACTGTAACACACTTTTTTTCTGAAGCTGTTTCAAAGTGAAAAGTCTTAAAATGGTGATATTATGAGTCCAGGTTTTCACATTTCACTTTGTAAAGCAAAAGAGCAATTGGATTTGCATCTTATGTGAGAAAAAATATTTAGGCAGCGTTCAGAAAAAACTGACAATTAACAGAGCATTTCACAAAACTAGAAATGGAGCCTCTAAATACCAAATAATCGTTCAGGGAAATCAAAGCATTGGCCTGCTTTAAGTGAAAGTTAACAACAATTACAAAATATAGTTTCTTTGATCAAAATCACCCAGGCAGACATATCAATGAAGTAAATGAAAGATATTTTGGAGAGAAAAACTATCTAATTAGGAAATAGAGACAATATTTTTTAAAGACCAAGAAATATACAACCAATCATTGTTCACAATTAGTACACAATTGAGCTTAGCCATTTTAGGAAATGTGCAAAAGCAGCTGCAGAAAGAAACAAGTAATTGGGAGTGCTTTTTCTCAACTGTTATTATCGAATTGAGCCACAGTAGAAGTGGAAAACTGTGAGTCCCAGATCTAACTTGAGGCAGTTTTTTTTTTAACTAGGCCCTGACTTTTAAATGCATCTGTTTCTGTGTAAAAAACTGATGCACTATACTGTATCTTCACAGGAGCTTCCAAAACTGCTGCAGGACCTGGCAACCACAGACGCTGACCTACCCTGGAACAAATCCAAAAACCGCTTCCCCAACATCAAACCTTGTAATTGATCTGGCTGAATAAAAAGTGTTCTGCAAATTGCAGTATACCAAACTATCTTTGTATATGAGCACTTACTTGAACAACAAATGCAAAGCATATTTATGTTTTTCTAATAAGCTTTTCTCACTGCACTGTGTACAGACAATAACAACCGGGTGAAACTGCTGTCAGAACCGGGCACTGCAGGCTCTGACTACATCAATGCCAGCTTTGTCTCAGTGAGTACCTGGGGGGTCGCTTCAACTTAAGTCATTATCAGGTTGTGAGAGTTCTTATGCAGGCATGAGACATATTGTTGCAATCAGAGGCGTTCCGTATAATTTCCTGTCCTTTTGTGGTTCCTTCAAAAAGAGAAATTTTGTCGAAGATAATGTCAGTATGCCGTATGTTGCAAGTATAACCTCCTCTCTTCTCTTTTTCTCTGTTTCCAGGGCTACCTTTGTCCTAATGAGTTCATCGCCACCCAGGGTCCTCTGCCTGGCACTGTGGCGGATTTCTGGAGGATGATCTGGGAAACGGGAACTCGCACCATCGCCATGCTCACACAGTGTTACGAAAAAGGCAGAGTGCGTCATGAGATATTTGTCACTGTTATGAAATAAGATTCAGAGGAAGTTTACCAGGAGGATTTTATCTGCTATGAAAATCTGATGTTAGTGTGTATTTATGTGCGTTTTTGTGTGCGTTTGTGACATTTCAGATTCGGTGTCATAAGTACTGGCCAGAGGACAATAAGCCAATGTCCGTGTTTAGTGACATTCTCATCTCCAAAGTGTCAGAGGAAGTCTTTCCTGACTGGACTGTCAGAACCCTCAAAGTAGAAAAGGTGACAAAGCTTTAACATATTCTTTGGATGTACATACTCTGAAACTCCCAAAAACAGACACTAAATGGACACGAAATACTGTATTATTCACTAATTTGCCAATTAGCCTTGTAACTGAATCATAATAATCAAATGAAAGGGAAATACTGCATGTGCCTTTTGTTTGAAATTAAACAGATATGAACAGATTTGGTAATTATTTGCAGGCAAGAAGCAAGTTAATTAGTTCAAATCACATATTTGGGGCAAATATGAAGCTGTTTCATGTCTTTATGCTAAGCTAAGCAGCGCTAACAGCTTCAGATTTATTTTAACAGTTGGATATGAGAGTGATATTGATCATCTCATTCAACTCACTGTAATCACTTTCTCCAATTGTGTTACATGTTAATTTATGAGTATGCAACAGTTGTGTTATTTCAGTAAAATTGTCATCTTACAGGTTGCATATCATAAATTAAACTAAGGCAGGGAAATAAGCTTGTGTAATTCTAACTACTTGTATAATTTCTTGTGTGCAGCACGGCCACTACATTTTGGTGCGTCACTTTAACTACACATCGTGGCCTGAGCACGGAGTCCCAGAGTCCTGCAGCACTCTCATCAAGTTTGTCAAAGCTGTTCGAGCCCACAGACACGACAACAGCACCATAGTGGTCCACTGCAGGTACTGTGGCACGTAAGCAGTGACCAAAAATAGACACTGCATAACTTGTAGGAAGTTCCTTAAAAATAAAATGCACTAACTTCTTAATTCTGTTATTAAATGGTTAATCGTTAAACAGCATTACTTTAAATTATGTTATAATCCGCAAGTTTTATTTTCGTGCTTCACCCACTTTTGTGTTTTACAGTATAATGTGTGAGTGTGTGTGCTGTTCTCTCCCTGTTTCTCAGTGCTGGTGTGGGAAGAACAGGTGTGTTTGTTGCTCTGGACCACCTCATTCAGCATGTCAGAGATCACGATTTTGTAGATATATATGGCCTGGTGGCTGAACTTCGCAGTGAGAGGATGTGTATGGTACAGAATCTGGTGAGTTATTTCATAAATAAATATTGTTTATTCTTTTTTATCCTGTGGTTAAAATTCACAACCAATAGAGGATAAACAACATGCAAACAGAGTTTTGTACATTTTTTTGTCTCAAGTTGTTCCAGTAAAAGTGGCAGTGTGGTTGTCCTACTTATTACTTCTTGCCCTGCTGTGATCCTGTCCCCCATGAGGAAATATTTGAAAATGTATTGTTTTTGACAAAGGGAATGATCTGGCAGGGGATAAAAGACCTGTGCAGAGCAGGATTCCCCCTCCTGAAGCAGCATGAATCTATCCTTAAATTACCTTATTCAGTCATTACTTAAGCATCAGTGGTGTGTTTCTTAGTCTGTTGGGACACTCAGCCCTGTGCCTGTGCTTCTTCAAAGTGTTATTGTTTTGATTATTATTTCTGGTTGCTTTCCACATGACTTGGTGTCTGCATTTTAGCAGTGAGAGATGAGCATGCAGTGTCTGCAGCTACGAGAGGGGCGTGTAACTCATGAGGGCATAATTCTCTGTGGCAGTAGTGTTCAGTGTGCCAAACAGCCAACTATTAGCATAGCAGTCCAATTGTATTTGAACAAGAGCAGCTTAGCTTTAAGAGGCCATCATTCACATCAATTATAAACTCACAAAAGTCATAATTGAGACATACTGTAAGGCCAAGTAGCAGCTTTAAACAAGCCCACAGTGTAATACTTTGATCCCAAACTCTTTTGTATCAGCGAAAACAAAAACCACCAGATCTTCATAAGTCATTCACAGATCTACTTTCTTACAGGGCTATCTGTTTTTATGCAACTTCATAGTTTAATGACAAAATTAGATATTTTAGGGAGTGTGTCTTTGTACTTGTAGAGGACGTTTACTAGAAAATTGGATTCTATCAGGGATAAGTTCAATATAAAGTAGGGGCATTGGTTTAGCTCAGTTGGTAGAGCAGGTGCCCAATGCACAGAGGCTAAGGTCCTCATATCATCTATCAATCTTGATTTGTATTGCGCCAATTCATAGCAAATGTTATCTCAAGACGCTTAACAAAAGAGCAGGTAACAGATCTTTCTCTTTGTTATATTAACCAATGCTTATACCACTGGTTGCAGGTTCGATGCCCGGCCTTTTGCTTTTCGGTGCATGTCATTCCCCACTCTCCCCTATCTCTCCTGTCACTCTTCATCCGTCCTATCAGATAAAAATTCTAATCTTTAAAAATTACAAGTAGCCTGACTGCTCTTATTGCTCGCCTGCTGTATTAAACTTCTATATTATTCCAACCAAAACAGGTTGTCCCTACATCCTCAGATCACAGCGCTTTATTAGATAAAACCATGGAGTCATAAGGGAAGTTGTTTAAATATACTGTATACCGGTACATATGCTGTAAATTAAAATTTTGTTGGTAGAGTATGTCAGATCTCACAGCACAGCTAGGGCTTGTTAAATTATTTCTTGTAAGGTCTAGACGGAATTTTAGCTATGCTTAATGTTTAATAACTGCTGTTTTTTTTTTTAAAGCCTCAGATATAACCTTATAAAGGATGCAGGCAACATCCTACATCTATGGTTCCCCTTGGTCACTGCAGGTTTCTTGTGTCAACAGACATCCACTGAGCTCAACATTGGTTTCAGTTCATTTAGAATAACAAATAGACACAGGCAGAACAAGCAACCTTCAGGGATGACGGTTATTATTCTTCATCGGTCAAACGAAAGAGTTGCTCCACATAAATTATTAGAAGCATGCCACTCTCAAGTGTCTATATCTCTCCACGCAGCCAGAGAAGGAAACTAATGAGCAGCTTTGTGGGCCAAAAACGCCTTGTTTTCAATGAGCTTCTTTGATTTGCATTCATGGGACGTTATCTTGAAACATGGTACCCAATCCTGTTATATCCCCATGAATTTGGCTGTTGCAAAATGAAGAAAAAATCATTCTCAATATCAAAATTCAATCTAGCTTCAAGTTTAGAAAATGGTTACAATGTCCTGTAACTACACTCTTATAAATAAAGCCTAGAATTAAGAGACATAATCTTGATCTTGTGTGAGCAATTCACAATCTAAAATCCATGTTGTTTTCCACAGGTTTTTAAATATAATGGTAATGTTGCTGTTTTTTTATTTTTATTTGTTCTGCTTTATTAGTATTTGGCCTTCATCAGACACAATAGCGCTGACAAAAAAGTCCTTGTCAGGACTCAAAACTGGGTTGTTGTGATTTCATGTTTGGCAACAGCCACAAAGACAGCCCAAAAAATATTGTTCAGGGACTTTGTTATTTATTCTTCTTTCTTTTCTTTTTTTAACCGAAATCAAACTTTTTATCCTAGTGTTAGCGATGGTGATACTATGAACATTATTTGTAGCATTGGTGAGGACATTTTTATTTTATAAACTCCCTTTCCACACATCCACCTGACACAGCCTTCACCATCAGAGCACAACTCAGAACACTCACCAACACCATATTACAACACCATCATTTTTTTGAAAATGTGTTCTAATAACTGGTCTGTACTCGTAATCATTGTAATCGTCCTTTTCTGTCTTTCTGTCTTTTTGTCTTGCAAAAAAAAAAATTGTGACATAACTTCCTGTGTATCTGTTTTGTGTGCGTCAGGCCCAGTACATCTTCCTGCACCAAAGTACGCTGGAACTTCTGAACAACAAAGGAAACAGCCAGTCCATCTGGTTTGTCAGCTACTCTGCTCTGGAGAAAATGGACTCGCTGGACGCCATGGAAGGTAAACAACAATATACACACACTCACATACATATACAGTGCACAGTTAATAAACACACACTGCACAGTGCTCACTCCACACCTATGTTCTGGTCTGCAGGTGATGTTGAACTGGAATGGGAAGAGACCACTATGTGAGGGACACTTTGACAGGAAGGAGAGAGACATTTGTATGATTTTTAGGTCACTTGGATGTGATCTGTGCACAGAACACCTCCATGACTCAACGGGAGATGAACAGCACAGTCTGAACTGAACAGCTTTCCAGTCAACTAAGACTTTGTTGCTCCACTTCCACCCACTTCTCAGCACGGTCTTACCGTAAATGAACCTCTTGTCGTCTTGTTTTCAAAGAAAAAGAGAAAAACAAAGAGGAGACAGGGACAAATGTAAGCAGGTACGTCGAGGAGAAAAATTGAAACGTTGAACTGACTGTCAAAGCTCTATCACATCTGTAAGCCTACATGTACTTTGCACAAATTGATTTCACTGTTTATTGTAATTGCTGTATAATGTTGATATCTATGTTTTTGTAAGATAATTTATTCAGCCAAACGGTATTTTTTGTTTCAATTTCAAGCATTTCTGCTTGTTTCACATTTTTGACAACATTTCTGTTTGGTTTATTCTTTCTCAAGAGTGATTTGCTAAAATAAAAAGTACTTGTATTTATTTTAATTTTTTTGCTTTGACACTTGACCAAAACACTCCAGTCTGTTCCTGAAAGACTAAATGTGGCTGATTTGGCATTCCAATATGAAATTAACAATTTGCTGGTTTTATTGTTTAGAGAGCAGACTAACCACTATACACAGATACACACTCCACAAGTAGAATGCAGATTGAACATTGCTTGACGCTGACCTCATTCATTACCGAATGAATTCAGAGCAGGAAACACTGATTTCCCATAAGCTTCTTTATTCCACCACCTTGCTCTGGTACACCTGGACGTGCTGCAAATGTATTCATTAGAGAGGCAGAGAGTGATAAAGATGCAGAGACTGTGGGAGGATGCTGTTATGATGCAATTAGACAGACAGACAGACAGACAGACAGACAGACAGACAGACAGACAGACAGACAGACAGACAGACAGACAGACAGACAGACAGACAGACAGACAGACAGACAGACAGACAGACAGACAGACAGACAGACAGACAGACAGACAGACAGACAGACAGACAGACAGACAGAGAAGGGTCAAAAAGTGGTCGAGAGTAAAAACTACTTTATTTTTTCATTCTCTTCAAACAGAAAAATTAGAAATATTCCATTAGTAAACATGTTGGTCTTTAAGAAATCTCCTTTTTAGAAATATCGTGAGGGTGCAAAGATTAATGACAGTGCTCCACGGTGAGGATGCAGATTGGTGCGTTTCCATGACAACCATGGAGAAGTTACAGGAGGAGGGGGTCAGAGTTAGAGGTGTGTGTGTGTGTGTGTGTGTGTGGGGGGGGGGGGGGGGTGACATCAATCAACTCAACATGCCCTGACAATAATGGTACAAAATTATAATCAACCCCCTTCCCCTGGGTGTACGCTGTAAATGAAAAGAACAAAAATCAGATCTCATGCTGTTTTGTATAAGCAAGTCAGAGTTTACAGTAAACAACATGGGGTCGCTGACTTGAGAAATCAAGCAGTTTTTAAGATGGTCGGAAGCAGGATTTGTTGTTTTGTTGCTCTGGCAGCTATGTGCATGTTTGTTTGTTTGCCAGGGTGTTAGGCTGTGTATACACTTGTATAAATATCTGTGTTTATATATATGTGTGTGTGTGTGTGTGTGTGTGTGTGTGTGTGTGTGTGTGTGTGTGTGTGTGTGTGTGTGTGTGTGTGTGTGTGTGTGTGTGTGTGTGTGTGTGTGTGTGTGTGTGTGTGTGTGTGTGTGTGTGTGTGTGTGTGTGTGTGTGTGTGTGTGTGTGTGTGTGTGTGTGCGTGTGCGCACGCACTGTGATTTACTGTGCATATACACCAAGCACAGCATAGCCCTTGACACACCTGATAACAGGTGACACAGCCATCTCTTAATAATCCTATAATAATAATATGACGCGGTAATTAAATGATGAATGTAGATCTGTAATAATATCCGTTTGTGTTACCATGGTAACTGGAGTGTGTTCTATAAAAGCTGCCTGTTTCCCGTCCCTTGTAGCAGTAGGATTTAGGACACCCCCTTATATTAAATGTGATTAATAATAACTATAATAATTATAATATCCTTTTTTCTTTTAAACTAGATCTTCTCTGTACAAATACATACGTAGATACACACACCGGGCAAACCAATTACTTTTTCAGAATAAATCTATTTGACCTATTTACAATATATCCAATATATTCTGTGGTGCAAAAGGTACAAGACATGTTTGGTGTGTCTCCGATGGATGATTTATGATCTGCTGTACAAACTGGCTCGAGTTCGAAACATCGACACCGAACACTACACATTGATGAAATGAGTGATTATTCATGGACAGCTTCGGTTTTTCACCCTGATAAACATTCAGTATAGGAATGCATCTCTGCTTTTATAACATTTTAAGTGCGCAAGAAAATATATAATACTTATTTTCTGTGAGGTGGCATTGGTCTACCCTGTGTGGAGCTACTATCATTCTTTTTTTTTTTTACTAAACCTAGGAGTTTTAAGGGCAGATATATTGCCTTAATCCAAAGGTTAGAACATTATTAACACTGGGAAACCTTTAAGGAGTAAATGTACAAGAAAAAAAAGGCTTCATCTGGCTGTTTTAGCCTTTGTTTTGGATGAATTTGCAGCCCTACTCTCTGCTGCACGAGTAAGCAGAATGAACACATGCTACACAAGTACACTGCTTCCAGTACAACTTAAGAGGTGCACATATTACGAGCTACAGTGAAATCCTTTCCTGAGCTCCTTGAGACCAAAACGCCACAGAATCAGGGGAGTCACACACTAATGAGGAGATATGTGCTCACACAAGTTTAGGAAAACACAATGAAGCACAGAAAAATATGATTGTCGTTAGGATATGGTTTTGGGTATGTTTGGTGAGTAGCAACATCTTTGCTTAATACACAGCACTGCACATGACAAGGTAGACATGTCAGAGCATATTTTCACCTTCTTCCTCATGCATACTTATTAACTGTTCCCTGTAAAATGAGGGAAATACACAAGCTGGTACTCCTGTTTTTCACATTATGCCAAGATGAGAATAAAAAGATAGTGAGGAGAAGCTAGATACGCTCTGCTGAGATGAATCCTCACTCCTACTGAAACCCACCAAAAATAGAGTTTTTTCTGTCATATGTAAAGCCATCATTTGTCCTTTTAGGGCTGCCATCCTCCGACTGTTTTATAGTCAGCTCACTGACATCACCGAAGGACAGGTGGAATTCAAAAATGTAGAGTCACAGATTTTGTTAAGTATGTGAAATCTAGAAAGACAACACCATCGGCTACTGGGTGACATGTTGGAGACAAAAGAAAGAAGAAAAGTTGTCTCTTGGAAACAATTCCATGTTCAAATGCCACCACTCAGTCAGGACTCTGGATAGATACCTGTTGGTTTCCTTTTCCATAGTGATGCATACTTCATAAATCTTTTGCTTTTATTTTTATTTCAGAGTGAGTCAACTCGTGCTACAGCATGTCTATGTTGTGTGTACGTGAGGGTCCACTCTGGCCCTCAGGGTTCATAAAGAAACTGCTGACTCAGACAATGCTGCGGGAGCCGCTGGAGTTGCGCCTGCGGGTGAGAGGCATGGTGTGGTGGAGGGGCATGGGTGAGTCTGGGGGGCAGAACTGGTGGGGATGGTTGTACGGTGGTGGGGGAGGTGGCAGAGGGGGCTGAGGGCCATCCCCCTCTCTGACATGCACAGGTGTGGACAGGGCGGACTGGATGAGCTGATGAGCAGCTGGGCCTTGGCTGAGGAAAGCTTCCATACGCCCTCGCCCGCTCTGGTCCACCACGATCACCTTGACAATCTGCTGGCATTGGATGAGTGTTTCTGGGCGGAGCTCTCCAGCTTGAATGGGGCTGAGCAAGGCGGGCGGTGCAGCCAGGGCCAAAGGCGTGGACTCAATACTGGGCTGGCTCAGTTGATAGGTCTGCAGCCTGTTGTGAATTGACACCTAGTTTAGGAACAGTCAGAGAACGCATGAGGAGTTACCAGCCTGAACGCAGCCTCTACGCAGCCCTCTGGTGTGTTACGCACATGGGCATGCAGGCATGCAGGTAGGTAGAATGCAGAGCAAGCACATGCAAATACAAAACCCACCCCTCTTTTTCTCTTAATCATGTTTTTGCATGATTTAAACTTTTTCTAAATCACATTTTTCACAAACACCAGCCCAGAAACAGAAAAGGATTCAGGGTATGAAAAGATTTGTTCAGAGATCATGACAAGGACACAAAGACTTTTTGGATGTAATGTGTGTGTCTGTGTGTGTCTGCGTGTGTGCGCAAACATGATTAACATGAGTTGTAGAACGAGAAGCTAAAAGATAGAGGGAGTGTCAGGTTAGGAAAGAGGTGACACCGAGGGCGTGGTGTCTCCCTAAAACACTTATACAAATCTAAAGGACTGACTGATATAGGCAGGAGAGAGAGGAGAGAATAGGCAAAGGAGTAAAATGGGAAAGGTGGCTTCTGTCACTTTGCTTAGTTAAAGGAATGGCTGTTTTTTTACAGACACACACCCGCCCACACACTCGACAGACTGTTAACGGTATCAAGCTTATGTGGCTTTGTAGATGGTATTCTAAGAGCCATCCAGGCTTATGGTGGCTTGCAAAAGCTTATACAGTAAGGCTGTCAAGCGACAGCTGATGAAAGAAGAGATGTTTTATAGCAAGCAGAGTGGCTGCTGATCCACTCACGAGGCACAGAAAAAGACTGTTTGTAGTACCACTATAGCCGGCTCCTCTCAGCGGCCTTTGTATCCTTAGCTGCATGGTGGAGATGTGCTAGAGGCGGTGCTCTTTTAAAAGCAAAGCATAAAGCAGATTGTCCTTTCAGGATGAGGTTCAGCCCCAATCTAACAACACACACTCACTCTTACACACCTAAAACCCCACCTACAGAGCCGGAGTGCAGACACTTACCTGAGGGAGACAAGAGTGTTTTTGTCAAACTTACCTCGACTGTGTTGTTGTTTCCGGTTTTATCGTACAGATCTTGTTGGCCTGTGGGGAGAAATGGGTTTACTTTTAAGTGAATGTGCTAACTAGTTTTACATGCAATGTCAGACACTGAGAACAGTTTTCTCATACAGGGCTGATGTTTGTTTAGAAAATCATTTGACATTTGCATATTTGCTTTATTCCTAAGAGTAAGATGGTAAAATGAATTCCCCGCGTGTATGTGTTTGGCTTAACTTAGCATAAAGGCACCAGGCATGGGGAAACAGCTAGCTAAGTTTTTTCTTTGAACTGAAGAAAAATGTACACCAACATTTCTAAAACCTGTCTTTGATGTAAGTCTATACCTACTTGGTTAAAATTAATACTTTTGCTTTCACGCTGAGACAAAAATGAGTCAATATCACTTTAATCTGTCTGGTAAATACAAAGCTAGAACAAGTTGTGTATGAAAGCATTAAGAGTGGAAACAAGGAGAAACAGCTTGCCTTGATATGTCAAAAGGTAAAAAACAAAACATTCCAGCACCTCTAAATAACTCTTACTAATTAACTTTTGATTATTATTATCTTATTTATTGAACTAATCCTAAAACCTTAGGCCTTTAACCTTTGTATGTGTATTTTCCACAACCTTTTTATATGTATTTTCTACACTTCCTTGAGTAATGTATGAATGGTTATGTGCAATGAGTGCATTGTTATGAGTTTTGTATGCTGCATGAGAAAAAACAGTACCTGAGGGAGAGCCTGTGTGTGTGTCCACTTGCCCGCCATTGGTGTGTATGCCGTGCTGGATGCCTTGTTGCCTCTCCAATTCCCCTATAACACAAGAAAGACAGATTCGCACTATCCACATACATTATAGTATGTTTTATTTACATTTGCATATGTTGAGGTGTGTGTGCTTGCTTCCTTACACTGGATGTGTATCTGCTCCATCTCGTTGACCTCTGTGATGGCCTCTCGGAGCTCCTCTGCAAACTTTCTGAGCTCCTCTCCGCTCGGGGAGCAGAAACTCACCAGCTGCTTCTTCTCTGAGGTAAACGGGCTTAGCATGGTGATGCCATGGGCATAGTCTGATAAGAAACCCCAACAATGTGAAAAAGAAGGTGATTTCACTATGACTTTGATTCTTGAATAGGATCTTCCAACACATGTTGGTTTCTTTAAAAAAAAAATCTGCAGAGTACTTGCAAGAATTCATTTGTGCTCTTTAGTTTATACAAACTGTGTTTCTGTTGGCAACAAATAACTTCAGCTTACAGCCAGTTTAGATAAGTAGTTTTTTTTCTTCTTCTTGTGAGACATTTTAACCCATTCTGAAGGCCTGAAACTCAAGAACCTGAGTACAAATACTCCTGTTCTCCTCAAGCCAATGCTCTCAAAGTGAGATTGTAATGTTTCAGGAGGTAGATCAATTCATCCAGCCTTCACAGGTTTGTTTTGTTGTTGTTGGTTTGATCATATGTTCCCCATGTTGAATGTTCAAGAAATTGCTTTGTAATAACTGGCTGTTATCTCCAAGCAAGTGTGTGTAGATCACATTGGATGAATTCATTTGAACTGATCCATTTACTCATTACTCAGTGTTTGTATGCTAACATGTTAATCTAATGTGGTAAAAGATTAGAATAACAACAGCAATATCACCACATAAGCTTTGTCAACGATTAGCTCATTCTTTCAGCACTCTTGGTGAGTGCTGGCTTAAAGAACAATATCTCCGTGGTGAAAAGCGAGCATTAAACTGCACAGGCAAGTGAACAAGAGTATTTGAAACAATGCAGCAGACCTACAAATGTGTACAACAATTAGAAGTTGTATCTAAGCTTTACCAAGTCTCAATTCATTTCTATATTCTTACTTTGTTATTTTGACAAAAATGGTTCAATTAAAAATGTTCTTTAACCATAATCAGCAGCTGAAATACTGAAACTATTTTCTTTTAAAAGTAATACCTCAATCAAGCATACAAGCAATTTTGTTTTATTGGTGACCCCTTGTCATCCCTAGGGTCTTGAGACTTGAAACTACCAATGGCTCTCACTGTCAGCTCAGCATTTTTCCAGCTTTAGGTTGAACTGTACTGAGAGTAAACTGCTGCAGAATAAAATAGCTTCTTACATTCATTGCTGAAGAGGTGAAACTGCATTCCCAGAAGACCCATAGCTTTACAGAAGGTGTATGATGCTGAGCTTTTCTTCTTGGGACACAGCTTCAGGATCTACAGTAGAGATACACAACACAGCTAAATTGCATCTATCTGATTATGTCTGGCTGTTAAAACTCGTTATATTTTGCTATATTACAAAGAAATGTTGTTTAATGCGCATGTATGGAATATAATAGTGAGTCTCTGAGTTGAGGTCTTACCAGCAGCAGGTCATTGAAGAGGAAGACCTCTCTCTGCAGCTGGGACAGTTTCTGTTTATGAGGCTTGTTGGCATCAGGCACCTCAAAGAGACGACAGCAGCATACCAGACGTCTGTGGGGCACTGCAAGGATCTACAGAGGAGAGGTTAAAGGAATGGAGATGACAGATAGTACTGAGAAAGGACCGCAGCGAAAAAATACATGACACAACTAGGAGAAAGGAGTAGGTACAAACAAGTTCAGACAGCTCACTGAAACGAGAGAAATGGGGAAAGACACGCAACAAACACATTTTACTCACGGTTTTCAGGCCCAGGATGGACTGCTCTACACGGCTCACATAGGTCACGTGGTCTTCGTTGGACCGGAGCTCCCTTTGTTGGATCCTTTCATAAATGCCTGCAACCATCTCTGGGGGGATGTCTGCTCCATCATCAACACCTATAGGAAACAATGGTCCATAAAGTGTAAGTGTGATCACGATCAAGGTAAGAATGCCGAATATGCTGATTATCCAACAGTTGTTAGCTGTGAGCCATGCAGTTCTAGCCTGTCCTGCTTTTCATTTTAACATGGCACATGATTAGAAAACTTTATTAATCCCCAGCAGGGAAACTCACTTGCCACCTGGTCAATTCATACACACAACAAACCATATCAACAGTACAATCATATGTAGTTTAGAGAGAAATGATGGAAGTTTTTTACCAAAATCTAAAACATCGACTATTGGTTGAGTGCTGGCTAGCTTATTAGCTGCAGCTTGCTAGTTAATTAGGCTAGCAATAGCTAAGTTAAAGAGCTTTTCTGGTTGAATTTTTCATACATTCTGCTGACTTGTTCTTAACTTTTAGAAGTTTGAAGATCAGTATTTGACAAAAATGAACACACAAAGTTTACTTAGTTTCTCCCACTTAATGCATTGGAAGCAGCCAACCTACTCACCCTCTTATTAAAGCATGATTGGATGTCTTAGGACCATCTATAAATGACCTTTTAATGATAAAATTACTTTTACTACTTGCCCGTATATCAGTGTTGAATGTTGCACACTTACACTGTTGTGTAAAACAGATTTTTTTTCATTATCTTCCATGTGGAGTGACCTAGTCTCGAATTCAATACTAAAAAATGAAAACTGACACTAAAATAATTCTTTATAGTTCTTGATTGTGAATCGAATTATTTAAATTATTGGATCATTGGAAATATGCACAACAGCCACAGTGAAAATTAATTCAAAATAAATCCTTAAATATCAATGACTGAATTTTAGACTAACTGTGTGGGCTCATATCATTTTTGCAAAGATACAAGCCCAAAATTAGTCTTATTTTGTTGAAGGATTTGCAGCTGTAATCACAAAATGTGCTTTTATCCCAGTATGTGTGCTGTCACTGTGTCCAGCTGCATTATCACTCTGCAGTAGCATACAGACATCGTCACTACAGCCTGTCACCACTTTTCAGATTATAAACTAAGATTGAGTTGTGCAATGTTTAAATATTTGTTATGGCTGATTCTCCATTTACTGAAGGTTTAAATAAAAGTGAATTTGCTCTATATAAGACCTGCTGGCAGTAAATGTATGTATGAATTTGCCGGGTGGAGATGTCGTTGAGAGCTGCAGGAAGTGCAGGTGATGAGATGCTTCCGCAGATCTAAGCCCATATCATTAAATCTAACGCTAAGTGAGCCTCAATTAAATGGGTCAAAGCCACGGTCTCAGGTGCAGAGATGTGAGTCAAGGATATCAGAAATCTCCTCCTGCACAGCTGATGGTTTTCTTGATGGTTGCAACAGAGGCAGGCGCCCGCCACCTCTTTGAGTAATTTACTTCACTCCAAGGGGCTGTCACTCAAAAGACTGATAGTGAGTTAGATAAGAGAGTGCTTGTTGTAAAACTTTGACTTTCTCTGCCCTCTGCTTTCTTTTTCGTAAACCTTATCGTCCTTTTTTGCATATCTCTTAGATGTATCTACCCAGGATCTGCAGTAAAGGTTCATGCACTATAAATACCCAACTTTCAAACCTGATGCTAATATAATCACTTGCCAGGAAGGATGAAACATGCAACACATCATACAGCCTCATTACAAATGCAAACTCTCTAACTCTCTCATACATATACAGCCTTGTGTATTTGGAGCTTCTTACCCCTAAGGTTGCGTATGAAGTCATCGAGTCCCATTTTGCGCTGTGGTTTGATGTTGGGCGAGTACATGTCAGTGTTGAGGAGGACCACAGCGAAGGCCAGGATAAAGATGGTGTCTGGGTTGTGAAACTGCTGCACCACATCAGGATTACACATACAGTACCTCTGGCTGCGGAAAAATAGGAATACAACAGAAATATGGTTTATACGTTAGAAATTTGGTTAAACAGTTCATTTCAATTTTGATTCTTGTCAACCAACTTCTGTAGACCAAAATATTTGATGTAGATGCCATCGGTAGCACAACATTCTCATTATTTAAAAATTATCAGTTTTGGCCTGTTCAATTACCTTTTTTTTTAGAACAGAAAGATGTGAAAAACAGTTAAGTGTGTTATACATAACATTATGTTGCTATACAGTTTGACCCTCTTAAATGTCTATTACTAATAGTTGGGTTAAATAACCTATTGATAAAATAATGATCTTCTAATAATTTAGCAATGTTGTGATGAATGAATTGACAATTGCTCTGTATTGCCGTATCAGCTAGAGACGTAACGTCTCTTTTTGAAAGAAATCCAAATAGTTATCATTATTCCGAATCCTTTTCTTCAACTCTATATATTTCTATTAAATATTAAGGGGCTGGATTGAGGTCATTCCAGGGCCTGTTGGACCTTCTGAATATATATCTGTTGTAATTTATTTTTCCCTGCTTTATATGGATAAAAGCATTAACAATACGTATCTTGTGTTTGACATTGTATCACTGAATCATGACAACAACCAATCTGACCAGATTTTGTTTTTAATCATTGTTAGCTAAGATTCCTGTTCAGTGAATACAGATGTGTGGAGCGACTGTCCATGGAAAACCAAAATCAACTGAGATCACTAAGGCTCATGTTAAATCACACACTGTTCATTGAGCATGCCCAGCTAAAACTAATGCAGTCTAATAGTCCTAAAACAGAGATGCTTTGATTTAGCTTTATGGCCATTTTTTTGAGTGTTTGGTTTGTGTTCTTGATTAGTTGTATTGGTTTATACTAGGAAGGCATTCTTAATATTTACACTCCAATTACTATCAATGAGGAAAGACTGAGTGTGAAATCACCCCTGTATCTTCAAACTCACAGAGCATAAACTTATGATTCACTGCCTGACTTTGTTATTGCTCCCAGTAGAACCCTGAAATCCAAATATTTCCTCTGAGCTTGAATCATCCTGTTTTTCAACATGTCAACAGTGAGTTTTGAGGAAATCTTGGAACTACAGTTTGACACAAACTTTTGAAATCAAAATGGCAATACACAGGGTGGCCTTTAAAAAGGCGTGTTCCTGCTATGAGATTGAAGCATTCAGACTCATTTTTAGGGCTGATATCACAAGAGGCAAGCTGCACAAATGTAGAATCTTATCTAGTAGATTGATAAATATGAGACAGACAGGAAACAAAAAACCTTTGAAGGTCCAAAATGGTTCTGGTCTTGGTAAGATTACGCTGCCCAGTCTACTTTGAAACAGTTGCTGCTGCATTTGGACCTGCTTTCTTCCATCCCTACCCACAGGCTTCACAACTCTCCCTTCCACCTCTCCTTCCCCCACAGCTCTCCCTCCCTATCTTTTTTACTGTCACTTATACTTACACAGTGGGCCATTCCAACAGTAGGAGGCTTTTATCTCTGCAGCCAGGCAGGATGCAGACATAGAGAGGGCTGCTCTGCTCTAGAGGACTACGTACTTGTCAGAGCATATGCAAGCAAGAGGCCACATCTGAGACCTGGGCAACCAGAAAGCCTTTTCCCAAACTGCACACAAGATCTAAGGCCAATGAACTTGCAGGGAATCAATTGACAACAGTGCAGCTCAGTAACAATGCCTTTGTTCGAGAGAGAATAGATCCTGCTCGGCACAGTTGCTGCTGCAAATATATTATGCACATTCACATACATAGTGGAGACAAGCAGAGACACACTGAGGCACAAATGAGCCTCCTGATTTGCCAACTTGATGTAATTCTGCGGCAAATTCATCAAAGACTGAAAGCAAGGCATGATTTACCGTATGCATGAGTGTGTTAGTATGCAAATGGACATGTGCACAGATATGTGAGTGCATATGTGTGAATGTTTATGCACAGGGTGAGCACACAGCTGAGTGAATAAATAAAGCTCTGTTTATGTGTGTATATGTGTGTGTGCTTCATTCACACATTTTAAAGCGTGGATCCCCGTCTTATGTAAGCACTTTTAAACTATATAAACACAAGCTCACGGTCTCTTATCTTCATATCTGCATATGTAACATGCATGCCAGCTGGCACAAATACCGCTTCATATAAAAGAATTACTCATGACAAGAGTACAACATGCTTCAAAAAGATGACATAACTACTGTTACATAACAGATGTGGCATCGGATGTCTGGCTGCCCTGATAAAGCCGGCTCCTTTCTGACCTATACTCACAGCCACATTTGCAGAAAGTATGGTCTGGGATCGCCGTTGAATTTGTAATCTGCACCCAGGGGCTCAGCACGTATGATTGAGTGTGATGAGATTAACTGATGGCCGCGGTGGGTATTCTGATTGGCCCCTCAAATCAGAAGCCAAGAGGGGAAGTGTACTGACTGCTCTTCTCACCACTTCTGGCTTTGAGTAAGAACCAATTTCCTTAATGGACAGTGGTCTAATTATGGTCTTATAATGTTTCCCTCCTGATGACCTATAGCCTCATAACATTGAAGATTCTGACTTTCCATCTGAGTACATGTATTTGTTTATGACTAAATAATAAGTAAATGCAAGCACAAGTGAAACTAAGATGGTATACTTTATAAACATTATACACCTCAACATAATGTTTTTGTGAGTGTGTTAGCATGCTGCCGTTAGCATTGACGCTAGTTTCATTCTAGACTCTTGATTTCCATCTCCAGTGGGAAACAATGGGTTAACAATTCAGAGCCCCAAAAAAGGGAACAACAGTATTGATCAATGGGAAAGCATGTGTTGATTTTTTTTCTGGGATTTGCCAACCAAAAACAAAAATGTTGTTCTCCAGGCTGAAATCTCAGTTTTTAACTTAAGACCAAAAAGCAGATATTAGCTCTGACAAACAAGGACCACGTGGTCTTAATGCATTAAGGTGTGGGCAGACAATAAACATGCAGTACTTTTTCTATGGATTCCACTCCCCATTAAATGGAAATTATACTAGCAGTTCAGTTTAATTTAGAGGGACAGCCTGGGTAATGATTTCAAATGGGCAGTGGATGATCTCATGTCCTGGTGGTGACATTGTAGGTAATCCTAAGGGAAAGAGCAGCACATGGGCAGAGACCGATTAAATGTACACTACAATTCAACCAATTACTCTCCAAAAGAAAACAATGATGGTCATTTTTATTGCATTTTCAGCCCTGGGAGCAATCTTTGGATATTACCAGGACATCTCAAGGACAGTGCCAGAGGAAAACAGACCATTTGTAGCTCTTGTTTATCTGGTCACTGCTGGTTTTTATTTTGCCATTTTTTTCCAGTCGGAAGGCAAAAATGCCTTATAAAAACCTGTTTCTGTCCAGGAGTTTGCAAGAGAAAAAGCTAGATGGTCTACTAAAGGCATAAGGAGATGCAAGCTATGGTTGATATCTCAGCCTCCTCCTGATATTTAAATGAGCCTTCACCAACAGATATGCCCATAAATTTTAGTCGCCGGAGGGCAGGAGTCTGCACTGACAAAATGAGAAGAAAACCAACTCAGGCTAAAACCTCATGAGTACCAAACATGCACTCTTACATATTAATGTGTGATTTTGGATGGAAATGGACACAGAACTGTCAGGCATGTACAAACACATTGCCTACATAGCCTTAAGATTTGGATGGAAATTGTCATCCAGGGGAGAAAGTTATTAAATAGTGCATCTATTTTTGTCCCTATGGAATGCACACTGATTGCCTGCAGCTCAGATCTCCATTATGATTGGCTGACAATCAAACAACGCTGAGTTTAGTCAAAGGTTACAGGCAATCAGTGTAATTTGTTAATGATACAAGGTTTTGGTTTCATCAGAGCATGCTGCAGTGAGCCTGCAACCAGTAAAACACACACTGTCTATACAGTCAGCCTATTAGTATGCCATTCTGGTTGCTCTCTTACCACAGGGCTGCAGGAGGAGATTAGAATTTTTCTTTGCCTCTGTTTGAAAATGTGTCAGCTTTTTTGTTTTGCAACGGGGGCTACAGGCAAAAGGTGTATTCATTTTAAAAGAGTGCCCTTACCAGCAATGCTAAGTCATGTGATGGACTGTTGCTATGTTAAAGCCTATTAAAATGTGAAGCCAGAGCTTGTTTGTGCGGCCCGGTTGTGAGTGAGTTGACAGGCTCACCTAAAGGCTTCAATGAGTCTCTCCACTTTCTGTGCTTCCCCCTGTACACGAACATGAGCCTGGAACTTTCTCAGGGCTTCGTCCAGCTCCATGCCTGAAAAATCCATCTCGTCCACAACACAACTGTAAAGGGAGAGACAGAGAGAGAGCAAAAAGAGAGGATAAGTGAGATTGGGTTGAGTCGCAGAGTGTCACTCTAATGAGAAGGTGAGTGAGTGAGCGTGTGCAAGGGTGTGTTTTTGTGCGTGTGCGCCAAACTATGAGTGCCGATGTGCTGATGGCAATTCTTGCTTTTACAGTCACACTTCAATTACAGAAGCACTGACATGGAAGATACACATAGAGATGACATGTTTGAACGCACGCGTGTGCTCACACACACAAACACACACACACACAGATGGGCTCTGATGACAGTGGAAGATAAGAGGGAAGGAAAGAGAGGGATGAGAGGGCAAGATGATGATATGCAGAGTGTGTGTGCGTTGAAGCGGTAGGAGAAGAGGTACATGAAAGGCTGAGGACACTCTATAGCAATGGGAGAAGTACATACGCAAGATTGTGAGTGTACGTTTTATGTTCATGAGCGTATTTGTATCTGTGTGTCTAAATGCAAAAGGTTGTGTGTGTGTACGTATGCGCGTGTGTGTGTGTTCAGTGCAGTGACCTATTTCTACAGTCTCTGCAACAACCTCAGCAAAAAGCCTCTCTATCTGGGATCTCTGTCTACACTGGATGGATGCAAAAAGGGTGAGTGTGGAAGCATTAAGTAAATGCGTGTTTTCATGCTTCTGTTGCATTTATGCATGCAAGTGCTGCATGCCAAGTGACTGCATCTGTTTGTGTGTGTGTCTGTGTCACACAAGTATAAATCACAGGTTATGTTTCAAAGCTTGTTCAAAATAGATATTTTAAGAGTCTGAATTCATTACAATCAAAAAATATTTTATCTCATCTCCTTTTTTGCCCTAAGAGCAACAAAGGTGCAAACAAAGGTGGCGTACAAAGCTCTAGTAGCAATCAAACAAACTAAGTGCACTTATGAGGACAATGTAAGATGATAGAAACAGTAAGTAAAGGTTGCAGCAAAATGATTATTATGATGGTAATAAAAAAAATGTTGGTGTGACATTCTACAGCAATTTGCCATAAGAGATTGAATGTTCATTATATGGGTCTACATGATGGACTTAGGTGTTTCCCTTAAGAGGAGAATTGTTCTCACATTATCAACTCGTGAGTTGTTTTTATTAAACAGTTCTTGACCAATTTTACTAATTAAGGTCAGTTTACTGTCATTAAAACTAAAAATCAGACTATGAAAATGTCTTGAATGTCTGAATGAAGGAAAAAAAGTCAGAGAAGTGACATTCGAGCCTTTTGTATCATCTCTTCTCTCCCTGGGATACTATATGTTTATGATTGGAAGCTAGAGTCTAACAAAGACAAACTGCTGAGTTTGAATCCTGGGAAATATATATCCCAGCATTTTTGAGAGCTTTACTTAAAGTGCCACCTAAGAGTGAGGTACATTTGACTCTGTTGATTTGACTTTGACTAATTAACCTGTTGACTTTATGGGAGAACAATATTAAAATGCAAGGGTCCAGCATTAATACCTTATTTCTATCAGTTTTCAAAAAGACAACTTTAGCTCATATCTATGAACACCAAGGAAAAATCTATCCTCTGTTGAAGACCAATAGTTGCAGTCGACTTTAAGGGTTTTTAATTCATAGTCATAGAAGGACTCTGTTTTGTTTAAACGCAACAACAACTCAAACAAATGTCTATGTCTGCCTGTGCAACATTCATTAAAATATTTATAAACACTGAGGACTCACTCTAGGACATCTCTGTTGAATTGCAGCTTGCTGTTCCCCAAAAACTCTCCAATCATCTGTCTGCTCAGGCCCTTCCTCTGCAGCAGGAAGTGAGCTACTCCGATGGCCGTGTCCGGGACGAAACCACGTGTGATCAGGAAGTGGATGCCTCTTTCAGGGTTCCTGTCCGCATAAGACCAAAAGCAGAAAGTGTCAGGAGTTAAGCTACAAGTGCGTGTGTGATGTTTTTGTGCGTTGAAGCGGATAGGTGTGTGGGCTTGTGTGAGAAAGAAACTGCGTAACAAACATGTTAAAGAGAATGGGTGCGTAATGTGTGTATTAGGGAGTGTAAGAAGCAGAAAGAGACAGGAAGGGTGCACTCATGCGCAAAAGCTGTTAACCCTGGACTTCTGGATCAGCCCCGCTGTCACTGATGCATAAGACTTAATTTACTTTAATTTGTATTAACTAATCATAAGTGCAGTCCAACCGTGGAGTCTATTTATAGAACCTGAGACTCTTTGTTCATGACCTCCTTCACTGCCTTTTCTCCTCAGCTGCATTTTCCCTCTTTTCTACCATGCTTGCTTCTTCCTTTTTCTTACCTCTGCCCCCCTTTCCATCATTTTTTTCTTATTGACATCACAACATCACAAGATGGCAGGGAAGAGACAGCTCCTCCCAACAATTACAAACACTAATGAGCAGCTGCTTAGAGCATTTTTTGCCGGCCTGTGGGAGTGTACTTTGGACCCTGAGCCAGAGGGTGCAGAAATATTTTGTGATTTCTCTGCATGCCATGTTTGTGAATGTATGTGTGTTGTTGTCCTACTCACACATTAAAGAGATTGAGTCCTATGCGGTACAGGCGTTTGCGGTGTGTGTCTGTGGACAGGGTTGGGGATCTGCAGGAGGCCGGATCCTGGCAGCGGTCCCTTGGCAGAGACACGACCAGGGCCTGCAGGGCCTCGGGGCTGGGTCCCCCAGGGATTTGATGAGGGTGAGTGTAGTGGTACTGCTGGTACTGGGTGTAGATCTGAGCAGGCTGCTGGTTGGACTGTGCTGAGGTGGCGATAGAGGTGGAGGTAGTGGTACACGTCGAGGTAGAGCCCAACCTGTCTGAGCAGATCTCTCCCTCGAATCCCCCTCCTCCGCCTGAAGCCGGCACAGCTGATCCCCTTCTGGAACTCAGATCAGCCATTTCCAGTTCCTCACTGGGCGGAGGTGCAGGGAACTCTAGGTCCTCTGATAACAGGCCGCCTCCTCCACCAGCCATCCCGCTCACAGAAGTCTTCCTGCTGCCAGGCTGCCCCCCGCCAGCATTGCCGAGCGAAGTGGTGGTTGTGGTAGTGGCAGAGGAAATGGTGTAGGAACTATTGCTGTCGATATGAACGGTGACATCCCTAAAGGCCATGAGCAGTGAGCTGGCACTGCGGGGCAGACAGGCACTCTCAGCAGCTGCACGAAGAGCCCCAGGATCCATCAGCAGCCCCTTATTCTCTCCCCCCTCTGACAAGCTCCAACCACGAAGAGCGTCGTCAATCGACTGGGCCAAGGAGTGAAGCTAGAGATAAAATAATTATTTAAAAAAGTTAAAAAGAAATGATCTAATCAGGTCAAGAGAAATGATTCATGTGTGGATAAGTCTCTGATACCAGAGGGGATGCTAATTAATGCCTATCTATAAGACTAGAGGAAATAGACAGTGGTGATGCCTTCCTACTTAGCAGACTATGGCATTCAGAAGAAATTGCCTACCAAGCCAGTGAGGCCAATATATGATATCTAATACGATATAATGTAGATAAAAGGCAGAGTCAAGCCCCTGACTAACTCTTACTTGGGGGAGAGTAGTATGGAGAGCAAAATGCATGGTAACACAGCGACTATCCTCAGACTACAATTTAGCTTTTTTATTTGAATGCAAGTGTAGATAACTATCTGCTCTAAGTCGTCGTCTCACAACTCAAAATACATTCAGTTGCTTTTCAGACTTTAAACAATGGCAAAGCATGGAAAAGAAAGTCATGTTCAGATGATGTATTTTATCTTCAATGGAAGCCCAGAAAAGATGATCATCCCTCCCAGAAGCTAAATCATGTCCAGGCCATAGCTGATGAGTCCTTAGATTGGATGATATAACATTTTGATCCTAGATGAAATGTCAGGGTATCACCCAAGTCATGAACATGCATCATCTGTGGAAATCATGTATGATTATACAAAATTGTATCGCAATCTATTGTAGATATTCCACTTGATTTGTGCTGCTGGCACTAAAGCAAATTCAAGGAATCACCAAATTCTTAAAGATTTCTGGGCATTATAAGTTTCCAAAGGAAATGTATTAGTAGTCCATCAGAATAATGCAGAGTATTCGTTGAAATAGGGTTTCTTGCACTTGTGCTAGCCAAATATTTTGCTTGTTTGATGGTCAACATCAAACCGTTCTTTCCCTTAGAACAGGGGTTCTCAAACTTTTTTAGACCATGGACCCCTTTCAGATGAGACATTTTTCCAAGGACCCCCTCATTATTGTAACGTTGATAAGCATATGTACTATGTAGTACTTTGAAACGATAGAATTAGGCTACATTTATACTTTCCAAGTAATTCATTTTATAAACTTTGAGAAAATGTTGGCTCCGAGGTGTTTTTTATTTTGAGTTTTTTTTTCTTTTTTTGTTGTGACTATGAAGTGACAGACATGTCACGATCATATCAGAGTTGATCTATTGGCACACAACTAAAGTGGGCGGGAGAATTGGACAAAATAGCTGATTGTATTGGTGCAAGAGGTCCCAGTTTGTAGATATGCTTTTTGAATTATACAGCACACCTTACAATTTTTTGTAAATTATTCCGCGGACCCCCAAGCTATGGTTCGGGAACCCCTGGTCCTGGGACCCCACTTTGAGAATCACTGCCTAAGAAGATGTTGAAATACTCCAGTCTTCACCAAAGTCCTGGGCCAACCAACTAACACTAACAATCCTGGAAAAGTGGAATAAGTAAGTAAAGATGGATCACTTTTGTTCGTAAAGATTTTGCATCCCCAATATTAAGCTTGTGTGGACTGTAACGTGAAATATAAGCACTCACTTGTTCAGAGAAGCAGTCCTCAAGCTGTGTGAGTGTTTGTCCTGGGGTTTGAGATGGAGCTAGGCCTTGGCCTGGGGCAGGAGAGGGAGCAGCTGTGGGGGCCGAAGCAGGAGAAGGAGGCAGAGAGGTGGAGCGACAGGGAGGTGGAGGAGGAGTTTTGGAGCGTAAGGGTATCTGTCCTCCTCCCGGATGCAGACTATAACTGTGTCTCTGGGCTGCGTTCCTGTTTCGTCCTGAAGGGCTGGGATGGCGCAGGGAGATCCTGCGGGGCAGTTTGCTTTCCGACAGAGAGTTACGGATCTTCTGGAAGTTTTTGCTGAGCTGGTACTGACGGAAGGCCGTTTGAATACGACGTGCTGCTCGCCGTGCTATGAGATGGCCCCCATACTTCTGCTCCAGCTCCTCTATCTGGGGACGGGAAGAGAGTAAGGGGGAGCGACTTTAAATATCAAACATGTTTACAGGGCTCTGTAACTCACTGATGACACTGTGAGAGTGATATTGCAAAGCACAGCAGCAACAGAAAAATATTTATTCATCCATCTGCAGGAAAACATATTGCAATTTTGTGCTCATGAGATACACACTCATATCCTTATTTTTAGAAGTATTTTTCTTACTTTGTGTCAATTTATTTTAAACAAGTGAGGTTTTATGGTTTAGGAGCCAAAGTAAACATCATCTATCATCATTGGGTGGCTAATGCTGTCTGAAAGGCCATGGGAGGCTGGATGGATGGGCTGTGACAAAGCTGCTGTAAAGAAAATGAACCGAAAAGGGAACACCTGCACCAGCATGTTTCTGTTCCGTTTGCTGGACAAAAAATCTCTGCTTTCTCCAAAATTTTTACCATCCATATCTCCAGAAAGAGGGAGACGGAGGAGGAAGAAGAAGGGGAGGAGGGGACGTGGGAGGCAGGGGAAGAAGAGACAGAGACGGAGAAAAAGGAGGACAGCCACACATGTCCCTAGGAGTGTGTCTGCACACCGCACATACACTTAAAGACACAGAGAGACACTCTCACACACTCGCACTGCAGCATCAGAAGCCGTAGCAACCGCAGACCCTTCAGCAGTTTGGTTTGAGAAATAAAGACATCTCCAGCCGCCAGAAGCAGTTATTAGCTGTTACCATGACAACCTAGCATCTTTCATGTTCCTGTTGCTGTGGAATCACTGGTGTTCTTTTTCATGCCAACACGGACATAAATAGATCTGAATGGGATTTTTTTACTTTTTTGTCACGCAAGACACAAAATCAAATGATCTTTCACACACTTCCTCATGCTTAAACAGGTGGAGGAGGAAGCTTGGCCTCCATACCACTATATGGACACTTTTTACAGGCCCTCACAAACACAAATAAACAAACAAACTTGGAAAAAAGAGCATACCTGTTTGTTTTTATTCTCCAGGCTGATCTCATACTCGCTGGGCCCCTCTCTCTTGGTCCCCTCCACCTCCTGTCCACCGCCAGAGGACGTTCCATCCTCCAGACTCAGCATCTGTCCGCTGCGAAAGAAATAACAACATAAAGCTATCAGTCCTCCCTTTTGACCTTCAAAGCTCCGTTGTTATCACTGTGGTAGGTCATCCACAATGCCGGGTGTGAGGAGGTTCAGGAGGGAAGCAGCAGGTGGAGAGTGCTGTGTGGCCACGTTGGCTCGGGGCCAGGATGACTGAGTTTATGTGTCCGCTCCTGTTTGCTCAGATTTGTGGCTCCACAGCAGGTTACAGGAGGGTAACTTTAGACATGTGACTAGGGCAAAAATACATTTCTTTCCTTAGCACAAATCATCCTTTATTTATTTTTTAATGGTATTTTCTAAATGTTTGAATTGAGTAGTTAATATTGTAAGGCTATAGGCCTAAGCTAAACAAAGTAAACAAAGCTAAACACAGGAAACAAAGCAGAGGGAGACAGCAAAAATAAAATTAATGAATAGTAAAAAAAATTCCATTCATTTAAAGTCGAATTAATTGTTTTCAACCTTTTGTTATTCTTTTTTTGGGGGGATCTTGTGGATGTTTTGCTTGCAAATCTCCTTGTGCTTCCTCATCACAGGTCAAAGAGTCGGTGTTTCTTTTCAGACTGTTTCATTCTCATACGTTTTACAGGCTGCTGGGGGTAAAACTGCGCAGAATTTGACAAAAACAAGAGGGAAAAGTCTGAAAATCTCACATGCTTATAGATTATATATATAGAGATTTGATTTTGTTACTATTCTACCTGGATGATCAGTTTATGACATTTTAAATGAATCTTCTGACCCGCAGGTTGGCAAACAATAAAAGGACCTTTTTACTACTAATCATTTAAGGCTTATTTCAGTGAGCACTAAAGATTTCTGACTCTTTTGATTGATCACCAGTTTGTGCCTCACTGACTGTGGTGTAGTGTTGCAAAAACAAAGTCTTGTGTCTGTTCAATCAGAAACAGAAGTCTCTCAAGTTTGCTCTCAACAATGCTGAGCTCAGAATCCTCAGTGCATGACCTGTTACACCTATGAGCATTTATTCATGTGAGAAATTTTTATTTTTCCGAAGCCACTACAAAAAAAGCTAAATGTTGCAATTAGTGGTTAAATGTTTTTTGTTAGTGTCTCATCATATAGACTTTTCTTTCTTTCTTTTTCTTTTTTTTTTTTTTTTGGGGGGGGGGGGGGGTGATTTTATTAGAGATCAGCATAGCAATGTGCAAACATAGATGTTTCGTCTCTCCATTTTCTTGTTTTTTGGTTATATCCTTAAAATCAAAGAGTACTTGCAGAAAAAGTAGAGGACTAAACAGCTGCGATTTCACAGATTGTTAATCAACAATGACTTTTGTTAAGCATGGAAGCAAAAGCAAAACACACACATTTATTTAATCCAGCCTGAATTTGACTCAGAACTCAACTAAGTGGACTATAAAGGCTGTCTCTGCTGGTAGAGTGCCCCATCTCCCCTCTTTTCATAATCCCAGCTCCTGTCGACAGATGGAACAATGTTCTTTTATGTGACAGTATTATTCAAATCATGTAAGGGCTACCAAAGCGAATTACAGCCATGACACAGCAGAATGGAACATTTTTACTTATCTTAGTCTGTTAATTTTGGTACAACTTAGAGGAAACAAAGTAGATGAAAACTTCTCTGTCATCGCACTAAATATACAGCAACTTTTGCAAAACTGGACTGATGTAAGCACAAGGGTATGATCACAGCCTAAGAGGTTTTATATGGGTTGCAATTATGAGTGTGTGTGTGCACGACGGTGTGTGCTGTTGTAATCTTTCTTCCACCATGATAATGCTTACTCTAATAATTTTAACACAAAGTGGACCAGGGCTAAACAGGACGGGAATTATAAAAAGCCTGCTCATGGTTAAATAATGAGTGCATCACTAAAGGTTCCACTCTTTTTTTCTTTGATTGCTGTGAAAGCAAATATTCTGAGTCCCCAGCTATAAAACAGGGACGGGGTCTGGTCATAACTTTAAAGGAGATAAAGGGAGAGAAATGCAGAGAGAGACGAATGAAACCAAAGGAAATACTGAGATTAAAAAAAACTGAGAGAGGAAACAGGAAGAAATTGTGTGTGCATGCTGGAGGCTGTCTCTATCAAAAACTCTATTAAAACACTGCGCTGCATCAGAATACATTAGAGCACATTAGAATACATTAGAGGATTTAAAAGTAAGAGTTGAGCTATTAATGCATCTGGACAGCAAAAGCCTCTATAATGATATGGGCGCTATACACACACTCTCACCCTTACACATACCAGCACATGCTCACTGCTCCGCCTGCTGGAGTGACGTCATGGAGTAAGAGAAATGAGCATCTGTCAAATTGCATCTCTCAAGGTCCCTCAGAGACTTACAGTACTGCACAGCCAGGGGAGAAACACACAAACACACACACTAAGGCTGAGTGTAGAAAAGGCACACCGGGTTAGGCTAGAGGCGGATCTCATGACGACTCCAGGGAGCTTTGTGTGTGCTTGGATGCATTGGGACAGTTAGCGTGCAGAGGTGGTGCAGGTTTTGCAGCCACCAGGCATACAAGGCTTCATGTGATGATTATAATGAGCTTTAGCTGTGTCGCACCGCTTCTCTACATCTCATCATCATCTCAGGTGGGCATCCACTGCCGCTACTGCTGCTGTGCCATTAGCCTATCCAATCAGGGCCATGTGGGTGTGAATGATCAGTCATCAGATCAGAGAGGGATTCCAGACCGACAGATGGTGATATTCGTAAAACAGCATGAGAGTCAGAGATGAAATAGGGCTGAGACAAGAAATAATTGTGGAGGGGTGATTATAGAAGAGAAGACAAGGCCTCCAGTTGACAAATAAAAAGCAGAGATGCATTCAGATGTAGACAACTCACTACGGAGAGAGATAGAATAGAAAACTCTAGATTTTAGACTCTAGAGTGGAGTATAAAAAGATGGGGGTCAAAACAGTAGTCATGACAGAATCAGATTTTCAAAGAAGTTTAGCACTGATGTGTTCATTTCAACATCATCAAGTAAAACGTCAAGAATTCACACGCTCCCACACGTACAAATAAAATATGAACAAACTCATATGACAAATAGATGCGCTTCCCACGCAGGAACAGACGACTCGAGTGGCTACAGAAGATCTTCAAAGTTAGATTCTTCTGGTTACTATGGTAGTAGCAGTTCATGATGTCATCACTGGGTTGCCATGGGTAATTTTATAGAGGCAATATCCTCTCAAACCGTCTCCATAACACCACCTTCCCCCACTCATTCTCTCTCTGTCTCTACTCGTAACCCTTGAGGCTGTTACATCTATATATGTGTTACAGAGCATTTAGCCCCTCACTATAGCCACAGGCTCCTATAACATTCATAACAACACAAACTCAAACAGAGCTTGGGACACACAAGCAAGCGTGATCAAAACCCATAGTGTAGACATTACTCAGTTCACTGACGCACATGTAGGCCCTACAGTTACTTGTTTTCTTGAGAAAAATAGTCACTTTTCCCCGTAATCTGGAGAAATACTGTTTCCCTATTGTAACTGATGAAGTCATCTCATAATCTAGACATAACAACGCTAGTTTTTTTTGATAACAGAATAATTTTCTTGCAGTCTAGAAAACAAAACAAGACCACAACATAGGCAAGACGGCATGCTATGCTTCCATTGCCCACACTAATGAGGTGAGTTAAACCTATTTCTATGATTGTTTTATGCTTCTGCAACTCTGGGGATAGGAAATAAGTCGCATTCTCAAGGAAAAAAGTAAAGAGTACTTGATATCAATGAAAAACATAGTGAATAAAATGTTGGGGTGCATGTCTGCTTAGGGCTTCTGTAGTCACAGTCCTTCTTCAGGACTGTAGTTAAGATGGATCTTCTTTAATTTCTTCTTCTGTGGTAATTTCCATTCAATCAATTTTGCCACCTCTTCTTTGACTTTTGGTACATCTCCCCTACAGGACAGGAGGGTGTGATGGATTTGTTTCATGACTAAACCTAATCAAAGCCCTTAATTCTCACATCCTTTTGTTTATATTTCCATTTCCCCAGAAAGTTGTCAAATATGATTTTTTATAAATCAATTATTTTGTGTTAATGTAGATCCAAATCACTACAAAAGTTATGCCAAGATGGCACTTTAGATAAAAAGCATGCCTATAGGCTGTACTTTTTGTAACATTATTAAAAGAGACCTAATATTAACTTAATCCACTATAAGCTAATACTTGGCAGCATGGAAAAACTTCCTTTTAATAGGAAGAAACCTCTGCCATAACTGAATGCACGTGCATTGAAAATATCTGTTTTGAGAGTGACCTCTGTTACAATTGCAAACCTTGCCCTCTCCAAACACAAGTAGCAGAGGTCCAGCAGTAACAACAGCACACTTTGGGAGCAGTATAGGGGCAAAAACCTGTAGGGCAAAATGTGGTAGTAAAAGCAGCTGTCTTACCCAGATGAGCCACTGGTGTCGGCCTCTGGATGTTCAGGGGCGGGGCAGCAGAACTGATGCAGCACAGTCTCGCTCCTGTAGAAGGACAGGCAAATAGAGGAGACGAGGTAAGCAAAGGGGGTAGGAGGGAGGGGATGAGTACAGAACTGGCAGGATAGCATGTCACTCAGCTGTTATTGGCTGCTGATGATGAAGTTTTGCCTTGTTTCCATATTCCTCCTTATGATTACTCTTGGTCCAACATCTCAAAAGATCCTGAAGAGCCTCTCATTAGACCCTTCTGGATTATTTTCTACAGCTTCTGTTTACAATATGGCACTGATCCCGGGGTAAATACCCTATGTAGGTCAACACAAGGCTGAGAACGCTTAGACAGAGTAAGTGTGAGTATTTATATACTTGTGTGTCCGGATGTTTATGCCTCCTCCCTCCAGATTCATCAGATTTGTGGTGATTTAGCAGAATTCCCAAACCTAATCTGGACAGATGGTTACTCAAGTGTTGTTTTTCTGCTCTTTCTCCTCTGAAGTTCGCCACGCTCATTTCTCTCTCATACATTTTACATTTTCATTCATATTTTAGGTGGTTTGCTGGTGTTTTTATTTTGAGCAATTTAGACAGAAAAGAACAAAGAAAAATGAAAGTTGGAGTTAAGTTTGTTCTCAATAAACCTTTGGACCTTCTGGATGCAGGATACCTACTACTACCAGAGCCATGAAAAATGAGTGTGTATGTGTCTTTAAGATGTTTTCTCTTTAAGAGACTTGGGCATGGGTCACCTGAGGTCCTTCAACAATGAGCCGAGAGCATTCAGTTGACAGTAAATTTCTTGGCTATGCTACAGTTAGTCTACCGACTCGGGCTCAGCATATTGCTCGTGACAAAGACCCACAGTGACAGGCAGTCAGAGTCAGTGCAAGACTCGGCATGACAGTCCGAGCTATAAAAAGCTACTTTTTCACAGCAACTTCTACGGACTTTAAACAACAATGATTTTTTTTTTAAAGCATCTCTGATCCACACTTCTCAATGTCGGTTTCTATGAATAATACTGCTCAATCTGTTATAACCATAGACTGTAACACCTACCCCTCACACACACACACACACATATAGGACAACACACGCACACAAATGCACGCGCGTGCACACACACACACCGAGCAAACCTACTGTACATATTCGAGCATTGAGCCTATTTACAGTCCTGACTTAATTGAATGTATTTACTTTTTTTTTCATTATAAGCAATTGGCCTCTCTTCACAGCTCCAACAGGTTTTAAAATCTCAAAATCAATATTGTTACAAATAAAAAATGATATTTTTTAACACACCATTATTCATTTCTTTTGCTTTCCTCCCCAGCAGAGTACAAGCACAATTAAAATCAACACCTTAACTGCTCAACTTCAATGAGATTCTTTTTAAGTATGCAATACACAACCAGACTGTAGGAAAAATTACATATTATTTCTTTTGCAGCGTGATATCATTTTACATTTCATTACTCCATTAACCCTTCAATTTAACCATTAAGACACTTGATTTGTGAATACATTAGTATCTTGTGTGAGATTAATTTATTTATTAAGGTATTTAAACCTTTTGGCATCAGGTCCAATTACCCTGAAATGAGTCCATGTTCTTATGTCCTCTTTATAATACTCAGACTATATGAACAGCATTAAATCTGTGCAGTAAGTGCAGAAGTTCACCCTCTATGTGTTGAAGGTTTTGGGGGTCAAAAGGTCAAACTAAGTGTCAAATAATGCTCTCGATATAGAACCATGTAAGACCAGGGTTGCTTTCCTGTGCACCAGCAGTGGTTTGAAAGACACAAGGTTTTTGTCGTGGATCTCTGTCAGCTATTAGAGTCACATTGTAAAACAGTAATGTACCAATACTAAAGCCACATGCTGTCACAGCCCTTTAAAGTCTCAAATGTCAAACACCTGAGACAATTACCATCAATAACTGATAGGAAAAATGAAAAGGAATAGTTTGACCTCCAGGGAAATATACTAATTTCAAAGTCTTCTCAGAGTTAGGTAACAGGAATGGACACCGCTCAGGTCTGTAAGGAAAATGTGAAGCTACTAATAGCAACTAGTTGTCTTTGCTTAGCATAAAGACTGTTAAAATAAAGTTTAAAAGTCTAAGGTGTGCCATTATGGAGGGTTTGTTATCCTAATTTACTTTCCAGACAACTAGTAGAGACTCAAGGAAGTTGCTGTTGCATGCCAAGAAATACTCAAGCACATTAAGTATCACCCGGTACAGACAAAACAAATTGTTGTTGATATAATTTAGTTTTTGTACAGATTAAACAATGGTGGTAATACTTGTTAATTCATGATCTGGTAAGAGGATTTGAGGCAGGTCCAGGCTTAGTGTTTTAACCTTTTCCAGTCCTTATACTAAACAACTTTAGTGTCTCCTGCACCTACATTCTAAACGTGGAAGCAAATCAAACATTTTTAAGTACTGTAGAACTAGTTCCTTAAATAGGATAAATACTGTATGTAGAAATCTTTAGCATCGACATAAAAAGGAGCTAAAAAGAAGTCGAAAAAACATCTAGCAGATAAAATGGCCATGACACATTAATCTTTTTAGAGTGGAAAAAACAGAGCTCTGCTCATTAAAATGAGTTCCCTTAACACTGCATTCCAAAAATCCCCACTCACCCTTAAAAAAATAGAAAAAAAATCATAGAAATTACAGTTCAAATAAAGGTTAGAGGAGGGAGATCATTGACAATAATATATTTTAGATCTGCAAAGCTATTTATATCAGTACAAGAGCTAAATTATGTTGTGAGGTTCATACAAAACAGTTCAGCTCATCTGTTCACATGAGGATAACGCAACATTGGGCTCACACACACGCACTCTCTTACTCATACACACAAAAACACACAGTCAGCAGGTCTATCCATCTGTCTGTACAAGACACACATAACGGCCATCCGCTTTCAACAACTCTTATAAAGAGAACAGGTGAATTTTTAAACTGTACATGACTTCCTCTGTCTGCACATTTTCTCTCTCTGTCTCTCTCTATGACCCATCCTCCCTCACACCATCACTCCCCTCCGTCCTGTATTCTAAGATTGTAAACGCAACGCTTTTCATCAGAGGTAACCAGAGTGTAAGAGTGTAAGGAGGGGAGGTTTGACGTACAACAAGAGCAGCTCCATTTGGATTCAAAATGCTGCCAGTACATTGTGTGTATCTTCTACTGCGACACAGCATGCAACAGCCTGTCCCTCTGTTGTCCAATCTATCTTTTTTTCCCCTTCCAGGAGCACAGATAAACTAAGGGGACAGCTATCCTAAATGCAGTGTTTTTTTCTCTTCCCTGTTTTTCTCTTTACCTGTCTCAATCTCCCATCTCCTATCCTCTCCATGCCACTTCCTCAGTTTTTATCTCTCTCTCTCTACCTCCCTTCTTTTCTTTCACTGGCCCACTCCAATGTCAGCCTCAAGCTCCTTTCTCTTAGACACCACCAAAGGATCCATCAAAGACAACAACTGAGCATGCATCTCTCTCTTTCTATCTCTCTTCCTTTCTCTCCTCTCTCCTGAGAATGGCTGATTACTGTTCGCTCCATGGGCTAAGTGGGGCAGATAGGAGCCTCAGCTGGAGAGAGAGAAAGAGACAGTGAATAAGCAAAGGAGAGAGGATCCTGTCGACCCCCTCTCCTTCCCCCATGGGCATATCCACGTGCATCAGCAGCACTCACAACAACAAAAAGCATTGCAAAACACACTTCCAGCAAGCCCTAACACATCATTTATCTGTAGGGCAAAAAAGATGAGGCTCTTTATAAACATTCAGATGAAAGATGAAAAGAAAGCAGAAATGCTAACACATGCACCTAAATATAGGCCCTAAACAGCCCAGACATAGGGTTTTAAGCTGATACACACAAGTCCCTAACAACAGGAAAATCAGCTGCAGACAGGATGCAGCAGGCAACGACAGAGATAAATCCTCTAAAACTGCAAGTTACAGCCCAATACCCCCCTCCATCCTACCCCTTTCTTTCACCTGCCTGGACTGCAAACAACAAAACTAGAAATGAGATGTTAAGCTAAGGTGAACAACCTTAAATGAATAGCCAGGGGGTGCAAAGATGCATTCAAGGACGCACATAAACTGCAGGAACAAGAAGGCCTTGTAATAGACCCCAAGCCTGCTCTTTCTGCTGCCTGGGCAACTGGTGGGTGACTCTGCTGTTTTCTGCCCCCCACCCTTTTTACAACAACAAGTCATGTATTGTAATTTCTAATCAGTATGTAAGATTTATTCAATGTATGCAACAGTGTTAAGGTGGTCAAATTATAATAAATCAGTAACTCAGGTTCCAGGCAAGAGAGCAACATGCACTGAACTCACACTAACACACACACATGGAAACATACAAATCTCAAGAGCAGGAGGTGCAAGGTGTGGCATCATTATTGTCATCAGCTCCTTTAAAAACCCTTTCCTTTTCTGTACTCCTCTGCTCCTCTTAACACCTTCTGTGCTCTGTATTGTAGCTCTTGGTGGGGGAGGAGTCCCAGAGAGACCAATCAGGACTCCTGCTGGGGTGGCCTACAACTTAAGAACACAGCAAACAACTCACAAGACAGAAAAGGAGAAAAAAGAGAGCATTTCCCCCCTCATATACTGCAGGTGTGATGATGTAGCCTACTAGGCTCTGGTGTCAAGTAAAGGGATGGAGAAGTGTGTGTCTTGGAGTGAAATTGTGTGCATGTGTGTCTCTTCACACAGCAACATCAGTGTCCCATGAGAGTTCCCAGATACCGTACAGTAATTAATAAAGAAACAACCAGAAGCAGCGCGCGGACAGCGACTCGCGATGTCTCATCATTGCACGTGAAGCTGCTCATGTCTTGTACTGACATTGACCACTGCTGAGCCGAGTGCCTTCAGCGCGCGTGCGAGTACGCACGCACGCACTCTCTCTCTCACACACACACACACACACACACACACACACACACACACACACACACACACACACGCGCGCACACACACACACACACACACACACACACACACACACACACACACAGATAGAGCGCATAGACCTACAGCTGTTTGTTACATAATGATCCAGTGATCGTGATCCAGCTTCTCATTTAGATAATCCACCTCTTTCTCTTCTGGCACAGTCCTTAGCCGACATTCATACACACACAAACACAGCTGTAAATTGGAAATTGCGCTTTCTTTACTAATTAAACGCTCTCAATCTGCATGACTTGCACTCACGCGTATGCACACTCACTAATTTTAGTCTACAGATTCCGGCTAATGCTTCACAATTATTGCTAAGGATTTAATACATGAAACGCAACCAAGGTAAGGAATTCATTAAGGCTATAGGTATAACTGTAGAAAAAATAACCGTATCGGGGTCAAACTGTATACAAGCCCTATACAAATCTTCTGCATATCATGTGGACTATAACACACACACGCAAACACAGACACACGCACACACACACACACACACACACACACACACACACACACACACACACACACACGCACGCACGCACGCGCACACGCACGCACACCCTCGCACATCTGCAAACAATCATGTAACCTCTACTCACTCGGATTTTCTAGCCAGGGCCAAGGATCGACAGAGGGTTGTGGGGGTCATCGGAACCAGAGACCGGCAACTGAGGGAACTTCCTCCGTTTTCTGGGTCACTTTCAATCGGGGAAACCGTGGAAGGGTCGGCCGGGACAAGCTGCATGTCGCCCGGGTCCATTGGTTGAGGAGGCGACGGCAGGACCTCCGGAGCCGTCTCAACCTGTGCTGGTGCAGCCGCATGGTCCGACAGAGACCCCGAACTTGACTTGAGCTGGGGATCCTGAGGAGGGTGGTGATGAGGAAGACAGCTGGGATCTGGATGGTGATGATGATGATGTAGGTGATGATAAGGATGCTGCTGCTGTATCCTGACGTCCCGCAGGTGCCTGTTCTCGCCGATGAGCTCGTCCACCCGCCGGTCAAGCTCCTCTATCCGGGAGCGTTGCGTCTGGATGAGACTTTGCTGGTTCTGGACAATGGTGGTGAGCTCCCGCAGGTACAGAATCGCCTGCACCGGGTTTTCCAGCAGGCTGGAGCTCATCATACTCAGGAGTAGAGAAGGGAAGAGAGAGGGAGAAGAAGAAAAAAGCTGGACTGAGGGATGGAGGAAGGAGTAGATTCCGAATATCCGCGAGTGCGGATGAGAAGGGTAGATGTCCTTCCGCTCTCCTCTCCTTGATGCTGCCAGGTTGTGGATGAGGCTGCACGGACCGAGTTAGCCTCCGCTTCTCCGGTCGTTTCCCTCCCTCCCTCTCTCTCTTTCTTTCAATGCGATGAGTGGTGCTGATGAGAGGAGCCAGATCCAGATGTGACAGGAGGGAGGGGGGAGAAGAGGCGCTGGAGGACCGATGCGTCATTACGCACATAGCCTACACGAGAAGACTACAGAGCAAGCACGCACCCTATGGGCAGAAGACGAAGATTTAACATCTGAACAACTTTCTTTTGACTCTTTTACTGCACACAGCCCAACGACACATACATACACTTAAAAAATCAGAAATTAGTAGGCCTATATTGTTTAACTAGAGACATTTTGTTTAGGCTAATTAGGATAAGTTGTTATCAATCACTGAAGTAACCTTAATAATTTAGTGGTAAGTAAGAAACTCATGTAGCAAGAATGTTTGCTAGGTGTTCACAGTACACTGATAATTGTTTCATGTAAATAATTATAAAATATTTATTTATTAACTATTTTGTTAATATTTTACAATAAATATTGAGTGGCAGAATCCGGTAAAATGTTATGTAATGTAAAATAAGAGCACATAAACTATATTAAAAGAAAGATGTCAGCGCTCTAATTGTAATCGCTTGTTGTAGCGACCTCAATTCATGACTGGCGTTCAAGTGCGGAGTGTAACAGTATGTCCGAGGAAAAGTGAAGGCGACACATGATCCTCGGTTTGTCACGTGCAACGCGGATGCGGAAGTACTGAGTCGTTGTTTTGCTAACGCATAGCCCGGATGCTAGCACCTACTGCAGAGCTCCGTATTTTATGTATTCGTAACCGTTACCAAATAAACATCACCCATGGTCAGGTAAGAAGATTTCAAAGAATCGTTGTATCACATCTTATCATCTCAACACCGGTCATGTCTTGTGTAAGGCTGAGGGAGATGGTTTATTTACGTTGTGTAGTTTATTTCTTAAAAATATCTCTGCTATAAAAACAGAATCATTGCGGGCGCAACGTCATCAAGGTCAGCTGTCAGCTAAGTATACAACTATAGATTCAAACTTCAGGCTTTAACACATCGGAACATAAACACCAAGACACTTAGCGTCACAGCTCCAAGTATTGTCATGTGAGGGTCAGATGACAGGGGTCTTGTATTGTGGTATGATGATATCATACTGGCTAAAGATGGCAGTTTTGTGGTGTTAGATTTGTATAACTGTGCACGAGTTTTCAAACTATCAAAGACAGAACAACTGTTTTCATTGTAGAGATTTCATATTAGTGCCACATAATAAAATGTGAAGCTCATTTTAAGAGTTAGAAAAAGTAACACAATACTTTGCGTTGTTTGTGTTTCTAAACTTGAGTGTGTTTTTGTTTATCTTCTAAAGGATGACCCAGAAGCACTGCCTGGAGGGCCAGGTATACTCAGTGCCGCTCATCCAGCCAGACCTGAGGAGAGAGGAGGCTGTCCATCAGATAGCAGATGCATTACTGTACTTGGAGACCATCTCTACCGATATTTTCAAAAGGCAAGCCCATACTTACATTAACACAAAAAAAAACACAACACAGAAGAAGTAGAAGTAAAAACATAGATGTACAGCAAAACTAAGGCTTTATAGTAAATATCAACAGCATGGGCATGTCATGGTTTTGCCATTGTAGTGAAAAACACGGACTACAGGACTTGCTTTAAAAAATGATCATCACAATGGAATATATCATGTTAAGATCATGCTTGACTAGGCGTGCATCAGTAGTGTTGAAATAATTTGCTGAGCTTAATATATTGAAGAGGTCTGAGGAGCTCAGACACATTCGAAAGCACTCCTCCTGTTGAGGGTTGCAGGGATCAAGATAACTTTAAGAGCCATGGAACTTTGTTACAGCTTCATCTGTCAAATTATTTTTCCAATTTAATAATTTAATTACATTTTTTTATTTAATAAGAATAATACATTTCAATGTGATAGAAAGACGATAAAAAAAAAGGTACAACCAGTTACTCGCGACTTCATTCAAAGATTGCCAGTCAATAAAAGAAAAAGTAACAACAGAACAGCAATTGAAGTGGTTGCTGACAAAACAGCACCTTACAAGTATATCCGGACATGCCATGTTATATATGGTAAAACTATTTCATGTGAAAAAGAGGTCACACTTCTGCACTTCTGGCAAAAAGGGTGGAATCAATTATTAATCATATTTTGTTCCATAGCAGTTGTTTGATAGGAAATTGTCCAGTCTGATCCCCTAAAAATACAGAAAGTGTCTCCTGTAACTACATGAAAGGTGTGACATTTATGAACAAATTGTTTAATCACTTTAGAAAAATGATGTCAAAGGAAGCTGTGAAATGGTTGTGATTCAGCACACTGAAGAAACAAAGATGAATAAAATGTTTAAGTTTTCTATGTATCTGTGTGATGGTGTGTATGTTTATGTTCTTTCCAGGGTGTCTGACAGTGTAGAAAGAAACCGCCGCCAGCTGCAGAGCGTCACTGACCGGATCAAACTAGCACAGGCTCGTGTTGACAAGATCAAAGGAAGCAAGAAGGCCACTAAGGTAACACAGCACCTTCACTTTGGAGAGAAGCTTTACTGATTGCACCCATGATTCACAATAGAGACGCAGTAAGATGACCAGATGTATTTTAAAAAGCCTTTCAGCCAGTTATGTCAGCTTTTCTCTGTGTACAGGTTTTCTCCAGTGCCAAATACCCGGCTCCTGATCGACTTCGGGATTATTCATCCATCTTTACTGAAGCTACAGACCCCTCCTCACAAACCCGCCCCCGATTAAAGATCCAGAATAAACTTAGACCATTTGATGAGAAGGCCTTACAGGTGAGGTAAAATACATTAGAAAGCACAGGTTTTTTTTTACTTGCAATGACTCCAATTGCACCTCAGTATTAGACTTTTTTATTTTAAAGCAATGGTTTCACAAAGTGTTTGCCAGCCAGACAGCGTAAGGGCCTCTTTATACAGCTGACCCTGCTAAAAGTTTTGGGGAAAACAGGGATAAAAAGAGATTTATTTCCATCCGCATAGCTTTTTGTGTTCCCGCTGAGAATTATGACCAAGCTCTCAAATTGGTTTGACAAACAACTCATATTTACGTAGTCTGTTGGGGTAAACTTTCATGCTCCACCATTATTCATGCAGGTGTTAAGAGCTGAACCACCATACACCTTAGAATATACTCTACAATCTGCTTTTTTATATTAATGAGAAGCCCGATCTTTTCTATCTTCTATCATTCAGTGTCATGGCTGCCTCCACAGCCTGAAGGCAAAACATTCACTCTGCTGTATGTACAAAGTGTAGCCTCAGTAACGTGGCCTGACAGTCATCAGCAGGGGGGAAAAACTCAATGTATCCATATGACCTGAAAGTGTTTAACCTTCACATTTAAAAGGAGACAATTAAGGTTATTGTAGCAACGGGTTTCTTGATGTGTCCCGTCAGAAATACTTCATATCCTATTTGAACTGGGATCACCTTAGCACTTGGAAGAACCATTATGATCCAGACCTTAAAGGCAGGGTTGGTAATTTTCGAAAACTAGCATGATTTTGAAAGTAGCATTCTCTCCGTGCTCCGTCTTCACCCACCCCCTCCCCTCTGTGCTCCCTCAAAAGCTGCACCCCTCACTTACATGCACGAGCGCCATTGGTCCAGAAGCGGATTTGAGCTCATGCTTTGAGTGTTGGCCCGTGCATGCATGGGGTAGAGAACGAGCAGGGAGACAGGGAGGCATGATTGGTTCATAAAACTCGAACCGAGGGCAGACATTGGTCAAAGTTTTTACGTGTTTACAACTGCTACAGATGACGGATTTTCTTCGTTTCTTTTTCAGAGCACATGAATTATTAATTTCTGTCAGGACCTAAAGACAGTTTCAACCAAAATCTTAAAAAGTGTATCTGGAGGAAATTACCTACCCTACCTTTAAGCTTCAGCTAAACATAGATGGCTGTTCTGAATGTTTTTTAACCTAACTTCACCAAAAATCCCACAGAATTTACACCACTGCTTTGAGGGCCAAATAGAGTGGGTTTTCATAGCGATTATCATGGAGCCAAATTCTTCTGATCAGATAATGTCTAGATATATATTTATTTACTGTATATATCTCTACCAGAAGGTCCTTACTTTATTTTCAAAGTAAAAGCAGGGTTGAATTCAAACAGCAAGTAAAGTACTCTCAGCTTAAAACAGTACAAAAATTAGAAATAAAAGCCTTACGTTTTTATTTTTAAATGCAAAATAATGGAATTTCAAACATGCGATTCAAATTCCAATTAATTGCAATTACCTATTGAGATTTAGAAATTAATCGCAATTAAAAATGTTACCTGTTTGAATCGCCCTAATGTTTTCTACATTTTCTAAAAAACCTGCCCACCTCATATCATTTCTGTGTCACTGATTGCACCATGTTGGCATACATTCTATTTTGTAGCTGAGCTAACGAATAGTTTTCTTACATGAACAGCTGTTTTCTCATGAGTAGCAGCATGCATATTAACACAACAAGGATCTCTCATCAGTCATCCAAAACATTTTATCCATGTCAGTCTTGACTTTTTACAACTTTGAATGAATTTACTACCTGGAATCTACTAATGAGGTTTTATATCTCTTGTAATGGGTGCATTGGCATTTGTGCAGAAAATTCCCCCCTTCTTTGGTTGATTAATCAGGCCATGGCTGCTTATTTTACACACTGAAAGAAATGACAGATGTAGAGCAAATCTGTCCAGTTTTAAACTAGCTTATTATGTGTTTTGTAGCAAAGGTGATTCTTGAGAGGAAAAAAACAGTGTGACAACTCTCTTTAAGTGTGTATTTAAGCTAAAAAAAAAGCATAACCTTTGCTTCACGTGCTTGCTTTTGTTCTGTGTGTGTGTGTGCGTGTGCGTGTGCGTGTGCGTGTGCATGTATGTGTGTGCATATATTGTAGGAGAGGAAAATAAAGAAAACCGCAGGCAATTTCTCTGATGCTGAAATGTATTATTCAATATCTCTCCGGAAGCAGCTTCCCTGACCAAATAATTTGTCACTGCGGTGTTGTGCGCAGCTGCATCTGTGTTCAGAAGCACTTTGGTGGCATTTGTGAATTGATTCATTTAAGATTTAGTTGTCATCTTACCGCTCTCACTCTGTCTGCATGTCTTCCTTTCAGGAGAAGTTGATGTATTTCCCAGTGTGTGTGAGCAGTAAGAAGAAGTCTGAGGATGAGACGGAGGAAGGGCTGGGCAGTCTGCCACGCAACATCTCATCCGTCAGCTCCCTGCTGCTTTTTAATACTACAGAGAACCTGTGGGTCGACACAAACATGCACAGATGCTCACTGTAAACACTGATTAGATTTCAATCTGTTCTTCACATCTTTTGATTTGTGTGTGTGTCTTTAGATATAAGAAGTATGTGTTCCTTGATCCTCTGGCTGGAGCGGTGACAAAAACACACAATACACTAGAGACAGAGAAAGAAGAGAAGCCCTTTGATGCACCGTTGTCCATAACAAAGAGAGAGCAACTAGAGAGACAGGTATCACAATCATCCTTTTAAGACCTACACACATTGTTAATTTGACGGTTTATTTCTAGAATGAAACGGGGGAAAGTAACACGAGTTTTCAGCTTCCTGTTGTGTACTTGAGTCTTAACTGACTGATGACTTTATACTTGAAGCCCCTTAGTGATTTTACTCTCATCGGTCTTATTGAACAAGAACTGTTTTATTACTAAAGTAAAGAATACTTGAACTTTTACACCCTCTGGACAATTGTTTGATACATTTAATGACTAATCTTGATCATCTTTTCTCCCAAACAGACAGCAGAGTCTTACTTCTATGTGCCAGACTTGGGCCAGGTGCCTGAGATAGATGTGCCATCTTACCTGCCTGACCTGCCAGGCATTGCAGACGACCTGTCCTACAGTGCGGACCTTGGGCCTGGCTTTGCCCCGTCAGGACCTGCACAAAACATCCCTGAGCTTCCCTCCTTCTCCGAGGAGAGCATTGCAGCTGGTACATCCCTGAACACTCTGCACTATCAGTCTTCTTAAGGTTGAGATGTTTGAAAGCTAACGCAGATTACTTTTTAATCCATTCGTTTTCAGGACCTCAACTCCAACAGTATGTCCCGCCGCCGCCTCCTCCACCACCTCCTCCACCTCCACCCCCTGAGCCTGGCCTTGCTCTCCCCATTCCAGCAGGAGCTCCGCCTCCTCCTCCCCCTCCTCCGCCTCCCCCTCCTGTGGACATCACCACAGATGCCTCACAAGCGCCAGGTTCAGGTTTGTCAAGTGCATGATAATCAGAAATCTCTACCAGCCACACACTACACTACAGAGTTGGTTGAATATGTTCAGGCTTCACATTGTATTTAACTGCTCAGAGGGACCCTATTCAATGTTAACCAGGCTCACCTAACTTGCATCATGGATTAATGGGAAACTCTTCCTCCTCTGAATGCAGGCCCTGTGTCTGGTGCACCCAGCGAGGTGGTCCAGCCGTCAGACGGCAGAGCCAGTCTCCTAGAGTCCATCCGTAACGCCGGAGGCATTGGCAAGGCCAAGTTACGCAACATTAAAGAGCGCAAGATGGAGAAGAAGAAACAGAAGGAGCAAGAACAAGGTGTCATATTGTTTTAGTGTGGATGTGGATCTTCTCATGTTTTATTAACTGCAGCACTTTGTTGCTTTAGCACTGATGAGAAAGTCATGCAAATAAAGGAGAGCACTGCAGCTAGCATTCACACGGGATGAAAATGCTTCACACTGCATGTCGGGATGTGAGCGATTATGTAGATCATCACAGGCCTGTGCTCTGTGACCTTTGTTTAATAAATGCCAACTTTATTAGGGGTTGACTTGGTTACACTACATCAGACAGCACTTTTTTCTCTTCATTTCTGGTTTGCTGGCCCAGACCTGACCTAACGTTTTATTTTTAGAGAGAACCTGCTATTCCAAGTAACAAAACATTTTTCTGTAATGATGTGCTCCACTTTAAGTGCCCTGGGAAAAGCAAAAAAAAAAAAGCATTATAGAGTAACTGCATGTCTGTCTTTCAGCAGTGGCAGCAGCATCTAGTGGCGGAGACTTTATGTCCGATCTGTTCAACAAACTTGCAATGCGAAGGAAAGGTGAGGATCTCTTTTTTTGTAATAAGTTGATGTTTGAAGCTAGAGATGCGTACATCAAATAATGTGTGCCGTCACCTCTTCAGGAATTTCTGGCAAGGGTCCAGCAGGTGGGGAGACAGGTGAAGCTCCTGCTGGTACAGGCGGTGCATTTGCCAGGATGTCTGATGTGATCCCACCACTTCCCGCCCCACAGTCTGCCACAGATGATGCCGACTGGGAAGCATGAAATGAAGGACAATGAAAGCATTCAACAGTCATGGATAATGTCGTGTACAAAAGACCTTTTTTCAAAATCATCCTATCTCATCAAAAATGGTCCCAGAAGTAAAATGAGAAAATATTTTGTCTGACCAGAAGAAGAAAAACGAAACTCAATTGATAAACAATTTATTGATAATCATATTCATTGTAAAACATATTTTCATAACGCTAATAAACAGATATTATTAGAATTCTAACTGAAATCAACTTACTAACATCTCTCGATTTAATAAAAGTTTTGCATGACATAACAGCTCACGTTGACCTTCAAGGGTAAACCAGTTTCATTGATGCCTGAGTGTGTTATCTTTGTAGCAATGCTTCAGTAATTCATTCCAACTTTCTGTTGCAAAAAATAGTCAAGGCTACCTTTTCACCTCCAGCTGAATCGCCAGATAAACATCAGTCTTATAAATGCTCTTTTTTTTAGCTTTGTGGCCTTAAACAATGTCAAATATATTGATTATTGTCTCATGTATATTCACACCTCTTTAACAGAGGTGTAAGCAGAAGACTAGTAGCACACAAGGTTTGAAAGCTGAAATGTAAAATAGAACAAGAGTGATGGAATAAAAACAGAATAACTGCCTCCCTTGTTGACCCTTGAGCTCCAGCCGGGAGCACTCTGAGCTTTTCTGGCCTCAAAATATAAAAAAAAGTGAACCTAAAGCAGCACAAAAGGGCTATAACAGGCCATGAAATAACCTTTTGCTATTCATATTTTTAATAGAACACATTCAATTTCTGAGGTTGCTGAACGTGCAGATTGAATGCTGGTGCACTGGTTTTTTCTCCCGACGTTCTTCATCAACTCAGTAGTTACGTTGAGACTACACTTGCTTCTGCTTCTTCTCCAGGAAGAACTAAAAACAGAAAAATAAACAGACAACATGTGAATAACAGTTTGTCAGGATACAGTGGTTTTGATTGAAGTGTACTTCTCACCTTCCTTAGGGCAGCGAAAGCAGAGCCAAACGTGGTATGTGTGCTGGTGCGATCTTTGATCCATGTGGGAAGTTTAGCGAGTGTAGCTGGTCGAGAATAACGTTTGTCACACAGCACCATGGAGGAATAGTCGCCACGGTGACGGATAGCTCTTCCTTTTGGTACAAATCAAGTACATATAAATGCTGATTATGCTACAAAAACTTTAAGGGAATACATTTTTTTGTGCTTTTTAAAATCGTATTTGTTGGAATATTTCATCAGTACCTATGGATTGATTGACAGCCTTCATGCAGAGGTTTTCTATAAGCGCCTGTCCAGGGCTCCTCCCTCCACTGTGAGACTAAATAAACAAAAAACAAAACTCTGATTACACTGAAAATGACCTGCATCTCATTGCTTCTTCTACCTGTGTCAGTTAAGTCAGGTTTGGAGGACATCAAGCAGATATTTCTGACAGTAAAGAGATTCACCAGGTGTTTGTCCAGATAAGACATCTTCTCCTGCAGCTCTGGAGATTTAATGTTGGGATACGGCATTCCCACCATCACCACACACCTGTCAGGAATGCAAACAGAAAACAACATTTAATATTTTGCACTTAATGCTATATAAAGCAGCTCACTGTCGATGTGTTTGTGAATTATTCACACCTTCCGAGATCATCAGAGAAATTGATGCCCTCGCTCATCTTTCCTCCGACCACAGAGAACAACAACGCTCCGGTGAGCCCGCTGCTGTCCAGAGCACACCTCTAACAAAAGATAAGATAAGAGACATCAAATGTAAAGACTGTGTTAGCTGTAGAGGCCATCACTTTGTGCTCTGTGATGAAGGCTGATGTTTTAGCGGCAGTCGTACCTGAATACAGCGGGAGAACTCGCTCAGCACCTGTTCCACCTGGTTTGCTTTCTTTGGCTCTTGGAAGATCTGAGAAAGTAGTTTTGATAACATGAAGGGACTTTCAAAACTTTTAAGCAAACACTTAGCAAACCTTGAGTTAATGTGTGCCAATGAAGATGTTTTAATAAAGGCAGGACATGTTTATAGAGCACCATTCATACGTAAAGCAATTCAAAGTGCTTTAATAAGTCTCAGAGTTCCCCAAAACATGTCTGTGAAGTTAGTTGTTAAAAATCCACTCTGATTCTGTATTTGATCACGCCTATAAACCCCTCTATTTCAGCCCTTCTCAGAACAGGCTGTTTCTGTGTCTATAGCTTTAAATGTAAATGAGCTGTGTCTGACCACGCCCCTCTGGAAGGGCTTGGGTTGCTTGGGCTTTTTTGCCCAATGCCCAATTGGTTACGGTGAGAAGGCAGACTCAGAGGGCAGAACAAACACCTAGCTGTGGGAGTGTCATCCACATGGGGGAGGGGTTACTGCCCTTTGTGATGTGACTAAGGGAAAACCTCCAAACGGCCTGTTTGAGCACACATTTTCTGAAAAGTGGAGCAGGCAAAAGACGGAGAGGATGGACTTTTCTCATAATTGGGGGGTTTGTAGACAGACTAGGGACACATGTTAGTGTTAGAGAAACAAAGTGTATTTTGCATAATATGTGACCTTTAAGAACATTAACAGACATATCACACATTAAAATATGAAACAATTAAAATATAAGATAAAAAAGAAAATGGCATCTAGCAAAAATAAGAACTTAAAGAACTAAGCTAATAATAAAAAAAAAGTGCAAGTCATGCACCTTCTTTTTGTTAGCCAGACGAGTGAGTGCTCCACTGGCCTCCCAGTGAGAAATGATCCGTCTCGAGTACTCGTAAGAAGGGAAGAAGCACACGACTCCGCCTGGGACCACATTACAGATGTTGGAGAGAATACGCCCTGTCTCATCCATCTGTCAGCAAACAGGCACAAATTCTCAGCAGCTGTTGTGTAAAAAAGTGCAGCAGTATTTAGAAATAGTGCAGACAGTACTTAGTTAAATAGCATGTGTTTGTTACCATGCGTGGAGAGTCCCTGTTTTGAAAAGTAAAGTCCAGCTCCTGACCAGATGGACCGCTGCACAAGACAAGGGGAAGAATGTTCTCGGGAGGGATAACATGACCTACACACCAAAAAAACAAGACAAAAAGAAGACATTTATTTGAATATAAAAATACAAATGTACACAATAATTGTACATAACTTAAAAATAAATAAAGGCCAAAGTATTTCCATATTGGATACATTTCTGTTAGCAACATGAATGCAGTGTACAAACTAACAGACTTTCTTGTGTGTGAATTAGTTAGCAAGATCATTTGATATCAACATGTCATTTGATACCAATTCTGTGTGGCACTGCCACAGGTGCGCATATGCAGGGAAAAACATTTTAAAATAATCCTTAATAAGGGTTAACTGTCTTGAATATGCCTCTCTTTTAAAAAAAAAAAACATTTTTATCATCACGTCCTTATCACTTCTGATACCATCTCCAACATTTAAACCTGCTTTGAGTTCATGACGTGATTCTTACATGTAGTCAATCTGAGTGAATAATCCAAAGGTAAAACAAGCTCTCATCCAAAAACAGAGTATTAGAGTTTTTCCCAAGCATTATGCTATTTATCAAGCAGATTGTTTAATAAACACATGACTAAGAACTGAACTCTAAAAATGACAAAATAAGAACTCCACAAAGTACTGCGGTGTCGTAAAATAGGCCACTCACCACAGGAAAACTCGGTGATGCGCTCCTCTCCCACTCCTGCAGAAAACAGCAGCTCTTGTTTGAAATCTGAAACCTAAAGCACAACTTTTAGAAAATAAAATCTTCACAGCAAAGTTGATTTCACTTTTATAAAATGGACTTACTGGCTGCATGGTTCCTCCTGCGATGATGACTGCTCTGCACTCTTTCAGCACCTGGGCAAAGTGGACCGCTGGATTCAACAGCAGGAACTTGACACTACTGTCTGATAAAGTACCTGTATAAAAATAAGAAAAGTAAGTTTTAATACTTTCCTTTATTGATATCCTTTGTATTTTATGTGTTTAAAAAAAGAATTGGTACCTTGTCTTTGCACCACCACTCTGCCATCTGTGTTGCTGTTTGTGAGAGCCATAAAGAAGCCCTCGACCTGCATCATGGGAGACGCCGACAGCACTTTCTCGGCCTCTGCTGACCCCTGCTGGTCTGCTGAAGGAACTGCGCATAAGAGGGGCGCACAGAGGATGAACAACCAGAAGAATGCTACACTTATAAAATCAGGGCTGCACAATAAATCAGTGTTATCGTTATCGCAATACGAGCATTCGCAATAAACACATCACAAAAGTCTGAGATAAAAGCAATAAGTCAGAGGAATTATAATATTTCTAAGAAAATATTTCTCACTAAGCATGTGTACATTTAACTTGTTAGTAGGAGACATGGGTATAATACCCCTGTTTTCACATTTTGATGCTGTCAGATGAAGCTCAAGCTAGCTATCAGCTACCATCAGTTTAATTGGTGCAAATTTTGTGGGGGGGAATTATATTTGGATTTATTTGGCTTCAGAAGCCGCATGTTGTAAACACAGGCATTGTGTAAAACATTGCAGCTGGTAGATCCAGAGTCATAGCTAATATGCACACTTTCATATCAGTACATTTACTGCACTTAATTTTGTTATTGAAATATTGAATAATTTAAGCACATATTGTGCATTTTTTACATTTATGCAAGATTCAAATTTGATCACTGTGTGCCACATTGCTTAGTCGTTGTAAAGTTAAAACATCTTCTCAGAGGGGGTGCGAATATCCTTCCCCAGATCTAGTTTTTAATACATGGGTGACATAAATATCCTCTGACCTGGTGAAGCGCTCTGGTTGCTCTGTAGAGTCTGAAGGTAGCGGTTTAATCCCTCTGTGCGTCGGTTCTCCTTGTTGGAGTTGCTCTGAGTGTGCAAACTCACTCCTGATCCTGCATACTTCTCAACAAAGCTAACAAGCTGCAGAGAGATGACAGGTGTGGATTATTTTACAGTAGATCTCACTCAGAACAATACTGAGGCCTAATTGAATAGTTACATATGTAGTATATGAAAACGTTTACTTTTCTGCTGATAAGGCTCTTCTCAAAGTATTTCTGTAACTGAAGAGACAATGACACAGTAACGTTAAAGAAGACAGAGTTTGCAACTTGAAAAAGGTGTCTAAAAGGCAAGGCCGTGATTTAAAAAAAATACCTTAAACAAGTTGATGTTGTCAATTTGAGCCTTGAAGAGGAAGTTGTTTATAGTTAGCATTTCAGTTCCTGAAAGATAAAGACACAGCTGGTTGAGGATTTCAGCTTGGATGCATGATGTCCGTTAGAATTTGTGCTATTGATGCGATTATATTATTTACTGACCTGTTTGTGTGGTCTGGGTGTGAGGATTTTGGCCCACCTTACCTGCCAGGATAACATTTACGTCAGGATTAGAGATTAAGCATGAGAGACTGTGAGAGAAAACGTGCAATATGCTCATAAAGAACTTTCAAATTGTATAATTATGAAAACATATTTATAGTCTGATGTCAGAGGATCTCAGATTGGCCACTCAGTCAACATTCAGTCATTAAATACTCATTAGACACACACTCACCTCCCAGCACACGGACGAGTCCCTCAATCACAAACAGAATCTGTTTGATGTACATCAAGTTCTTTGCCTTCAGTCTGCTCCTGAAGTCGTAGAAACATAAACATAAAGTCATGAAGCTAACAACACTTTTGTAATTTGTAAGTGCATCGTGTCAATCTTAGTTTGTTTATACTCACTTATAGCGGTCTGCATACTGCGAGAGCTGAGAGTGGGCACGGCAAAGCTGTAGAGGACTCACATTTTAGCACATTACAGGGAGATGCGTAATGCAAAAGCTACATTTTGTAGTTGATGTGTATGCAAGGATTTCACCTGTGCTCCAGTGAGCTCTGCAGTGTGGATGCAAGACAGTGTGTCACTGAGGTTATGAGCTTCATCTATGATCACCACCTAGAAGTCCAACACATTTCTGCTTCAGTAAAATGTAAGATCAATTCTAATTTAGACTGCTTGGGTATAATGAAAGTGTGGCAGAATGAACAGATACTAAAACAGTTCCAAACAACCTGTTATCATACTAGTTGTGTGTTTACAAAATCCAAGATGAAAAAGTGAACAAAAAACAAAAACTATTCACACCTGTCCCTTTAGCTGGATCCCTGCTGCTTTCCTTGTCGCTTCATGGAGGACCATCTGATAGGGCAACACCACCAACTATACAGACGATAGAAACAAAAAAATTACAGATTAACGCCTAAATTAAAAACTGCCTAAAAAGTCAGTCAATGAATACACAAAAATTCTGCAATCTGATTGTTTATTGCTCCACATGGGAGCCATATATTTAAGACGATTGAGGAGATGTCATGCAGCGCAGCATGCAAACATCACTCTAACTTGATGAGACACAGGGGTGGATGAAGTGTGGTGTTACCTGTGCCGGGGGGATGGCGAGACGTGTGGAGTAGTACGGACATGAGTGTGTTTCTCTGCCTAGTTTCAGCAGCTGCTCGATGTCATGGACTGAACCCAGGATGCCATCCCTCATCTGCTGCATCGCTGAAGCTTTGTAATAGGGACACACACTCTTCGCTTTGCCTCGCTTGCGCTTTACACCGTCTTCATGATGCTGCTTCTCTACACAATGGAAGTAGTACAGGAAAAAAAACTTGTGAAATGCATTTTTATGCTTCGTTTATACTGTGTAATGTTAATAGATGTCCTCTTGATCAGGTCACACTTGAAAAAAGCAACAACTTTATCTCAAACTTTTTCCAGGTTTAAAAGGTTAGATACAAATTTGAATTAATACAAAATTGATACAAGTCTTTATTAAAGTGTTGTTTTTAGTTTTAGTTTTAGGTCAGACATTCTGGAGTTGGAGTGTGATGGACTCTCACCATGTTTGTTTTTCTGCATCTCCATGCAGCGGTCATTAATACGCTGGATGCTGCCCAGGCGAAGCACCTCCTCGTTGATACAAAGATTCTGGACAGAACAGAGTTTTAGATTTACTGAGCAAACACCATCAGAAATCTGCTGAGCAATCATGTTTCACTGTTTCAATACAAGTGGTCTTTCTAGTCCTATCCCAAATATGAATCTTGATAGGAATGTAGATGTTATACGTCGTCTTAAACACCCTTTATTACAACACTTTGAATACAACCTCTCATCATTTAATTCATATTTCAAGAAGGTTTAAAGTACTTTGAGGTGTTTTAGTGAAAACAGTATTTTTTTAAACATGGATTGAGACAACAGATTTCAGCTTAAAGATCAACCTTGAACCCCTGTAGTAGACATTATACTGCTGAATAGTCTTACTGATTTTAACTGTGATCTCATTCAATCATTGAGACGTTTGGTTAATAGCATAGCAGAAATTGTATTCAGAATTTCCAGAGCCAAAGTAAATGTCTTAAAGTGTCTTACTTTGTCTGTTCAACAGTACAAAACCCAAAAATAACACATTTCTAATCACAGAGGACAAGAAAAATGTCACCATGAAAGAGGTTGGAACCTGCTTTTCTCTGGCCCTATGGCTCTTGAAAAACTAAGTTAATTACCTAAGCAGTTGCTGATGATTTTCAACAACTTAATTAATGAAACAATCCTCTGTACACACAACTGTTCTTCAACATGGAAAGCTTTTACACAAAACATTTTCTGTCATCCTGGATTATTCAACAAGTGAAAAACGTAGGCAGCTGAAAACTTGAGAAACTACCGGTATATGTCCTTAAACCAAAGATTTGAGTTATCAAAGTTGTCAGTTAATGACAACTTAACATAATTTAGACAATAAAAGACATCAACAATTTAATAAACAAGTGGAATATCACCACCAAGAAAAATACAGCGTGTCACATGTTATCTAAAAAAACATGCCTGATATAAGTCATCAGTATAAGAGCTATAGTCTGTTGGTAATTCATACATAAGTCATTTTTATAAATATTCTTTATTGATGAGATACACTCAAGCTAAAGAAACTCAAATCTAACCCTAACCCTTTAACTGATCTATTTGTATGTATATAAGTGTGTGTTTGTGTGTACAAACCTGGCGTGAGCCCAGTGTGACCAGACTGATGTCCTTGCTGAAGGGGCTTTTTTGGACCTCATGGACAAACTGGGCCAGCTGGGAGTGAGTGCGGCTGCAGTAGTAAATCTAATAACATGCAGAAGTAGATAGCCTTATTTTAGCGGTAAAGCTTGACACTGATTGTTATTATGATGCATTAAAACCAGTGAGTCTTATATTCTCAGAGTTATGATCTAAAATGTCTCTCACACACCTTTGCAACATGTTCTTCCACCAGTTCATCGTCTGCGTCATCCTCAGCAACATTAAATCTGAGCATAAGACAAAACACACCCGGCTGTTATTGTATGCGTATATTCATCTTTCCATTTGGCATAATATTTGATACGATTTCTAACATATTGTCTGTCCTCCTCACCTGGTCTTGGTCTTTGATTCGTCATCGCTCTCATACTCTGCAACGATAAGCTCCTCATCCTCTCGATCTCCCTGTGTCTCTGTTTGCTCTTCTTTGCTGAGCTTCAGCAATTTCTCTGCCTCATCATCTTCGCAGCTCTACACACAAACAAACAAACAGAAATCCATATATATTGAGATTGGTAACGGGTGTACTTACATTGATTGTAATTTGTGGGTGATGTTTTGTCACCTGGAGAGCCTACTTACTTTTCTTTTCATAGCATACTTAAGCTGAACGTTGTTTCTGATCATTTCTAATCGTTCTTCCCTTTTCTTTCTTTTCAGTTCTTCCTCCTGACACACAAGTCAAAAAACGAGATGGTTAAAAGAAAAACCTCCCTGCGATCCATGCCAAAGTTACACATGAAGTAGATGACATTCCAACCTTCAGTTTTGACACCAGATCTCGTTCTGCCTTTTTTTGAACGAAGTCAGTGATCCAGTCAGGCTCTGTTGAGGAGCTGGTAGTGGAGGACTCGGCAGTAGAAGAGACAAGAGCTCTTTCTCCTTCCTGCAGCAGAGCAGCCGCCTCCTTTTTCCTCTTCTCCTCATAGTCTGTAAGCCAGCTCAGCGCTCCACATATCAGACTGAGAGACTTGCCCTGGGTTAAAAGACATATATGTTTATCACACAAAACTATCAATTGTGTTAAAAGGTTTCAGCTGAAATCTGATTTCTCCAGTGTTCATGCACACATACACACCGTTCCAGTTGGACTTTCAAAGATGCCAACTTTCCCCTGGTCCAGTGCACTGTATAAGGCTTGCATAAACTGCTGCTGGATGTTATAGGGCTGGTATGGAAATGGAAATTCGTCTCTCCCATTCTCCATGCTGCTTGCGAACCTCCCTGGTAGACAATATTACGGTTACATGGATAAGAAATTTCCGTTCAGATGTGGTAAAAAAAAATGTTTAGACTGGCTTGTATTATCTACGAGCCTAAACTCCCGATAGTGATGTTATGTCTAACACGAAGTACGCAGCTCAGGCGCCATATCCTGCTGGTATTGGATTCTGTTTTGTAAAGATCTGTCAATCTTATAATGATTTTGATTCATTTAATACAGTTTTCCCAATTTACTTTAATACTTCAATGTACCACAATTAATAAGAGTTAAACAAAAGAGCTGTCCAGTTTAACTGTATGTTAAGCAAATCATCTGTGATTGATTTTAAATTTGGTCTCTGTCACTAAGTGTCTAGTAAAGAAAACTTTACGCCAGCTGTGTCGCATATATAGCTATTGCTCGCTAAGTTATAACCAGCCCAAGTACATTTATAAGCACAAGGCATATCCATAACCACTGCTGACAATTGTTTTACACAAATCGTTGTAATATACATACCCCGCAGATGTCCAAAAAGAGTTGATACTTTTGTTTTTATCTTCTCAACTCCCGGATACTGAACAACCGCGCCAACAGACGTAACTGGACACAGAATCTGACCAATAAGAAGCAAGACAAAACAAAGAGTGCCTGTTTTACTTAACCATATCGCCTGCGTGGGCGGTGCCATTTATACATGTTCTATTTTTTATATTTAACACGTTAAAATAAGATTATAACAAATGTATAACTTGACGAGGCTGTTATGGCATATGGTACGTGCAGCATATGCATTTTTCGAGTAGCATCATTGATTGTATCTGCTCTTAGTTTGAGCCCCGCCTTTTCTGGAGGTACATGAAGTTATAAGTAATGCACCTGACGCTGGTTCATCCCCCTGGTTCCTCCTAGAATGTCTGGAAAGTTCTATGCCCTTCTTAAAGCGCTTGTCAGATGTTAGTCTGCAAGACAACGTGGACCCGATTCAAGCTTACAGGAGGCGCACATACAGCTTTAACACAAGTGTAGTGCACACGCGTCGCAAAGTCTCTGCGCAGCTAGCTAGAAGCTTTAGCGTGTATTTTTTCACAAGTAGTTAAGGTTAGCAGTGAGCTAAAAACAACGTTAGTTAGCTAGCTACCGTTGACGTTGGACTGGTTGTTGAATGCACTCGCGTGTTCTGAGAAGTAGTTAGCTAGCTTTAGCCGCCAGTACTATTAGCCAGTGAGCTGCAGAGCAGGTCGGAGTAGGAGGGAGGAATCCGCTTCATGGCAATGACTGCAGAGGAGCAGACAGGTGAAGGACAACACACCATCCCGATGGAGGGAGAGGACATCACACCAAAGAAAGACGGGGGTGTTTTGAAGGTGAATGATTATGTTTTAGTGCTGTATATTGTTCCAGCTAACGGAGTAGTTGTCTGCTTGTTGTTTACTCATTCATTGCGGCTAACGTTAGCTGTTGCTAGCTTGGCTGTTTGGTGCACTGTCAATAAATAGTGTGTTATAGACAACACCTTCACGGTTTTTCTCCTGCTTCCTATCTTTCCCTGTGTGTTTGTTTTTGACAGGGTGTCACTGACATGCACAATGATCTAATTCCCTACAGATTAATTATAAAAGTTAAGTCTGGTGTTTTTTTCCCCCAGCTGGTGAAAAGGGAAGGCACTGGCACAGAACTGCCTATGACCGGTGACAAAGTGTTTGTGCATTATGTGGGAACACTTCTGGATGGTACTCATTTTGACTCAAGCAGAGACAGAGGAGAGAAGTTTTCCTTTGAGTTGGGCAAAGGTTGGTTTCATATCTAGCAGAGGTATGAATAATTTCTTACCATGGTTGCACTGCCAGTGTTTGTAATCTGTCTTCTACCTGTTTAGGTCAAGTGATAAAGGCATGGGACATCGGTGTTGCCACCATGAAAGTCGGAGAGTTGTGCCAGCTCATATGTAAGCCAGAGTATGCTTATGGATCTGCAGGGAGCCCACCCAAGATACCCCCCAGTGCCACTCTTGTTTTTGAGGTAACCATCAGTGATTTCAGGTCAAAATAATTTTTCAATGTTATAATGTGTTCCTAGGTTGATGTATCAATTTTTTTTGTGTGTAAAATTATTTTAATGTATTATCTGCACAATTGCAGGTTGAACTATTTGAATTTCGGGGTGAGGACATAACTGCTGATGAGGATGGAGGAATTATCCGTCGCATTATTACTAAAGGGCAAGGATATTCAAAGCCTAATGAAGGAGCTGCTGTTGAAGGTAAATCATCCGGACTAAACCTTTTTTGCTTTCAGTAAACAAATCGACCTGGTTAAGGGCTGCATTTGCAAAACTTAAAATAATTAACATAATGTATTTGTGCTGCTTACCACATTTAATGATGTCAACAAGTATATATTTCAAGCGGCCTACATTATTTATTAAGCTTAAGGGTGCACTCGCACTAGGCCCAGTTGTTCCGTACCGTGCTTAAGCACGATTTAGGCGTCCATGTGGCTGTATGACATAACTCTATTCAAATTTAGTTTTGTTGTTGAATTTACAGATTCCATAATTTACATGTGCAACACCTTGCAAAAAGTGCCTTGTATCCTCGTTTCACTTAACTGTCTTGGACATTGAGACAGAATTTAACCCTCGTCATTAAATCTGGCACCTCCTGGAGTCCAGTCTATACGTCCATGTCCTTAAAATGTTATTGTGTTAAATTCTCTTAAAGTCCAAAGCAAAGGGGCTCCCTCTCACATTGCAGATAAATTCCTGCACAACCTGCAAAAGGTTTTATGTTTTATTTTTCGCTTCTCTAGCAAAGCCTGCGCAAGGCTAAGCATTTTACTAAATAGTACAGTGGCATCTATGTTTATTGCCAATTTTTTAGGGAAAATGTATCCAAGAATAGTGTACACCTTGTATTACAGGTTGAAGGAGTTATTTTACAACGTTGTAAGTTAATTTGGCCGAGATTCATTTACTGGGATTTTTAACAAAGCAACAGATTTTCATTGACAGTTTGCATTACTTGTCTTCAGCTGCAGTTTTGCTGCATCTGTCGATCAACTGTCGTAAAGTTAACAAGTTTGTGGCTTTTTTTTTTCTTTCCAATTTTTCAGTTACTGTGGAGGGGTCCTGCGAGGGCCGTGTGTTTGATCAGAGAGAATTAAAGTTTGAGATTGGGGATGGAGAGAGTCTGGGCTTGCCAGTTGGTGTGGAGAAAGCTATCATGGCTATGGAGCAGGAGGAGGAGGCGCTCTTCATCATGAAGCCCAAGTACGATAAGTACAGTAGTACTGTTTGGCTGTAGAAGGCAGTGTTGTTGTTTTAGATCATTCATGTATATCTACAATTGTCAAACAGAATTATTGTTCTAATAATAATGACACTATTATAATATAGTAATTGTTCATTGTTAATTATACTCTACAGTTACATTTAAATATACACTGAAGATCCCATAGCCTATATGGTCTACGCCCTTTAGTACAGTTTATTATTTTAGTGGCCTACAAGAGCTTTAAGCTTTTAGTTGACAAAGATTGAAAGAAATTCACCTTAACAATTCTTCAACATGCAGTGAAATATCATACAGTGCATTGCTCACTGCAGCAGGTAAAACTACATTTATACTCTAAGTGCCTAATTATATGTGTCATTTGTAGGTATGGCTTTGGGAATACAGGAAATGCCAAGTATAACATTCCTGGCGGAGCAGCACTGCAATACAAAATCAAGCTGACAGCCTTTGAAAAGGTAAACTTGTTTCAAACTGTTTGCGATGTCAGTTGTGTACAGCAATATTTCCCTTGTAAGTAATTCATGTCTGCTTTCTTTCTGTAGGCTAAGGAGTCGTGGGAGATGAACACAGTAGAGAAACTGGAACAGAGCGTTATTGTCAAAGAGAAGGGAACACAGTATTTCAAGGTGTGCACAGGGAGAATTTTCAATGCACTCAGCTATAAAGACAATTTTTAAGACAAGTACAGTTGAATACTTTGTTTTCTAAAGCACTCATTTCATATGCCTCAGGAGGGGAAATACAAGCATGCGTCAGTGCAGTACAAAAGAATCGTGTCATGGCTGGAACATGAAGCTGGTTTGTCCGAGGAGGATGAGAAGAAAGCAAAGGCACTGCGGCTGGCTGCACATCTCAACTTGGCCATGTGCTTCCTCAAACTTCAGGAGCCAAACCAAGCCCTGGAAAGCTGTGACAAGGTGTCAGATAATCTTTAGTTTATCTTTAATATGAACCTCAAATCAGTCTGTATTTAGCAGGTTAGAGACTTCAAGCCTATGTGTTAAGAGAAACAAGTGCTCAAACTTTTATGTTAAAGGAAGAATATGCGATTTTCTGATGCAGTAGATGCCGCCCAACTCGAGCTGCATTGTTGCGCTAGCAGGCTAACGGTAGCGCTCTTTAGTTTCCCCCGTAGCTTCACACTGCATGTAAATTTACACAAAATGACCATGATCTAAAAACGCTTACGTGACATTCAAATAAGCAATTGAGTACAGTATGTTATTCTTCTTTTCTCTAGTCCCTCACTTAAACAACTTTTATACGCAAGGGGATGAGCCGTCCGGCCGTCCTGTCCATGTAAACACGGTGTAGATACGGCTAACGTAACATCACAGACCGCAGGACTCGGGTGTCACGCTTTTCGTAGACAGTCATGACTCAGTTATTTTCAGAGGATATCTGCTATATTTATGTGTAAAATTTCACATATTCTGCCTTTAAATATATTTTGTACCAATGACTGTTAAATGGCTTAACTATACATTTTTGTTCATTATGCTGTGTTTATATTTTAAGGCTCTGGATTTGGATGCATCCAATGAGAAGGCTTTGTTCCGGAGGGGAGAGGCACTGTTTGGTATGAAGGAGTTCGACAGGGCAAGAGATGACTTTCAACAAGTTGTTCAGCTGTATCCTGCCAACAAGGCTGCCAAGAGCCAGGTATAAGGCCACATCTTTTAAAGGAAAAATTTAGCCGGTGTCTTGTTTTCTACGATTTTCTCATCAAGGCCATTGAGTTTGTTACAATTCCAAAATGAGTTCAGAGAGAAAATGTAATGTTTCCCTTTTTTTTTTTTATAAAGGAGAGACTTGCTTTGCAGTGAGCTCCTGACATATTTATTGTGCTTTCATACAAAATAAAACAGGCACATGTTGTTCTCTTTGATGTTTTACTTTTGAGTATGAGCTATTTTTGTCAAATTAAGTTAAGTTATTGCATTTATTTGCTGGAGGTGGAAACTACCAGTTCTTAAGAACTCTATTTATTATTTCTATCTTAGCTCACATCATATTGGTCTTTAAATAAGAATATATCTGGTCTTATTGCAGTAGAATCTGAGAACTTTCATTATATGAATCATTCTGTTTTGTATCTCAAAATAAGGTTGTACCTTCTTTTTTTTCCCCCTCCTCACACCAGGTTGTTTTTTGTCAAAAGCGTATCAAGGAGCAGCATGAGAAGGACAAACGCATCTACGCAAACATGTTCGAAAAATTTGCAGAGAGGGATTCTAAGGTGAAAGGTTGTGATATCTTTAACAGCCACAAGAGGGTGGAAGAAAGACGTTTTTGATTGTCAAAGAGGCTGATGGTGTTTTTTTTCCTGTCTCATGAACAGAAAGAAGCAGAGAGGGGGACGCCTGCTAATAAGGAGGACAGGGATGAAGAGATGGAGATTGAGAATGGAGAAAAAGAAGTTGCAAGTGAAACAAAGGTTTAGATGAAGATGTGACTGTTATGGTTCATCTGTACTTAATACTTTTGTAACTTCAGCCATTTGTGGAAAAAATGTGTGTGTGCGTATGTGAAGAAGAGTATGAGTGTGTGAGTATGAGCATGTTAACGCGAGCACTGACTTTGGGTGCGTCTTCTCTGGCTTTCTTTTTGTCCAAGCTACTTGCTGTGGCTACTCGCCGGATGGGTGGGGCTTTCCCGGCTGATGGCACTGTGGGTCGTGGTTTAAAAAATAAACTGTAATGCCACCATCAACCCTTTGAACCCACAGCTTTGAACTGTGCATGTGTTTTCACAGCATTTTGGGAAGGAAAAAAGTGCATCCAAGTGTTAAGTGCGAAATGTCAAATCCCCACCCGTAAAGGGCTAGACCATTCACATTGCACTACCCTCTGTCCTATACCCCTCCTCACACTTTTATGCTCTCCATCCAACCCTCCTCATGGGCCTACTGATCAATTTCTGGAGGTGTGATGGTTGTGTGCATAGATATGATGTGTCTGAGTGTTGGAGTGCACGTGTCCCAAAGTACGTATGTAGCAGCACTGTGGACAGGTGGAGAAATAAGACTTTAGCCTTTAATAGCTAGTCGGACTTGAAGCTTCTCTAAAGTAGGAGCTTCCTTTTAGCCCCCAGAGTTCAACAGGACCGTTCACCATTGCTTCGGAAATATTGACTTTGTATTTTTTTTTCCAGTGTTGTGCTTGTGATTTCTGTACTGTTCTTTAAGTAATGGATTCAACCAACTACATAACTGGAATATATGTGTTTTAAAGCAGCTACAAAGGACATGAATTAGATTCTACACTTAAGTAATGAAAAGTTAAATATTAGTCTTAATTTACTGTCAAAATGACATGTATGGAAATATGCTGTTCTGGCTCAACAGTTTCAGGCTGTTAAAGACGGTACACCATAGGAAGACAGGAGCCCAGTTTATTTGAGTCAGGGGAAAGTTGTGTTGACTTCATCTTTTTTCTGTTGGACAGGTCACTGTTTGTTTTGCCCTGACAGAAAGATATAATAAACAATAGCTACAACTTGACTGTGTGATAGTCCTGTCTGATCTGTGCCCCACAGTCTGCAGTAACCAGGAAGCCCTTATTTCCCCCCTTGTACTGGTTTCTGCCTTTTAAATCAAATGTGGTGAGGATAAACAATCTCTGCCAAATGCTGCCAGTTAAAAGAAGACACATTTGAATGAGTTGTTGTGATTTTGGGTTGCTTTGAAGCTTAATCTGTTTGTTGATTTAACAATTTTAATGTTTCAATGAAGAATAGTACGGCCTTTTTTAAATGAATTTTATGTAAATTATATTTTGGTCTCGTGCTGTTATTTGGACAATGTAAGCAATTGAAATCAAACAACTTTGAAGAGTTGTATTGTGCATCTTCTTAAATTTTAACAGTTTTCAACAAATGTTCAACAGTTGATTAGAAAACAAAACAAAAGACTGTTAAAGAAGTTTAGCCATGTGGATTAACTTCTGCACAGGAGGAGTAATACTTCAACTATTTTCCACTGTCCATTATATACCTACAGTGTACTTGCAGTAGTCAGGAGGTCAGAGTCTTCTTTCTCCTGGGACGAACAGGATCTGATCTGATCCTCAAGCTTTCTCACAAGGACAGTGGTGTCAGTTTACGGACGTGAAAATCACTCCGAGGCCGCTTGTTCGCTACAGGTGGATAATGATTCAAAGAAAAGGTGCATCACATTTTTTATTCCATGTATTTCATTTGTCATGAGCTACAATCAAAAAGTTTACTTAAGGTGTTTCCTTGGTAAACTTAGGCACCATTAACTCTTCAAAGGGTTTTAAATAGGAAGGAAGGGATCATAACAGGACTCACCTGGGAGGGTCTGTTTTTTTTCTTCAGAACAGTAGGAGCCATGTTCCCTTTGTTCTTTGTTTACTTGCTTGACAGTTGTACAAATATACCACAAGAGAGTGGGCTCGCAATGGACATTACATCCATAGCCGGTGCCCCATTTAGTACTTTTATCAGAGGTGCGTAAAGGACTTCCCAGAGGTTTCCAACAGTTTATAGGCTACAATAAGTTCACCCAAAATAGAGTAACGTGATTGTCGATAACTTAAACGTTATTTTGCGGACACATTTTCATTTGATTTGTAAGCACATTCAGAATCAGAATCAGAATCGTGTTTATTGCCAAGTACATTTACACAAACAAGGAATTTGTCTTGGTGTATTGGTGCAAAAAACAGTTAACAGGGAAAAACAGCCAAGAAAAAGCAAGAACTTAAATAATATAAAAAATAAGAAATTTACCAATATAAACAATAGAATTTAAAAAATGTCAAAAAATAAAGAATAATAATAAAAAATAACAAAATCTACAAGCTGCAATGGAGTGCATGTGAGAAAAAGAATGTAAAGTCCAGTGAGCGTTAATGTAACTCATAAAAACAGTTTCAGCCTTCACATCACTATGATGTTTTCTGACTGTGGGGCTGATGAGAGTCTGTGTTATGTGGGAGGAGGGGGGGGGAGGACAGGATAAATAAGCATATTAAACTATAGGCTATTATTATCTACTTTGAAAGTTTCCTTTTATTTGTGAGTGTCAAAATAAACGGACTCTTAAGCACCCTGTAACTTTATCACAGGAGAGGTGAAGTGTATCAGCTCAAATTCCTTTGATACTAATATGGACCTTTTGTGATGTAGTAAAGTTAAAAGTTAAAAACAAGTTGTAAAAAGTAACGTTTAGTTAACATTTTGTTCACATGGTGCTAGTTAACAGTCAATGAAAAGATTGAATATAATGATGCATACATAAGTACCTTAAATGAGTGGATGTTGGACAAATCACAAAAGGGAGTATCTGCACATCATGCCATGCGTGGTATATAGGCTGCTGGTACCTGATACAGGTGGCCTAACCCTTAACAGAGCTTTTGGAGCTGCCCAGGTTTACGCCTCTCTCAAATCTCAGAAGTCCCTGCTGTCAGACTAGCCCACAACAAAGAGTGCATCCGGTGCAGGGCTTCAAAATAAAATAAACAGTGACAAATATATTGGTTTGTGGACTAGGGTGTGCCACATTTTTAAAACGTTTTTAATTCTTTTTTCATTGGTAAATATAAAGTTCATTTGAGCGATGCCAGCAGGACTATGGCATTTTTAATTTCTCCTCTATGAGACAGTTGTACTTTTACTTTGTAGGCAGGTAGTCAGTTCCGACGTTTTTCTGGCATCTTGCGTGTCTCCGTGAAGTTGAGAGAAGTAGTAAACCTGTTGTGAGATGTCACGATTCAGTATGTTGTCTGTGCATCGTACACGGAGCTTGTGTGGTTTGGAGAACTTCAGCAGTCAGCGATAAGGAGCAATAGGAAACCGTTTTGAGAGTTTCATACGATCGAGCGTGCTCAGTGAAGAAGACCAGCCATCCCGGGTCATGGTGCGATTTTTCGCGGGATGAGAGCCACCCGGGGTCGTGCGCACTGGGGATATCCAAGGCTCCGGTAGCGCTCACTGACTGGGAGCCGTGGTGGGTGGCAGCAGTCGAACGGGCTCACGGTTGGGTCGGTGCCTCCTGATGACAAAGCGGGTGACCCGGCCGATGAATTTGGCCCTACAGTCAAGATGATCGCAGCGTTTTTCCCTTTTAAGAAACTGCGGCGAAACATCAGATATCTTCTGTTCGGGGCGATTCTGCTGGCCGGAGTTGTTGCCGTCTACCATGAGATGGTTGCTGCAAAAACATGGAGCAGTGACACCGGTAAGTGTGTGGTTTCTAGTCCGGACATTGTAATTGCAGTTGTGACTCAACAAGTGTTTGACAAGGGATTTTTTAAACGTATGAAAAAGTTATGCATTATTCTGACATCGCACAATTACTGTAACTGACCGAATAGCCTGATCATGGAAAGTGAGCTTGTAAAAAAATCTACACAAGAAATAAACTTGCGGATAGGTTAGGTTTCTGTTACATTTAGACAGTTACAATTAGGCTTATGTTCACTCTTTGATGAGTTTTCTTTAAATGTTTCGGCTACTGCTCTGAAGCTGTTAAGCTTGCTCAGTGCTGTTGAACAGGACTATAATATTTTCAAAGTTTTCCACTAGTTTTAGTTAAAATTGGAATATGACAAATCTTAAGAACACCCAATCATACAATGCAGTGCATTGCCACACAAAGTGCAACTCCATTAAACATAAACATTAGAGCTTAATCATTATCTCTTGTTTACAGAGTCAGCAACATTTTATAATGCTGTGTGGGGAACCCAACAACTTTCAATGGTGTTGATAAATACGTTTTAACTTGAAGACATTTCATCCAAGATGACACAAAATATCTATTTATTTTACTGCTTATCAATTCCCAAGTATTTTCCGGTATTGTGATCAATTAAAAGTATGTTTGGGGATTGTTAAGGTAATGTAAGGCACCAGTGGTATTTACTCTAAATCTCTAAGTGTGAACATTAATGTAGTTAACATCTTCTTTAACATAAACTTTTCATGAATGATGTTGGATCAATTCACACAGGAAACATGAGCCAACAGCAGGTGAAACAACAGGTCGTTTTTAAAGAGATGGAGCATTGTGTGTGTGTGTGCGTGTGTTTAGAGTGAGGAGAAGGAGTTAGAGGGGGGAAGGGGAGGTCAGATTGCAGGTTCACACTCAGAAGGAAGTCTCGTCTCACACTGAGTAACCAAACTTCCTGCCCTTACCTTATTTACACCTCAGTCTACCATCTGTCGTGTTGCACTCACACCCGAGTTTAACATCAGGGTGTCACCACACTGGTGGGAATGGAGATGAAAACGGTGTAAAAGTCAGGTTTGTGTCTCACCACAAGAGAGAAACAACAAAACATGACAAACAGACACACACTTTGAACAGGGCCTAACACGTAAACGCATGCCTCAGACCTACATTAAAGGCCCTGCCTATCTACACATTCCTGTGCTGCAGCCCCCTTGTCACAGTGGGACTTCTCTAAGGGGAAAGGTTCCACACAGCCTTCAAAACAAACCAAAGAGCAATATGAAGATCTGAACATGTCATAGAGGACTGACGAGTAGGATTCAAATATAAAAATACGCCCTCAGCTTTCTTTTCCAGGAGTTTATGATGACCAAAAGGGACTTCTAAAGGTGTCATCACAACAGTTTATTAATTGGCACACATGGAGTGAAAAAAGTGTCAGATAAAAATAAAGAGAGCTCAGGTAACAGCAGTTATTTTTCCCAGATCACATGAGAGGATGGGATGAAGATTTTCTTCATCAAAGCAGACAAAAGGTTATAGTCTAAAAAAACTGTAATAAATGTGAAATGTAGATAATTAAATGTACTAAAATCTAATATAAGGAAGTGTTCCCAGATATTTTTGCACAGGTAAACAAATGTTTGCTCATTTCCGAGGCTCAGCAACAGCTTAGATTCTAAGATACTTGAACATATTTTTACTGAAACTTCCTTGTATGTTTGTTTCAGTATGATTATGGTGATGTTACTGCCTTGATTTTCATTAAACTTGGTAGAGGTGTGTAGCATTGCCCAAAAATTACATGGCCAGTAGTTCATGCATTGAATGTGGTTCTGAGGCCTAATTATTAGTAACAGTACATAATTATTATGATATTTTGGAATCCATTACGCTGAGGTTGCATTTGCAGATTTGCATATCGAGGAGGACCTGTTTTCTGGCTTCTATGTACAGTATGTCTGCACTCTCCAAGTGCCGTTGTAGTTGTTTGACAGACAAGTGGTTTATAACAACCATCCATATTTTGCTCTGTTAAACTTTGTGAATGTGTACGAGTTTTTTGAAAATGCCAAATATAATTCAAATCGATGAACTTTTAGATTCAAAGGTGGTGCTCAACTTTATTATGTTATTCCTATTGTTGATAGATATTTTTCTTGCTATACCTGCAGCTTTAAAATATTGTCTATCTTTAAACACAACATTTATCTCAGAAACATATACATTTTGCAGATCCCTGAAAGATGATTGACATCTGTCAACACAGGCATAGAATAGATATTGTCTTTATTCAGCTCCAGCTATTTACGCCAGCTTTCAAATGCTTTAACCTTGAAGTCAAAAAACATACTCCTCTATATCAACAGTTTCGCAACCACTTGGCATTTAGCATTACTGTTTATTTTTATTGTTTTAACTTCTCCACTGGTCTAACTAGTTACTGAAGAAACACTGTTTATCTCATGTTCTACTGTTTCTAGTGATTGTACAAGTAAATTAAAAGCAGTCTGTGGGAACCATTTATAGAAAAAAAAAAAAAAAGGAGTACCAAAGAGGACAAAAGGAATACATCATTCTATGTCATCATCATAAAACTGCATGATGACTATTATGGCCCCTTAGTGTATCAAACATAAGTGATCTTAAAAAAAGAACAACCCTCACGGTCAGTAATGTAAACCCCAGTGTATCTAAATATAAATCCAGTTTGTTTTGTGTGCAGCAGAGCAGGAATATGTCTGTCACATGTAAACTGTGGAGAAGAAAACACAGGTAACCACAGAAGGGCTACTCCCATGGTGAGGTCTGTAGGCTGGGTCTTTAAGTGAAGGCTTGTTTTTCCCACATGTAGGTCACACAGGCACTTAAGAAGATAGATAACGTATAAAGTGCTGCAGTTAATAAATGTCCCCATAGAGAAATGGCTGCCTGCCATGACCAGGTCGTTATTTTTACCTGGTGATTCTCTTTTGTCAATGCAAAATGTATTTTGTGATGAAGAAAAGTGTTTTCCCTTTGCTTTTGTTCTCTCGGGAGAAGTCTTTGGCATGATACTATTTTGCAGTATATGTGTCCTTATAACTGTTTGCTGTATTTCTGACTATATAAACTCTCCCATAAAATCTACATTCAAGGTTTAAAATCCTCCTTACTCAAACAAAAGTTGCTCATTTGTGGCGTCTTTAAAGTAGCCTTGCCAAACTTGGAATAAAGTGTCTGAAAAGTAAACAGACCAGACTTGATTGTAACTTTGGTACAAGACCTTCTTTCTTTTTGTTGTTTAGATGCCATTAACAGTGCTCTGTAATGGGGTGAAAGACTTTAAAACCCTGCAGCAATTTTCTTTTTAACTCATTGAATCATTGAGTTTCACCAAACAAAGCACAAACAGTGATTAAAAAGGATTGCATTTGAGGACACAATGCATCATTTAAAAACCAAATAGTTTCAGAGTTGTAAATATTGTGTCAAGTAGGCGACAGAAGAAGTGTGAGTAGGAAGACTCTGTGAGTGCAGATGAAGATAAAAATATTCCCCATCTTGCTTTTCTTAACCACCACTCTAGAATTACTCACGGTCTCCAAAATTGGCCCCTATGTCTCAAGGGTGTGTGCTCTGAGATCTCCACCCTGGTGATAATAACAGACTCCGACTCCATGAGCACAGCAACCCCAATTCACTCACTTACACCACAAGCTCATAAAATACAGTGGTCCCCTTTTAAAAAACACACCACTCTATAATTTGAAGGACGAGGGAAGAGGTTTGAAGAATAATATTTCTGAATCTGCTCTGCTACAGTGTCAGAGATGTTTACCCACACATGAGTGTGGTAGCAGCTTAGTTAAGGCTGTGACTTAGTTTAGTTACATGAAATGGTCATTGGTTAAGAAATGAAAGAGGATACTGGGCTATATTGTTCAAGCAACATACGATCTCAAGAAATGGATTGAGAAGCATGTTTTACACCAAAGACTGGAAATGTGTTAACATCTGCTGTGAAGCATCGAGCAGATCAGATTTATAACACTGGATGGGATGGACGGTGGTCTGCATGGTTTTAAGTCATTTTCAGGAGATTTTTTTTCTGTAGCTGCAGCAGAGCGTGTGCAACGTGACGAGCAGCAATTTTTGAGATGCAGCTTATATGAGTAAATGTACAAATTTGCGTTGCCCTCATACAGCTCAGTCTGTGAGTTAACTGATTTTCCTATATGCTGCCAGATGAAAATTAAGCCACTCTCTATCATTCAATTTCAGACAACAATGTGCATGTGTTTTGCCTGTCAGCATTGCTCTGCTCTTGATTGTTTTCTCCCACTTCTTCCTCAGGCATGAATGTTGATGCTGGCAGCAGCTGGAGAAGAGCCATGTTTGACAGGGTAAGGGCGATGCATGGAAAAGAAGTGGTAGCAGAAATAAGGTGATGCAATGGGGTGTGTGTTTGTTCAGAAATGGGTAAAAGTGATTTTTAATACTGCACATGTGTTATTCCAGGTCAGAAATGACGATCAACAAGTCTCCGCGGAGGATTCTGCTGCCTGGAGATCCAGCTTCAATCCACAAACCTGGAAACCAGAGGTGTGTATGTGTGTGTCCTCGGTGCTCGTAAGCTAAAACACAGTTTCTCACCTCTTCTGAACTCTGAATAACCTGCCCCGGCCTGCCCAATCCCCTCCCACCTCAGTGCGTTTACCTCAGTGTACAGTATATTTCCTGCTGCAGAGTCTGCCTCTGTATCAGGGTCATCATATTTTCCACTATATTAAGCAGCGCTGTGCTACGGCCAGTAGCTGGCACCTCATGTTTCATGTTCAGCGGAAGCTGTTGCTGTGTTATTGGTCGGCTGCTGTTCACACAACAAAACATTTCATGATCAAAGTGTTAAGAAATGTTGCCCTGTTATATGAATACAAATAATAACAGTAACTTTAATTAAAATGCAACTTTTAAAAACCAAACTAACAAGCTGTTGCACATACAGTATAATACAATGGATTAAAAAACAAGCAGACCAATGACAGCTATCGTATAAGATGTTAAAATAACTACAATTAAATGCAAACAATGAAATAGATAAACCAAATAGCGTAAAGAAAGGTTTTCAGAAATGATTTAAAAGTTGACTCAAACTTAGCTAACCCCAGAACTCAGTATTTTTTTAAATATTATTAATATTTAACATTATATAGATATTTACTTCTTTGTAACAATATGATCAATTATCTCAACAGCCATTACCAGTCATCATCAATGTCATTACACATTTTTTTAAGGGACGTACTGTTATTATTAATGATTTCCTTTGCCAAACATTTCATTATTTCATTAAGCCATCAGTTGTTTAAGGGATATACCATCATGAAGTTTTGAAAAGTTCCTTTTACACTTCCAAAAGTCAAAGGAGAGATTTTGTTTTAAATGCTTCGAAATTATATCTGTTTTTATTTTTCAACAGAAAGGACAAAACGCTCAACATTTATACATCCAACACAAATCTACAAACTCACCACAAAACACAATAAACAAGACGAGAGAGATCCTAAGAAGACATTCAATTCAAAGTTCTATTAGTCAGAGTAAAAAAGAAACTCCTCACAGCTAATTTGAGGATACTTGACTCCTTTTGCTTGAAAATGAATTTGACTGCTCAAAATCAAGATCAAGGGTAGAGGCTGACGGATAGTCTTGCTTTACATCAACATAACAATGTAAAATAACTTTGGCCATTATATGAGATCTACAGTATTTATATTGCCAACCATTTTCACCAAAATAGTTAGATTTAAGTCAGATAATGAAAACGGACTCATGAGAAAGTAAAGGCTACGATAAATTACAATTAAGTTATGAAGTGCAACATGTTACGGAGGTTCTTGGCACAGAGTGTTCCGTCAGTTTTGTTCCCGAAGTCTCAGAACAAACAGCGAACAAAGGAGTACATTGAATGTCACAGCTCTCACAGATTTAACACTCCATTGATTGGAAGGCAAGGAGAAAGAAACAGCAGAGCTATGGTAAAATAATAAAAGAAATATGATCCAGGTTGGGAGAAAATAAGCTTTTTAGACTCCAGGTCAAGGTGTCTTTGACCACAGACATGGGAAACAGCCATAAAGAGGCTTGTAGGTGATTTCCGGCAGCACAAGGCCTGAGTCATTATTTTACAGCCTTTTGTCTGAACTTCAGAGCCCAGGTCCTGCTAACATTTAGCTAACTGTGCTGATGACAGCAGAGAGTTTAGCTTAAGTGCTTATGAAATTTGATGAACTACTGGACCTGTTACAGCAAGGCTTTGACTCTTGCCTGTCTTACTCTGCCAGTGTGCTGCGATCAGCACACACAGATCAGATAACATGGCCTCTTTGGCAGATGTCACACAGGTGTTTGTTTACAGGACATCTGGGCCTCGGCGTCTTCAGTTACGTGTGTGTGTGTGTCTTCCAGGGTTTCATACAGACTTTCATTGAAATGATTACAGATATTTGACGGCAGTTTCCATTGTCGTCTCATTCCTGTGATCCACCCCTCTCATAGTGTAGCGCTTACGTAAAGGTTTAGCTTACCCAAACCACAATGAAAACCTTCTCAGGGCATCAAGCTATTCAAATAGTGTAGGCTTTGTTATACCATGTTTTAGTGTTCAAAACTCTGAAAAAGTATATTAGAAGAAGGGTTTTTTTTGTTTGTTTTTAAATCAACCAAGCTCATTACAGCTTGAGATACAGGAGAACATGTGTTGTCTTTCTACATGTCTGTACACAGGAAGAGGGATGGACAACAGGAATTGGGTGACAATTGAAAGCAGTAGTCCTGTCATTGTATTTTCAAGTGGTATCCAAGGAAGTCTGTATTTGTTGGTTTTAGTTTGCTCTGTTCTGAGGCCAGATGGTTTATTATCTCACTGCTGACCAACTGTAGCACAAATACAATAGTGTGTCTCTTCTTCTTGAAGTATAAGGGAAAGGCCAATCTGCACGTCTTCGAGGACTGGTGTGGCAGTTCTACAGCTGACCTCTCCAAGAACCTACACTACCCGCTGTATCCTCATGTGAGTCTGACCTTTGCCTCCTGAGTTCACTCAGATTCTATACATGTGCTCCAGGGAGGTTCAAAAATAAATGATCTCAGATCCCAAATACTGGACAGACTGCCACGCTATTTTGTAAAGATATTCAATCACTATATTCACATGGCATTTGTTTCTTCTGACACACACTCAGGTTGGAGACTGCTGTCAATATGTTTCCTACAGTTTGATAATGTTACAGGACTTGATAGGAAGGCATTAGTTCCTAGAGAAGAGCAACATTTGGTAACCGATTATTTGGTTTGCTAGTTAAAGGTAACGATAGCTAATGAGTTTGCAAATACATTGTTCTAACATAAAGTATTGATTTTTACATTGTCATAGAGGAAGATGGTGATACGTTAGATATATTTAGGTTTGGAACTATTTTTCACAATATTTCACACCAGAGGACAAAATCATCAAAACATCAATGGTTAGGTACGCTGCATGGGTCCTCAATCAGGCTGAACAGCAAACAGGTGCTCTTTGGGGAGGGTGGACTGAAACGATAAAAACAATAGGCTAGATGTGTTTATTGCTTGAGTGAAAAAAGTCCTCTGAAGAGTAAGGAAAGGCTTTAATTATCTAGATAACAGCAACAATTGGTAATAGATTATCATAAAATCATCCACTTGACACTATCAAATCTTTATCAATCACCTACTTGTATTTCAAAAGCTAATGTTGTATTTCATTGCTGACTGAAATGTATTTCACTCTGACACAAGCCTAAGTAAACACACATACACACACACACACACAGTTTTTTTTCACTCAGAGGAACAGGAACATTCTACATCTAAATGCTAGATCCTCGTCCCCATAGACTGGAGATATAGTCTTTTTCTGTAAACATCATATCTGATCCTCTGTTTCCCTCTCCTTGCTTTCAGTCCAGGACTACAGTGCAGAAGCTGGCCGTTACTCCTCAGTGGACCAACTACGGACTCAGGATATTTGGTTATATACATCCATACACTGACGGTACAACATGTCTTCTTTCATCTACTTCCTGCCAGTTACCACACTGAGCACATGCGTGCAACACTCTCCCCAAATCTTTCTCTTTATCTCTTTGTCTTTTTTTTCTCTTCGCTATCAGGAGAGTTTGTGTTTGCTTTGAGCTCTGATGACAACTCTGAGTTTTGGCTCAGCACAGATGACTCCACCTTGAACTTGCAGTTACTAGCATGGGTTGGAAAGGTAAGAATGTCTGTCATCTTTTTAAGCCCCTTAGAGCCATGTTAGATTTATCATAATCTAAGCAAATCATGTCTGTGGGTTTGATTTTATTAGACTGGGAAAGAGTGGACAGCGCCTGGGGAGTTTGAGAAGTATGCCAGTCAAACCTCCAGACCGGTTTGGTGAGTTGACACCAGACTACATTTTACTCTCAAATCAACAGACACTCTACTGTGCGTGCAGTAATAAAACCAGTTTACAGATCCTAACGTAACTGAAAATCTTTAGTATTTCCTCACAACAAGCAAAAACGTAAGAGTAAATAAGCAAACTCTATAAAGGGGTTTTTGGTGTTGTTCACCCTTATTAACAACTGATCTGCTTCTTCAGGATTATGTGGATGTGTTTTGTGACCAGATTTGATTCACAAAGGCATGAGGTCATGGCAAGAACTGCCATCATCACTGTTGAAATACTGGTTGGTGCACAAACAGTCGGGCTCTCCTCTTTTCCCAGCTGAGTCCCTTCCACCTCAAACCAATGACTACAGCACAATTATAGCAACACTGACATACATCTGTTTAGGAAAATAGCCATAAAAAAGCATGTTTTATGACCCACTGGGTCATATGAGGTAAACTGTATGTATTCCGTGATTCTCTGCTGGCCTCACCTAATTTTACCTTTCCACATCAAATTTTTTAAAAGTTTTATTCTCACTAAGGTGTTACAGTCCTTGGGTTTTAAGGACCCATATTGACCTGTTTTTTATTAGTCTCCTATAAGTCCCTTGTACTTTGATAGCAGTATACTAGATTGCAGGAGTAACCAGTTTCACATCAAACCAGTGGAAACGCCTTCTCTAATAACCTCAGCTTAAGCATTTCTATGTGAATGTTTCTCTGCCCCTCTGGAAATGAAACCTATCGTAAAACTCTATATTACTGTTATCACTGTTACATGTCATAGCATTATTGTAAACACACTGAAAAGCTGGGTCACACTGTGGGGGCGGTTTCACTGGTACTGTGACAGGAAATTTTCTAGGCTACAGAATCTAGACCATTTTAGCATGTTGCCGCTAATTACGGAAAAACTGAATGTTCATTGAAATGTTTGATAAACGATTCTTCAGGAAGCCTAACCTACAAAAGGGAAAGAATTATATCTGGAAGGTTCTGATTAATGTAAAGTTTTTTCTGTGATGCTGTTGTTCCCTTAATAAACTAGTAAGTGGTAGGACAAACACACCCACAAACCCACAATCAGACAAGTGTCTCAACAAAGAGCAGTCAGCACTTTGATGAAAATGAGTGAATGAATATTATCTGCCTGATCAGCCTCAAGACAACCAAGAGGAAGGAGAGTGTATTCATTTGTGTCTAGTAGAATAAGTTTGTTTGGTCATCTCGGGAGCGAGGAAGGAGAGGGTCAATGTTATGCTGCCTCTGGTACCCTCTAGGCCGGACATAATATACACAGATTTTCCTCTTATTGTCATCTAAAACAAACAGGACAAACAACACAAGTCCTGCATATTTAAATCACAGTTAAATTATGCTCTACCTAATGCACATTTTTATTTTGTAATAGGTTATCTGCTCAGGGAAGGTACTTTTTTGAAGTTATCCACAAGCAAAACGACAGAGGGACTGACCACGTGGAGGTGGCAGTAAGTAGTTGAAGTCCTCAGTTAAAGGATATGTTCTCTCTTTACTTTTTGCTTGTCACTGAACAGTATGAGTGATACAGTGGAAGAGACATGTTGTTCTTTGTGTGTTGTTTTCCCCCCCGCAGTGGCAGCTTATGGACCACGACATTAGATTCATGGTCATTGAATCTCGTCACATCTCTCTCTATGTTGGTAAGTACACACACAAAAAAAAACCCACCTGGACAGGCGATTACAGACCCTTCGTAGGGGTGCTTCAGCAGAGCTAAATTTAATCTCTGTACACCTGAATAAATAACAGGGACTTGAGCCCACACCAGATTTATGAAATTTTTAGAGGAATCATTTTTCAAGTAAAGAAGAATCCTTTGCTGCTACCATACAGCACTCCCCCTAAAGGTCTGATCCTAAAATCTCCCCTGACCCAGGATATCACTAAATGAATCTGTTAATCTAGGGCTCAGAGTCAATCTCATAATCCAAGCCTGTTTGCCTTGTTATTATACTCAAACCTGCCAGTCAAGACTGTGGTTTTCTTGCACAGTTAATAAGAAACACTTCTCTCATACTTGTGCCTTGTGGCTTTATCTCACAGATGAGTCAGCATTGTTAATGAGTGACGTCGCACACATACCACAGACGGCGGCAAGCCACCAACGCACCCCCACGAAACAGAGCAGCGTCGCAGCAGACATGCTGAGGGAAGACCTTCGAGACACTCTCTACAAGGGTGAGAGAGGTCTCTCTGTTTCTTTGCAAATGAAATCTGTCATTCCTTCCATTCCAGATAAAAGTCGTGTGCACTTTTTTTTCCTCCCACTGAATGCGCAAAGAAGTCGAATAAGTGTGTTCTGCTCATTTTTTAGTGCCTCTGATGAACAGCAAGTTCTTACAAGGTGTGCTGCCTGACTGCTCGTACAACCCCAGCTACACAATCAAGGACTTTCCTCTGATGCGCTACCAAGGACTGCAGTTTGTATGTATTCCTCCAGCTTGTTTATTTCAGTTTGTTTTTTTCACATCATGCTCTTTAGAGTTCTCAATTCACACAATAAAAGGTTTTGAATTAAAGAACAGGAGAACAATTATCTTGCAAATCATAAATTAATAAGGAAATAACTTGTTTGTTTATAGCGGCCTGTATAGATAAAGGAAGCTCTCTTCCTTTTTAATGGCACTACCTTATTTTTGTGTGTTTCCTGATGTGCTTAGTTTAACAGAATTGTCATAAATTGACGTTAGTGACGTTTAAATTTAAAGATGATCAAGACACTTTACATCTATTAGAAAACAATGTAGTTTCCCGTCCTCTGATTCTACATCCTATATGCCCATTGTTTTATTTTATGTCAATTAGTTTGTGATGACTGGGTCTCTCGTGGTTTGATTGTGACCTCGCCAGGAACTCACCGCCTTGCCGAGTGATAACCGTACACATAACTACTGAAAACCACAACATACATACATTTTTTACGTTGGCTTTTTAAAACATTAAACAAACAAGATATAGCATGTCTATTAGTAAGCTTTTCAGATGCTAGTAGGCATTTATTATTAATTGTTTTCAATCTTTTACATGGACCTTGTTAGCTGATTGTACCTGTTAACAGCCTTATGCTAAGCTAAGCTAGCTGGTAATTGGCTGTAGCTTCTTCTTTTGTAACAGACAGACATGAGAATGGTGTATTTCCTCTCGTTAAAATCGCAACAAAAGTATTTTTAGAAATGATCTAACTGCCTCTTCAGATAAGGACATATTTCTAGTTTGGATAAGTTATGTAGGTTACATCACACTGAAGAAGAAATCTTGAAGATCTCAGTGTCAATCTCTTTGGTGGCATTGATGGCTTTTAGCCTGTAATAGAAGATGTAACTAAGATTCAGACGGTGTCCTTTTGTCAAATTTGCCGTTTTTTCTTTCGATTTCTTCCTGTTTTTGAAATGTATTGTCTATTGATATCCACCTTTTCTTTGTTTGTGCCATCGTTTACACGTAGCAGACTCGCGAATGTCTTTGAGATTGTTACTATAGACTAGGAAACATTAAAAAATCACTTGTTTTTGTTGTTATCTAACCTTTGCAAACACATGTTTGATCGCCGCAGGATGGAGGTTGGATAACCCTTATTATACAAGATCTCATGATTCATCAGTGAGCTCTCACAGCTTAAGCAGCATGTCTATTCATTTTATCTCCCCAGGTACACTTGTCCTACATCTACCCCAATGACTACACCCGCCTAACACACATGGAGACAGAGAAGAGCTGCTTCTACCACGATAGCCCCTACTACATGAAGATGTGAGACCTTTTTGCATAAACTTGAAAAATAAAAATAATAGATAAATGTGTAGTAAGACTTACTGTGACTAAGTACTCAATGGAAATGCATGCAAAAGTGCACAGCTGACATATCAATCAATATTTATTTGTATAGCGCCAAATTCATGACAAATGTTATCTCAAGACACTTTACAAAAAGCAGGTAAAAGACCTTACTTATTGCTATATTACAAAGAACCAACGTTAATCCATCATGAGCACTAAGCAACATTTAGCAAAGTTACAGTTTCGAAAAACAACTTCCTTTTAAGTGGCAGAAATCTTGGGCAAAACCAGACTCAAGATGAACAGCCATCTGCCGAAACTGCTCTGGATCTACATAGAAGCAGGTTTAATCATAACCAATAGAGGGTGATGTGACACTAAATTTGTGTAGAATCTTTTACACAGCAGAATAGTGTTCTTAACATGTCACAAGGAACATTAACTTCTTTCAAATCTCTTTATAATGTCTCGTGTTTTGTGCTCTTGTCGTCAGGTTTGGTTTTTCTAGGTACATGAGAATAGATCGTCCTGAAAAGGAAAACATTGGCATGGGTAATTTGTACTTATCTTTTTTTCATAAAAGATCAAATTGCTTGTATCCAATTGTATACATCACACTCAACTTTTCTTACCCTGCTTCTGGTGAATATTAGATTTTGGTTTCCAGAAAAGAAAATCCCAGCAAGATGAGGAAGACGAGTTTGACATTGAAGCCTATCGAAGAGAAAATGAAGCCAGGCGGGACAGGATAGATAATGCTCTTTTCCCAGACTATGGTGATGATTATGATGACTATGTCCAGAAACGCCGGCGAAAGCTCTTCTCATTAGCCAATCAAGTATCTAACAACGCACTCAAGAACGCTTCTGTTACAAGACTGCAGGTGCCAAAGCCTCAACCAGTGGCACAAAAACTTGCTGAGCCCCTGCAAGTAGTGTCAATGCAATCCTCAAAAGATCGTCTGCAACAGAACCAGACAGGGTTAAGACTGCAGGGCCAGCTTAAAAATGCAGAGAAGGTAAAACCAAAAAAGAATCCAAAACAAGTAAAGAGGAAAAAGCTCAAATCGGTGAATAAATCTGTGAGACAAATACAGAGAAATGTAACAATACCAGTGGATAGAGTGCAGCTTAAAAAAAAGGAACGAGCTGTCAAAGTCCAGTCAGAACAGCTTAATCCTAAACAGCTTCAAATCCAGAAGTCCCATAAAATGAATGACACCCAAATCCAAAGAATCAAAGACTTAAGCCTTCAACCTGTAAAGAGGGATGTTCCTTTGCTTGAAGCACCCAAAGTGGCCAAGCAATTGAAAAATGAAATTGAAAAAGGAGCAATGGAGCTCAATCCAACCCCCACCAAGCGTTCCACCACCCCTAAGAGGGGGCACCCTTTAGTGAGACCTAATCAGAGGGACCCGTATAGCAGAAAACACACCAGGGATATGGAGATAGAGATGAATATGCCTCTTCAAAAGGATACAGATAATAGTATTCACAGAGCAAAGATAATCACGAGAGGGGAAAAAGACAAAAAGTGGTCTGATACAAATGGAGGTGAGGACCAAGTGGGTGATGAGGACGAGGTTCAGAGCAGGGCTGTGATCAGGAAGGACACTATGGATGAGGAGAAAGACTCCCTGTGGGGACCAGTAGGAGACTTTGAAGGTATGGATGACGAGGATAGCACCCCAGCACCGGTGTTTGACCCAGAGATAAACTGGAACCAGACCTTCCAGGTCAGCCCCCTGGACCTTCAGGCACAGCGATCGGATTGGATAGACCTGCGCTGCAACATCTCAGGCAACCTGCTACTTCAAGCCAGTGACGCTATGCCCATGGTGGAGGCTTTCATGAAGCAACTCAACAACAAGCACCAAGGGTACGTGTTTCTAGTTGTACAAGCACCAGGTCCTGTGAATTATCTGGATCACACAACATACCTTTGTGCTATGAATGAGACCTTTAAAATACATATACCCCAATATGACAATAACAGAAAATTCTATAAACTAATGTAATGTGTAAATTAGAAATTCAAGATACAACATTTTAACAATGAGTACAGCATATCACCTTTTTTGACGTATCAATCATCATTTCATCATCATCATATATTTTATTCAAATCCTTGGAAAGACATTGAGGGAGCCTCGTTTGCAGTGGCGCCAAGGTACAGACAACAATAGAGAGGAGGCAAGAAACAAATACAATAGAAGGCTAGGATGTAACAAGAGAAAAGCAAGAATAATACAGGAAGTATTTTAATACAGTTAAAAAGGCAAGAATATACAATGAAATTTAGAGTTAGAATAATTAAAATAAAAGCAAAAACAGTTCAAATAGATAATATCAGAAACTTGACATCATGATTTCTAATTAAATGAAGAATAAAAAAATGACCCATAAAAGGTATTAATGTATTTATTTACAGTAATTTTGTGTCAGTTTCATATCTTATCAAGGTTCATCCTGTCTGAAATCATCCTGCTGTTTACTTCTTCTTTGACCACTTCTGTTCACGTAACCCTCAGTCATGTCATTACTGCACCCGCGAGGAGTCAAGAAGTAGTGACTAACATGGAGCGTGTGATGTTTCCTTAACAGATCACTAAAGAAATAATGGTGATGTTGACTGCAAGGCCTATGTGTATATTTGCAGGTTGTGAACTTGTCCTCTTAAGGTGTTCCAGTTGTTGCTTAAGTTGTGTTGAGCCTAGAGACGTTACATACTCTAGTTAGTATATGAAGACATTACTTATCTGAGGGTACACTCATGTTAAAGATTACATCACTGTTTTGCTGCACATTTCACTTTGTTCCTTTCATTCTGTCTGACCTTGCAGACAGTTTACACTGGTTCGTGTGGTCAATGTGGTGAAGCGTGTGGACGGGATCCAGGGCAACCGCTACCTTCTGGAGCTGGAGCTGAAAGATGTGAACGGCAATCTGCTGCGCCTGTCACACTACATTTATGCTCTGATTCGCCACAGCGGGCTGAGCGAAGACAACTTCAATTTCCATCAGCTCAAACCTCAGCTGGTGCTTTGCAACCCTGTGGGCTTTCGCTGGAATCCAACTGCAACCGTCCACTTCATAGTACCAGGTACATCCACCCTTAACCAACTTCAATTAAGCCATTCCACTCACTAAACCATTTTTTGTTCTGCTCCTTTTAGAGTTTGATTTTTCTTACAATTCACAAAAACATTCAATTGTGTGATAGGAATTCACCAAAAACAATGACACTAACAGTTCACAAGCATTTAAAAAAGTAACAAGAAATATTATAAACATCATCAGTGCATCAACTTCTTCTACTTCTGTACCACATTGACAATAAAATGTCCTAACAACAGAATTCCTGTAAATATCCACTTGGTAAGAAAAGGGAGAGCTGTATTTGTCTCTTTTGTCCTTTACCGTCATATTGCAGTCATGAAAACATTCAGATCTCACTGGACTTTTTAGTAAAAAAGGCCTTTTAGAAGTCTTTTGTATGTGAGGGAATAAAGACTGCCAGTCTGCCTCAGACAATATCTTAAAAGTCAAAGTTCTAATTGAAGACCCAGTTGGCGTCTTGCAGAGCACATCATCCGATAGCAGTTCTGTCTAGTTTAATCTGCTGTATTATGCGTCTATGTGTGATGACAGCACTCAAACACATGCATAACTCTTAACAATGATTATGCTGCGATATGGCAGAAGTGTTAACATGCTCACATATAAACACTGACATGAACAGACTGTGCTTGCAGCTTTTGCATAGTTCCCTTTCAGTTTTGTGTTTATTTATACATTACCACACATCATTGCAGTGAAAAATCAGGCCCGGTGGGTGCAGCAGCTGATATCTGACATGGAACAGCTTTTCAGAGAAACGGGAGACGTCAACTTCAATCTAATCATTGCAGACTACAACAGCACCGACATGGACGTGCGGAGTGCTCTGCAGAACTCCAAACTCGTCAGGTGAGGATGAGTATGCATCACCTATAAACCAAGCGGAAACCTCAGTTGTTGAAAATGAAGCCTATGAGGAACTGCAAAAAAACTGCAGTTCCTAGAGTGTCCCCTTGAAGCTGGCTCCAAAAGACCTGGGTTAGGGTTAAGGTTAGGGGTCACATATACACCCCATATTAAAATGTACATTTTGACAACAGAAATAACAGCCTGGTGCAAAATGTGATTTGGGTCTGAATAGCTAAAGTGTTTATCCACACACACTGTACAGCAGATAAATTGTTTTACAACTCAGCTTTTTTTGGAATTGTACAAGTAATAATTGTATAATTGATAAGAGTTAATCATATAAAGTGGCGTACAAGATCTGACTGATGGGCAGGCTTGTTGCTGTTTTTCAGGAGGCTTAAGGCCGCGAAAGTTAGCTTGAGACAATATGGCCATCGACATAGTTGAGTTTCAGAAGTCTGCTTCAGAAACCAGTGTATGACATCACTGGGACTATATGTCCACGTATATACACTCTATGTTGAACAGGATATGTGTGTACTGAAACTGTTTGTTTTGAATTGATCAGGTACCAGTATGTGAAGCTTGGTGGAAGCTTTGAGCGCTCTGCTGGTCTACAAGCCGGTATCAACCTTATAGATGTGAGTATTGATGCATCACTCAGCAATGCAGCATTAATAGAAATGATAGATGTGAGTAGACAGTAATTATAAAACTCTTTTCCACTTCATTCTCCCTCAGGACGACCACAGCATTGTGTTCCTTTGTGACCTACACATCCACTTCCCCCCCTCCATCATCGACACCATCAGGAAGCACTGTGTGGAGGGATACATGGCTTTCGCTCCAATTGTCTTGAGACTTGACTGCGGGTCTACGCCATCTGAAGCCAGAGGTAGATGCACTTACACTTTAGCTGAAATATGATACTAACTTTTTTTGCTGTTATTAAAAAATTAAGCACTTCAGTCAAAAAAATTCAGAAGTGTTGTTATGCGTTTGTATTAAATTAAATTAACTAGAGATTTTTTAAAGGATCAGTTAATAAAAATAAGCACTCCTCTTGTCTTACTCAGAACAATGTTGTAATTTACTCCAAAATAAAGCATTTTTGAGCTGGTAAAATTGTCTCAAATGATGCTAAACACTGAGGAGTTCCTAACGTTTTGTCAAAGTGTGTGTGCAGAAAGCCTTTTAAAACCACAGGAAAGAGAGAAAAAGTTAAAGGAAGCCTATTTTGTTTTTGTTTTTAAGTGCTCTCTGTTTACTTTAGAGATTCACCCTTCATTCAACAAAGAGATTCCCTTTTACTCTAAGGGGAATGTCCACGCCTCTCTTCATCTCTTTTTCTAGCATTAACATTTAAAAAAACTGTTGCTGGATAGCCATACAAACCTGTAAAATTTCAGCCATGCTGGCTACACCTTTTCTAAAGTATTATGACATCAGGTCATGCCAGGTTGCAGCCTGTGGCAGGTGTAGATTAGTAAAAACACATTAATATGAGGAAGGCAGTGGTCATTGTAGGACATGTATTGTGTGACTCGGACAGTCTGTGACTCACCAACACGTAACACAAAACAAGAGAGAACTAAATAATGGGCAAAGGTTTAAATGATGTAGCCACTGAAGGGGAAAATAAAGGTTTGCTGGAGAATTATGTGCATTCATGTTTTTTGTCTGTGTTGCAGGTTACTGGGAAGTCAATGGCTTTGGTCTGCTTGGGATCTATAAATCAGATTTGGATGCAGTGGGAGGAATGAACACCAAAGAATTCACAAACCGCTGGGGAGGAGAAGACTGGGAGCTTCTTGACAGGTGTGTCCATGCTTTCTTTACATGCAAATGGTGTTGTCAATCACTTACAGTAACAAGTTGTCCGTAGAGTTAACTTAAATAATTGTTTGATTAGTGAGTAAACACTAAAGAAGAAAGGTGCCAGTATAGCTCAGTTGGTAGAGCAAGCATCCCATGTAAAGAGAGCATAGTCCTCATAGCACTGGTCGCAGGTTCAACTCCTGATCCTGACGCCGTTTGGTGCGTATCATCCCTCTCTCTCTCCCCTCACATTTCCTGTCTCTCTATATCTGTCCTGTCAAATAAAGCCCCAAAAACCTATTCCAAAAAAAAAGATGAGTAAAAACTCTCCTCTGGTCTCTGTTGCAGGATTCTCCAGGGAGGCCTAGAAGTGGAGAGGATCTACTTGAGGAACTTCTTCCACCACTTTCACTCCAAACGTGGCATGTGGAACCGGCAGATGATTCCCGGCAACAGGTGACCTTATGTCCTGTCGCCTCACTATGACCAGGGTCTCCACGGTTACAACAACCAGGGCCACCAGAGCACTTTAACAGCTTAAGCTGCATTAAGCTGAAGCTAGTTGCTAAGGAGATACTTCTGGTATACTCCATTTATTTCACTGGATGTGTTAACTACTGAGAGGGTACTGCTCTGACTACCATGATTATGAAATCTTACATATGAAGATAATGCTGTGCACCTTGTAGCTGACTTTGACTATAATGATCTGCACTACTGGCTGCAAAAAAAAACTCCAAAGACAGAACATGAGTTTAAAGATATTGTTCACTCCCAGAAAACACACAAGTGCCCCACACCATTAAGAACACAAGTCTTGCACGAGAGTCTTAACTGGAGGAAAAAATGTTTTGTTTATGGCATAATGCAAACTGACTGCCATTTATGTATTCGGTAAAACACAGCCTTATTTGTTATGTTGTAAATTATAAAAAGATAAATATTTATTATATCAGTGTTTGTAGGATTTTATTTTTTACCTCAGTTAACTTGGCAAGTGCCCTTTTGTGTTTGCATTGACACAAATTGTGCCTTCTGTTGTGACTGCTACTCAGGTACTGGGGCCACAAAGGTCTGTTTTTTTGTATTACAGACAGGAAAAGCCTTAAACTGGAAAAACATTTTACAATTGAAGTGATTTGTTTCATTGATGGTAGCATTTAGTTTTATCAGAGGACAGTCTATTATGTTTTATACAGAAATGATACTCAAATATTTTTTGACATCTCCTTTTCCTTACACTGCTGCAATTTACTAAAATAAAATTGATGGTTGAAACGCAGAAAGGTCATACAGAATATTTTTACTCACGTCAGGCTATTGAAAATCTGTTGAACCTAAAGGTTACTTTTTGAAACATATTTGTTTCAATGAATCTGTATACTTTTTTATCAGTTTATGAAGCCTCCCATTCTAACATTAGGAAAGATTGTTTTTGTGTTGAAACAGTCAGGAAATTCAGGGAGAGAAAACATGATCTTGTGTATTTATTACATTGTTTAATTGTTATTTAAGACCAGACAAATGGCAGCATTTTCTCACAGCTCACATTCCTGTTAAACAAGTATTTGTGCCTTTCTCAGTCTTTTTTAACTTGATAGCTGTTGAACAGTTTCAATTGAGATTTAGGGAAATAAAAACACAACACAATTCTCATCTAATGCCAAACAATGCTGTTTTCTCTTTTGTTAAGCAATACTGCCAGGAATTGTGTTGTGTTTCATTTTTTTCCAGCCTCACATCCTCTTGTACTGAAGAACTTAAGCTTTTGTAATGCGGATACTGATTTGGCAAGGATGTTAGATATTATTCTTCTCCGTCCATTTCTATTCTATTAATTTCTCTTCTTCCACTAGATATACCTCATCCCCGTCTTTGTGCTGGGAATTAACCTATTTGTTCAGTTCTGGAGTCTCTTCACTTAGGGTTATGTTTGTTTATTTGTTTGTTTCATTTTATACTGCTTTGACACATTTGTGGAATAAACTTCGCTTGGCTTCATTTCATTAAAACTGTGTACTTTTTAATATTGTCACATGTGAGTAGCAATTGCAAAGTGAGACGAGCTTTAAATGTATAATATAACAAAACCAAGTTATTTGACTAATCGTGTTAAACCTGGAATTATGAGACAAAATCAAACCTAAATGGTCTAAAGACTCTTCAACTTTGTAAAATAAGCTTTTCAGATCATTTTTGCTGTTTAAATGCCTGGTTCTTCTCTTTTACACATATTTCTATACAACCATAGTTTGATTTAAACCAAATCATTTGGGTCGATTGCACATTCTGACTCCAATTTATTGATCCCTACTGTATCGGTAGCATACATGAAACCTGTCTAAGCAGTCTGTATCTCTTCACTTTGTAAAGGTCGGTTGAGATGTTGTCAATATTACAATGTTGACAAAAGGTGTGGTGTTGTAATGTGACATGTGGAATATATACTCTTCTTCTGCTTCACCAACATGCCTTAAGCATTTACAGGTACACCACTCCACAACCAGCTAATGATCATGCTACCTGATAAAAGTGGATAAATGGTGTCATAATGTCTCCTGTGCTATGACTGTACCACTCTTCAATCAATCAGCAACTGAAAAGACTATAAATATTGACATTCTGGAAAGAAATCGGTCAACTTAAATATTTAATAACCAATTATCTACCAATAGACAACAGCTAAAGTAAGCATTTAACTACTTTCTGAGCTGTAAAACAGCATTTGGAAAATGGCCGCCTCCTGAATATGGTTGATGGTTTCTTGCTGTTTGGGTGGTGCTGCGACTTGAAAATGAATCTTCCTCCATGTATGTGAATCAAGACTGCTGATTATATAGCCAAAGAGAATACTTTTTTGTCAATGCCAAGGCTTTACACAATTACATACACATAAAATACTAGGCTAGACAAAAGGAAATCTGAGACTATAACCAGCACAACTGAGGTGCATGATGACAAGTTCAAGCATTTAAACTTCTATGCACAGTAAGAATATAAATGTGAACGTACACTGGTACAAACTATATTTGCACAGATGCTCACGAGTGCTCATAAATTTGTCGGGGGCTGCTGACTCCATCATTCAACCTTCATCTTACTGACACACCATGATATGGATCCAAGGACGTCCAGTAGTGTGTGTGACGGTGTTTACTGTTTATTATTTGAGAGGAATTCATTCCAGTCCAGAGGAAAGGCTAAGTATATCCTGCCTCTGACAGAAATATCTCAGGTGCTTTGTGCCTGTAGGTCAATGGCATAGCTTAGCAGAGACTGTACATGAATTACAACTACAAAACCCTTTAATCACTTTAGAGGACAATGTCAAGATCAAATGAATTGCAAAACTTCAACAAAAGTATCCTCTAAAATATATGCCTCAAATCTATTGTGAATAATTGTTGGTTAAACAAATGATAGGCATAATGTACAAATGTATTGTCCTTTTCTTTTTACAGTGCAGCATTATCAGGCAGTAATATACTGTGTATTCATAATGCTATTAACAAGGGAGTTTTGTTCATTTTATAAAGGTTTTGCATTTTCTTTTCTTTTGTATATACATAAATATTTGTAACATTTCATCTGTTATACAACACTTCTAACTTATGCATCAAACATCTTCTTCCTGCCCTTCATATCAGACATGGCTTCCACGTTCTTACGCCAGTCACCCACCTCCATGTTCATCTCCTTAAAAAGACACACACACAAAAACACATTAGGTTTTTGCAGTTTCTTTTTTATAAAGATTTTAGATATATCTGATAGAGTAGCCATACCTTCTCTTGTTTTATGTCCTCTTTCTTTACAGACTTCAGGTTTGACCTCAGGTCCATGGACTCTTTGGTTCTAGAGCCAAAGAGAGCTCTCATCATCTCGTCTGCTGACACTCTCACCTTCCTCAAAGCTGGCTTCTTGAACTTCCCTCCGAGGTCCTGCACTTTGAGATTCAGTTCATATATCTGTCGATGTAAACAAAAAAAGATAAAGAACAATCTTTCTTCATGTACTTCTAAATAAATATTTCATCATAAATCTGCTTTGGGAATAACATACATCTCTGTAGTTCTTGATGACTTTGGCTTCAAAGTCGTAACGCTCTTCATCCACCACATCAATCTGTGAATGCATCTGCTTACAGATTTGCTGCAAAATAAGGAACATGAACAATCTTGTATAGTTTGGTCTCTGGGTCGCTGTGTTTTTTTATCAGACATTTTAGTAATTCTTGCCTGCAGTTCATCCATGTTTAAGGCAGTGAGCTGCAGTGGAGGAAGCTTTTCTCCAATGTAGCGAACCTTCTCTTCCTCTCTCGCAGCTTTCTCTGCCTCCAGCTCCTCCGACGCACGAGCCAGCAGAAGGATCTGAAGGTATCGGCGGGAACATAGATAGAGGTTTGTGTGCAGAGAAAGGGTATCTGATGTAAATAGATTTGTGCAGTGTGTTATACGTTCAGATATCTAATTTAACACATTTTTATCAAGAAGTTACCTTCAACGACAGTTTACGGGAGGCTGAAATCTTGCTTTTGGGCTGAAAACAATAGAAAATATAAAAAATGCAACATTATAAGTAAATATGTTGTAATTCAAATGTACATATTATCTCCAATTTCTTATAATAAGTTCCTGGTTTGAAACAATTACAGATAATTGCTTTTGGAATAGCCACTTGACAATTTACTCGACTATTATGGTAAGTGCTAACAAGTGTCTTTCTAGTCTTCTGGCCACACACACACACACACACACACACACACACACACACACAATGCCTTTCAGGTGCAATTTGGGGCTTAAATATCTTGCCCAAGGACACTGAAATCTTCTTATTGGTGGACAACCAGTTCTAACTCCAATGTCACAGCTGCCCCATGTTTACTATTTACCCTCTTATTATCTTCCTTTATATCTTACTATACAGTAGCAGCTTATGCTGTCATGGATTTGTCAACAGAAAACAAGTCGTTTTTCCACTTATGTTAGTGCATTTTGGCCCATGTTATCCCTTTGAAAGTGTCCACTAACCCTGCAAAATAACAATTGATGTCACTGAACAACACAGCACAGTAAACTTCTTCATTTAAACCTTATTCACAGCATTAAACCTTAGGTTGCTAAAAACAAAACAAAAAAACCTGTTATAATCAAAATGTAAACAGCACATGGACATTATTATTTCAATGAAATGAAAATTCCACAAGCCAGAGAGTTGTTATAGGACATGTTATAATATGCTCTGTACATTTGTTTTCTGCAGGGCCATTTGGGTAAACAGATTGAGTGATTAAAACATGCAAACACTTGAAACGTCTGCACAATGGGAATATCATTCCTAAACACGCTGTCAGTTCAAATCTCTAGATTACCTTTGCTTCTGGCTTGGGAGCCATGGATGGTGGTCTGTACTAATGAGAAATGAATAAAGAAAAGCCATTTCAGCTATACACAACTTCTAAAAGGCCTAGTTGTTCTGAATTATTGAGATGAGATAGCATTTTAAGACATGCAGGGTTTGACTTACATCACTGCGATGGACATGTTGAATTTGTTGGACCAAATAAATCAGAAATACACAAGCCAATAAAAGACACTGTTATTATTCTGAGACAAAAATGCTTCACAGGCCAATAAATGCTGGAAAACTAATTATTTAAACTGTGCGATGACAGAACTTACTCATCAGACATTGTTGAGCCTTCGATTAAAAAAAAGAAGAGAAAATAGTTCAGTGATGCACATATAATTTCATCCAGGGAATGCTATCACAAAAATGCAGGAGTGAGAAATTAGCAGTAGGTTATCTAACCGCTATTGGATGTATCGTCTAATGAGAGGATGCAGCCTATCACTCCTCTAAATTCTCTGGTTAAAAACATGACTTGTCCTACCTCTTGTAGCAAGTTTCTCCCCAAAATGACAAACAACAGACTCGTCGGCAGTGATTTTGTTGTCAGGGTAACATATGTATGGTACTTCGTAATAAGGACTTAGTGAGACATCTTGTCTTTTTGTAAAGTGTCTCTGGCTTTATGACTCCGCCCACCTCTCGGTAAAAAAAATGTTTGTTCGGTCAACGGGATTTGTGGTTTAAGCTCTGCTCGTAAACTCAAGAAGTCTTTACTGACTGGTGTGACTGTCACCTCTGTTGGAAAGGGTGGTGTCCTATTAACAAACAGAATTCATCCCAGTCTAAAACAAAGTAAAGCACGCGCCTACTGGTTACTCAGAATCCCTACAACAGCCATATTTTTAATATTCATTATCTTAATGTAGACTACCTAATGCTTGCAGGGAAAGACACGAGTTACAGACGTGTTTGTTCTTTCTGTTGCTGTTGCTCCAAAGTACATGGCAACTTTTAAGTTTAGTTAATTATGGTTCTATCTCTGTCATGACTTAATAGGCAAGGCTACATTTTCAGATTTAAGGAAATGTTCACACATCTGCTATTAGTCCAGAGAAGACAACACCGGCGAAGCTGCTGGAAATGTCTCGTTTTACAGGTGTTTGACCAAAGTAGGCCTAATTAGCTCTTATATTGTCTAAAGAGGACATACATGTATGAACTACATTACAATCCATCCTCTAGTTTGTAACATAGACTGTAAATATTGGTTTCTGCAATTTCACTAAAAACCTCTGACCATCGCTTTCTCTGTGCTTGGGATGAGGTAGCCTAACCCCTATGGGAACCATGTGAATATGAATGTAGGTCAAGTGAAAACTTCAACCTGCTGATGTCTGATCTGCTTGAATAATGATAAAAGACCTGTAGTACTTATTGATTTCAATAGAACTTGCTTATAGTCCATGTGGCCTCTTAGATCTTAGTATTAAAAATAAACTTTAACATAAATAAAGGGATTTAAATATGTGTTACTGCCATACAAAAGCTTGAATACAGGCCCAGACTGGAAGGAGTAAAATAGTCTTTGTAAAGAGCAGTTTTGTGTGAAATAGCCTATTATAAGTGGGAGACAGCCACCAGCTTTGTGTTGTAATTTACAACAACATTAAAGGTTTAACCTGCCACATTAACTAATTAATTTTACTTGTATTTGGTATTTTAAGGGTTGTAGACAGGCTGGAGTTCCAGCATGCAGGTTATGTCTGCTCATGGATGCATTACAGTATAACACAGTTCACCTGTTTTGAATGTCTTTGAAGTGAACAAACACACACCACAGCTGTGAAACAAACCCAGTGTGACACAAACCAAGGACATTTCTTTGATGTAGGGTGACAGTGCTAACCATGAAACTAATATTTCTGACAAGATGTTTACAGCTTTATGTGGGTTACAAGGCAAGCATGACTGCTCTGTCATTACTTTTATGATGGATGAGTTTATGGAGCATATTTGTGTACCTCCTTGCTTATGTTTGTACTGATAATGGAATATATTTGTATTGAAATAAATACATTTGGGACTTATGTGCTTACTTTGTGGCTTGTATAACATTTGTATATCATGATGTTGTAACTAAAGACTGAATTTATTAATGTATTTCTTTTCTATGGCCCATTGCTTATCCTTTACATTTTGTAAATTGTTGACCTAGATGGTGTCAACCTCTTCTGACATTGTCTCTTTCTTTGAGAGTGATGATATGTTTTGTGGGCCAATAAAAGGATGTTGTGATTTATATAGAGACAGGTTTAGTATTGTCTCCAGCCGCATAAGACAACATGCAGCACCGAATCTATTTTAGGCTCCATGACACCCTTGTAATCTTCCAATCCCTCTGTAATAATTTTACATGAATTGAAAAATGTACTACTCGTGAAAAAGCTGACAAATGTAACATTGAAAGTGGGTCCAGGTAAGAGGAGGTCATTAAGTTAAAACATAGAGATGGTCATATATGTGTTACATCCAAATGATGACTCACACTTCAAAGTTCAAGGGATGGCACAGACTTCTGACTTCATGGATACATACAGGCCAAAAATACCAACCTATAGTGTAACTCCTCTCACTGGACAGAGTTAACAAGATGTAGGCTGTGGTTTAATTCTGAAAAAAATACAAGACTCAGTATTTAAGATAGATATAAAAACAATTTTCATGGGCGAAATGGGTCTGACTTTATCCAGTGCCCCAATAGAGGAAGGGGCCTTGGTTATTTAGTTATTTTAAGAGTTACTTAAAAACATAGTGTCAGATGAAATGATCCATTTTAATTTTCAGTGTTTAAAGAAGGAAAGAAAACAAAGAACTGAGGGGTATTATTTCAGTTATAATTATTGTTAGTTATTCAGTAGAATTCTTCACTCAAGAATATAAAAAACACACAATTTACACTTTAAAAGGTGCCCTTAGGTATATCCCACCGTATGCCTACATTTATATGTGATATTTTTTAAATACTATAAAGTCATTGACTTTAAGTTCATAAAAACAGAATTTATGGTCTGACTGATTTTTAAATATGTGATAGGGTAAAACAAAAACATCATAAATTCAAGAGGATTTATGTCAAGGAGAGTTTTTCTAGGACTCCAAAACAGAAACATAATAATAACACTTAATGTGATTTATTGAATAAGTTGTTGAAGTGAAGGGGAAGAGGTGAGTTGGAGTTATGGTGTAACAGCTGGAGCAGGGCAGGGAGAGGCAAACAGACTGAAAATCCCGGTGAACAATGATCCTGAGAAGGCTGGCAGAACAAGAGTTAGTTTGAAGTTACAAAACCACAAAAAAATAAAGTTCTAGAATTAAGTTTGGCTGTAGAACAGAAACATTCGCTGAAGTGCTTGAGTGATTATGTAGCCTACCACAGGTTTGCTGGTTGAATGAGTGTGATTGAGTGCTACAGACAGACAGACAGACAGACAGACAGACAGACAGACAGACAGACGGACAGACGGACAGACGGACAGACGGACAACCAGAACCATTCCTTCATTGTTATTTGTTTATTTAAATCTTTAATCTAAAAAATTAAGCATTGCATTAATTTGTACAACAAGAGGAGCGGTAAAATTGCGCACTTGCACCATAGACTGTAAAAAATACTTGCACATATAAACCACGCCGCCTTCAAGTAACTTCGGAATATAATATCTTCTGTTTACGAAGCTGTGCAAAAATTAATGCGAAACATGGTAATGTTTTTTGTGTATGTATCTACATAATTTAAGTTCTCAAGCAGTAAGAATAGCGTTTAAGTGTTTATGTTATTTTTGTAACCAGAGGAACCAGATTGTTTCAATATCAACGGGTGGAACACTGGTTTAGCATTCCTATGGGGAGTTACAAACTTCCGAGTTGTACGTGAAGGCAGCACACACTTACCCCTGAAAACTCATTCATCATGGGCTGTACTCCTATCAGGCTAATGTTAGCCATTGGCCTCACGGGTTGAACATTAGCATGTACAAAAACGATTTATAAGTAGGTCGTAAAGTCATCTTTACAGTCGAATCACTTTAGCTGCAATATCAGCTAATATATAGATGTATCTGGCTTGAGCGACACTTTTCCTGCTTGGTTTATGGGGAACCAGCGTCTCGTGTTATGGGAGAGACACGGAGGTCAAACGAGCGGCTGGTTGTCAACAGTAGTATCCGAGTAAAACGAGCCTGCTTTGACTGATAGCTGTTTATTTTGTAGCACTGGTAAGCATGAAACTGGGTTCACTGGAAGTGGCAAGATGATTTGGTTAGTACGTAGGTGTTGGCGTGATTGTAAAAACATGGCCGATCAGGTAGAGCTAAGGAGATTCTGACTGCAATGCAGTTATCCTAAGTGGCTTTTCATGCTAGCATTACTCTGCTAACATCATCTAGCTAACTGTCAGTTGCTGTCGCGTACATGAGCGCCAGTTCAATAGCTAATTACAAACCGAGTCGATAAGCTAGAAGCAGTGAACTCGTGTTTCGCTTGAGGACGCTAGTTTATTAGCTAGCTAGTGAGCATGTAAATAGAAGAATGGGCTCTCCATGTTGTCACTAACATATGTCTGTGTAATGAAGAGGCCCACTTGTCAGTCTGCACTGTTAGTGGCAGCAGCGTTTATTACAGCAAGTGTCAATTTAAAGTCGGCGATATATATATATCTAATGTGGTACTGGTATAATTTGTTTCCAGAACATCTCAAGTGAACCATGCCAGGTAAATTGAAAGTCAAAATCGTGGCAGGGCGCCACTTGCCTGTGATGGACAGAGCAAGTGACCTCACTGATGCTTTTGTAGAGGTGAGTGAAACATAAGGACAAGACCTTTTTTTGCATTCAATCTAATGAATAATATCTGTAACAACATAGTAATGCATGTGTGTTGTGCCTCTTATTTATCAGGTAAAGTTTGGAAACACAACTTTCAAAACTGATGTCTTTCCAAAATCTCTCAATCCACAATGGAACTCAGAATGGTTCAAATTTGAGGTAAAATGCCGCTGAGCTTTTGTTTTATAAGCGTAAAAGGTAGTCGTAGCTTTATTTAAATGCATCACACACAATGTCCAGAAAATTCATTTCATTCCAGCGTTTCTAGCTTCTCTAACACTATTATCGCTGCTCCCTTCTGTCTTATTTCCCTGTTATTCTCTTGCTGTGTAGGTTGATGATGAGGACTTGCAGGATGAGCCATTGCAGGTTACCGTGTTGGACCACGACACGTACAGTGCTAACGATGCCATAGGGAAAGTTTACATTGACATAGACCCGCTGCTGTGCAGTGAGGCTGCCTCTGTCATCTCTGGCTGGTTTCCAATATATGATACCATCCATGGTACAAGAATAAACTTATGTGATTATTGCACAGTTTTTTGTCTTTATCTGTCATTCCTTATGATATTATTTTCTATTTTCTTTAGGTATCAGAGGGGAGATCAACGTCCTCGTCAAAGTGGAGCTTTTTAACGACTTGAACCGATTCAGACAGTCTTCCTGTGGGGTCAAGTTCTTTTGCAGTATGTCTGACTTGACTTTTGGTTCACAGTTCTTTGATTGGTTCAGATGCTTAATGAGGGTGCCAGTAGACAAGGCATCTTTTCTTTGATGAACTGTGTATGTGTCAGTGCCAAACATTGAATAACACTCTGTGTGGTGTCTGTTTTATTGTCTGTGGTAGCCACATCTATTCCAAGGTGCTATCGGGCGGCGATGGTGCACGGGTTTGTGGAGGAACTTGTGGTGAATGAAGATCCAGAGTACCAGTGGATTGACCGTATTAGAACTCCTCGGGCATCAAACGAGGCCCGTCAGAGGCTCATCTCTCTTATGTCAGGTAAGAAAATTCACAGATTCTCTTAATGTTGGGTGTAAAGCAAAATAAATTTGGTCATACCTAATTGAACCCTTTTATTTGTCAATTTGTCTGTGTTTTACCTCTTTTATAGGAGAGCTGCAGAGGAAAATAGGGCTTAAGGTGCTGGAGATGGGCGGGAATGCAGTGGTGGGCTACCTGCAGTGTTTTGATCTGGAGGGAGAGTCTGGGCTGGTGGTCCGGGCCATAGGTACAGCCTGCACACTGGACAAAATCAGCTCGGGAAGTGCTCCCAACACCAACACACATACACACCCTAACACAGCCCCTGCTTCCAATGCCTGCAATTCCCCTTCCAAGGACGGAAAGGAGTGAGTATAAAGCAACAACACAAGCATGGACCCTGCCTCTTCTAATGTGGCGTTTCACTGCCAATATAGCTTGCGAGAATGGAGAACAATGATTCGTGTGTGCAGGAGAGTGTGTGGGGCTAAATGTATTGTATGCTGTGCCTGTGTAAAGAGTAGCTGGCAGTTACTCTTGTGTGTGTCTCAGTATCTTTGATTCCCCTTTGTAGGTTGTGTGTCACATAATTGCATAATGGCATCATGGAAATAACAGCACACAACATATCCTGAGACACACACATGTACAGTACATACACAGCCACCCTCAACCCCCCACCTTCTTTGTCTGCTCTTTTAACTTCTCTTGCATGTTTTTTTTTGCATAGCATCTGCATGTTCTAGTATCGCATCTTTTAGTATCGAGCTAACATTAATTCTACTATGCTTCTAAAAGTGTGCTTCAGGACTTGATCTGACCCTGGCCATTGAATGATTAGCTCGTGCCATCATCCATCATAACTACGGCTGAGTGCATGTGTGCCTCTTATCTGCATTTATACACTATATTTTGTGTCAGCGGGATGTAACCACAGTTTGTTGAAGACGTTGATGCCCTTCCTGTTAATGTAATTATAAGACCAAACGATTGTGTTCATTAAATGATGCAGCTAATAATAATTTTAAACCCTTTTTTAATCTTAATTACTCTCTAATTTTTAAGTATTTAGTAAACATTTAGTAGGAACATAAACTCAGTAAGGTAATCAGTTATTGATTATCGGCTTTATAAATAAATTAAAAGTTAGATGGCACAACTTGTATTATTTGTTGACAGTATTCAGCATTGGGTACACAGACTAAAATCCATCTCAACTAACTACTACACTTCTCTGATCCATGAACTATAACTTTCTTTACTACCTATTTAAAAATAAAACATTAACACAGCAGACTTTTTTCAATTCATTCATATTTTTTTCTTTAATCAAATTATTAGATTATATTTACTGTACAAAAAAAACAGGTTTCTTAATTATCTTTGATTTGACCTTTTTGCCTTCTTTAGTTTTTTTTGACCATTTGAATATAAATATTTTTTTGGTTGATGATTGAAATTCTGATCAAAAAAAGTCTCCCTAAAAATAAATGTCAAAAAGTAGTGACCCATGTCCATTATGATGTTCCACAGCCCAAACTGAGGCACGACCAATAGTCCTAAGGCCAAAGAAAAAACAAAACAAAGAAAAGCGGCAGAATCTTTTTTTAGAAGTTGAAACTAAGGTTGTTGGGTTTTTTTTTACTGTAAAATGTTTTGATTTCTTTCAACGATTGATCCATTTCAAAAACTGTTTTCCGTTCTTGGTCTCATTTCTGTTTCTGTTGAGTTGAGGTACTTTTTTATCTGGATACATTGTTCTAGAAAATCACAGTGTGGTGCACAATTATTCAACCCCTTGACCTTAACACATGTTACAACTGCACGTTCAAATGGATTTGGATTGGGGTAACAAAATGAAAGCTTTTGATTGTATACTTGGATTACTCTTTACTAAGATCAGGTACAACCAATTGCTCTCTGGCTAACTTGGATTGCTCTTGTTTGTTAATCAAATGGTAAAGAGCCCCATTAAGTCAAGTCTTTCCCACACATAGACTTAAGGTATATTTTTGGCTGCCGAAGTATTTTTGTTGACCATATTTTGCTTCTTTTTTTTTTATTGGTAAATGATCACCATCTTAGATCAATAAAGTAATAGACGATCTGCACTCGCTTTATACCCGAGGTGTGTAGCCTCTGTATGCTCTGCAGGTAGAGAGAGATGTCCGCTGTTATGTCTGTTAAATTAATTGTGGTGCGACATCTCATGTTTAATATGAACCTCCTGAGGCTTTGCTGCTGGAATCGCGAGTGGAACTTTTGAAAAATGGGAGTTAAGTTGTTAAGGCAACTTTATAAAACGTACTGATTGCAGATAAAGATTGTCATAGGTGCAGACACATAATGTCAGAGAGCGTGGCGGGACCAGCTGGGTGCATTAAGAGGAGAGAAAGTTGAGGGAAGCATGATGTCTTTTTTTTGTAAAGGTTTATTTTGGGGATTTTATGCCTTTTATTTAGAGATAGGACAGTGGATAGAGTCAGAAATCAGAGAGAGAGAGAGAGTGGGGAATGATATGCAGGATAGGAGCCACAAGTGGGATTGTAACCTGGGTTGTCTGAAGACCACAGATCTCTGTACATGACACACGCACTAACCACTAGACTGCCAGCACTCCAGTTAAAGTCTTTTGTTAACAAATATTAGAGTAAGTTAGAAATCAAAGCACAATAAATATACTACCAAACCCCCCACCTCTCGACGCTACAAGTATTCTATCATTCTGTGGGAAACTCTGAAGTCTATTTGAATTCGTAGATGTAACACTGTAAAATGTGGAAAAGTCCAAGGGGCTAAATTATTGTCTAAAGCACTATATGTCCAGTTTTTCCTTTTGCCTGTTTGGGTATTATTTATGGTGTTTGCATCCCTTCTGTGGGAGACTGAACTATTTAGCTTACAACTGTGCATGAGCTTCCTGCTGCTTTCACATGGCTTTAGATGGAAAAATATGGGCAAAGACGGGGAGTAAAAACAATCTTCCTTTTTTCTTTTTGTCTCCCTTTTCACTCTGTTGCAATATTGTGGTCTTGGTTCTTGCATGCGTCTCTTTCTCCCTCCCTGGCTACATTTGGATTGGGACGTTTCTTGCCGCTTGTGTCCAAATTGGTCCTCTTGTCTTCTCTCTCTCTGTGTGCTGATTGGCCCAGGTCTCCCCTTGCCCACGGATGCCGCTCCACCCACAACAGCCCCGTGCATTCAGCCTGCAGCTCCCAGAGACTGTCCCAGAACTTCTCTGTCTCTGTTCCCACTCTCATCTTCACCGGTACGCAGAGGCAGGGAAGGAATATAGACACAGGGAAAAAAATATAAAGTAGATGATGTTAATTTTATGGAAAGAGAAAAGCAAATATGTTTTTGCTGGAGTCTGGAGGGTTACAGTCAAGCAAAGGTGGAGGAAAAGGCATCAAAACAAAGAAGAAGACAGACCCTTATATAAGATCCTCCACCTGAGTTGGCAGACAAATTCCCTGCTGCACCAATCTGCAGTTTTTTCTTGCTGTACTTGCTGTTTGAAGCAAAAAGGGTTTAAGGTGTGGCTTTAGCACAGATGAATGGCCGGTGATCTTGGTCACCTCTTTTTTTTTTTCTTCACTCTTCTGGGACACATGCTTCAGCTCATCATCCTTGTTGAATCTAATCCCTCGTCTTTTGCCATGTTGCTTTCTTTAGTTACGTGTGTCTGTGTGTGTTTTTTTTTTTTGTGTTAATGTAATTTTTGCTTTCCAAGCTTGCTTTTTTTTTGGTTCTCCAGCCATCCGTAGCACCTCAAACACACCTCACCCAAAGCAAACACATTAAAGCAGTCAACTTCCCAGTTTGACGACAACCCTGACTCACTCCCATATATGCACACACACAAACACACATGCTCAGAGGGTGAGGTGGTGACTGACGTGTGTGTGTGTGTGTGTATGTGTGTCATGTTCTCCTGGCAGGCCGGTATTTGGGGAGGACCTGCTCTCATCCTCTGGCCCGCCAACCCCTTTCAGAGCCCTCCCCACCTCCTCCTCCTCTCCTCCCCCCCCCTTCTCTCCCTCCAAGCCATGCAGCCGCCAGTCCTCATCATCAGACACAGACCTCAGTTTGACGCCCAAGACGGGTAAGAACATGTGACCTGCCCCCCCCCCCCCCCCCATCCCCCTTTCTCATCCCCCATCCCTCCCTTCCCTTAACTCCATTGTGGTGCTACTCCAGTGGTGGTTTTTGACATTTTCTTTCATTTATTTCCTGTTATTTTACATGTTTCATGGTTAAGTTTAACTTTTTTTTTATCACAACCCTTTTGTAAATACTTAATAAGCTTGGTCCCATCCTCCATCTTGTCCTCAGTGGTCTGGTGTGTCTTCCTGTTCCTCACTAATGAAAACACGCTTTCTGCTTATCGAGAAAAAGCTGTTTAATGATTTGAAGACACACCAGATCTCTGTGTTAGTTTTGTCCCCTTGTTGTTTTTGTCTTTAAAAGAAGCACTGTGTCTCATGAGGGGCTGTTGTTGATCAAAGGTGATATTTTGGTTAATCATTGAGGTAAAGGTAAGATTGGTAAAACTCTACTTCCAAGGGTGACTTGAGGACACATTTTAATGCAGGATCAGCAAAGTGTTACCGGAACAACGCTCCTGGAAAGGATCAGAAAAGGCGACCTCTTGTCTACTTTTATTATTTTTTTTACGCTTCTCTCTCATCTATTTGCCCCTTCTCTCTTTCTTCTTTTAAAATATCCTGTATTCTCCCATTCCTGTCACTAATTTGTGTCACCTTGTCTATCATCATCCTTTACATACCTATTTGAGCAGAGCTGCAGACCTCACCCACATCTCTTATTGTCTGCAATTTAAAGTTTTCTGATGTTGTACCCACTGATGTAGTTTCCCTTGCTGGAGAAATAGTCAACAAATCAGAGCTTGATGACAGTATAGCCTGCTAGCTACAGTAGGATTGTAACTGTTCACAGAGGTCAGGGTCGGTTCGTACCTCGGTTTTGGGGTCACGGTTCGATAAGTGAGCATTCACACTAGGCAATCCGTACAGTGCCGAAACACGTTTGACCCCCTAACGTCTAATTTGTTTGACTACTGTGAGTGCTCAGTACTTTGCTCAAGCATGGTGCGCCTCCTTGGCCCTGGCAAGTGTGGAAGAGGTGTGCTTTGGCACCATATGGTTGCTCATGCACAAGTGCAAGCGCAGGATCGCAACGTGGACATGACGTATAATCGATCCCCGCCTGGTATAATCAAGAAGCCCAGGATTGTAAGAGGGCCGTATCTGAACAAAACGCCTCAAAAAAAGCCACAAAGTCAGTAACGTTGCAGTCATGTTGTCTTTGTTCTCCATTGTTAGACTAGAGAAGATTCACTGTTCCGCTATCATACAGTCTATGGCCACTATTTGACAGATACCCGAAATTTTCTTTCATGTTGCTCAGTGCATGAGTTGACGTCGTGAATCAATCAAGCCCCCTTAAATGTAAACATTTTAACCAAACATTGTGTTTGTTTTTACTGTTCCTCTGGGATGACATTCACTTTAGTGATAATCTGATCTTTAAGCACTGAAAAAAACCTGTTGGGCCTGGAGCAGTGTGTGTGCTGGGGAGGGGGGGACGATCGTGCTTAAACACGATACAGGGCAACTGGGTGCACCCTGTGAGTTCAGTTTAACAGTTAAAAAGGAACAAAACGTCCCAGATGCATATTTATAGGTTTCTGTAATTTATTTAGAACCGACATTAGTGAAAGCTAGAGTTCCATTTTGTGTTATTTAGAACTACCTGAGATAGTTGATACAGCCTGTAGTAAACATTTAACAAAAAAAAGGAAGTCTTCACAAAATTATGCAAAATGAAAATGCAAACAGAAAGGAATAACATGTCCTGTTTGAAAAATATGAAATATAAACAATGTTAAATATTAGACAGCATAAAACATGTGCCCTGATTTATAAAGTGTTCGGTCACATAGATGTTGATTAACAGCGGCTGCAGCGGTTACGCCAGTAAAGGAGGATGGACTGCACATGTGATGGATCATAGTAACCAGGCTTGATCACTTTTAATACACACTTAAAGCCGGGGTCCTCTCCTACTGCATATAGTGTTATAGCCTTAATAATATATAAGCTTCTGTGAAGTCTTCCACCCTCTCTGCTCCCACATCCAGCACACACATAATGTCCTGCTGAGAATAAGGTGAAAAATAATGACAATTCAAACTAATCAGGCTTTTCTTCTTCTTTGCTAGTGTCCCCTTTTCTCTCTGTAACTTCCTTCTCAACCTTCTCTGTCATTGTCCTTTTAACCTCTATCCTTATTGTTCTGCCTTTCCATTCTCAAGACATCTGTTTTTTTTTTTTCTTGCACCCTCCTTCTGTTTTCCGCTGGATAGAGGTGTCCCAGCCAGGGAGACGCAGGCCTGGGATCTTCCTCTGCCCTAGCTCCCCCGCCCTCTCAACTTGCACTTTGCCCCTTCCTGGTTCTGGCTCAGTGAGCTGTGTTAAAGGCTCTGTCCCCAGAGCCACGACCCCGCCCCCTCTATCCACCATCCGCTCAGACTCGGCCTTACTGAAAAAGAATTTGTCCTTCACAGAGGACCTACTGCAGGCAGTCTCCGGTATAGTAGGACTGCTGTGTGTCATCAAGTAACAACTTTAAAACAGTATCACATTGGCGCCTCTTTTAGAATTTTGAGTCAGAAGTAGGACAATTCACACCTGGAACAAGTTGACTCACATGCATGGTGTGATTACCCAGAGTTCACTTCTAAGGATTCTGCTACCTAAGCATGTGGTTTGACATGTAAGAATGACCCGAACCTTATGCTAGGTCTAGTCTACATGCCATAATGAAAATATCAAGAATAGTTAAGGGTGATTATGAAGTTAGTTTTGTAACTGTTTTTGTCATAGAAACACTAATGCATTGAAATAATAAACTGACACTTTGCCTGGATTTCTACTCCATTGACCTGTGTGTTCAAAATGTCTAAACTGAAGCCAGACTCTCCTCTGTGATCAGGAATGGGCAGTGGTGGCAGTGTCGGCAAGGAAGCGGGGCCTCTGAAGACCCTGCTAAGACAACAGACGCAGACAGCTCTTGAGCAAAGGGTACGATGACACTGGACAATCACACACGCTCACTCGTGCATTTCCACACTTGGTTAATGTTCTGATATTTAATACTGCAAAAGCAAGCCAGAGTTTCAGTGAATTTTACACAAAGGGTTTTGTTACTGACCTTGATTGACTAGCAACATGGCTTACAGTTACTCATTGTCACACACTACTTTTCACACAGCTTGTTTCTTCATAAATATAATCACAAATCTACACTGGGGAGGTGTTTTTTATCGGGAGTGGGTTTGTGTAAGAGCAAGTAATGTTCCCTTTCTTTGTCCTCTTGATTACTTATGCCACTCAGGGAGCGTCCTCCTCTGGGTTATTAATAAACACCGGGGTATGTCCCATCAGTGTGACACACACTGTCTCTTCACATTTCCCCCTAACACACTGACCAGCCGATGGCCACCACCAAGTCTGAATCAACTCCCAACCCCGACTCCCCTCTGCTGTTTGTAGATCTCAAAGGGGACGACTGGGTTGAGCAAAATGGCACTAAGTCCTTGTGACTGTGTGTTTGCTTTGCACCCACCACTCTCTAATAGACTTGCAGACATGTAAGGCGGAGGGCTGGAGGCTAGGAGTTGAGTTCCCTTTATTTGTGAAGGGGCTTTCGACTGTGTGCGTTTGCCATCTGGAAACTTGTGTCAATCATCTCCCTCCTTTCTGACTGCAACCTCTATGTCGACAACGTAGAATGAGCACGCTCACCCCATCTCATCATTCTTGCGTCTTTGCTCCGATGGGAAGAGCTGTCAGTCAAATAAGTGACCATCTTCCTTCCTGGTGTACTTGACAAGAAGGAAAAAAGTGGTAGTTCCACCTGATTTCTTCTCATCACATATATCTGCATGATTGGAAATCCCAATACCCCTCAGGTTTTCTTTTAAGGTGGTCATCACTCAACCTAAAAGGAAGAGATAAGAAAGATGCAACCAATAATTTCTAGCTCCTTGTGTCAGCGACTGCATGAATGTGCATCACATTGTTTGACTGGGCATAGAGGACCATATGTTCTTTAAATGGACAGAGAGAAGCATGAAAAACAGAGTCCTGACCCTCAGCCAGGACTGTGTGTGTTTGTGTGTGTGAGAGTTTTCTTCACTATCAACTCTAAGTCTATTTAATGCATTTATATAGATTTGAAAGGATTGAATAAATCACCAAAATATTAAGAATTTATTGAACATACGCTTCCTCAGTCACTTCCAGATCTATTTCAAATGCTCCTGGGTTTGTGCCTACAAGTGTAGGCTGGAATGTATTGAGTGGGGAGTAAATCTTGCATGGTGTGGTGTGGGGGGCACAATTACTGTCAATCCTTGCTGCATGTTGGCAATTTTCCTGACAATGTTAACTATGTTTAGACACAGAAGTCAAAGATACAGTAACACAACTTTTAGGACTAACGGACACAGGTATATTAAAGCCATCAGATTTCCTCTACACCAACACAGACAGTTTAGGATTAGTAACATTATCTTATTCTCTAGTGCTGTATATTTAAAAAATGTATCTGAAATCCATATATTTTACTTGTTATAGTCATAGGGGCCCAAGTAGATCATGAGTCAAAACTTTCAACTCAAACACTATGACAGTTTAGACCTCAAGCAGCAAATGTACATAGGAAAAATACATGTTCCCCTACTGTCAGTGACTGGGGCTGTCTTTTCATCTGCAGGAGTTCCCCTTCTTCACCTTGACGTCTTTCCCACCTGGTTTTCTGGTTCATGTTGGTGGAGTGGTCAGCGCTCGCTCTGTCAAATTGCTGGACCGTATACACAACCCTGGTGAGTTCAGCATGCACAAACATAGTCCTTAAGTGCAGTTTATCTAATTTCCTGTGCAGTTATACCAGTTTCTCCACTACAGTGTTGTGTTAGTGTCCGGTCTTGGCTGTTAGTTTATGCTGCCCATTTTCTCTTGTGTTAATGAACAGTTCTCCTGTGTCTGGTCCCAGTAGCAACCTGTTTGATTGTTTAGAGACAATATGTTAAGACCTCAGTAATGTACGAGTCCTAAAGCAGGTGAAAGCTGATCCTGGTTACACTTTTAGCACAAAGTTAGGACAGTGTCAAAAATGTTCATGGATCGGGGCAACTTTCACCTCGGTTTGACTGACTGGCTTAGTGTAATGTCTAGTGTGTGCTTGTCATGTGAGGCTGTGAGTGTGTGTGTGTGTGTGTATATATGCGCTGGTCACAGTTTTGTTGTGTGCTGTGGTGCTGCCCCCTAGAGGTGAAGCTGCAATAGTGGTGCATGGCTCAAGTCTGTTGCCTGTTGCTTCTGTTGTATGTTGTTTGCTGCAGGTGGTGCTGTGGTGCATTACTTTGATGTTGTATTAATGCTCTCCCTCTCTGAGAGAGGCTTCTAATCCCTGCATCAGTATCCTTATCCTTACGTTTTGTGTGTGTCATGTGGACTTCTATACATCTGTGCAAGAAACAGCCATGTTCAGAGGCGTTCTTTTTGGGGATTTTTTCTTCTGTCTGTTCTTTCATCAAGTTTTTTTGTGAACGCTATGATCTAGGCCTCAAGGATGAACTGAGGTGAAATGTTACGAGCAAAGGTCAACTTGATTGCAATTTATTTCGAGAAAATATTTTCTGACAGAATCAGGAATGTTTTCACTAATTGAGAAATGTTTTAGACTTATTATTTTTAATAAACAAATTTATCTTATGTCTTATTCAACTGTAAGGTAATCAGACATGTGATTATGAGGCCTCTATCTACCTGTTGAAGCTCTTAGGCTATGTAAGTTCAGTTGGGAGCCTTATAATAGGGCTTTGCTGATGAATCTTGACTGGGATAGGATAAGCAGGGTTCTTCTCAGAGGGATATTGGGGGGGGGGGGGGATCAGCAATCCAAAAAGGATTTTATCCGAAAATTCAGTAGGTTTGTGTATACTGTAGGTGTGAATCGTTGTGAAGAGAGCCCTGTTCACTGTTGCTGTAAGTTAAATGGCTATAGCCTTTTCATAGTGCAATTCAGCTATACAGCGCCATAATGCATCTCCAGCGACATTAAGCATAAAGACCATGCGGCAACATATTAACAGAATGCAGAAGTGTAAAATCCTGCAGTGCAGCAGTGTCCGCTCGAGGCTTGCTGCAGAAGCACCATCAGTCACATGTTTTTACAGCAGAAATGACCATGTTTGCAGCCTGGTTCAAAAAACGAAATTGGTCTGATTAGCTCATGTCTTAATTGGCACACACTGCATTTTTTGATAACTCGTCCATTTTGATTTTATGAAGGAGAAGTGTTATTTACAATAAATAAGCTAACCTGATTGACAGGCGGGCACGATGTAACGATTTGTCAAGAGGCTTAAAACCCGCCTCAGCTACTGCTCTTACCCTGTCGTTAGGTTGACTGAAAGTTAGGGTGAGACAGCATTTCCAGCATGGCGACAGCCACAGATGGTACTCCAATGTTCCCTGCAGTAACAGATGCGTGACTTCACTCAGGCTTCATCCATTAGTATTTACAGTCTATGCTTAAGACGTTCATATTGATTACGCAATGGCGTAGTATTGGTGTCACTGTCTGTGAATTCATATTGCTTTACAGTGTTGCGGAAGCACAAGAGAGCATGTCACAGCATGAGCTCCACATACACACACAGTCAGACTTGCACACACACAGTGTTGCTCTTCATCGCTGGCTCCGCTGATCCCATCTCGCCCCCCGTCACGCCACACCTACAGAGTGGGTATCACTTCATTTTTTTTATTTTTTTTTTATATGTTTATTTGAATCAGGGACATTGTACAAAAAAAAACATTAGTCTCAGAAGAGAAGAGATGCTTCGTACCAGATTTAGCTAACTAGCTAATTTCCATCCGTGTCCCTAGTGCCGCCTACAGGGGTAGTAACAGAGGCGGGACTTGGACGAGACGGGATCAGCAGAGTCAGTGGGGGAACACAGCACTGTGTGTGTGTGCATGTCTGACTGTATGTGTATGTTGAGCTCCCCGCTGTGCCGTGCTTCTGCAACACCAAAAATTAATGTGAATTCTACAGACTGGGACACCAATATCACACTGCAACATGATGTACAAAGACGAAATGACGGCTCAGCTTAATGACGGTGCAGTTGCAAAAATGTAATCTGAACAGAGCTTGTTACTACCGGCAGTCTTAATAGGGCTTATATATCAACCTCAGAGAAACATAAAAGGTGCCCTGTGTAGTTTTTGCCAGTGGTACATGTTTATTTGTTTTATGCACTAGCACACACATGCACTCTGAGTGCATCCAATACATTCTCCATTGTTTTACGCAGTTCCACTACCTTGATCGTAGGTGGTAACTTTAACAATTACATATAAAAACAACAGCTTTACAAATGTATAGATTTTAGTTTAAACTCTGAATGAGAAAAGTAACATTTGTTTCTTTACAAAAAACTCCACAGTGCACTTTTCTGAAGAGTACAGATAATAAATGAGTTAGACTGCTACTGCATGCTTCTCTTTTGTGTTATATAGCTGCATTGCTCCTTAAGTCTTTTAAAGATTTTGACAGTAGCTTTTACTCATTCTCTTCTTTTCCTTGTCAGTCCTCCTTTCTAGATTTTTTTTGTAGGCCTGAATATAGTGTCTTAATTTCAAAGTAACCGTGAAGTGGTGTCCTCCATACATAGTAAAAGTGAAGTGCTGCTGTTGTGCTGTGCTTGGTTGTTAGACTGTCTCTTCTTTTCTTTTTCTCTCTTTTCTGTACTAACGGTGTGTTCTGGCCCAGCCTTGGGTAACACGCGCTCATACAAACTGCTAGACTGGAATAGTGACACCGCAGGTATTTCCCCCCCTTTTTCTGCTCTCACCCAAGGAGCGGTGGCAGCTCAGTGAAGCACCCAATACTGACATTTAACATCAAACATCAGATGATCCAAATATCCTCAAACAAATTCATCACAAACTGGATAGTGTATCTCTGAAAAGTCACAAATTACTGAGCTGCCACCCCCCCTCTCTAATCTGTGTGAGTGTGTGCTGAGCTGAGTTGAGCATGCGCTGAGTCCCCACCCCACCCCATCCAGCCTTGCCTGGCTCCCCTGCCCCCCACTCAGCTCATCCTGCTGCACAGCAGAGCTGCAGCTCTGCCCTAATGTTGTCCCTTCGCTGTTCTACCGCTTTCTCAATCGGCATCAAGGCCAAACCTGTCTAGACCAGAGGAGGTTTAGGAGGTTTACTCTGTGACAAAGAGCCACTGATCTGGCATGTGCAACCCTGACTCACTGGGCCGTATTCATACTGAGAGAGATGGGGAAGGAGGGATGGATGGATGCATGGAAAGCAGGCTGATTGGATGGGTGGCAGTTGAGGGAAATTTAATAGATTTGGGATGTATGATGGGGATGGAAGAAAAGGTGTGAGCTTTGGGAAAGAAGGAAATGTGATTGCACTCAGTATTCTAAAACTTCAAAACTAGACTAGATTTGATGGACTCTGGTGAATGAATATGGCCCTTCTCTGCCCATGAGCACATGGTCATGAGCGTGCACGTTGGTGAGCCTGTGCCTGTGTGACATGCTGCTTCTGGTTTAAAGGAACCCACTTTGTGGGCCCTGATGCCTGGCCATTAATCATTATTCTTCATCCACTCAGTTGATCCCCCTTTGAGTTCCCCTCATTCATTTCTTCACCTTTTTAACCCTCAGCATTTGAGTTGATCTCTCTTTTGGAGCTCTGTTGGCATGTGTCCCTCCCAGGGAGTCATGGGGCACAGCTCAATACTTGAATGTAGCTAATCTTTTTTTTTTTTTTTTTTTTTCTGTGATTAAAAACTAGCAAACTAATGAGTTCAGAAGAACTGGCAATGATTAGACTCTCCTGAACAAAGTGAATAAAACAGAGGTGGTATTGGAGCAGTCCTCATGAGCCTATTGAAACACATCTATGGTTAAGCTGTATTATGACGAAGGCTCAATCCTCTTGAATGTAAAACATTTTCACCAGGGTAGTACTTAACTTTTATACATGTATTTTCTATGTATTTACTATTTAGCCAGATTTTCCTTCTAAAGTCGGACCACCAAAGGAAAAAATGCACAAAAAGCCTCAATTTGTCACCTGCATCCTTTCTGTTAGTGCAGCTGGCTGAAAGGACTTTTGTTTTTGATAACATGCACCTAACCATTGACTTTGCCTACATCATCATCATTCTCCATCTCTCCTGACATCATTGTCATTGTCACTTTGTATCACAAACTTAGAGTTGGTTTTTGCTTGCTTTGATACACCATTTAACCCATAAACCATCAAAAGCACAAACTGTCATTTATGTAGTCTGTTTTTTTTCTGGTAAATCAAAGCCGTCAGGTTAGACTCATTATTAGTCACAAATAGGGGTGTGCGATATTGACAAAAAATATCTGGATAATTTGGGGGATTTTGCCGATAACGATAATTGACAATATTTGCATCCCTCAAAAATGTATATGTTACATAAAAGTGTTGTATTGTACTAGCTTGCTCTCGCTAATAATATATTGGATGTTGTCAAAGATATCAAAAACTAGGGGCTGACAAGAAAAATTGATCTTATTTATTAACTTAAGACTTAATCATTCAAGTAAACACAATAATAAGGTTTACCCTAACCCTTACCCTAACCCATAATAAAACAGACAGTGAAATCACCAGAGCAAGTGTTGAGATCAAACAGATCAAGTATGAGTAAACCTTTTCAAAGTGTCCTACAGGATCTACTTTACCAAGACCAACAAAAACCATTACGTTAGCATTTTAAACTAGACTAGACAGCGTGTATCCTGGGTTCAAAGTAGTAAAAAGTTGTTTGAAAACATCTCTTTCAAGCGTTTGAAATGGAACCATATCCTTTGCAAGGTAATTGGTGACAGCGTTTGTTTTTTCTGTTGCCCTTCTTGTCATAAGGTACGCTTGCTGAATGACTCTGTCAAAGTTTGCTGCGTGTGTTTTTGCTTTGCCGGTAACTCCGCTGGTCGGTCGTGGTCGACCACTCACCCCCAAAGCTTTACATATTCTTCATATTGTTTGCGCTGGTTAATTTGTAGATGGTGAACAAAGTTATTTGTCGAACTGTCTTTAACGTCAACCGCTTTCGGACATAGTCTTCAGATTCGTATCTTTTGAGTAACATCCATCTTTTCAAAGCCAAAACACCTTGATGCTATTAGGATGAGCAGCGTCTTGCAATGAAATCTAACAACGTTGATTCTCGGGGCTGGTGGTGTTTGTGTTTTGTCTCCTGGCGCTGTTTTTTTTACTCATTTTTAACTTCAGACTTGCAGGCAGCTACTGAATCTGTGGACTCTGAAGGCGTGTTTTGATTGTATTTTGCAAAATGAGTGACCTACTCAATATTGTTTCGCACATCAAAAAGACAACAAATAAAATATTATCTTATGATATATATCGCACACTCCTAGTCACAAACTTGTCTGATTTCCTGTTAGCATGTTTTTAGTTTTAGTACTGCACTGTTAAGAGAGGTCTCTGTTATTTAGCCAATCTAATTATTTTTTTTGAAAGCTGTTTGATTTCATGATTTTGTGTTTTGCAGATGAGCCAGAGACTCGTGATGCCTGGTGGGAGGAGATCCGCCAGGAGATCAAATCTCACGCCAAAGCTCTTGGTTGCCATGCTGTTGTGGGTTACAGTGAGAGCACAAGCATCTGGTGTGTAGACGTATTTACATTCATGAAAAAATACCACACCTTTATCCCTTTTTGCCTGCTTTTCCCATTTTTAAATCGATTTAATAAAACCAGTTTCCATTTGTCTTCAACACACATAGGGTTTCATCTCTTGTGTTCTCATCCTCTCCCTGTTTTGTTCTCGTTTGACCTTTTGATCTTCCCTCCACACAGTGAGGAGGTGTGTATCCTGTCAGCATCAGGCACAGCATCTATCCTGAACCCTCGGTTTATGCGCGAAGGCTGTCTTGACATTGGAATCACAGACCACAGGTTGGCACTGTTCAGAGACTGAGCAAACAGACCCTTGTATGTGTACAGTGTATATCAGTATGGATTGTATTGAGGCTTAAACCAGATGGTGTGTGTTGTTTTCCAGGTTTGAGGAGCCGTCTCCCCCGAGCTGTGGCTTCTGTCACATCCCATATGATGAGCTCAACATGCCCTTTCCCGCCCAACTCACCTACTGTTACCACTGCAGACGACAAAAGGTCTCAAATATATTTTTTTGTTTGGCTAAATCAAAGGCTTATTAAAAATCATTGGTTGTCCATTGAATCAATACAGTCTGGTGAATAGAAGAATGAAGTATTTGTATTAACTGTCCTCTGTTTTTCTGTAGGTTCCTGATGTGCTGTTCACAACAATAGACTTGCCGTCAGAAGCATCTGTCACAGGGAAGGGCTGCCTTATCCAGGCCAGGTTAATAATCTCAAAGTGAAATGGTTCAAACTCCATATATCATGATTTCTTCACCTGAGAGAAACACACCAAATCAAGTCAAATAAAGCCTCTACTGTTTCTTATACCACAAATCCTCAAACTATAGCAGTTAGTCAAATAAAAGTAGGATAATGGCCAGGGGCTTAGTCAACACGTGACACAAACAGATCCTAATCAACTAAAAGCTTCTTCATTACTCATCTGAAGGGTTAATTGCCAGTTTATCTCAACCTTGCCAGCCTTCTGTCATTGCTGTGAGCCAATGAGTCAATCACAATACAAGGCAGCAGAGCATTTGGAAAAGTTATGTTCAATTATTACTGTGTGATTGAAAAGTATTTCAGCTTTTTCTCACACGTACGTCTCTGACTATCTACACTGGAGCAGAGAGCTTCAGAGCAGCAAACAGTCTGCCCTCCTTATCTAACCTACCCTTTCATCGCACTCATCACAGTTTTGTTGTTTATGGTCGATTTGAGACTCAGTTTGTCAAATTTACAGCTTACAATGCTGTTGCGTCTACATTCCTTTGTTTACAATGACAAAGCCTAGAAAAAAGACGTGCAATGATTTGACTAACTGTAGGGGGGAAAAACAAGACAAAGTCTTATTCAGGGTCCCGAAAGACAAGGATTCCAAATATTTATAAATAATTTCAAAAAATATAAAAATGTCACACCTTTTTTTGATTGTCACCTATGTCCTCTCAAAATATTTCCCCAGTGTTAGAATTTAGGCTCTCATGAAAGACACAAGTGACTTTCATTAAATACATGCCATTGTTAATTGTGTTCTAGGCTGTGTCGACTAAAGAAGAAGGCACAGGGGGAAGTGAATGCAACAGCCATCTCCAACATGCTGCCTTTCATGGAATACGAGCTTCACACACAACTGATGAACAAACTGAAACTGCGGAGCATGAACGCTCTGTTTGGCTTGCACATACAGATCAGTGTTGGAGAGAACATGCTCCTGGGTCTGGCTGTAGGTAGACATAAGTTAAAAGCTTAATTAGCCATACATGTGTTTGCTGCAACACTGTCATTTAAATATGCGTCTGTGCGTGTGCGTGTGCGTGCAGTCTGCTACAGGTGTGTACCTGACAGCCCTGCCTGCACCAGGGGGCATCCAGATTGCAGGGAAGACTCCGGGAGACCTGAGCAACGAGCATCATATGTCTACCATCCAAAAACGGATCAATGACACCATAGCCAAGAACAAAGAGCTCTATCAAATAAACCCTCCGGTGAGACGCACAACACATGCAGCACGTCCAGTTACTCATTCATCCCTGCAGGTTAAGTTTCTGCAGTGTTTTTCTCTCCCATTTCCCAAAAACCAAGAAGACATAGTCAGTAAGAAACCTTGAACACAAAAGTAAATACTGTTAATAGAATGCTTTTGTTGTTTTTGTGTTTTAGTTTTAAAAAATATTCAAAAGAAATTGTAGCTTTTGTTTTAATTGGGGAACTTTATTCATAAAAAAAAATGTTTATGGTTTGAGTGAAAAAAAATCAGAATTATTTATAATCCCTATCCCTTTATTATGGTTGAATTTTTCTCTGTGATTCTTTTACACAAATACATTTGAAACAGGTCTATTATGTTGGGAATGGTGGTCTCTGTTCCAGTGGTAAAATGATGTACATAATCATACATTATTAAATAAATGTAGTGTGTTTATGTGAATCGTGATAAACTTACCCCTCTTGTCTCTCTCTGGTTATTAAAGAAATTATTTGCCCTGGACCCTGAGGTGTTCTGCGGCATAAACATGGTACTGAACGCGGCAACTTTTAGCTGTCTGACACAGCAAAGCATGACAAATACTTCACTATATTAATCAAAATACTACACTACTTGTACTATTACTGAGTAACAGCTCTTAACTGGGACAAAGGGACAATATGTAACCCACTCCAGAGTCACCTCTAGAGGGCAACCCACTGTAGACTGTATCTGTGTTCCTGTATATTTATTATGACCTACCCTGCCCATTCACACTCTCACCTGTGTATGTTTGTGTGTGCGCGTGTTTGCACCATTCCCTCCTCTTCCAGATTCATATATATTTTAACACCAGCTGTGCGTGTAACATTTGCAGCTGACTGGATGCTAGAGTGAGTGTGAGCATGTGGTGTGTGTGTTAATTAACATAGTCTTTTCACTAGCGAGACAGATGTGAGATGCAGATGTGGGCTGCTGCTGTGGTGTTCTGGTGTACAATTGGACATCTCTTCTGATCAGGCCTTGTGTCTCTTCGCCTGCAGGAGCTGCCAGAGGAACTGGTTGGTTCTCCAATTCCTGAGCCAAGACACCGATCCAGACTGTTTCGATCTCACTCGGAAAGCTCAGACGAAGTGTCTGAACTCGACCTCTCGCATGGCAAGAAGGACGCCTTTGTCCTGGAGGTATGTATCTCAAAAACGCATGTAACTACTTCCAGGGACAAGAGTAAGCATTGATTTTTATTTCCACAGATTGATGACACTGACGCTGTAGAGGACATCCACTCCCTCCTCATTGATGCCCCCCCTCCCACAGGTACTCTCAATCTACTCACTCCACAGCAATAACAGCACATCGTCACACACTGCTCATTCTCAGTCAGTAACCTCCTGAATGAGGTGAGGTAATAACAGTTGTCATTATACCTCTGCTTCCAACCTCCTTGTTTCAATTCCCACTTTTTTCCTTTAGGCTTCTACAGCTGCAACACTGAGGTCATGCCTGGAATAAACAACTGGACTTCAGGAGTTCAGGTTACCCTTCGTTATTTACTGTTACTTCCTTTACGTACACAGCAAACCGTGTATTCAAGAAGCTAATGGGAAAGAAGTAATATATTGTGGGGGCATTTTAATGCATGCACAGTGGGCAGCTGTACATGCTTTATATCTCATTATCCAACATAAACAAGTTTTAATAAATCTGTTTTTCTTCCAGATGTTTACATCAGTGAGGGTCTTTAGGCTGAGTAATGCAAATCTTACTAACCAAGGCTTGAACAAGATCTTCAATGACCTCTGTGAGAATCTGCTAAAGGTAAGTAACACAAGTGGTGCCGTTGTTATCTTTCATAACAGGCATGTGAAACTGTGACGCTGTTTATGGCCTTTGTTGCTCTGTTTGTGTTTTGAACGAAGAGATACAAATCAGTTCATTGTGTTTTGTTACAGAGTTTCTACTTTAAGTTGCGCTCGATGATTCCCTGCTGCCTTTGTCATCTCAACTTCACTGTAGCAGTGCCAGAAGAAGAACTAATACAGGTGAGAAATGTCTGGCTTTGCCTGATTTTTTGCATCAAGAAAAGAGTAGATAGTCAAAATAGAACTTTTTCTTGAGTCTATAACTGTGCCTCTGTTTATCTGCATCCTCCCAGGTTGCAGTGACAGCAGTTGCTATGACCTTTGACAAAGACCAGACTCAGGAGAAGCCAGCAGAGAAGCCCGTCCCCAAAGGTCTGTCCTGTTTGGGGAGATAACTCATGATTTCATTCAGTGACATTGTTATTGTTTTATTTTTCTTACACAAAGGATGACAGATATTGATATCTTGTGAGCATGTAGTTAACAGCCTCGCTCACTTTCAGTTGCAGTTTGCTAAGTCTTAGGCAAATCCACTTTTACAGCAGTTTAAATATATTTTATTCTTGGAGCTTTTGTTAACATCTTTATATAAACATTTTCCTTGCACCATAACATGGGTATATGCTCATAAATATTTAAGTAGAGAAACAGAACTATCCTCTTAAGACCAAGCTCCTCTAAACAGTGTAGCCCATTTGAGAAGCATCACGTCAGTTGTGTTTCAGTGTTTGAAATCTGGCTAAAGCCCCCTCGTGACTCTTTGTGCAACCTTTAGGATCTGGTGAGACTGAAGAGCAGCTTCAGTTCCCCTTGGAGTTGTGCGCAGACTCATCTCTTGCCAACTCACAGCCATCATCCAAAATCTCAGGTAAACTTTAAACATATTTTTTTATATCTCTCTGACCTCTTCCCTAGCCCCGTCTCACTAACAGGCATTGCCCATCTCCTCAACTAATGCTTTAGGTACAGTCTCTTTATTCACTCCAGCTGCAAAGCTCTGCCACAATCAGCTGGTTATGGTTCATTCGGAAGGTAAATAAATAGTGATGTTTCAAAGCACTTAAAGTGAGAAGTTGTGATTTTGACTAGATGAGATGTCATGCTTCTAACTCGGTGTAGCATACCTCCCTTCACATAAACAGTAACAAGAGCAACCCAGCAAGTACTCACTTTAGAAGGCACTTTTTGATGTACGAACATTTTTAGATTTAGGAAAGGCAAAATACCTTGTGCTGTGTGACCACCTTGGAATGGTCAAAGGTCAACCTTGAATTCTTCTTGCTTTCTGTCAAGTGCATGGACAGACTTTGGTCTTTTTTCCTGTGTGTGACAGGTGTCCCAGAGAGTACAAACATCTCATCCAGAGGTAAGCCTCAACCATCTTCAACAATCTCCCCCAGTACCATCTCCCTGCTACCAAAACTACTACACTGCCCTGTTTTGACTTTTCATCCTTTAGTCTCGGACAGTTGTCCTGCACTGCTCCCAAACCTCATCCACTTTTGTTCTTTTCTTTTTCGTTTTACTGTGTCCTGTTTTTTTTATTTTGTTTTTCTGTTTGTTTTTGTTTTTTCTCTTGTTGTGTTGTTGCGTATATGTATGTTTTGGGTGTGGGCTGTGTGTTTGTGTGCGTGCGTGCGTGCGTGCGTGCGTGCGTGTGTGTGTATGTGTGCACCTGTGTGTGTGTGTGTGTGTTCTCTCCAGCTGCCTCCGTTGATTACGGTTCCTTTGCAGACAGATGCAGCACCTGGCTAGAGCTGCTTAGGCTGAAAGCTCACACCATAAGACGAGGATCAGTTAAGACAAGTAGGAGGACACAGTCTCTCACAAACACAGAACACAAGTATACAACCAATCTTACACAACAAAGTACACACACACACACACACGCATAAGTGCTCGCGTGAGCTCAAACACCCCTCCATGCTTGCCGCTGGGGGGGGGCGGAGCATCTTACATCAAGCTCCAGCTATTTTGCTAGAGTGTGAAAGTTGAAGCCCCGCCCCTCAGATGGATCAGCAAATCAGCAGCTTGGCTTTGAAATGCCTGTAGCCTTGGTAACCTTGATGGTGATTTATAAGAAGGTTTTTTTAGTTGCTATCAGCGTGCTTGTTCTTTGCTTGATCTTTAAGCACTTTGATCACAGTAACAACATTTCTTTTGATTTTTATCTGCATTGGCATCAGTGAATTTATTTCAGCTGAGAAGAATAAGAAATTACTCAAAATGACTACAATGGTATATTGTACATGCAGAAATCATATGTGGTCGAGATCACAGTGGAGTGGAGTGGGTGGTGGTAATGCTTTTCTGTAAAATGTGGTATGATTTTTAGTCCTGTGCACTGTAAGTGAACTACAATCTAATGTGTGGCTCTAAAGGTTCCTGGTTTGATGGATGTAAAAGCCACTTCAGGTAAAATTGCAGTAAAATGATGGAGCATCTTTCACACTCTGGCTCGTGTATATGTGCCCAGCTTAGCTCATAGCTGTCTCTGTCCGTCTCCATTTCTCAAACCTCTTTCAAAAATGCAAACAGATAAATATTCTCTCATGCACTGTACCTCACTTTACTGCAAATACTGTATTCACACATGTAAATGTACACAGCTGTGCCCAGGTCTGTCTGTCTGTCTGCAGACACTGTTTAACTGTCTTGTCTGTTTGCTCAAACTGCATGCCATGCACGGCAGCAACATGCTTTCCCAGTGATTGTATTGGCACCATGCATCAACAACACTGCATGTCAAGTCACACATGTTCCTAACACGCACAGACAACGGACTGACTTGCATACAAGTTTACACATGTTGGTCTCTCCGTGCAAATGCTAGCAGCATTGCATTTTTGCACCCACATTCCACATTCACATTCCTTTCTGCTTTTCAGTTCATATCTGCTTATGATTTTTCAAACATACTTGAGTGTTTTTTCGGTCTCTCCATTCTCTTTTTTTTCCTCGTTTGTCTCCCTCCCTTTCTTGTTTTGTTTCACATTCCCTTTTTGGACCTGCTCTCTCTGAACATCCAGTCTCGTCTTTGGAGCGCTCCAGTCCGCTGCCTGATGGACGATCCCGCTCGCTGCGCTCTACACGCTCATTCGGTGGCAGTTCAGTCACTGTAGTGAAGATGACGCCACTCTCCTTCTTACCTGGGACACGCATCATTAAATACCTTGGGATCATCAACATGTTTTTTATTAGAGAGACCACATCATTGCGAGAGGTAACACTACTAGGACAGGTCAAGTGCATAGGCCATAAAATCAGCTTTTGCAAAATGTAGACATACCTGTGTTTGTGTGTTTGTCCTCTGCAGGAAGGCGGGGTCAGTGGCTTCCTTCACTCATTCATAGCAGAGGTGTTTGCGATGGTTCGAGCCCATGTAGCAGCACTTGGTGGTAATGCGGTGGTTTCCTACAGCATGAAAGAGTGTGTGTTTATGGAAAATCCAAACAAGAACCAGGTACTCTCTCAAACTAATATATATCATTAATACACATCATTTAAGTATTCGTCTGTTGGAGATCATTACATGTAAAACACAATTAACCATTATACTTACACCTCAGAGTTGACTGTTTTCCTACGGTTTAATCTTCCTGTCTTTGTTCCTCCTGCAGGCTCAGTGTCTCATTAATGTGAGTGGTGATGCTGTCATTTGTGTCAGGGAATCGGACCAGGAGCCCACTCCCTCAATGACAAATTCTGCACAGAGCTGCACTAGTGAAACAGACACAGCTACATGACAGTGAAACACTGAGCTTTGCTTGGTCTGCAGGACATTCAATCCGAGTGAACACTGTCCCTGAGTCTAGCCGTCCAAATATGAGTCATTTTTATCTGCCTTAAAACTCTGTAAAAGATCCAAAGGTTTGGACACAGGTAATAAAGAACAAGTTCTCACACACACTCAAATACATGCAGTCTGTGTTGATATAGGAGTAGATGTTCCTCTTTGTTTTGTTTTTTATTAGTAACAGAGAGCATTTGTGCAGGAGAATCTGATGTAGCTATTTGGAAAGAAGGTAATCTAAAAGTGTTAAAAAAATAACTTTAAGGGGGGGGAAACCTACTGCCAAAGTATCCCTGCTATGTATTAACAACCATCCATTTCAGCCATCTCTTTCCATCACAGCCATCACAAGCACAAGAGACGCCTGAGGCAGCCATAACTAATTTGTCCGTCCACAGTTCACAGTGGGAGTCATTGCATGGACATGCCAATAGGGATGCAGTTTTTAACCATCAAATAATGCAAGTATATTCAAATTCTCACCAAGTGTTAGGCTCTGTTTTGAGTTTCTTTCAGAATAAAGGCCCATCTGTTGAATGGTCACCTAATAACTATGAAACAAGGCATGTATTCAAGTTTCAACAACACAGGTGCACTCCCTTCAAAACAATAATTCAACCCTAACTTTTTTAAGATAGAATTTAAAAAACCTGGACTCACTTTTTTTTCTGATAGTTATAAATAATTGGTTTATACTTTTCAAGTTCAATTATCTTTTATTTTGAATCTGTTGTTTGCTAAACGTCATAAATACTAGATGTTCTTGTTCACACAGGCAATATCCTAATGATAATCAAATGTACTCATTAAGTGTCAAATAATAATGTCCCAGATTACTGTTTTGTGTTTATTGAATGACGAGTAAAATTCAGGCCACGATAACAGAATTATGAACATATTTTTATATCGCAGGAGTTTTCCTTTATGAACAGCCACTACTATGTATCCCAATAACTATTTTACAAATATAAACTATTACGTTTGTATTTGTCTATTTAAAGATTGCAGGGAGTGCGATGGTAAAGGGTGATGGATATAATGTTGGATGGACGCAAATATCATAAAAGCAGTTTTAGTCCATTGAGGTTTGGTACAGGGGATAATACATTACAGGAAACAGTCTTCAAAATGTTTCTGGTTGATTTATACTTTACTCTGTGTATATTGGGGCAACCTTTGCAGCTCTGGGATCAGTTCCTCTTCTTGCTGTCTGTGTCAAATGTAACTCACCTTTGTTTAAGCCTCTACACGGTCTCTCTTGAAATCATGTGTTTAATAATATTCATGCTACTGATGAGTCAATCATTTAAGTTCAATACTAAAAAAAACATCTTCTGGTGTAGGTGACACCTGAAGATATACCATGTAAATGTTTTTCTCAAATCAGATTTTAGTATTTTTGTAACATAAAATGTATGAAACCTACGGCTTATTTGCCTGTGCAATGACTTCCTGATGTTTTGATTGGCTGTGTCTGAGTATTAGTGGTACTCTTATCTCTTGTTGTGATCAGTTTCTAATACTTGTGTCTAAAACTTGAATGTACATATTTAGATGCTCTTGCTTTCTCACTCGCATGCAGATCCATTTTTATTGCCATAAATCTGTATGCTTGCTCGCCTGGTTAGTCTTGCACAATAAACTCAGACGAACCAAGATGCATCCGTTTGATCATCATCTATGATAAAAACTGCAACCAGACTTTTTTCCTGGTAGACAGGAAGAAAGTCAACATGAACACTGCAGGCCCACTGCTATGCAATGTCAATATTTTACTGTCAGCTGTATATGAACAACAGGAAATTGCTCATACCAAAGCTTTCACTCCTATTTATTCAACAGTAAAGATCTGCTACTAACAATGTGTTGTATACATCTGTCTTCTCTTCTAATGTATGTTTTGAACAAATGTGTTTTAGTCAGTGGTCAAAACATACTTTTTGTATATTTCTTATCTTATATATTATCAAGCTTTTCGTTTGATTCAATCATTAACAATAACAGCACACAAAAATAATGAAGGTCAATAGGTTTTATAGGACTGATATATGTTTGGTATTTGGTATTATTTAAATAACCCTGTAGTCTATGTACAATATAATTAGGCCAGGAGCCAGGTCCATGGCTACCTTTTTTCACTAGTATTTCTAGTTCGTCCATACCACACAACACTTTATTGTTAATATCACTGTGCTATTTATACTTATATCCCTAATTTATAACCTTCAATTTGAGCCCAAGATGACCTTTTTACCCTGAACATTTCACTTTCTGTGGCCCGAAAATACTTCTTTCTCACGTTAGAGAGAACATAATTCTCAGTCCCCAGCCTTCCAGATAACTGCGGTCAAGCAAGCCAGCCTCCACTTCAGAAACGATAGTCAAGCCAACAAAAGTTTCAATTTAAAATCCCCCACAGGCTTGCCTATTGTTTTAGAAGTGGATGCTTAAAAAGAGGAAATCAGACATTTTGATATGACGTTTCAAAATAAAAGCTATCTCGAATGTGGAACATAAATAATATTCAAGGCTTATTTTAATTTGAGATTAAAAACACATGACCTGTTACCACATACTAATTTCAGTCCAGACTGGTAGTTCACCACCTCACAATTTTATTTACCAAATATCAAGACAATCTGATTTATAATTTCAAAATAAAAGCTATCTTAGTTTATTAGTCAATTGATGCTAAAATCAGTCTCTTTTTATGGGCGGAAATAGTAGTGAAAACCCCTCAAAGAAAAAAGAACGAGAACGGTAATATTGAGCGTGATTTTCAAGAACATTACAGGCTACTTGGAACAAAAAAACAGCATGTTTCTTCCGACACAACATGAATGTAGCATAATGTCTAAAAACCTGTAGTGACATCTTGTGGCTGCCAACTGAAATGAACATCTACCGCTCACTGATACGTTAAATCCAAATCCCCCTCCCTGCTTCCCGTCCTGACATAGGAACAGGCTGCAGGCAGCAACTTTGCGGTGAAAGCGGTAGTTGTCCTGCCCAGCAGCTCGGCTCAGAAATGGGGGGAATCATCCTGCCACGGCGCATGTTCCTCTGGTGCATGGCGGTCATATATCTTGCCGCTTTTGTTTCCCTCTATGTGCAGATACCAGGTGAGACTCCTAACTGTTCTCACTGTGTTGAGGTTAGCCCACATAACTTTGAGTTGCTGGTATGCGTTAGCTTGTTAGCTGTGGACTTCCTGTGCTACTCATGCCATGAACTATGGAGAATAATCGCCTAGAAGTTTCTGCGTGGTACAAGGAAAGGTTCTCCTGCTCTCTGCTGACTCACTCTATAAGCTAGCAGCTGCTAAGAGGGACTCAGACTGTTGTAAATACGCACAGATGATGCCAATGAATTTTTGTACATGACCCAAAAACCCTGTAGGACGCTCGGAAGACGTCGTCCACGCCCATGTGATGAGCGAAATGTGGCAATTCCGTTTTTTATTGAGTCACACTACAAATGTAATTTACCAGTGCATGTTTTTTTGTTTATCATACAGTCTCACTTCATTTCTACGCAATTCTGTCATGTAAAAGAAACACTTTTAAATAAGTTTGTCTATCTTGAAAACTGCAATTGGCAATGAATGGATTTTGAAATCAATAACCAAGTTACCCATATTTTCACAGTAGTTCGTTAAAAAAAATAAAGATAAATTACAATAACTTAATTCTTTATCTGTTTTTTTTTTTTTTTTTATACTTTGAAAAACATGCAAAAATATTTCAGAGTTATGCTTGGTGTTTTTCTTTCTCTTGTGGCGACAACTGTGTGGACATGTTAACAGAGAACCTAAATATTTGAATGAGGAAAGATAACACATTTTGATCATAGGATGCACAATAAAACTTACTGTTTTAAATAGTATAATAATACTATGAATCATATGCTGTGGGCTTCACATTTCATCACCTGCACAGAAAACCAGATCAGCACTTAGGATTTCTCACAGTAGTGTTCATACCATTTGATTTCTTTCTTTTTTTCTCTTAATGTTTATTTGATCAATCTGCAGGTCTCTATGGTAATGATGGACTGCTGCCTGCTCGGAGGCAGCTGCGATTCAGTGGTAAACCTCTCAGGGAGCAGCTGCTGTCCTCTCCCACCCTTCTGTGGTTGGGACCTCTGCTTGGCCTGGACACGCACACCGCCATGGAGCTGCTGTGTATTATAGGCGCTGCACTGAGCCTCGCTGCTATTCTTGTTGAGGCTCTCAGAGACAGCGTGGTGTTTTTCTTCCTCTGGGCCTTGTACCTGTCCATGTACCAGGTGAGTGGCACCTGTACCTGCTTATCTTTCACAGGTTCCTGCAGTTGCTGTCATTTATGCTCCTTCACTTACATGTGGTTTTTGTTTCTTGCTTCAGGTGGGGCAGGTGTTTCTCTACTTCCAGTGGTAAGTGATGATTCATGGATTTATTCTTTGCAATTAACACAAACACAAAACAAATAGCATCTTGTTGAAGGATCTAAGGATAGGTTTGTCAGTTTGCTGATAGGTTTATGTCATCCTCAGTCCACTGTGTATAACACCACTTTGATGTTTGTCTCTGCTGCTATGCAACAATAATATAAACATCATTTCACTACCATGCATTCTTTCTATCCTTTTCATCGTTTCGTGTGAATTTTTCGTCTTATCACTGTTCAGGGACAGCTTGCTTCTGGAGACCGGTTTCCTCTGTATCCTCGTAGCTCCGCTGACATTAATCAGAGGGTCCCGAGCTGTCAGACAGCATGATGGTGTGACCTTCTGGCTGATCCGCTGGTTGCTCTTCAGACTCATGTTTGCCTCTGGTGTGGTGAAACTCACGTCACGATGTCCTACATGGTGGGGCCTTACAGGTACATATGATTATTTGTATAAAAGGGTGAAGAGTGTTTATTTGTTTTGACTTTTTATAAGAAAGGATGCAATTGTAATGTTCTGACATCTTTTTTTTCTTTCTTTTTACGATTGATTAATATTGTTTTTCCATGTGTGTTGACCAGCTCTTACATATCACTATGAAACTCAGTGTATCCCCACACCGGCGGCCTGGTTTGCCCACCAGTTACCAGTATGGTGGCAGAAATTAAGCGTGTCGGGGACCTTCATCATCGAGATCGCTTCACCTCTGCTTTTCTTCAGCCCACTGCGCAGCCTCCGACTGGGTGCTTTTTACTTGCAGGTGAGTTATACTTTGATTAGTCCCTTTTTTTTTATTTTTAAAAATGTTATCATTTCATCTTCTTTTCTGTAACTTTACTAAATGTTGCTTAGTGCTGTGCTCAAGGTGGATTAATGTTGGGTCTTTGTAAATAATATAACGAGGAGTATGGTCTAGACCTGCTCTTTTTTTTTAAGTGTCTTGAGATAACATTTGTTATGAATTGGCACTATACAAAAAAAGATTGATTGATCTTATAAGTTTGCTTATTTGTATTTCCTAACAGAAGTTTAACCCCAAGGTTGTATAGTTGTTTCTACTTTGCAAGTTCCACTACAAAATTCCTGAAAATAAACTCTAACTGAAAGCTACATTTAGCCAGGGTTTGCATGTTTAGCATTGGGTTTTTTTTTAAGATTTATTTTTGGCCTTTCTGTGCCTTTATTGGAGAGATAGGACACTGGCCAGAGGCAGAAATCAGGGAGAGAGAGAGAGAGTGGGGAATGACGTGGGAAAGGAGTCACAGGTCGGATTCGAACCTGGGCCGCCCGCCTGGATGACTACAGCCCCCATACATGGGGCGCACGAACTAACCAACATGCCACCAGCGCCCCAAGCACTGTTTTTTATGAAAAGAGTCTGTCACCCCACTAAAATGAATGATGGCAGCAGGAGTTTATATACAAATATGGAATCATGTTTTTTTTTCCTCCTACAGGTGCTTCTTCAAGTTCTCATCATTTTCACTGGAAACTACAATTTCTTCAACCTGCTGACTTTGACCCTCTGTCTGTCACTACTGGATGATCAGCATGTAAACTTCTGGCTACGCAAGAAAGACAAGGCTGGCAACAATGGTATGACAAATGTCACTGTTGTTTACACGTGCAGTCTAAACAAACTGATGAAGTTGAAAAAGATTACTTTTACCAGGGTGGATCTGCTTAAGAATAGTAATGGTTCTTGATGTATTTATTTTTGGAATATGTTGCTATCAGCTTATATCTGTTTATCAGACACCCATTGTCTGAAAAATCAGTAATCTAACTGTGATCGGGAAGAGTTTGAGAGAAAAATCTCTACAGAGGGATACACTTTGAAAGTCTGAATTTGGACCCAAGTTGTTTTTCCTTTCTCTCTGAAAGTGTACTTGTGATTATCACCATGCTGTCTCTCTCTTTTCTGTCAGACTCCAGGCTGTGGTCTTGGCTGCGTTACCTGGTAGAGCTGGCCGTCTGGTCTCTCCTGATCTTTGGATCAATTGTGAGCTTTGACCTGCAGGTGGATGCAAAGAAGAACATCATCACCGCCAGGACAGGTGTGTGAGATTATAAACTTGAATTACAACATTTCACATTTTGTAGTTTTAATGTTAACATTTGTGTCCTTGCAGCATTCACATACCACCAGTTTAATCAGTTTCTAAAGACTGTCACCATCCCCTGCATCTGGATCGGCGTTCTATCCCTTACCTGGGAGATGATCACAGCCATGTTCAGGTAGGACTCTCCCTGTGTATGTATGTGTGTGTTTGTGAATTTTCTTGAATGCACATCAGTGAGCTTTCTTTTTATTTAGAAAAAAATTAATTGTCCAGCAGAAGCAATAAAAAAATGTGTCATGTGTTTTTCTAGGTGTGCATGTGTATCAGGTTTCCTGAAGAGGTTTTTGGGAACTGTCCAGTGGACTCTATTTGCTGCTGCCACCGCTGCCATGTTCACTGTTAGCCTGGTGGGTACTGTTGAGAATACGGAAGTGTTTTAATTTACTTTTAGAAATGTAATATATCATTCAGTTTAACCTTATATACTTGGTTGCTAGCAGTCTTAATGATGGTTGAAAATGGAGTTTTAACAAGCCTGACCCTTTTTTTCCCTGCTTTGTTCCTCTGTTCCAGGTGCCGTTCACATATATCGAGTATGACTCAAACGCCAGGTTGTGGCCAGGAGTGCGTCAGGCCTATGAGCTGGTGGATCGCTACCAGCTGGTGAACTCCTACGGTCTGTTCAGGAGGATGACCGGGGTCAGTGGGCGGCCAGAGGTTGTTATCGAGGGAAGCAATGATGCAGTCACGTGGACGGTGAGAGAGAAAATACTTATCATGGATAATAGTTCAAACAGCATCTAAATATCCCCTTCAATAAATGTTAATGATGATAGGGATGCTGTGCTTCTTCTTTTTCTAAATGCATGTAATGATGATCCCAGTGTATACATTTTTAAACTGTAGATTAAAATAACGAAGGCAGTTTAAAATATTTAATATTTATAAATGTGCAGCCTGACTGTACTGTGACACCTTTTACAATACGTGTTTCTGCTCCTTCTAGGAGATTGACTTTATGTACAAGCCAGGTAACCTCAGTGCACCTCCTCCTGTGCTGACTCCTCATCAGCCCAGGTTGGACTGGCAAATGTGGTTTGCTGCCCTTGGGAGTCATTCTCAGGCTCCGTGGTTCACCAGCCTCTTATACAGACTGCTGCAGGGCAAACGAGATGGTAAGCACCCTCAGAGGAACAGGACACCTACTAGTATACATTATAGCAAATACTATGCTGTACTTCTCAAATCACACACACATACTAGATGCACAAACAATGTGTTCACAATTGTGTTCTTGTTTTTTGGTAGAACAACTTGTTTTCCTGTAACTTTATGATCTGTAAGTGTATCTAATTAGCACAGTATGAAAAAAGTAATGCAGCTGTGCAACACAACATACACAACAGGCCGTTCAATGCTTTTATTTGTTCTGGGCTAAATGCAGCCCAGATGCTTTACTATTGTCACCTTTTTGGCCATGGCTTCTTTAACATTAATAATAACCCTGGATGATCACTTTAATACAGCTGTGCTCTTAATAGTGTCAGAAAACTTCCAAAAGCAGTTTCTGCAAAGTCTCCATTATATGGATTAAAAACCTCTCTTTGCTGCCCCCTTGTGGTGTTAACATTTTTAAAATGTTACAGATGTAAAAGTACACATTGGTGCTCCGCTTAACTTTAGTTAGTGATGAAAAACATAAATGTATACATTAATTATACAATGCTGGACCAGAGTAATAGGCACTCTAAGTTACAACCCAAAGTCCTCACACCTGTTTTACTAGAAGTGGAAAATAAGACAATGTTTTAAGTGCAAGCAGATCTCTGAATTTGTTTTTGTTTCATGTTCTGCAGTGATCGAGTTGATCCAGACTGATGTCTCTCAGTATCCGTTCCACCGGCAGCCTCCGGCCTACCTCCGAGCACACCGCTACAGATACTGGTTTACTGAACCAAAGGCTGACGGGTCAGTGCTCTGTGTCCCTCTAACCCAGTCTGTTTTTCCTGCACTGAGAACATTTCATTTTTTGGCTTTGAACTATCTTGTGGACTAAAAAATGCCAAACAGGCGTAATGCTCAACACAATTCAAACTCACTTAACAACTACTGATTTGACTTCAGTTTCCTGTGGTTATATCAATGAAAAAAAGTTGAATTGCCAAACAATTAATTAATTAATTCTGCAAAGCTAGAAGAACTAACCATTTTCCTCTCACAGTTTATTGTAGGTATACTCACATACACTGTTCTGCTGGCCTGTGTTTGCAGGTCTTATCCACAGCACTGGTGGAGGAGGGTCTATGATGAAGAATACTACCCCATAGTGCACCTGGGCAACACCTACCTAGAGAGCATGCTTAACCAGTATGGACTAAAGGTAAATTTATTTCAAAAATAAGATAAACCCTTTGTCAAAAAGATGGGGGTATTAAAAGTCTGGTATTGATTAATATAACCTTTATTTATGCCCAGGACAAATCCCCTCCACGTATGTCCAACAACGCTGTTGCCAAGGCAGTAAGGTGGATTCGCTCCCAGGTCAGAGGTGTTCCTGCTCACACACTTATCTGGACCCTAATTGCCTGCAGCGCGACTCTCTGTCTGCTCTTGGGATTACTAAGTGGGAACAAATGCACAAGAAACACTCCTCTTCCTCCTGAGGCCGATCACACAGAAAATGTGCCTGATGGATCCTCAGCCTGCTGTGGGGAGTCAGATGAACAGCAGAGAGCGGAGGACGAGGAAGATGGAAAGGAGAGTGAAGATGAGGTTGAGGAGGAGGAGGAGGAGGAGGGTTATGGAGAGGAGAAAGTCTCTGCTGGTGATGAGGAAGAGGAGGAGGAAGAGGAGAAAAAAAAGATCTGTGAATGAAAAGGTTTAAAAGGATTCAGGTAATCCTGTAGCAGACTACTCTCACTAGCTGCCTTTATACATTTTCACAGAAATGACCAAAAAAGTTGTTCTTTGTATGTTTGTATTTCCTGATCGAAAAAGTTGATCTGCCTCCTTCTCGTTTATCATTTATAACGGCAGCGCAAACCACTTCATCCACAGATTCAGCAGATGTCGCCCGGCGTATGTTGTTTGATTATGTTCCCTGGTTTGAGAGCTTTAAACTGAATTCAGCATCACAAAGAAAGGAAATAGAGAAAAAGATCAAACTCAAATGGTGAGCTGCTTTCTCTTTTCACCTGACGAGAGAGTTTGTGTTCTTTCTTATTCTCTCCTGTTTGTGATATGTGTTGTCTTCTTACTTGTCTATAAATACAGGTGTGTGTACATGTTTATTATTATTGTTACTGAGGTCTAATGTCTCTTGCTGTATTTACTGATCTGAATCAGCTCTGCACTTTTCCTTTTTTGCCACTTAAATGTCGGATGGTTGTGTCCGTACTATAAATGAAACATCACTCATTCATGGCGTACTTTTTAAAAGATTTTTATAACATGAAAATACAATAAAATATAAGAGTGACAAAAGACTTTGTAGATGTTTTTGTATCCATAATTACAGAAGTTTGTGTTAAGATAGATCAAATTCCTACGGTTATACTTTGAGTAGTTTAAAACTTAATAGTAATTAGTCAGTATTAATATTAGTGTACAGTGATCGTGAATCCAGCTTAAGTGTTATTTTAAAGTAACTACTTATCAAATAATTTAGTTACTCAACATTTGTAATCCCTCTCCCTTGTCTTGTTCACCACTTCAGTATTCCAGGACAGTACTTGTCGATCAGAGTCTGATAGTACGGCTTGAGTTTGTCGACGTCAGGCAGTTCGGTGGTCTTTGTGTACAGGTCAAATTTGCTGTTGAGAGGACAGAAGATGCAGCGTCAGGTTAAAAGCAGCCAGCAGCAGCATTTGCATGTAAGGAGGGAAGGTACTCACTTGAACTCTTGGACCCAGGGCAACATGCGCAGGTCTTTGTCATCACACAGATGCATGTAGTCCCCATGGGAGTGCCAGGGGTAAAATGAATGGTAGCGGATCATATACAACCCCTGAAGAGAGAGAAAGAGAAGCAAGCCATTAGTGAGTCAGTCACAACTACATCAGGTGAGGAAAGATACTTTTTATTCTTTACATATAAAAGATTTTAAGAAATGCCTACAACAACTTGCACTTTACGTGTCAGTTAATTCACTCAAATATATCTTTGATCATTATTTGAATGCATAAAAGTACTCACCTCCTCTGGGATGGAGCACTTGTTGAACTTCAGAACTTGGTAGAGATACTCTGAAAACAGTTTAGGCACAGATTAACACAACAGAATAAAATAGAATTCCTCGTCACAGCTATTTTTACATTCAAATTTGCTGTGCATCTGGTCATTCAAAAATAACTTTTACTACAAGCTCACGTGCATTTAACCACACATGCACAAACATTTAAAAGTAAAAGACAGATTGATTAAAGTAGTAACACAAAGTGCATTCAGTACAAAGTGTTATTGTTGTTTAATTTTAATTTGCATATTCTTGTTTTTAAGTTGTAGTGGATATTTGAACAAATAATGAGTAATATTTTTGGTGGTTCTGAATGTGTCTTACCATCGTGACCCCAGGACATGAGGACATTGTTGAGCCCACAGTTTGGTTCATAAATCCCATATTCAGTGCTGATGAGAAAAAACAATAACAAACATATAGTGCTGAAATAAACAGGGATAGTTACCCTCCTAAAGCCTCGTTTCTGTCTTTTGTTCCGTTTTTTGATTAGGAAATAAAGTTATGGAGTAGATATTTTATGTGAATGTGTGTAAAGTGAAGGCAAAAAAAAAACTTTGTAAAAGTGTTGAAATCCTAAAACCTTAGGTTGGGATAACAGGAAAAAATACAGTTATAATGAGACAGCAGAGTACTTTGTATATTTGAAATTAACAAGCAGATGAATGAAGTGACGTGAAACTGCCTACTTGTATTTGGGATTTTTTTCATCAGGATTATCCAGGAAGGTGCTGTCTCTGTATACGATGGAGTTCTGACACTTGCAGCCCACTGGGAAGGTGTCGCCAACTACAGCCCACTGAAAAGCACACGCACAGACTGCTTTTCAAATGTTTGAAATCACTGCTTATATTAAATGTTAAATCATACATTTTAGGTGTCATTCAGTGCAAGCATGTTGAGTTTGAGAAAGAATGTGATAGTTGCTGTTATACCATCTTTCCTTGTATTGAACCTGTTGCCTACCTGCGGTTCATCCCAAAGAGCCATGATCTTCCCAACATCGTGGATCAGACCCACCAACTGGAACCAGTCTGCAGAGGGACAGAGAATACAGATAATTCTCAGACTTGTGTGTGTGCTACGACACAGTGTGTGGGTGTGTGTACTGTCTTCCTGCCTGTTATGCCTTACCTTTGTCTGGGTTTGCTTGGCGGATGCCCTCAGCTGTCTGGAAGGCGTGGAAGGAGTTAGGGAAGTCCGCATCAGGATCAGACTCATCCACCAGCTGGTCTAGAGACATGATGGTTTCCATCATCCCCTTCTGAGTGTGGTTGCAACTGGTCCATTCAGAGTGCTGCACAAAGGTAAGAGTCACAGCATTTTACACCCATGAAACCCAAGATTGGGATAGATAGATCAGGTTTTCAGGGATAGATTGATCAGGTCTACAATCAGCTTGATAATTATGCTTTCATGTTTTGGTTTAAGTATTGACTAACTATACAAAGCAGCAGCAGCAGCTTTTTCTTTTCTTTTCTTTTTACCAGACAGCACTAATAGTCTACATTATGATTCAAACTGAAAGGGAACTGTTCGGAAGTGTCCGACAGAAACCTTTGGGGTAAAAAAACAAGGTTACTCAAACAACATTTGCTTCAGACGTAATATCTGTTGGCTCTGTTTTCACTTCTACGGGCTGGAGGACGATTGTTTGCTCAGTCTCGCAGGATCATTGCGTCACAAACAGGACAAGTTACATAAAACAGAATCACTTACATCAGACACAAAACAAACAGTGTTGATGCACTTCCTTTGATTATATAAATAGAAAGATAGATTGTTAGAGAGATACTTTATTGATCCCGAGGGAAATTCAAGTGAATGTATATAATATATGTCAAATATGTTTTATCCTTGTACAAAAAAAGTCTTTTCATGATACTTTGCTGGTTTACTCGCCTTCTTATTCACAAAGTCCAGCGTCTGGTTGGTGTGCATTAGCTTGTATGTATTGAATATGCGATCAATGAGACTTCCACTCTGAAACGCAAACAAACATGTAACACAAAATAGATCAACAGCATTTCAGGCTTTTTAAACAGTGTACAAAGTAACTCCTTATAATTCACATTCATAAAAACATACACTGGGCTTAAACTGTTGTGTTTAAACTATTATGATATTACTTACTATCACAAGAATAAAGGAAGTGACAAGTTCCTGTACCAGAAAAAAACTTCTGGTGTTTAACAATTTGGAAAACTTAAAAAAAAAAAAAAAAAAAGTTTGCTTTGAAAATGTTCAGAACTTTGTAGAGAAAGACGTGCACATAGAGAAGATGCATTTAAGTGCTGCTCATTTGTCAAATCCTTCAGCTCCAACAACGCTATCAATAAAAAATATTTCAAAGTTTTACATAGATGTTAATCAGTATTGCTGTATAGTTATGATGGCCTCAATATGGTGATAATGTTTTTCGACTCTGAAGTGTTCACCTGTGATGAAGAACTTTGAATTCTTACCTCATAGTTTCTGTACTCTTCCTTTGCTTTGGTTTCATTCTTCTCCAAATTTGGCCGATAAGCCAGAGAGGGGTCCGGACCCTACATTCAAAATAACACACAGAGCTGAATATATGTTTGTAGCTAAATAAGACATATTCTTCTCTAAAATTAAAGTACAAGAACTTAGATAGATAATTCAGTTCTGATGATAGCACTGGATCTGTTTTGTATTAAATCCACAGCACATACCATGTTGATGACCTTCATGGCTGACAGATCGAGTCTTTGTTGTGATGTTTTGGTCTGGGTTGGTCTTCTAGAGTTGACTGCTCCGATTCACCACTTGTATATATCCCGTCTGTTTAAAGTGTAATGTGCCTGAACTTCCCTGTACGCATACAAAGAATGTGGACTAATGTCCTATCACACTTTAACCAAACCTCCACTAACGAGGTGCCCTGTGTTGAACCTTGGCCTTGTGTACGTGCATGTATACATAGAGTTTTTCAAGAATCAGCAGGACACCAGTTTTGACTGATGTAGTATGACTCAGTGGTTTCTTTATTCCTCATTATAGTTTCTTTATTTTTTATTCATTTTATCTGTATATATAAAATACTGAAGAGTGAGTACATTTGTACAGGTTTATGGAAAACCTTCAAACTTATTTAGTTTATACAGTTTCTCTGTCCTCTATGCATACACACACAAAATGAAATACATACAAACTTAATCAAAAGGGCAACAGAACTTGGTTGAAGGCTTCTTTGGGCTACACTGAAACAACGTAAAATCTTCAAGTTCGATGATGAAGTCCAGTTGTCTTCAGGATTAAACGTAGAACATCAATGACCTGGATGACAATTTACACAAACACAACAAAAACTAATACACTGCTTTCACAGTTTGGTCTTAAATCTGACCCCATTACATAACGACCAGTTTCTTAGAAATCAAATGTTCTGGTTAACTTTATTTGAAACAAACACACACACACACACACACACACACACACACACACACACACACACACACACACACACACACACACACACACACACACACACACGCACACACGCACACATACACGCACACACACTTCCACAGATTGACTGCCACTGATTAGATGGAAATCTTTTCTGTTAGTTTATCCAAGGTTGACCAGTGTTCAAACAAGCTTTAGTCGATGACCCAGGACTTATCATTTATTTATTCCCTCTAGTCGTAGCCACTCTTTGTGTGACTTGATTCAAAGCAGGTCCCTCTCACATACTATCTGGAATGAATACATTTAGCAGCAATATCTGCTTTGATGCATTGAGAAAATGCAAACTTTGCAACTCCTACAAGATCCATAAAGTATCACATCACATTAAAATCTTGCTTTCTTCTACTGCTCTTACCTTATCAAATTTCAAATTCACATTCACATTTTTGATCACACACACACCACAAAGCAAAGTGAAAGGTTTTTGTTACCTGTCCAGTGAAGGAAACATTCACATTATTTACAGTTAAAACAAAAACTCAAGAGAACATAAAAATAAAACGATATAGAGAAAAATATAAAATTTAGAGTGGAAAAGAAGATTGTATAGTTTATTTAAGATGTACGGTAAAGACTAACTACATGTGTAGTGCAAAATGCATTACAGAAGTTGTGCAAGTGGTGTACTTAAATTGTGCCAGTGCAATTTCTAAGAGACCACAATGCTAACAAATATCTGATTGGGTTGTTTTTCTGTTAGTTCTTAGTAAAAGGGTTATATAACATGCCCAAAAAATAAACCCCCCTACATCCTTTCTTAATCTACAAAGCTGCTAAACACTGTTTTTGCATTTACTCTCAGACCATTCTTAATCTATCTTTATTTGTATTGCGCCAATTTATAACAAATGTTATCTCAAGACACTTTACAAAAGAGCAGGTTAAAGGCCCTACTCTTTGTTATATTGTTTACAAAGACCCGACATTAATCCATCATGAGCACAAAGCAATATTTAGCAAAGTTACAGTGGCAAGGAAAAACATCCTGTTAACAGGCAGAAGCCTTGAGCAGAACCAGACTCAGTTTGATCAGTCATCTGCTGAAACTGTGCCGGGCTTGAAAAGTGGGATGGAGGGAGATGCAGAAAGAAGCAAAGGGATAGAGACAAACAGAGCAGCAACAACGGCATTAATGATTAAGGTAGACGTATAGCTTCAATGTCAGTAAAAAAGGTGAAAGTATGTGGTATTAGCAGTAAAAGCTAAGCATGATAATAGACTGATCAGTCATATATTAACGTTTTTTAGTTAGTTTAATTGTTTGCGAAAGGGCAACCAAAGTTAGAGAAATAGCATAACCTTTGCACTTAGTAAATATAGGATCAAGCCTTTTGGAATTTGGTAGTGACTAAAACACCAGATATATTTCAGCCTGCACTGCTTAGTTATTTTTTCTTCTTCTTATAAAACCATGAAAATATAATTTTTGTCCTTGATCATTTTAGCAGGATAGCTACAGTTGATTCAAAATCTTAAAATGCTTAACGTTAAAAAGTACAAGCTCACTCCTCAGAGATAGACAGATGCAACACAAATAAAGGTTTGACTTTTTTATTACTTTACAGTGTTATTGTAAAAACAAAGCATTAAGTAAATGCAACACAAACGGTTTACAAGGACACTTGTAAGGTTGGGTGTTCACAGGGACAGGAAGATTTAGCATATTTACAGCAACGTGGTGTCATTAACTTGAGGTCCAATAAAACATTTAATTAAAGTTATACTGTATGAAAAAATAAAGTGCTTTAATGCATTCATAATAACATTCAAACTGTTAGACTGAATCCGCAGTTATACTAAACTGACGCACAGAGAAAAGCAGTCGATAATTAAACTCAAGATACATTTTAAGCAGTAAATGTTTACTGTGACACTTAATCTGGATTAGTAAAGGCAAAACATTATAAGGCCTATAAAGTTAAAAGTACCCTACATAGTTTGCGTCTCACTGGTTCACATGTTAAAAGACAGTCTATCTGTGAAGAAGCATCCAGACAGTCCATGGAGTAGGGTTAGTGGTTATTTAGTGTGCGCACTGTAGGGTTTTGGGTGAAGGGTTAACTGGGTTTGATTGGAGGTTATTCTGAGTTCATGTTCCCACAGAAGTAAAGCTACTTGCTCGCTGAGGGAGATGAAGGTACTTTTGAGGGACACAGTGGATTATCTGTGAGCTCAGGTTAGTTTAGATCAGCAGGATCACCAATGATGACGATAGTAGACATTGGCCAGTCTGACAGTCTGACTTAAACATACATCTGAATGGTTGTTTTTGTATAAAGCACTTACCATTTAGTACTGCAAGTTAAGGCTAAGAAGGACTGCTGTGGTGGGTTAGGGTACCCTGACCCTTAAAGGTAACTTCTGTTTGTGCTGGCTTGCACATACCTTTAACTGAAGGCTGTATTGTTAAACAATACAGTAAATCTTGGATATATTTCAAATATTCATTTAGAGAGTTGACCATTATCTACCTATAGGTTATGATAATATTTTGCTCACCAGAACAATTGCTCAGGAAAAATTGTAGTATCACTACCTGACTGTAGTAGGCAAGAAGCGATGCAAAAACTACGCCACATGATCTAAATCAGATTTATTTTTTATTTTTTTACCTCCAAACATTTGTAGGTCAAACTATTTGTGAGAACCCTGGAACAAATGAGAGTCAACAGCATTGTAAAGCTTTTTATAATTGTGTATAGTCACTGGCATCACTTGGTTAAGGATCAGGGGAGGTGGTCTGGCAGTGGTCTGGTTTAAAACGCAAAACTTGAAGTCTGGTATGAAAGTCCTGCACTTAGTATGCCTGTTATCCATCGTGACTTCTTCATGTCACTCTGGTGCAGCACATGAGAGTAGAGATTATTTACCCAAAGAAAAAAAAGCTTTGCCACAGAATATAATCCAGCCTGCGATTGCTTGTACATGACACATCATTTTAGGAGACATCAAAGGCCCGTTTTCATCTCTTCATTGGTTCACCGATGCAATTTTTCAGTGTTTATCTTTAAAAGCATTTTGCTAGCTTGATGTGCAGTCTTAGCCATAGCTGTGAGGACTGCGGGGGTTTATGGGGGAGGAGTCTTCTCTCCCACTCTGTCCAATCAGCTGGTAGAGACGGTGGCTGAGGTTCTGAACCTGACAGGTGCCCAGGACACATCCCACCCTCATCAGATGACCGCGGCCTCTTGTGCCGCCACTGTTTGCGTGACGGCGACCTCGTGATCTGAGCCGACTGACGGGCCCTTCCTGTAGCACAAGCCTGCTTTCATCAAGCAACGGCTTGAACAATTTCAACTGGGGCTCTTTGTGCAGCAGGGCCCTCCAGATGATGTGTCTGTCTCCATGGGTGAAGTGGTTGTCAGTGGCAACAAAGAGGTCAGACACAGCAGGCGTGATGGTAGTGAAAGAAGGCTTTGGGTGTTTAGAGGGTCTGAGTAGAGCCAACCTGAGACGAAGACAAATATAGAAACAAAATAATTAGATGTAATGCTCAAACCATGCAACACACAAGCAGACACAAAGTGCTGTTCACAAATAGTGCTCAGCAGTTTTGCAGAAGGCCTGCTTTGGTATCTGACTGAAATGTAATCACTGCAAGTAGATGAAATGCCTCACAGGAAGTCAGGCATATACTGCAGGAATGTCCACTGTACTTGATCTGTTGCTCTTTTTATACTAGGAATAGAACGGAGAGTAAATTAAAGAGAAAGCGAGAATGAAGAAGATAGAAGGAGAGGTAGGTTATTGACCATTGATTGACCCATCTATCCATCCATTTTCTCCCAGTGAACAAGCTGACTAAGATGCCCCCCTACCCAGTAACGTCTTGTTCTACCTCCTGGAGGTTTCTGAGGCGTTCAAGGCAAGATTGGATATATAATCTCTCCTGCCAGCTCTGGCTCTACCCTATAGCTGGTCCCCTTACCTCCCCTCTAATGCTAAGCCCACCCACCCTGCAGAGGAAATTAATTTTTGGCTGCTTGAAACTGTTATCTCATTCTTTTGGTCAAAGCTCTTGACCGCAGGTGAGGGACGGAATGCAGAATATAATAATCATAATAATAATACATTTTATTTATAAAGCGTTTTTCAGGAACTCAAAGACACTGTACATTTGTTTAAAAAAAAGAATTAAAGGACTGATTAATTGATTAATTGAAAGCTCTATCTTTAAGTTAGAGTTGGTCATGAGTTTCCTGAGCTTTTTGCTAACCTGGGGGCATTACATGGTACCATTTTTTAAATCTAGGAGTCACACAGAGAGGCAACTCTACATGGGCCTTTTAGTCAAATAAATACATCCATACAATTCACTATTACTGGTATGTTTTGTTTTTGAAAACATATGACTCTGGGTAAAATGGTAAACAACAAAACCTTAGCGTGTTACTGTAAACACTTGAGACAACTGCTTACTCATCTTCACGTGGACCTGCTGAACACAGTTCAAGAGTGATGAGCTCTTTCTTTTTTCGTGTCTCCAAGTTAATAATTAAAATTTTGGACCAAGAGTACAAAATGCCAAATAGAGACCCCTACATGTTACTTTGCTTCCTGCTTTTATCTGGACTAAAGTGGTCTAAGCCAACCCAGACAACAACCCATTGTCACTTCCATCTACTCCATTACCTACACAGCTAAAAAATAATTATTTTTTAGTTAATCAACAACAGTATCTGAGCTGACACATTTTCTACCAGGGGAGGGAGACCACAGTGACGACCACAGAGCACAATGTAGATGGGAGTAAGAGGCTCCTCCAGCAACACTCCTGTTAAGTGTTTGGTAAGTACATTCTTTATCACCTCCCTGCTGCTAACCTTACTTTTCTTCTCACATTGTCACAATACTCTTTTTTTTTCAATTCATCCTTTCCTCTTCCTCAATGTTTAAAGAGTTCAGCCACTAGAGACTAGCACTTCTGTTTGGACATGTGACCAGTCCAAAATTATGCAATAGTTACTACCAGCTATTTAAAGTTGTATAGGAAATGGTGCTCTCCATGCCCATATAAGGACCATTTTTTGCAAAAACTTGGATTAGTTTAAATTGCTTGATCCTTTTGAATTGGTTAATCCATTCATTCATTTTGTGCCACTAATCAGGGCTCCGTTCACATTCTAGTTTTCATAACCTATATCCATTACTATTGTTATATTCAACTGGAAAGAATTAAAAAAAATTAAAGCATAATAAAAAAAACTATGCCTATTTTCTTTAATATTTCAAACATGTAGGCATATGACATTGCCTTGTTGAAAATTGTCCCCAGTGCTCATTTTACCGACCAGATGTATAACTGTCCAACAAAAGACAACATCACTTTGTTTGTCTGTAAATTTGAGTGTGCAGCACACACACTTTTTCATTCACGAGTGTTGGCTGTTCACGAGTTGAGACACAAAGGAGTGAGATAACGTTTGTGTTTGTTTGGTGTGTGAAGTGGGCCAGAATAGCATATGATCTTTATCCTGAAACTAATCCTGACTGGTATTCTGATCACTCTCCTGGCTGGACACCTTAAGCTCTCACTGCCAACACATGCACGCACACACACACACACACACACACACACACACACACACACACACACACACACACACATACACACACACACACACACACACAACACAAATGCACATTCATTCACTCACCCACCCCTGACTGAGTTTCACCAGGAAGTTTGTGTGATTGACCAACTCTGTTAGCTTTGAATTTTTTAATTGAATTTCGCAGTAGTCCTGGAAAAAATCACACAAACACACACACACACACACACACACACACACACACACACACACACACACACACACACACACACACACACACACACACACACACACACACACACACACACACACACACACACACACACGCGCACACACACACACGCACACGCACACACACACACACACACAAGCCCATTATGTTGGTCAGTTGGGTTTTAATTGACACACATGCACGTTGTATGTGACTGACTGGAAACATACATATCAAAACACATCCACATATCTGTTAACACTTTGCTTCAATGTGATCACGTGTCTCTTCCATTTTTAACACCTCTTCTACAGACAAAAACACACTCACATATGCATGCACACACAAATACACAGTTAAAAGGCCACCTGCGATGAGGTTAAAAACAGTTTTCTCTGGAGGAAAAAGCACTTGGCGCTGAGGTGCCTCCCTGTACAAGCATATGCAGGCCAATGAACATCTTGCCAGATAAACACAGGAAGAAATATCTGCACCTCCATACAACTAAAGAAGAGGGCATGTTTGTGTATTTAGGTTGCAGGCTTATACAGCCAAGATTTCAGCTCTGTAAGGCTTCACTTAGAAACAGCTTAGCTTCTAATTGCTAATGTTAGTATTTGTGCATGCACAAAATTACTGTGCTAACATTCTGATGTTCTGCTGGTGTAAGATTTATCATACTCATCATCATAATTTAGCATGTGTGAATGCCAGCATTTGCAAATTAAACTTGTCAGAAAAGTAAAGATGGGTTCTGATGGGAATGGCATATATTTTACAGGTATTTGGTCACAAATAAAAGAATTGGACAAATTAAAATGTTGACCCATAAGATGGCGCTGTGATTAAAAGTCAGAAAACCACAAAAGTTCTTGAAGATTAACCTCTTAGGAATATAATATAAATACATCACTCAAAAGTAAAAATATCAGCCCCATTCTATCACTAAAGTTTCAGCATCACCAAAGTCACTAGGCTTAATCAAGAGACCATGAATACATGTGCAAAATGTGGGCCTACCCATTAAATAATTGTCAAGATATTGGTGGAGCAAACTGAACAAAGGGATGCTGCAAGCAACAGAGCCACGCTGCTGGCATAGTTATAAAATGTAGTCTTGATGTTGGACATTTGTCTCAACTCTGCATCACAGCGGTATAGCTGAGATGAATAAACATGGATGTCTTTCTGACTTTTCTATCAGTACTTTCTATTAGGATCGGTCTCACACACTTTTCTCTCTTGTGTGATAGTCCAGGTTGTGAACTTGGACACAGTCTGAGACCAAGTGTAGCTTCTCCAACATTCCTCCCAAGTTAGAGCGCAGCATGGGGGAGCTTGAAACACACACACAATCTCTCTCTCTCCTGACGTAACTCCTCAAAAGTACTTTTCACAAGACAACTTTTTGTCCCTGTCAGATCCCTACTGTTTCACTTAAGGAAATGTTTCAGGGTCTGTTCATTATTTCTTCTCCTCTTATCTATCTGTCTTCTCTAAATTACTACAGGATCCTTTCATTTTTCTTTCTTCCCCTTTTCATTATACGAGAAACCTTTTGTTAAGTGCCAGTGGCAGTATTATGTTACATCCATCAGTGTTGAATCACACTGAGATCCACTCTGTTCTTCCTCCTCAAAAATAACATTCAAAATTGTAAAAGAAAGTTGAAACTTAATAAAATGCGTGCAGAGATGAACGCACATTCAATAATATTTTGATGATTTCTTATTGTTCCAAAGCTTTATCGTTACACTAAATAAGCATGTGATGCTATCTATCCCCATTGTGTAAAAATCCAACTAAACTTATCTTCTTCAGTGCCTCAACTATGAGAAAACTGTGATTCACAGTTATATGGTTAAGGACCATGGGTAAAAAAAAACCTTTAGTAAAAGACCCACCAGGACACTTGTTTGCTCTCACAAAGTCAGGCAGCAGAATGTTGTCAGACAACAGATGCTGCTGAATAATAAACTGCTGCTGCAGCGATCTGCATGTGACAGAGCAGAACACACTCACATGATGCTCTCATTTACCATGTATCACATCCTGTAGTAGAGGGTGAAGTTGTTGTAGTCGACCTTGCTTAGTGTTTGGCCTGTTTTGTGCTTGGCACCTTGGGATGTGCATGTATCTTTGTCCTAAATTACCTATATCTCTGTCTCTCCTGCTGTTGAATGGAATTAACTCATTCTGCCTGGACCTTTTTCTCACTTTAATAACTGCCAGAAGCCAAGACTGCTGCCTTTCAGTTAGATCTGCCACCAATTTTTTTTTTTTTCATTTTTTGATAACAGTGTTCATTATTTCAATGATTGATAATAATAATAATAATAATAGTAATTGGTCATGTTTTCTAGATATTGACTAATCACCAGTTTCCATAGCCTGAGCAGACATCTCTTAATAACTTGTTTTGTTCCACCAAAGACCCTAAACCTAAAGTTTTAATCAATATAACAAAAAAAACAACATATCAAATCAGGAAATCATTACTTTGGATTTTCTGGAAATGTTTTATGTTTCTGTTTGTATAACTTGACTTGATCTTTTTAAAAGTATGTCAGTGTTTATTTTAAATATAAAGTACAAAAATAAAGTCAAACTTACTCACTATTCGGACATAGATTCACCAGAGGTCCTTAAATGTTTAAACAATAATAATATCTTAATATTTTAATAATAATATTTTGCATTGGTAATATAGCCTTATAACTCGACACAGTTCATTTTGTGAAAGGCTTCCTGTAGAAACCCCGCGCACAAATAACACGCAAATAACACGCTTGGTGTGTGAATATGTGCAGTGAGGCGGTGTTACCTGTGTCTGTTAGTGAGGCTGTGCAGAGTCAAAGCTCGGGACTGGATCTCCAGAGGAAGGAGGCCGAGCAGCCACAGCCACGCCGGCAGCAGGGCACTCATAACGGCGCAGAGAAGACGCACTTTCCGGGGCAGGGGTGAATCTCAGACGACCTAAATATTGTTCAAATATGTCTTTATATTTGAAAGAATATTGAATTGACCAGTTTTAAGTTATGTCTAGAAAGTCAATTTTCCTGTGTAGATGAGTTACATTGAACGCATCATCAGTCGTGTCTGCAGCATCCTCTTTGCACAGCGGCCGTCTCTCGGGGAAAAAAAGACGTGGATTCTCAGAGGCTTATTGGGACTCCAGTTGCTCTTATGGGGAGCAACTGGAGCTCTCTCATTTATAAAGCCTGGCTAAGGGAGGAGGAGGGAGGAGGATGAAGGCTTATTGTCTGTCCAGCTGAACACGCTATACCTCTAATGAACACCACAACCTAATTAAAGCACAACTCTTCCCATGTAATCCTGGTTGGAAAGGTAAAGTGCCTTTGTCATTTTATGAATGTATTTATTTGGGTGTCGTGTTGACCTTACAAGTGTCTTTATGTTTATGTTGGATGTAGCTTTTTTTTACACAGTGAACTTTTATTTGTGGACAGAGTGAGCTTGACCCACTTAGAAAGGAGCTACTAAACCCACCGTAAACCCAGTGAGATCATATAAAACCCCTCTGGACTCTAGAAAATGAACCAGGCAAGTTTTATTTACCTTCTATAATAGTAGAGAAAACCTTTTGCTCTGTTGCTCACACACAATATTTTGGGAAGACTTCGAGTAAGTTACAGGCATGTTTACATTTAAAATAGTATTAAAAGTTATAATGACTACAAATGTGACATTTCTCTGGCAGCATTTACTATGTTACATAAACAACCATCTTTGAGTATAGCAGTTGTAATTGATCTAAAGTTAAAATGGAAGCCTTAACATTAACCTCTGACCTTTAAGAAAACCCTGAAGAAATAAATGTACATGTGAATTAACTGAGTGGCATTTACAATCAGTTATTCGGCCTTGTCAGTCTATAATAGATTACAATAAGGCCCATGTATGTGTCCTTCATATAAGGTCTGCCTGTGCAGAACAGGCTCTTGTGACATCTGTAAAATTCTCTTCAAAAACTGACATTTATCTTTACAAGCGAGCACAAGACTCATTATCAATATTTTTTTTTACAAGGGATCACTTCTGAGCACTTTGGTGACTCATGTGGATCTGTACAATGTTTATTTTGACTGGTTCAGTATTTACAGCAATTAATGCATTTAATCAGGCAGATTAAATTGTCTTTGTAACAATGACCTGAGTGCAGCAGCAGAATATGAACTGATCAGGTGATCCAGGAGAGTTTGTCTGTTTTCTTTCTTTGAAAGTTATCTTATATTAGATGTTTAAGTGTGGGGGAGCAGAAAATGAAATATGTCAGTAGAAGCATCGGGAAATATACACATGCACTCTGGTTCAATGTGATCCTGTTCTCTGTGTCCTTGTATAACACCAATCTTTTTTTGTGAAGGAGGACACAGAAGAGAAGCTCAGAGTCTGAACCTGATTAAAAGAATGCTCTGTATGTGGAGGTGGCTTCAGGCCTTAATTAAAGTGCCGAGTGTGTGTCTGTGTGTGACTCAGCAGTTTGCAGTATTATTTTCTAATCTCAGTTTCCAACACTGTGAACCTCGACTCAGTCCAGCATGTGCATTAACACGTCTCTTATCTGTCCTCAGAACAAACCTTTTTGTGTGTTTGTGTGTGCCCCTGTGTGTGCATGTCCACACAATCCAGTCTTAAACCCGCTCCCTCTCATCTGCAGGTGAAGATGATTTGGCTACATAGAAAGGCTGAGTTTCAGTTAAAGTTTCAGCTCTACAACACCTAAGGCTAAAACCAGAGTATCAGACGTCTGGCCACATTCACTACATGTAAGTGAAGTCTGAGCAACCTCTAGCTATACTTTCTCCTCACATAAAACAAGGAATGAAAGGCACAGCTTGTGAAGAGCAGAATATGATGTTAGAATCTGAAGAGTCCAGTTTTTTAGATAAAACGAAGCTGGACATTTCTTTATTGCCAGGTTCCGTTTTTGCAGCAGAAAGGTAAAAAGAGATGGCAGTTTAATTTTGAGTTAGTATCGCCCTTAATCCTACAGGTACTCTCCACAGTTTGTTTCGATACATTTACTGCACCTTTCATGGAATTAGTTTTCACGTCTTTTATTTTGAGGAAGATATTGGGTTAGGGTTAGGGTCCCTGCAGTTCCTGGATTTTCCCCTCCTTGGAACACAGAATTTGGTGTTTGCCATCACAGCAATTTCAGTGAATTTTATTTTATTTTGGATTTCCAGCTTGTGCTTCAGAGTAAAAGTATTAATAAGATTGATATTGATGCATGGTTATGCCACCTATACTGAAGTTTTTAAAAATAATCTTGTTCTAAGTTTCTTTGCCACCATAATTTGGGGTCGATTGGGATTTGATCACCAAGTATGCTAACATGTAGTCAGTGTGTTAGCTAGAGTCCCTAACTTTGTCTATTTGGCACCATTGAAGTCTACCAAACTATTCAAAGGTGTGGTTTGCAATTAACCTAGCAAAGTGCAGACAGTTAGCATGTGAATTATTGTTACAGTTCAGAACAATTTTTCTGATCACTCTCAGACATGTTCTGTATTTAAATGAAGCATCTTTTAGCAGATTGGTTTCCATTCATCCTATATGCGGCTCCAACTGCTGACTGTGTTGATTACCAAGCCAAATGTTTATTTCTGTTAAGATCTACAGTTCAGACCATTTGCATTTGAACAGTTGCATGTTTTTTATTCTTTTGGCTTCAATCGAAGTCATTGAATATAAAATGAACAATAAAAAAGGTTTACAGTAAGTGCAGACTTTCCAGCTCTAAGCGTACTGGAGGGTTTTTATGACACCTTTATATGAAAGCTGAAACTCAGCACTTCACTCTCATTGTGGTTGTTTTATTTCAGATCCAATGTACTGCAGCCAACCAATCAAACATTTACACACTGCAGTGAACTGCAGTCTGAACTGCAGCTGACAGTGAAGGTTAAAATGGGAAACATGAAGGACTCCTGTGCTTCCTGCAGGTGGTGCTGTCTCTCTAAAACTAAACACCTAGAGACGTGTTGATTTTGCAGTACTAGAAAAACAGTTAATACTGAACAGAAGAAGACTGATACAAGTCATTGAAAAAACGTGTCCTTCTCAATATTCTTTACACTTTTAAATCGTTAAACAATGCAATCTTATTTTTTACTCTACCTTAATAAAAGTTTATTTCAGAGTACAGAACCATACATTCAGATGTAGAGGTAAGGTTTTTCATGCAAACGGGGTCATGAATAATGATTCACATTTGCATTACTACACCTCCTTAAAATGTAACAATGGCACTTTTTTATATGAACTTGAACTCTGTCATTTGATGACTTACAGGAAAAGACACCGGACATAAGTGATCCTAAAGAGTTTGACCTTTTGGAAATATAATAATGCCAGGCCCGTTTGAATACACTAACATGCAGAATAACAATGGCTATCATAATAAGTGATACATAAGGACCAGACGACACTGGGCTGGTCTGATTTGATTATTGACAGCTATTAAAGCGAAATGGACTTCTTCATTCTCCAGAACTGTTCTTTAACAGTGTTGGCTCTTCTATCCTTTCATATCAGACCTTAAAATTAAAAAGCCATACTGTGAAATAAGTTTGAGTTTGGCCCAGAGTGGTGACAGACATGTAACATGTAAAATAGTGTGCGGAAAAGTACAACATGTTTGTTTGCTCCGTAGGTTCAGCTTTGCTGTCCCAGAGCTGTGATAAGGTCCTGCATTGGCTCAGTGTCCTCTGGGTCCAACAGGCTGTGCTGCTGGCAGAAGAGTGTGAGGTGTGTGAATAGTGTGTTGAGGTGTGGGTGCAGGCCCAGCGCGAGGGTCTCTTTGTAGTGGGACCAATAAATGTGCGCAAGAGTCCTGAAAAACAGCAAAAACACCTTCTGGACCAGAAAGACAAAGCCGGTCGGAAACACTGAGCCTGGGGAAAAAAAGAGGGAAGAATTTAAGGCTTGAACTAAAGTTGGGGTTTATTGCATGAAAAGCAACATGAATATAATCTCTTTTACCTGCTTTTGTGGGAAACACCTCTTCATCAGTCAGTAGCTCCTGAATGTATGACATGGCATAGTCAAAGTAAAGCGGTGCAGAGCACTTGAGCTTCCTGCCGTGATCATCGGTCCAAACATAAACCCTGAAACACCAAACACATGCCATCATTAATATACAACAAGATAACGGTCCCCATCACAAAGCAAATAACAGACACTACGTTTTAAATATTATGATATAATCCTAGTAGGTTTAAAAATAATATTTAACAATGATGACTCATAGTAGGCTATGTGTTGGACATACATAGCTAACGTAACTTTGAGATCATTAAAAAACTAAAATCCTAGCTGTGCATTTCATATTTTTTATTTATTTATTTGTTAGGGACAGTGCATATTAATGAACAGCTGTAACAATTATAAATATGAAATATTCTGTTTCATATGTATTCAAAGCAAAGAGGTCTGTATCTCTCTAATACAGCGGGGCTCTATCTCAAGGGTTAAGTTCAAACAAGTGATAAAAACAACAGCAAACTTCTGAAACCAATGCAACAAGTTAGTCTTGCCTTCCACTAACATTGTTGGATGGAGTATTTTAAACAGTGTCAAACAGTATCAAAATCTATGCAGCAGAGCCAGAGAAAACCTCTTGTTTATCCCATGTGTTCTTTCCCTGTGTCAAGTGCCCACATTACCCACAATACAGTTCCAGTTAGCTAGCAGACATGTCATTTTATAAGGGGGCCTTCTATTGAGGCTAATAGCCACACGCAGAGGTTACGAGCAGGCAACAGAAAATACTCCACACAACAAATTTTTTTTCTTCAAATTTAAGACCTGTGCTGCACTGTGGTGTCTTGGCTAGTGCTGTTTCCTCACAGCAAGATCTACGTTTCTGTCCTAAGATTGATTGGCGACCAGTCCTGGGTGTACTCTGCATATTGCCGAATGACAGCTGGGATCGGCTCCAGCCCATCCTGAACGGGACCCGAGTTGTAGAAAATGGACGGATGGAAATTTGAGGCCCAACTGATGCTGACAGCGACCTGAGGCAGTTTATCAGCTAGCTATCCCATCACAAAAAGGACCTACTCAAATGCTGTTGCTTTTTTACTAATGCAGCAGAGTTGATAAAAAAATGGACATTTACTGTATACTTTTGCCATCATGTATCTAAAAATGGATTTGGACACTTTACAATCTCACTCTTGCAAACCAAAGCATCAAAAAACACCTCAGAGAAATTCAACAGCAATGTGTGGTTATCTCTGAGTGTCCACAATTCAATTATCTGGCAACGTCTTGTGATTTTGGAGAATGGCCTTTAAGTAGGGGCACTATGATAGTTAGTTACTCACGTGTCGTCTGGTCCACAGGCTGTCGGGCAGGTGCTGGGAGTGCAGAACTCAGACAGTGCACTTGAGAACAGGTTTATTTGCTTGAAAAACGCCACAGCTGGAAAAAAAAAATCAATGAGGAAAAATGACTTTGTACATATTCCTGTGTGTTGCTGAAGGAGAGAAGAGGGTACAAATGTGGAATCAGATTTATGTCAAATTTAGAGGGAGCAATTAAACATACCCAAAAACATATTATATTGTTTTACACGTGCACATAACAACTACCACGCACATAATAGAACTCGTCGCGGTCATATTCAACAACCTTGCACACAAATTCATCAACATAGATCTGCACAGGCAGCTGTGAGGGTGAAATAAAACACAGGTGAGGGCCATAGACTGTTAATATTAATGGATTAATTGCTCTCTCTAGATGTTACTTAAATCTCACACCATATACACACTCTCAACTGTGTTTAATGGGGTCCACTCACTGTTGCTGGCGAGCCACTCTGCCTGATCGACGCCAGGGGGCAGCGCTGTGAGGGCGACCATGTCTGTGTGTGTGATCTGCTGGCTCAAATTCTGCTGCAGCAGATATGGACGCTCCTCCAGATTATTGTTATTAATTCCCCTTGGGAAGACAGTGCGGAGTTAATGAGGCGAAGACAAAAAGTGAAAGATAAAAAAAATGTTGCAGTATAAAAAACTATAGATAGGTCAGTGGATTCATGACTCCAGCTGCAACCAGCAGATAACACATTTGACTCTTTCTGACGCTCTCTTATCTGTCTTCCCCTCTGTGGCTGGCACACACGCATGCAAACACATGCAAATACTGCTGTAACTGCAGACCTGAATGTCCAATAAACTAGCAGTTAATGTAATGAAGGCAGTCAATTCAGAGCCAGAGTAATTACTGTTAATGAAGCGGAAGTGCTTAGTGCTACACAGCAAATAACTGCAAAGACTTATGTTGTGAACAATAAAGGTAGAGGACTTAGGTCTGCTGATGCATCCTGAGAAGATACAGGTAGAGATTTATGAGTCTGTAACACTGCACTGGCAGCTTGGGAACTTGTGATAACTATAGAGTGTGAGAGTAGGAATGATGTTTGTGAATGCCAACATGTGCTGGAAAGTCAAACTTGGCAGCATGATTTGACTGTATGCAAAGAAGGAGGCCTCTTTGACTAGCTAGGGTGTTGTTATGATGATGATGAGTGGTCTACTCTGGCTCTTTCATAGCTTCACTTTTAGCTGGCACTTTGAATTAAAGGGAATATTTCAAAGTGTAGTGTAGTCATGCAGCTGCTGCGCTCAGTTTTTAGACGTCTGCTCACCCAGCAGCTGAGAGTTTATTCAGTGTGACCTTGCATTCTGTGATAAGTGAAACACAGTGCTCTCTAAGGGGGTTTCACTGTAGGTGTGTGTGTGTGTGTGTGTGTGTGTGTGTGTCTGTGTGTGTGTGGGGGGGGGGGGGGGGGGGGGGCAGTACAGGGAAGTTAGTTTAATGGTTTCAAAAGCTCTTTTTTTCGTCCACAGTAAAGGTCAGGAGAGGTAGAGAAAGGGCAAAAGTGACAGAGAAGAATGTAAACATTAGCTTTACAAAGGTACAGTAGTGCAAATACAACCGTGACAGACTTCCCTAATGTCCACAGGAACTTCTTTTGTTAACATCCTGCTCTGCTCCGGCTCCATGGCATTAATTCAATTACCGCCTCTTGACTACCAGTTGCAGTCAGTACACAAACACAATGAACCCAGAGCTACTTGTAATGTTGTGTTTGTGTGTAAACACACTCCTCTGTATGTGACCCTGCTCTCCTGCTCCTGGCTGTCTGTTTACCTTCACTTCTGCTGAGCCGTGTGGGGGAAATAAACATTCCTCTCCAGCACAGCCAGCTGCCTCTAAAAGATTCATCTAGAGGAAAAAAAATGCTCGCACACATAAAGTCTTTCCTTGTCTTAGTTTAGAGCTCACGTGGTCCCGCTGTTAGAGGAATCCACCTTCACTGATGCAATCAGACAAATATGTAACCCACACACACTCTTATCTGGAGAGCTTTCCTCAGTATACCATGTGGAGACAGCTCTCTAGTCATGTTTCTCCCCCAACATGTCCTCTCAGACTAAAAGACGACACAAAGACAGAAACATGAAACATGAACTTAAGGTCAATAAAGAGAGCAAAGAAGACAGAAATAAAACTTACAGCTTTTCACTGCTGATGTCAGATGACTGAAGAGTCTTGCTGTCTGCCTTCCTAGCCGAGGGGTAACTATGGCAACCCCCCATGGCATAAGCTAAGAGCGGAGGTGTTGGTTGTGCCAGCCCCACTTTTCCATCCCGCACATACTAACCCACACTCGGCACACTACAGGCAGGATATGACACCCACTGCTCCAGCACAAACATCTCTCAGCTCAGAGATGAATCCATACAGCTGACAAACACACAAGGACAAAGTTGAACAAAACACAGGCGCGCACACAAAAAGTAGTCCAGGACTTGAGGATTGTCTTCTTTGTGGAAAAAAAGTGAAGCTCTCCAGCTGTCTGCCTCTCCTTTCGCTCCAGTATCAGTGTGTATATGTCTTCTTTGTCTGGAGCCCCACACCCCACAGGCTCCTCCTCTCTCCGCTGCGAGCGGACAGGCAGGTTTCTCCACAACCCTATAAAGTACAAAACACAACTCCGCCTTCTGCCCCTTCCTCTTTTCCTCCCACTGCATACACACTGTCCCTCTCCACATGTGTGCCCTTCTCTGCAGATAGAGCATGCAGGTGCAGATGACAAAGTAAAGGTGGTGGTCAATCCGAGGAAGTAGAGGAGGGGACATTTGGCTCTGCTCGTAAAATTTAGAGGAATGTGATGACATAAATGATATATTGGGGCCACGTAATGACGACACACACAAACGCACGCACACACAAATACAGTGCAAGGGCAATGATGTATAAATGGGACTCCAAACTGAAAAGTGCTGTGCAGGAGAAGGTTCTACAGCTCCTCCCCCCACTGTAACCCAAACTCATTTCACCTCTGCCTGCAGCAAAGTAAGATCTATGTGACAGGCGGGTTACTGTTTGCACTTGGGGAGTATTGTTAATTGTTATTTCGCAAGACACACAGTAAAGACCGGGAAGCTCACCTGCCTCTAAGGTAAACATATCTGTGCCGAAGGATCTGCTCTCGTTCTCTCTCCGTCTGTACTCTACATGTGTGTGTTACAGCAGGATTTAAAGGGGAGACAAACTCAGGCTCGCACTTCTTTTTTGGTCAGACATATTTATTGGGATTCATATCTGAATTTACAAGCTAAATTGACAACAGGTAACAGACACATTACTCTCTAAATGAAAGAAAAAAAAAAACACACCAGCATTAGTCCACTTTACAAAAAAAGGCATTTCAACAACACAGCTGTCTCTAACACAACTCCCCCCCACACACACACACACACACATACATTAACACTCACATTCAGACCCTCGTATGATAAGCTACGATGCGAGACAGATTTGAAATGGACTTGAGTAAGTAACAGACAGTAGAGCCAAGAAACAATTGGACACCTAGTGTTTCCCAATTGAAGTTCGACGTGCAGACTGAAGAATTAGAGTTGTTTAGATATCGATATCAGAATCTGTACAGGCCTCCGATGCCTCCTTAAATGCAGTATAAGGTATCGCTGAGTATTCCAGTGAATGCAGCAATCCAATACCATAACCAGTTATTGGTTTCAGTTAACTAATAACAAACAACATCATGGTGCTAGCAGAAAGTGTAAGGATAGTGATGGCTTTCAAAGTGTCAACAATCTGTGGCTTTTCTCTAATAAATGTATATTTATTTATGGCCCTAGTATCGGAGGGGTACTCATTATTTATCAATATACAAGTTTAGGTATTGGAATTGGTGTCCAAAAGAAAAACATCTCAGAACATCTCTGTGTACAATACCCAATGAGATGAATGAAGCTAATGTGCAGATTTAATGGCACTTGAATATGACTGTATTGTACCCCCTGCCACATTGCATGTTATCACAACATACAATCCAATCGTAGCTTAATTGCATACACACACCAGATTCTCGTTGTGAAGGAGGCCCACACACACACACACACACACGTCAAAATCAAAAGGTTAAGGGTCAGATGCAGTGCTGAGGTTTAGCTAAAGACAGGATGATATATTCTGACCCTGTGCACACCCTGACAAGAAGCAGCCCTGTTTTTTTTTCTTTTCGTACCCTGACTCAAATCAACGCCTGCTTCCTTTGGTGATTCACTTCAAACAGCTCTGAACAGATAGAGCAGGGGGAAAAAAATGTCTGTGATCTTAGTTAGAATCTGTTTTTGATGCGTGGCATCGTCTCCCACTGCTGATAACTCCCGTCACATGACATGAAAGAAGGATCAAACAAAAACTGCTTTACGTAAATCTAGAACTGTACGACCATTTCAAGAAAGGAGGCTACCTCACACATATGAAAGCCAGTTGTAAACTGCTGGGAAGACACACTTTGGCAGAAACCATCAAAGATAAACGATTCTAAGTATCTACATTATTCACTCATTCGAGTCAAACATTACCACTTCTTTGAGTTGGGAGTAACGTCCTGACACTTGCCATCCCCGAATACAAACCAAAAGTGCTTCTTGAAAAAGTGCTTTCAAAATAAATAAATACAAACAATCTATGTGAATCATTCCACAGGCAGATATGCAATTAAAGTCAACTCCTGCCCTGAGAAGGAGAGAGACGAGGAGAAAAAAAGTAAAGCATGAGTGTCTGGATCACTCTGGTTTATATCAAGCCTGCTCTTGTTGATGTTGGTATTTAACATGATTTCCATGGGTTTTGATTAGATTGTTCTCAATGTGGTCTATAAACTAATATTGTCTATGAGGAAAAACAATGCAAAATGTTCATTACAATTTCTTGCAGCCCAAAGTGATTAAAATAGTTGTTTATCTGACCACGACATTCAGTTTTTAGAGCACTTATTAGACAAAGAAAAGCTGAAAATCCTCACTATTGAGAGGCTGGATTTAGATCATGTTATTAAAAGAATAAACAACTGATTAACAAAAAGAGGCCTTCATTTTCTCTGCCAATCAATTTTGTAATTATGAAGAAAATGTGCAAACACATGATATGAAAGAAAGTTGATGCAGTATTTTACGTCTGCATTGTGATGATCATTCTCTTTCCATACGACTAGCTAACTTGAAAAACAGACCCAAGTTGTAGCAAACCAAACTGATCTATTAAGTAAATAACATGGAGGGCACACTGCAGACTACGGACTCACACTCGCACTCCCAAACCTCTGTGTAGAAAGTAAAGTAGCAGAGGAACAGGAACTGATGCTGGGGTATTAACCAAAACACAGACATCATTATTGCCTCGTTTCAACAGTACGACACACATACCGTACATTATACACGTTGCAACCTGCAAAATAACCGCCCTTCCATACATTGGATTTATTCCAAAAATAGATATAATGTTTATATATACTGTTTACATGTATATTACGTTTACATATTACCAATAATAGCCACAACCTAATACAGGTTCAAATTTCACACTATTACATTGAAACAGCTCGGAGGGTGATATGAAATAAGATGTGTACATCACTTTGTCCTCTGGATGTTTTTTTTTGTTTTTGCATGTGTTTATAGATTTGGTTGTGTACACATGTATATGATTGTTTGTGTGTTTGTGTGTTACACAGGTGTGCTTTCTTTGTATCTGCATACCCCTCATTTCACCTGAGAATGCCCTCTGAATCACTGACATATATCACACGCACACAAGTAACACTAGAGGTTTGAGGAGGAAGTGACACATGATGCTCCAAATAAACAAAAACTAAAAAAAAGCCTTAATGCTCTACATGATCAAAGCAAAGAAACCTTACTTTGCATTGAGAAATGATCAAGTGTGCACATGAATAAAGCCAAATGTGTATCACTTGCACATTAACTGCACTGATTAAAATGTTGCCCGGCATGTACATTGAAATACTGAAGTGAAAATGGTAGCTAGCTTTGCATTTTGGCTTTGTAATCTTGGCTGATAATTTGAAAACAGTTTTTTACTTAAGTGTAAACAGTCAAAAGCTCTGATAGAAAAATTCTCTGGGCTATGATTTGATGTTCAGAGAGCCATCATGCTCCAACAATCTGAAACTCTGATGCTGAATTAAATGTGAAAGTCTAATTACGGTACTGACGTATTTGTTGTGTGTTTAAATGCCCCAGCCGGCACACTGAGTGTAGCCTCTGCTCATTACAAGAGAGTGAATGTTTCCACAAAGTTCAATGGAAAACCATTTTCATAGTTCATACATATGTGTGTAACACAATTTGGCTTTAGGGTTCCGGCACTATAAATGTTTTTTTTCTAAAAACACACATTCCTCTTTGAAACGGTTCAGATGTAACTATGCCATGAAGGTGCAGGAGGGATCGAGGTCACCCATGTGTAGATGTGTGTTATCCAGTGTACATACAGTCAAGTGAGGATCTTCCTTTCTTCTTAGGACAAGAGGGGTTTTGAAGAGCTGCTAACAGGAAGCCATGGTTGCATTGTGTGTTGAATGAAGATTATGAAGCGTGTGTGTGTGTGTGTGTGTGTGTGTGTGTGTGTGTGTGTGTGTGTGTGTGTGTGTGTGTGTGTGTGTCAGTGCTGCTTCGTTAGGCCGGTCCATTAGCAGAGGGCTGCGTCTCTCTGTAAGGTAATAACATGATAGAAATATTACAAACTATTCATACACCTTTATTGAGAAATTAAGAAGTAAAAGAGTTGAAGTTTATTTTCTGTAAACTCATTTCAGTTTCACTTATTAATACACTTTGAAGACATCAGTAGAGTTGTACGGTGAAATCTTGGAGAAGCTTTTCACGCAGGTTTTAAGATGACTGTTTTATTGCAACAGATTTTTGACTGGTCAGGGGTAACTATTAACATGAACATTGGCATCACTCCTTTTAGGTGTGCCACTTGACTTTACCTAACAGAGATGCTCAGAAACACACACACACACACACACACACACACTTACTGTGTGACAGCAGCTGACTGGGTAGTTGGACTGGCGGTGGTTGGGCCGGGACAGTCTCCATGTTTCTTTCTTTTTCCGCTTTCTTTTTCATCAGCTTTTTCTTTCTCTTTGATGGAGAGTCCCTCTACTGGCACCTTATCTGCATCGCTGGGAAAAAAAACAAGAAGCGCATGCTGTTAAGATAAACTTCAGATGCTTGTCTCTGCTACTGACTGCATTTCACCACAGTTATCTGCTCTTCCACACTGGCCATTATCATGCCCTCAGCATCCCTTGCATCCATTCTTCTGACATCAGCTGGATGTGACTGACCCACATCAAAAGGGAAACGGGCCCTTTCTAAGGTTTGTGTTAATGTTGTTGCTTGAAAATTCCAACTTGGATTATTTTAATTGTAACATGCTGGTAGGTGCACATTTTGTTAGTAACTTGCTAATTCACAGGCTTGTTAGAATGTTGATCTGGTTGCAACACCTGTTCATAGCATGCTACCCGACATACTGTTAGTAGAGTGGTCGCTCTGAAACATCTAATATATCATACAAGGTTGGGTCTTATAATACTGTGGGATTCTTGACAATGAATTATTTGTATCAATAAAGCAGTGCTACCAAACACAGTGCTCTCATTTTGTGTCCTAAAACAAATCAGATACTAGACACTTGATTTCTAAAATGCTGAGCAGACTGTTTCATGCCAGGGGGAGACCGGAGGTGTCATGTTGTGAATATGGGATAAGCCTTGCATAGGGATAGAGGTCCTGTAGGGTCTCTTCAAGTCAACAGTTGTGGGTTAGTATATTTCTTGAGATGAAAAAGGCTTGTCCAGAATTTATGGCTTAAGTTATGGTCACATCACATCCTGTTAGAAGCAACAAGCAAACAAAACATGTGGCGCATCTGTGCTCATGATGGCCTTTTTCAACCCTTCATACAACTTCAGGAAAACATTCCACACTGCAGAGCAGAGGACCTCGAGCACAACATACCGTCTTACTGCTGGTCTGAAAACTCTGAAGTCAAAGGGACATTAGAAAGCAGGGGACAGACAGGAGGAGGCAATATCAGAAGAAAAACAGAAACGGTGGAAGTCACATTGTGTGGGTAAACTTTCGGAGTTGAAAAGGGTTAGAAGAGCTCTTCAGATAATACTTGAGGGAGGATACAGAGCACCTGTTTAATCAGAGCAACAGTGCATCATTTGTGTGAGCGTGTTTGTGTGTACCTGCTGAAGACTGCCCTCTCATTTTTAGCATCCACAGTGAGCCGAATGGTCTCCTTGCCACCCCCCGTGGTGATGGTCTCACTGGTCGTAGACACTGTCTTGCCTTCCTCCTCATCGCTGTCTGAGCTGCTGGATGAGGAGGAGTCGGATGCCACCAGTGGAGCTTTTCTTGCCACACACACACTCCACACACACGCTGCAGAGAGTGAAGGAGAGTCATCATGTGACTTTGACATCAGTGTAGAGGTAGTCAGAGCTTCATTTTCACGACATTTATTAGTTGTTGTTTATCTGTTTCAACAAGATGCTCATAAAAAAATCTTTAGTTACAACTTACGGTTTTGGTTTAGTTTGGTGTTGTCTGATCCGCTGAGCTCCGAGTCCACAGGAGAGCTGCATCTAGGGCCCGTTTCAGAGCTGGGAACAGAAGACCAAAGATACAAACTTAGAAAATTCAGTTGAGTCAATAAAATACATTCACACAGCACTGAGATCATTTGATCCCATTAAAGCGTCTATGGGTGTCTGTGTTAAAAATGTTATTAACATTTTAAAAACATGAATTTCAGATATAGATGCCAACTTGCATTCTAGTTGTAACTATTTGCCAGTCGGTTTAAGGCCCCATTAGCTCCACCTATTTGTCTGTTGCTAGGATTACTGAAAGTTAGTTTGAGATAGAATTTTCAATATGGTGACTGCCATTCAAAAGTCCGCTTCTGAAAAATGGGAAACGTCTCTGAAACTACGTCCATTTTAATTATGGTCTATGTGTCTGCCATGGCAATGCATGTTAATTCTAAATGTATAAACACAATAATGGTTGGGTTTTTTTCCCTTTAAAATGCTTTCAGCAAAATCCTTGAATACATTTCTCATATTGAGACCACCGCCAGACACACCAACAGAAAGGCTGGAAGTCAGTGAACTTAGCCCATCCTTTCTCCTCGGCCTCTGTGGTGGCTTGTTGGGGGTCTGGAGTGTCCCAGGCTGAAAATCCCGTTCCTGCTGCAGGTGCCTGAGAGTTCACCTCTCCAAAATCTGCTATCCAGCCAGTGTCTAGGTATCAAGAGAATCACACATCCACTGTACTTTATCTCCACATACAATGTAAAGCCATTTAAATGTGCATTAATAAATTACATATGTCTCACTCTTTGTTGAATCAGTCTGGGCTAAGCTTGAGAAAGGATCCAGGACATCTTCAGTTTTCTCTTCCTCCTCAGAGTCTGAGTCTGGTGCTCTGTCAGAGCCCTCGGTGGAAGGAGCTGTTGTCCTATCACAAGCTGTACTGGTCACTGAGCTCTGCGACACCTGTGACCCACCGAACCTTGAATCGAATGAAACATTTGACTGAATGAGCAGGTACAAATCATTCACATACACTACACAGCATAAATAAGATTGCTGAAATAAATAATTTCCAAACATACTGTTGAGTGCATCTATATTCACTGTGGTGTGCCTACCTGTTACGAGACTTGGTTTGTGTCGCAAAGTTCATCTCTTTCTCCTCCCAAATGTCCTCTTCATCATCGTCAAACGGCTGAATCCTTTCCTTGGAACAGGCCTCAAACACAGCTGTATTAGACTGCAAAGGAAAGGTGGACAAACCGGCTGTGTTGAGTCAAATTAGAGTCATAATGCTGCCTCAAAATAAATAAACATTAAACCGGATTTAATCAATATTGTTTTATGTGTGCATTCATTTAAATAACTGTAAATGTAATTGTGTAAGATAAGATGGATATGTGGTGGTTGTTTGTAACATTTGTTTTCTGGTCTTTAATAGCCTTAAGATTTCTTAAATTAAAAAAGCCCACAGAGAAGATTTGGAAAAACTGTTGTCTTAACAAATCTAATTGCACTCACACTTTCCTGGCCTGCATCAATGTTGATATTGATCTCTGCAATACGATCAAATGTTGCTCTGCAATAACAGTAAAAAAAACACTTTAATGAAACACAATAACAATACTGCACTGCAAAACAGAGAGGAGTGTCAGATCATTTACCCAATGCTGTCATCATGATCAGTAAACTCCTCATCATTGAAGCCAAACTGATCAACAAAGTTAGCTGTCATCTGCTGAATCTGGTAGTCTGAAAAAGCCTTAACACACACAAAAAACAACAGCTTCAATCCCTCTGCTTACATAAGGCCTCAGTATTGTGTTTGCATGTTTGCTTACTCAGAGTATTTGTACCTGCTGTAATGTCAGTTCTTTAGGGAATGGGCTCTCCATATCATCCTCTGAAGAAGGGCGTGGGTTTCCAGTACCAACCTAGACACAAAAAAATCACCACATATGTTTGAGTGTGTTTGTGTGTGTGTAAATATGAAAAAAATCTATTACTGTGAAGTAGATAAGCATGTGTATTCGTTTACCAGGTCTATAGTGTTCCTCCTATTGGCCTCTGACAGGGTCTGATCCACAAAGGTTTCCCAGCGCCCTCTGTAGTCTTCTGGGAGCTCTACATCCACATTAACATTAGTAAAAGCAATTTACATGTTATCATCACGTTCTTTCACATATAAATGTGAGCACACTTATCTACACACACCTGTAATTAGGCTACTAATCTGAGTGTGAACTGGGCCCTTCTCCAGATTATGGACTACTGTGTTGGCAATCCTGGTCAGATGTCCCATGTACCCTCTTCTCATTCCACCTTCGGACCTGAACACACATAGTACCACTCTTAAAGAGAGCCCCGTGATAGCAAAAACAACATCATCAATTATCTCAAAAATGTCTTACTGTAATTTATCATTCTCTTCCCAAGCCTCCAGAATCCTCTGGACAAGGTGGCAGTGCTGAAACAACTTGTGAGAGACAAAGTCAAAGTCAATCAGTTGTTTTGATGAATTGAGAGACATAAAAACTAGACGTTTCAGGGGATCAAACGTCACTGCAAGTCAAGCAGAGACACCTACATGTGTCACCATTAGATTATGTGCAGAGTTGTCAGGGGTGATTGAAGGTTCCGAGGTGGTTTCAGACACAGCCTGATCATGTGAGTCATCCTGATCAGGGTTGAATTCTTTCTGGGATCCCAAGCCAGGCTGAAGCCTCATTTCATGGGCGCAGGGCCGGAGGATGGCTGCAACACAGAGCTCCACTTGGAGATGCAGAAAGTTGTTCCATGTATACTTGAAGAACAAGTCCTAAAAAAAAACAAAAATGTTTTTAATAGTACATTTGCTATCTTCCCCTTTATCAACATTGTGCTCTAAATAATGCAGCATGTGTGCACATCTCACCAGTAGCAGGTCCATTGTATTAAGACAGCATAGTTCTTGTGCCACGACAGCATGGCTCGCAGAGCTTGTGTAGAGCAGAGAAGCCACCAGCCTGGCTACATGGAGACGTGTGTTCCCTAAGGGTTCCGTCAGCACACCCAGAGAAGTCAGCATGGGATTTCGCTAAAGGCACATGTAAAGAGGGCAAAAAGGAACCAAAGACTGAATTTTTAGCAGGTTTTTGTTACACAGGTGCAACTACTGCATCCCAATGTTTATCTAAATGTCAGAGACTCAAACATGACTATTAAAGAAAGTGGTTGAAGCACAACAAGAATTAGAAAATATTCATATTGCAGTTTTTCCAGGATTTCACAAGCTTTTTTTGTGATGGTTGCTGCCTAAAATGCCTGATTTTTACACATTTATTGTGTATACGAGTATCATTTAATATCCTCATAATCAGTCAGAGTGCAGGTTGAGTTCGACACCATTAAATGTGGCGAACAATTAAAAGCTTTTGTTCATCAATCAAACTGCTTAATACTAAAATCAGTAAAGGAGACTGCTTACTGGCATTAGTACTATGATATTTTATGAAGAAATCATTGTGGGTACCGCAAACATAAACATTGCAGACACACTCGTGCGGAATGTTTTGGCACCGAGGAGGTCTGCATGAATGCAGCAGCAACGCAGTTGCATCCCCCGTTGTTGCATAATAATAAACCTTAAAACAAATAAAAATACAACAAATTTATGAAAGATTGTATCAATAAAATAAAGCAAAACCAAAGGTGCATATCCTTTAGGTTCAAAGAACTTCACATTATAAACAGCATAAGCCAAGAAAACTGAACTTCTCTTAGAGGTCACATATTATGCAAAATACACTTTACCTTGTTTTTCTAACACTAAGATGTGTCTCTAGTCTGTCTACAAATCCCCCAATTATGAGAAAAGTCCATCCTCTCCATCTTTTGCCTGCTCCACTTTTCAGAAAATGTGTGCTCAAACAGGCCGTTTGGAGGTTTTCCCTTAGTGACATCACAAAGGGCAGTAACCCCTCCCCTAGGTGGGTGAGTCTTCCAGAGGGGCGTGGTCAGACACAGCTCATTTGCATTTTAAAGCTACAGAAACAGCCTGTTCTGAGCAGGGCTGAAATAGAGAGGTTTATAGGCATGATCAAATACAGGATCAGAGTGGATTTTTAAGAAGAAACTTTATAGACATGTTTTGAGGAGCTCAGAGACTTTTTTAAACTGGTTGAAAAGGAGAGCAATATGTGATCTTTAACATTATGCTCTTAATCCACACCATGTTAAGTGTGAATCAAAATCTTCATTAAGATAATAGTAGCTGTGATCACGACATTGTGATTTCCTAGAGGGACTGGTAATATTAATACATAATGGAGTGTTCTCACCCTCAGTAGTTACCGCAGCTTGTTATTGTCAGAAAACCTATTTTGAGGTGAGATGAGATATCTGATTTTTCTATTTAGAGCAATGTATACACATGTTTAACGTTAAGTGATTTCATACATCTACCAATATTGCATCTACCTTGGGTGGCTCCAGAAGCAGTTGGTGGAAGTGTTTCAGGTGTGGTTGGATGGCCAACAAAATGCTGCTGTTAACAGTGTAACTCCTTTCAAATCCCTGAGCATCCATTACACCATCCACCCTGTCATGAACAAAGATCAAAATCAGGAAACAAATAGTTGGAATGACAAACCTCACCCGGATTTAATCTTGGAAAACGAATTAAGGCCGGGGGTTAAACTAAAACTACAAAAGAGATCGTTATGAAGTAGAACTAGAACTGGTATTTATTTCTGCACATTTCAAATCGTGTCACACTCACACTGGCCTCCTGATTTCCAGTAATGTAAGAAGAACTTGAATCCCATTGACGATACAGCTCTCAGTACGCTCTCCTGAGAACATATTCTGCAACAACTGCTCCACAGACTCCTGCCTGTAGACACACAATAGAGTCAGTCATCACCTTCACAACCTGTTCAGAGATTGAAAATGTGTCTGTATGACTTACGACTCCAGCACTGTAAGCAAAGGATCAGGCTGGGAAATCTCTTGGAGCTGATTGGCCTGGTCCCTGCTCAGACGAATAATGTCGCACAAAGTCTGTGATGCATTAGACTGCCTCTGTAGAGGAACAAAGTTGAACACAAAGAAACCACAACATTCAGTCCTGTAAACTATCTATTCAAGAGTCTATTAGTGCTTTCACACTTGCACAAAACTCCTGAAGTTTTCGGGGTGAGCTGTATATGTGAACACAAATAACCACAATTTTCATTAGCAGTTTCTCCTGCTAGCCCCCTGCTAGTACCTTTTTGTTTGCAGAAAGTCAAAGTGAGCTGATTTGAGAACGCAGCAGGATATACTGTAATCAGGAGAATTAAGCTAGAGCGACTTGGAGGGGGTGCTGACGTTTATTTCCTGCAATCGGTGCATTACCATAGACTGTATGCATTCGACCGATGGGATCTTCTTGCACATAATTGACCTCCTGCATTATGTTTTCTGTTTGCCAGTATGTTCATCTCCGCTCTTTTGTTGATGTTTTGATTCTGAACTACACTTAGCATTAATATGAAGGCGAATATTCTCATCAAAGCGTTGTATAGCGTACTTTGTAGCTTGCCCCCCCCCCCCCCCCCCCCCCCCAAGTCCTCTTGAAATTCTCTAGAAATGTTCAGGAGTGCATATGTGAAAACAGCTTGTGAGTGCAGATTCATTTAGAAAAACTAAAATTCCCTTTTACCTCTTCGTCCCTTTCAGGGTGAATGAGCTCTATGAGTCTCTGGGCCAGCTTCTCTTCATTCAGCCACTGTTAACGGAAAAAAAACACACGTTATTGCATTAATAATGATGTACGTTGTATGAAATTAAAATGTTGGTCCATTTGTCTCATACAGTAAGCGTCTCGAGTCGAAGTGGAGGAGGCTCCACACAGCTGATGAGTCTCAGGAGCACATCCATCATGGCTGATGTATCAATATGCTTCAAAACCAAGGAGAGGAATCCCTCTTTCCGTCGCAGGAAATGAATCACCTGAACAAAACAGAGAGCAGAGGAAACACCACATTAAAAACACACAATACTGATCATGTGGCCAAACTCAAATGAAGAACAGGACTTACAACCTCAGTGACATAAGTGATCACTGGAAGAGTGATGACTTGTGAAGGAAATTGTTGCTGGCTTGAAGTAATTTTAAAACATTAAAAGGTGATTTTATCAGTACAAATTAAATTCCATTCCTTAAAAAAAGTGTTTAATAGAAGAAAATATTTCTGAACATCTGCACATGGAGGTACAAATCAATCTTAATACCCTTTAAACGTACAGTATGTAAAATCCGCCGCTAGGGGGCTCTCAATCAAAACAATAACAAAAGATGACGTCGAGGCTTGCAGTGTATTATGGGATAAAAACGAACGAATCAATACGAACGGGCAAATCCGACCTGAGAAAGACAATATGTGAACTGACGATGTATCCAAGTATAATTTACATGACGTTATATATCACAGCAGCACATACAGCGACAGAACGGCAGCTTTCAGTAGCAGCTAGCGCTAGCTTCGACAGCGGTCTTTGACGTAACATCCGGTGTTTCCTTGACAACGATCAACATTTCCTGTCTATCGTGGCGGCTCATCATGGCGGCCGCCTACAAGACACGGCACGTTACAACTATAAAATTACGGATTTCTCTGGCTTTGATAACTTTTGGAAATATTTGAGGTGATGTAAGTACTCAACTAAAAATTATATATAACATGGGTTTAGTCCATTTTTAATTTAAGTTAGATATTTTAATGTAAACATTAGCATGCTATTCTACATACTGTACCTTTAAAGTCTGCTCTCTGCGTTTTTATGCATATCAAAGACCTGTCTGCTGCACCTTCTCAAGTGTATAATACTCAATGTGCTTAATAGCTGAGTCTTTTAAACCCAAAAAATATCACTTCATTATCAGCAAGTGTATCATGTGGCTGCCTTTACTAATTGTCCTCTTTTTTCGCCTTGCTGAAAGTCTCTTAGGGCCACTTTGCAACAACAACTTTTAAAGTGCATTAATTTAAGTCTGCAAGCATAATTACAAACAAAAGATTATGCAAACATCACACAGCTATACGATTCCTCTCCTTATGTGAGAATACATGTCATCGACAAATGTGATGGTCAAGGTCACAGGGGTCACCTGCAAGATAAATATCAATGTTTCAGACATTTTTTAAGCCGTTTCTCTGGAACAAAAATCTATTCAGATGGACAGAACTACTGACCTTCCAATCCTCAGGCCACACCCTGTGTATTGTATAACCTTACTGTATGTGGACTGCTTTGTGTGTAGGAACATCTGTGTATTGGCATTTTGAGAGAACTATAACTTTACAGCCATCTTTGTGGGAGTATCTCCCAAAGAGAGCACTCTCACTGACTTTGCTGCAATCATCTGCCAGGCTTTGTGAATTAAACCAGGAGAACACAAAAAACAAACCTGTCATCTTCTCTGGGTATGCTGTTTGATTTAGCTGCGACAGTGCGAGTCTGTGTGTGTTACCTGCTCAGTCTTCCGTGTGATGAGGTTCCCAATGGTCTTGCTAAAGAAAGATGCCAGAAGGGGGTTAAGTGGGGACGGCTGCTCCAGGAAGGCATACAGAGTTTCCAGCAGAGGCTCCTCATTACCCATCTTATCATTGATCACTCCCACATCACATGTCAACAGCTCACATGCTATATTTGGATACCTGTAATACATAAAGAGAACACCTGGCAATGAATCAAAACAAAATACATTCTTCTTCACTCTGTTGTACACTAATACTAAAGTAATCTGGAAAACTGGACTAAATATATTTACATGGGTGGATTATCTAACAGGGAAGTAACCTCTGTGTTTAATACATAATCCATGGTTTGATAATATAGGTGATTCAAGAACCCCCTTTTAAAGAATCTGAGAACTCTCAAGTTCTCATCTTTACAGCAAAATGGCAGCGATGTGATGGATTGCAGAACCAGCAGAACATATTTTTTCTGGATACAACACAACATCAGCACTTTCTGCCCAACCACCTACTTAAAGCGCCTCATCTCCTCTACACCAGCAGGGGGCTCTGTCGTAATCATGCGGACCAGCTCCTGCATGCATTGGTCCTGGCACAAGAAGAGGAGAAGTCTACAAATTCATCAGAAGCACCAGTTAGCACCAGCAGGAATAACAGAAAACTGAAATGTTATAATATGAATATAATAATATAATATTTGCCAAAGCTAACAATACACAGACCTCCTGTTCTGGGCCTTGCACTCCTGCAGCACATCTTCCTCTTCCATGAGTTCAGTGAGTGTGACATCCTCCTTGTCCAGTAAAGCCTCCAGGTGAGAGGATGTGTGTAAGTCAAATTTCCAGAACATGGCTGCCGTCACAGGCACACACACTTAGCTTTTGAAAAGAAGAGGATATCATGAGGTTTCATGGAAGAGTAGCTTACATGTAAAAGTAACATACTGTGTAAAACAATTCACTGTCTGTCTGAATGATCTTACATTAGGACAAGGACCCAAAGTCAGATCTTGCTAAACAGCCATTGCTTTGTTAAAATGTCTTGGTCTGAACTTCAGTCAGTATCAGCGAATTCACCTCAATGTAGATACAAACACCAGACACACTAATCCTGGAGAGACTGGCTGCAACCTGGTGATGAGACAAAAAGACACAACAAATGTTACACAATTATATTAAGGAAGACTTTTTCAGTCTTTCATGGAGTCAGAAGAAGAATGAAAGACAGTTCTAACTAAGTGCAGAGATGAGGTTTGCACTACTCTCTGGAAAGAGCAGGAAGCAATGCATCTGTAATTGAGTTAGTGCTGAACATCTGTGTTCTGGGGTTTTTGAGAATGGCCTCACGCTCACACAATCAATCAGGATCTAATTAATTGAGTAAGAATAATCAAACAAAACAAGCCCTCCCCCAGAAAGAAACTCAGTTTGAAGGTGAATTATAAATACTTCTGTTCAAAATACGTGAGTGAGTAGTGAGATAACTACTCAGTCTTACATTTGCAGAACATCTGTGTAAATTTGAAACAGGGATTGGTGAGGATGACAGTTGCACACCTTAAGGCAGGAACTGTCCCTGGACAGTTGCTTTATAGGAGGCATCCATCCTATATACTTAAATCAGACCAGATTCAGCAAGTATTTCATGCTCATAAATTTGCATTAGGACTCAGTCCATCAGCCCTTAGATCAAACATACTGATTTCCTACATGAACATGCCACATATCCACAATGCTTCCATAAATGGCAGGACAATTAATATCATCTTAAAGTCGTGCAAACATACTGAACTTTATGTTATATCGCTTCACTGAAAAATTAGGACTTAATGGCTTGCTCATTTAAAAAACTGGCTGCAACCATAGACTTAAAGATTATTATTTATACATGTCTATGATTACAACGCAGAAACGAAATACGATGTCCTGGAGTAACTGTTTCCCCAATCCCTTCAATAAACATGTTGATGCTTAACAAACAGGTGTTTTAAAGCTCAGACTGTAAACCTCAGACATTCATCTTTTTCGCATAGCTAGCCATTAGTGTATTTTTAATGTCAAACAACATCACAATCACGGTCTGTTCTAACTAAACCAGGCCTTGTTGTGCAGCCAAGATCAGCTGCTAACGAATGCTGTTAGCTGTAAACGGAGATTAGTTATAACGGATTTACAACATATCAGCGTGAATTAATGTTAGCAATAATTAGCTTGTAGTTATCGCAACTTCACGTTTACTGAGCTAGCTTATCTCTTGTTTCCAATCTATGTCAGTGCGTTTAAATTGCGTAACCAAGGTGTCATTCACTTACCGAGCATGCAGATCCCTCAACCAACCTGCTAACAATGTCTTAGTCATGTTGCTAACGTTATTCCGGGGAATTACCGGAGGTAACTAAGCGACGCTTACATCAAAGGCTCACATCGGTTAGTTGTTTGTAACGGCTGCGTGGCTAGCGTCAGGAGGCAATGTCCTCCTCATCCAAACATTCACATCTTCCGACCACTTGATAGTGAGGCACACCACATAGAGTCGGGTTGTGCTGACATATTTCCACCATAAAGACAAGAGTCATTTACCTTTTGTCCATCATTATTGCACTCGCCACCTGCAAGCTTAACAGCAACTCTGCGACTTTGGCTGTCAGGTCACCCAGAGGCCCATGCCTGGTTGTTCAAGACTGCGTTGTTAGCTTGAAGATACTACTACCCTTCCCCGGTTGTAATGTCATTTACGCTGCCGTGACACGGTGGGTGGTCTGCAGAGCGGCTGAGTTGACAATGTTCAAATTATACTTAAACTGGCAGCCAACAAAATATCTGTCAGATTTGGAAATCAAAATGGCGGATACCTAAAACGTAATCAAAAGTTCGGCTGTCCATCAAATGTGTAAATACCAGACATACATTTTATTTATTTACTGTCACCCTAAAAAAAACTGCTGTCAGATGCAGCATCAAGTGCTGCGGTGATATGTACCTGATGCTTGAATTTAATGTCTCACAAGCAGCAAACCAAATTAGTAACCAACCTTTTTTTCACACTACACGATAAGAACAAATGCAATACATAAATAACGGATGTTCACTTCGTGTATTAAGTAGCAAAGCTTATTTAATGTAGACACCGTCGTTAAAATGACTCAAGATTTATACGATGATATATTTTAGCTGCAGTTGATCAAATATGCTGCTATTATGAACTCCTGAATAAGTCTACTCAAATTCTATTTGACATCCATAGGTAAGTTTGGCACTGGTCAACACCTGCTGCACCTGAACAGAACCTGTTTAGGTGTCAGGTTACAAATCTCGCAGTTATTATTTTACCATATGCACATCTGCAGCAGCCCCTGGAAGGTCTATTACATTGCAAAACAAATATATGGGGGATACGGAAAGACAGCAAATAGGCCTACAAGCTGAACTGATAGACCCTTAAGTTTCTGCATAAAAATGTTGATCCTTAAGCAAAGGTGCTAGTTGAAAAATCTGACAGAAATTATAGGCAACCCCTATTTAACTCAAAATAAAGATGGTCAAAACACATCCCACGGCACAACAGTCAATTCAATTTCAAGTTATTCAATGTAAAATTTTGAATGTATGAATTTTTTTTGCAGCAGAAAAGTTGTTTTACAGCTATATCAGCCACACTCTAAATGGTCTTTTGTAGTTTTTTGTTTTGTTTAGCAAAATACCTGAGAATATAATGACACGTTAATTGCAGAAACCTTTCCTCCTGCTGTTTCCAGTAGATTACGCTTTCCTTGTTTTTTTTGCCATCTGTTTCTGAGTGGGTGTTTGTGTCTGTCGTAGTATCTGGCAACCCCCAGCAGTCCCAGCCGGTGAATGTTGCATCGGCTCCTCTCTCAGCTGAAGCTCCGCAGAAGGTCTCTCCAGTTAGCCGGTTAGCATCATGGCGAACGTTGTGGATACTAAGCTGTACGACATCCTCGGAGTTTCACCCTCTGCATCTGAGAATGAACTGAAGAAGGTATGTCGCCTCTGCACATTGGGGAAACGTGGTAGAGTGAGAGCAGAGTAAGCAAAATATGGACACGTTTAAACCAATTATATTTGGCCTGTATCGCAAGCTAGTTGGTTTAGATAACACAGGCTAAAGATGCTGAGCTAACAGTAAGCTAAGCTAACGATGGCTAGATAAATGTTCATTACAGATTGACGTTTTTGCAGACAAGTAAAGCAACTCTCTCCTATGTTGTTAAAAAAACTAACATAGTTGGTTTTATGTTTTATTAAAAAAAATATTAAGTTGGCCTTCCATGAAAACCAACACTTGGGACCACGAGTGTGATAGCTTGCCGGCTACTAGCGTGTGATGATAACCACATTCCAGCAATTAGCCTCCTCCAAATCGAGCTGTAACGACGCAAGTAACGTTAGCAGTATAGCTCTACTAGCTAAAAAATATCAACTCCCTGTACTAATATTCTGCGTGTGGGTTTAAGGCCAATGTGTGAAATGTGTTAAGTTAACAAAAGACCTGGCGTGAAGTATATATTGAGTAAACCTTTTTGGACAAGCCAATGAAGCAGCTAGTAGCTAATATATCCCGTCGCGGTACACTTAGCGTTGTTAGCCGCTGTAAAACAAACTCAATCCACACATTAGACCGCTACGATTGTATAGTCAATAAATCCAAGGCCCATGATAAACCTGTCTTGAGACAGTCAACCACATGTATTCGAGCGCCTATTTTCAACTTTCGCTTTTGAATATCCTCAGACCAGTAACGTATATTTAATCCGACGTATTACACAGACTAATAAGAAGCAGTTTCCACTAATCACAACTGCTTTTTCTGAAAGGAAATTTCACAATTCAGGGGGTTAGCGACAAGCCACTGTAGACTTTATTCTTTAACCCGTATATGACAGAAAGTGCTATTACCCTAGTGAATATCAGAGTTTCATGACTTTTATCGAACGTCTTTACACCTTCATTACCAAAGCAGGTGAATTCACAACGCACAGGTTTTCAGGTGTGGTTACGTTGAACTCATTCTCACACAAAAGTGTTTAGAGGGTGGGATGTCAAAGGCAGCGATGCTCTTGCGGTGTCCTGATGTTTTTGACAGCAGGCCCACAAGTCAAGCCCTGGGCTGGTAAGGCTCAGGCTGGTATCGACAGTCAATCAATACACTTAGCGATTTGCTTGCAGAGCTTTTTAATAGATTTGGATCCTGAGCTCAGGGCACTCAGTCTTATTCACCTTGATTCATTATTTTGTTTATTTCAGGCCTACCGCAAATTGGCCAAGGAGTACCATCCTGACAAGAACCCTGATGCTGGAGACAAGGTATGTTGATCTAAGCATGTCATGCTAGCAGCAGCAAGACCCTTGTTAGCAACAGTACCAATAAAAGTGCTTCAGATGCTCAACAGTTGGGACTGATAACGATTAATTTGTTTGTCATAGTCTCAGCACAACCCTTTGAGGACTAACTGGGGACACAGAACAGAGTACAGAACATGAAACCGCTTTTCCCAAGAGCGAAGCGCATCAGTTTTTAGTTTGTACTTATTTCTTCTGAGTCTGCAAAATGTGACACAAGAGACTTAGTTGTCTATTTCATTTCTTTTTATTTTGTAGGAAGGGCTCATCAAACAACTCGTATGGTTCTTTGGTTTTCATGTACATGCTTTTTGTAGTATTCAGTATGTCTCATTGTTTTTGTTTTTCTTATTTCATTTTACAGTTCAAAGAGATCAGTTTTGCATATGAGGTACTAACAAACCCAGAGAAGAAGGAGCTTTATGATCGCTATGGAGAACAGGGACTACGGGAGGGAGGAGGTGGAGGACCTGGCATGGACGATATCTTCTCTCATATTTTTGGGGGAGGACTTTTTGGGTTCATGGGGGGGCAGGGAAGAGGACGCAATGGAGGCAAGAGGAGAGGAGAAGATATGGTCCACCCTCTGAAGTAAGTATATTACCCAAAATAGAGTTTGGGTGTTGCTGTTGGTGGGTCAAACATGATGTGTTAAAAAAAAATCTAATAAATATTTTTTTCCACAGAGTTTCTCTAGAAGACCTCTATAATGGCAAAACAACCAAACTGCAGCTCAGTAAGAATGTGCTGTGTGGTGCTTGTAATGGGTGAGTTTAAATAAAATGTTGCATTTTTAATCGTAGCAGAAGATAATATGTAACTGCAAATATGTTGTCTGATTGACTGTTAATTCTTCATTGTTTGCCTTTTAGTCAGGGGGGTAAGGCCGGAGCAGTACAGAAGTGTGTAGCATGCAGAGGGCGAGGCATGAGGATCATGATTAGACAACTTGCTCCTGGGATGGTCCAACAGATGCAATCCGTCTGCACAGACTGCAGTGGAGAGGGTAATATGTCCATAAACACCCGCACGGTCTTAAAAACATAGATGATGTAATATAATAAGCACAAAAGCTTATTAATATCGTCTAATCTGTTTGTTTGTGCAGGTGAGGTGATAAATGAGAAGGATCGCTGCAGAAAGTGTGAGGGTCATAAAGTGTGTAAGGAGACTAAGCTTCTGGAGGTGCATGTGGACAAAGGCATGAAACACGGACAGAAGATCACATTCTCTGGTGAAGCTGACCAAGCACCAGGCATTGAACCAGGAGATATAGTCCTGGTGCTGCAAGAGAAAGAACATGAGGTAAAAACCAACACATTTTTGGCATTCATTCTACAGCTATAAATCCTTTGATATAATGGATAGACAATGGTTGTTGTTTAGGGGATTTTTCAGTATTTATTTGAAAATCATTTTATGATGAACTGAAGCAGCAAATATTGGATTTCAATATTTATCAGGATTTCCGCCGTGAGGGCAGTGACCTTCACATGGTCCAACGTATCGGCCTGGTTGAAGCTCTGTGTGGCTTCCAGATGACCGTCACTCACCTTGATGGACGTCAGTTGCTTGTCAAATACCCTCCTGGCAAGGTCATTGAGCCAGGTACAAATTTCACCCTAACCACATTCATTAAGGTTCAGTGTTATTGGCTTTCATGACATTTCTGCTATTTTACTAGTTCTGGCAAAATTATGCTTAGGGTATAGGTTATAAGAGTAAAAAATCATACAAATGTTCTTAAAAACTTCCCACTCGAACACTAATAGAGTTAAGCTTAAAATGTTGCTGCTTGCATAAATGAGCAAAGTAGAAAATACATCTCAGCCATGATTTGTTAGATTTGTTATTATATCTATCCAGTGTTTTAATGTTATTCAGTATTTTGTCTAAAACAAATCTTAAATCATTTGGTCTCTGATTTGATATTGCAGGCCCTCATTGCACTTCAAATGAAAAGTGGTGTACATTTTAGAGTAGTTGAGAATAGTGTCAATGCGTTTATTTAAGAATATTAGGTACACATTTTCAAAGTGATTACAGAGGCCAAATTGTCATACTTTATGTTGATGTTTTTGTGGCAGGTTGTATTCGAATGGTAAAGGGAGAGGGAATGCCTCAGTACAGAAACCCTTTTGAGAAGGGAGACCTTTATGTCAAGTTTGACGTCCAATTCCCTGAAAACAACTGGATTAGCCCCGAAAAACTGAATGTAAGTGTCACTTGTTAAACCTCCTGATTCAGACATTTTTTTACTACATTAGAGTGGTTTTGTTTTCCGTTTTTTTAATCCAACCACTTTTCTTTCAGGAACTCGAGTGCTTGCTGCCTGCTCGTGCTGAAAATCCTGTAATCGCTGCAGATGCGGAGGAAGTTGACCTGACAGATTTTGACAGGAGTCAAGGGTCAGGAGGTGGAGCTAGGAGAGAGGCCTACAATGATAGTTCTGATGAGGAAGGGGGCCATCATGGCCCAGGGGTGCAGTGCGCACACCAATAAAAAAGACTCATACATGAAGACATGCACACACATTAAGACATGAACAACCCTCAAGTCCCATTGCTAACACCATTCAAAACTTGACGCTCATACACATACAATTCTCTCCTTTCATGATTCCCAGGAAATAGAAGAGAAAAGCAAAATACACACATACACCTATATCAACCCTCCTCAGTTCCTTGGTACCCATAAGTCAGAGATATGCTGGATGTGTGATGACCATTTTGTGTTTATGGACAGGAGTGCTTATCTAAGCCCAGCAAGAAGGTGGTTTTATTCTCAGAGATTCACTGGCTGAACATGACTTGGGTCGCTCTGTTTTTCATCACAAGCTTTTACCTTCCACTGTGGGAAACACCAGTCTAGTGTATAAAATGCGAATATTGTTGGCTATCTTAAATAAGGTGTAGTTTAGTCTGTCACAAACAAGTGCATGCTGCTTTCTTGCTGAAGATCTTGCACATGTAGATCCAGCATCTGGACTCAACCAAGAAATCTGACCCCACACCTGTTTGTATTTTAGTGTATCACTGCTATCAAAGTGCCCTGCTATCATAACAGCTGACCTGATGACAGCCCTAAAGCCCTAAAAGATTGTCCTTTGCACAGCCTGCTGAGATCCGCACGGGTTTTACACCTCAAAAATTAACTTTCATCATTTTAAAATGGGACTGGTTGTATTTTGTCCACAGCTGTCATTATGCTAAAATATTAAAGGTCTGCGTATAGCAACAGTAGGCACCATGTTTTCTTAGTTTGAACTTTCAGCTTGTCTTTGTCTGTTTGGATGCTTGTGTTTGAGACCACATAACTTGAATCTAAGTTGTGAACACTTTGTTTGAGGACACACTCATGTACTTTGTATGTGTGTAATTCAGTGGCTCAGTATGTGTGAGCTGCTGAGGAATGTTCAGGCTTATTAGAGTGATAGGTATTCCTGCTTTGTGTTGGACTGCAGTGTGAGTGGGGTCAATTAAAGAGGCAAAAACAGAATGTTTATTTGCTGAGAATCTCTCCCATGTAGACATTTCCCCCTCTACTGGCCAGGACTGAGAGATCCTCCTCTCTTTCAGGAAAACCACTGGGCCCGCACCAACCCTCTGTATTATACGTAACCCTCCATTTTAGAGTTGTTAACCAAACATAAGTCCTACGACATGTAACTATATTTCCATCCCATTCTACCTGTAAATAAATACAGCCATAGTCCATAGGTGCAGTCAGAGTCTACAGCAGTGTCCTTTGTCTAGTCACTTAATTTCTCACGCAAGTGAGTAATGGCCAACAGTGCCAATATTAATTTTACGTTCACATGAAGAGAAGTCAATAGAACCTCTGTAGACTGTTTACGTGCACCTCTGTGACTCATTGTGTATGTAACTTAGGCCACAGCGGGAAAATGTGTACACAACTAAAGGGGGTCATTGATAAATGACATTATTGTTGATGCTTATGTTTGTCAAAATGATAATTAAACTGTGTAATAAACAGTCACTACAAGTTTGTATCTTTTTCATGCAAAACTATATAGCCATTGAGCAAAACCTACTTATTGAGTAGATATGTTCATGGTATTTATATGGCCACAAACAAAAGGAAGGCCAGCATTTTTGCAATATGTGCAAAACTTTACTTGTTGAACCATAGATTATGATGAATATGGTGCTACCTTAAAATTCCTTTTTTTTAAAAGTCCATATCACCTCATTCAAGCAGCTGTAGTTTTTCAGTCTGCTCCATCATTTGTTTCCCTGCTTTGGAGAGCGACTGGACCCAGGAGTTCCTGAAATCCTGCGGTATTTCTAAACGATTATAGAAAGTGAATAGAGGGCATGGTGATCAGCATGAAATTGGTAATTCCAGTAATTTTCCAAGACTGTCCCTTACCTTTCTCGTTTGGATTGCATGACGTAGGAGCGCTCTCTTCTCAGCTGCTCCAGTCGCTCTCTGACAATTGTCTTTTGCTGGTTCTTATCCTCCTTAAACACAAAAGTTATGTTAATGAAACTAAAAAAATCAAAACATTTCGTCTGATTCCCTCTAAACATTAATTGACCTGTGGTAGATCTTGTGTGAGGTGCTTCAGTCTGTCTGTGTGTTTCAGGCCAAGCAGGTCTTCCTCTGCCTTTCTGTTTTGGATGATGGACAGACGCTTCTGAACCTGAGGGACAAACATAGACATAAACATTTCACCACTTCCTCTTACAATGCTCCGTAAGCTCTTTTTGTAGCTCTTGTTACACCTCTCTCCATTTGAGGAAGTCTCCCTTCTACATAATTGTTTCTTACCCTAAGAAGTTGTCTCTCTCTGTCTCTTTGCTGCCTTTGTTCAACCTTTCTTTGCATGTCCACCAGGTTTCGCATTGTTCTTTCTCGCTCCACTGCTGAGACTGATTCTCCTGCCCGCTCGCTCTCCAACAGTGAGGATTCCCTAATTTCCTCTTTCCCTGCAGGGCTACTGTCAACCTTTACCACAGGAAACAGCAGATTTATAAATGGGGACATTTTCAACGGAAATTATAAGTACAGGTTGCACACATATGTAACATCAGACTCACTGTAGCTTGTGAATTAAAAGCAGGCTCTGGGCCTCTCAGGTCCCAAAGTTCGGTATCTGTTTCAGTGGGACACATTTCAACCTGAACCACTGCTGTGTCCATATGAGATATACCTTCTCCCTTCTCAAATTGATCAGGAAATACTCGTTCCTTAGAAGTCAGATTATGAAAGTAAGGAATTCTGATTTGTGGAATAATTATCTGATGTTTATTAGATAAACAGAGTACCTTTTCGCCAGGAAAACCTGTGGAAACAAACTGGTTCATGGTGGGTTTCACCTCCTCTCTGTCGCTCTCTCGTGAATTATGCTCGCTCGGTGATGTTTCTTCAGTGGAGTGATCTATTTCTGTTGGCTCGACTTGGGTCTTCAAACTACTCTCTGGCTCCTGGCTTCGTTCTCTGTCTTCATCTGCAGCCTCGGCCTCGCAATCATCATCTGATGGCTTGCTCCAAGCGAGGGCGATCAGTGAGCCCTGTTTCTCAATGCACTGGGTGCTCTTCATTTCTCTGCCCTTGTCTCCTTCAGGGGTTCCTCCCTCTGTAGCGAGCGGCTGATGAGGATTACTTGTTTCATCTGATACACACAAGATCTCCAGGTAGGGCAGGTCCTCCATGATGGCTCCACAATCTGAAGGAATTGGTAAAATATTAGTATTGATTGATATAGTATTGATAACATGTCTGAGAGTACTATAGCTGTGTTTTCACTGCAGGAACTTTCCCCAGATACCAAGCATTTTGACTACTGGGACCAAAAGTTCCATGATTTTGTTTTACCCCAGAAAGATTATTACTATGGGGGTTGGTGTTTAAAGATGCTTAGGGAGCATTGTTAAACATTTCTGATTGAATACTTGCAGCACTCAGGAGAGTCACATGTCTCTAGACCTGAGTGGAAATGAACAACTATGGGCTAAAGGAACCTTTTCTCCTCTTTGAAAGTACTTCCTGGGGCAAAAATTCCTTGTTGTCTTTTGTCTGTGTGTGCCTTACCTATGCAAACATCTTGTTTGTCAGTCTCATCTGCAGCTTGAACAGCATGTAGTTCTCTGCTGCCTCCTCGGATTGGATCAACCATCGGAGCTTTACCTGGCCCACTGCTGCTGTTTTGAGCATCGACTGGTTCACTACGGCAGGAGCCGTCAGCTGTGATTTGCTGGTTGCTGCTATTTTCAGTGAAGTTTAGACCAGGACTGATCATAGAGACTGAAGTAAGACGGGCTTCAGAGATCTGGAGTTGGAGAGTGAAGCTCTGTGCTTGAAGTTCATATTCATACTTGTCTCGCAGAGCTTGTACATGGTGTGGGCTCTAACAAACAAACATTTTAATCTTAACAGTCTTGCTTTGTTACTGCAAGCTTTGTTACTGTAAATCTTTGGATTGGACGCTGCAACTGTTTTGACTCACCTTGTCCATCAGTGCTGGCAGCAGTGTAGATGCTCTGACCTCATGGAGCTCCATCATCTGGGCCAACAGGAGCAGGGAACAATCTTCCAGCTGTTGTTGGGACCACTTTTCAAATTTACTGCTCAAGTGGTCTATTTGGAGTTGTGGCTGAGGGTTTGTCTGATTTGAGGTGGGCATAGTCTCATTTTGTGCCTGCAGGTCAGCATAGATCTGTCTCAGCCTTGTTAAACAGTTGTTTCTTAGAGCAAATTGCTCAGGACTTTCTGCATAGTAATAAGGAAAGCAAAAGATTATTTTTGGGGAGAAGACCACCTTTGAAAAAGAGGTAGCAGCATTATATCGATGTACCTTCTTTTTCAGGCATTGTGCAACCTGACTCCTGCAAATTCTCTAGGGAGACCCTGTGTAACAACTTGATCAGGTGCTTCCTCTCCTGCTCCTGAGTCAGCACCAGTAGCTGCAGCACTGCCTGCTGGGACAGGGTCAACATTTTTGTTTTGCTGCTGATAAAAGTACTTCAGTGTTCCCTTTAGTATCTTACTCCGGAAGATGACATTATCCAAAAACTAATGTTATGTGAAGCACTGCCTATGACACAGTCAGTTGCCCATAACCACATTTACAAACCTGCTGTGGTGATTCTGAAATTAAGTCTTTCTTTTGCTTCTCTTCCTCACCATGTAGCCACAGGGCCACCTGCTCTGCTCTGCAGGGACTCTTAACATGGGGCCTGTACAGATAAATGAGGGATATATAGTAAAAATGTAGACCTTATGATAGTGAGTATTTTTTCATTTTCCACTGTTGGAGTGTTACTTTCTCTGTTCATGCTCACCATGTTTCCCAGGACTGACGAGCTGCTGGCAGAGCGTTGTAGGACATATTTTCTCTCTGAGCTCGGAGAGTCGCTAACCTGATATAGAGACATATCAGTCTCAGGGCATCCCTGTCCAGCCTGGAGGGCAAAAGATGAATAAAATCACAGATCATCACTCATTATTTTGACCTGGCATCAACTTATTCCTAGAGTATTGAAAGTTTGTGACCAGCACAACCTGATGTGTTTGAATACATCAGAAATACATTCTTGAAAAGTATTTACCTCTTGCACAGGACTGTAAGTGCGTCCTTTTCCTGTTGACGGAATGTATGTAACTCGTACAGGAACGAAACAGCAGACCAAGTCTCTTCCCTGGACGGTCCCAGATAGGCCCTGCAGGAAATTAGTTTTTTTATTACAGTGCCTCTGTTTGATGCCTTTTGAGGAAAATGTTTTGTGTTGTTAACTCAATTTTTGTGTATTTTGTATAACAACATAATTTTTGTACATAACTAAGGGAAGTTTCCTGATCATAAAATAATTTTGCGCTATCTTAAAAGTGCACATTTTGAACAATAATTTAGTTATATTGGAATCAAGAAATATCTTTCAATTGTTGTTTTCTTTTCAATTAAAGACCATTTTTGAACAACAGTGTCCTTTCACCTACCTGTATATCCTGAATGCTCCTGGTAGCTCAGACAAACTCAGCATGTCACCCAACTCTAAAGCCTCCTCTGCAAGATGCTCCAGCTGCTCCTCTTCCTTGTGTTGTTGCAATAGTGGTAGGGTCTCCCAGATGCTCAATGCTATGGTATCACCAAAAAGAAGAACAAATAAAAGAAAGTAAGACTGTTAAACACCTTGCCCAGGCTCTTTGATGATGAGGACGTTGCACTTGGAGGTTAGTATTGTTCCTATTACTCTCTTGTCCTTACTGTAATGCTCCTGGAGCATCTCTGTGTAAAGCAGTTGGGTCACCACATCATACTTCTCTTCAACCAAGACAAGGACGTCTGACAAGGAGACAAAGCCCCAGGCCTGACATCTAACCGCTGGGCTTTCACCAGGCGTGGAGGAGGGAAATATACTTTGCAAACCCTCTGACACCAATCTCAGAAGATAAACAAAAACATATCAGCATCAAAAATACAGTAAAGATGAATTGTATGCAGAAAGAATGGCTTGAAACATACATTGCATTTTCTAATTGGTTCTGAGGTGAAACAAAAACATATTTAAATCATTTATTTAACTTACCAAAGTGCAGTGTTTAATAGTCACCTAAACAAAAGCTTTTAAACTTTGGATTTATGCACTTGGTGCTACAATTCCATGGTGGCTTATGTTAGTCAATGTTAGCATTCTTGGCTGGTTTTATGCATCACAGCCATTGACTTAAGACCTGGTTCTCTTAATTTATACATTATTGTTATGATATGTTGTTAAATTAAACATTATTCCATAATTACCTCTTGTTTTGACTTTTGTGCAAAGTTATGTAGGTTTGCTTTAAACATGATGTCATGTTTTTTAAAATGTACTTCAATGGAAGAGAAGGTATTTGCAGGAACATGCAATAATATACATAACACACATTCTGTTTCTTCCAGGATGCCTTATGAAACAGCATTGTAAGGAGGTAGGCAATGTGGCTGTAAGTCTAAAATGTGTTTATTTTGTTAAACTTTTGCAGATCGTCATGTGTTGGGGATGTCTTGGTCTTTGTTTTGCAAGTGCAAACTCAATCAGCAAGGTAACTAGAAAACCAAAATGTTCCTTCTGCAATCTGTACGAGCCAAAGTATTATAAAAAGGGATCTCAAGCTAGACGCCCTGCCTTAGAAGTGTATTATTTTAAAGATGCCCACTTTGCCCAGCACTGCCTGGCTGCCTTCTTCAGCCTCTTCACACCCCTCACACTTCCACACTGCTCTTTATTTCCCATCAGTCTCTCCCTCTGTGTATGGACAGTAAATGAAATGATGAGTAAAATGACTGCCTGCGGGCAGGATAAAAAAATGCCACACTGGAAGCACATACCTGTGGACACTGTGTACCAAAGCTACCTGGGTGGAAGGAGTCTGGCTCTGATTGGTTGTGAGCTTTTCTGAAAGTATTTGACTCCATGCTTTGGTGCAATAATTCTTTTCTATGAGGATCATTTACAACTGACTTGTCCGTCACATAGAGAGTGTTGAGATTTCCAACGTTTAGGAGCTGGAGGTCCCAGTAGAGCTACAGATAACAATATTGGCTTTTAGAAATGAGGACAAAATAAAACTTTGGATTTCTCAGACTTAAATGCTTCAATAAAAAAAATGTTAATGACTACCTCGTCCTTCTTTTCCCTCTCCCGTTCCATTTCTAGAAGAACATCCAACACATTTTCACCAACACAACACCAGCTTTTGTCACCTCCTGCAATCTGAAAACACAGGTACATGGTAGTATTTGTGAAGTTTTGATCATATCTGCTTTGATGATGTTTGTTGTTTATTTTACCTTCTCCATGGCTGCAATGGCTTCATCAGTGTTGGAGGGAACATGAAACACTTTTTGGAAGAGGAGACTCACATGATCGGAGGAAAACTCTGCTCCGACAGACAAACCAAGAGATCGATACAGACCAGCGATCCCATCCTGAGGACAGATAAAAGGACATGGAGTTCTAGCTTAAAGAAACACATGTTCATCATTGTAGCACTTACGCTAACTTCAAATATTCTTACCTGCTCCATGTTTTCACCAGTGTAGGCTGATGAATTATACAGGATATTACTATGGTTACAGAAATCCTCTGGACAACAGCTTGATCAGGTTACCAGGCAACAAAAGTAAGAGTGTACCTGTCAGAGGGAGAGGAGTGAAATGTGATATGTGACCATGTGGCACATTACACCTGTGTGAAAAGAGTTCTGCAACATTGAACAAACAAGTTGGTAGATCCCAATATTTTCAATCTGATGAAAATGCTAAAAAAAAAAAGTGTTATACAGGTCTGTTGTGTCCTATTTAAAAAAAATGGAGGAACCATAAAATTCCTGGTATAACTAAGAAAAAAAAGATGTACCTTAGGCTGAATATTTAGGCTACATAACATTAACAGTATTAATTAAGCTTATAATCAGCCGTTTACAGAGAGCAATTTCGCTGAAACAGGTGTTATATTTAATGCTAATTTAAACTCACCCCTTAGCATTTTAATTTTCTAATTAAAAGCTTATACTCTATAAACGTTGAAATCTAATTTCTTACACACACTCAGCTGACCCGCTTGCACATGATAAGTTAAACATGCAGTTTAATTTAATTTTATTTACACTATATTGCCAAAAGTATTCACTCACCCATCTAAATAATTGAAATCAGTTGTTCCAATCACTTCCATGGCCACAGGTGTATAAAATCAAGCACCAAGGCATGCAGTCTGTTTCTACAAACATTTGTGAAAGAACGGGTCGCTCTCAGGAGCTCAGTGAATTCCAGCGTGGTACGGTGATAGGATGCCACCTGTGCAACAAGTCCAGTTGTGAAATTTCCTCGCTCCTAAATTTTCCACAGTCAACTGTCAGTGGTATTGTAACAAAGTGGAAGCGATTGGGAACAACAGCAACTCAGCCACGAAGTGGTAAGCCACGTAAAAAGACGGCGCGGGGTCAGCGGATGCTGAGGTGCATAGTGCGCAGAGGTCGCCAATTTTCTGCAGAGTCAATCGCTACAGACCTCCAAACTTCATGTGGCCTTCACATTAGCTCAAGAACAGTGCATAGAGAGCTTCATGGAATGGGTTTCCATGGCCGAGCAGCTGCATCCAAGCCATACATCACCAAGTACAATGCAAAGCCTCAGATGCAGTGGTCTAAAGCACGCTGCCACTGGACTCTAGAGCAGTGGAGACGCGTTCTCTGGAGTGACGAATCGCGCTTCACCATCTGGCGATCTGATGGACTAGTCTGGGTTTGGCAGTTGCCAGGAGAACGGTACTTGTCTGACTGCATTGTGCCAAGTGTAAAGTTTGGTGGAGGGGGGATTATGGTGTGGGGTTGTTTTTCAGGAGCTGGGCTTGGCCCCTTAGTTCCAGTGAAAGGAACTCTGAATGCTTCAGGATACTAAGAGATTTTGGACAATTCCATGCCCCCAACTTTGTGGGAACAGTTTGGGGATGGCCCCTTCCTGTTCCATCATGACTGTGCACCAGTGCACAAAGCAAGGTCCATAAAGACATGGATAAGAGATTTCTGTGTGGATAGACTTGACTGGCCTGCACAGAGTCCTCACCTCAACCCGATAGAACACCTTTGGGATGAATTGGAGCGGAGACTGAGAGCCAGGCCTTCTCGTCCAACATCAGTGTGTGACCTCACAAATGCGCTTCTGGAAGAATGGTCAAAAATTCCCATAAACACACTCCTAAACCTTGTGGACAGCCTTCCCAGAAAAGTTGAAGCTGTTATAGCTGCAAAGGGGTGACCGACGTCATATTAAACCCTATGGATTAAGAATGGGATGTCACTTAAGTTGATATGCGAGTCAAGGCAGGTGAGCGAATACTTTTGGCAATATAGTGTATTTGTAAAGGGACATGTACAATAGTCAACATATTTGTTGTCATTTGATGTTGTACCAGAGTAAGTTTCGTTAATAGGACATAACTGTGAGTGCACTAACTGAACCTTGTCCCCACAATTTTACCTATTTGTTTAATATCACATTAATTATCTCTACCCAACATCGTGTGAAATAATAAGGATATTGCAGACCTGAAAAATAAGTGTGTCCTACAGATCATACTTGTGTCTTGTTCATTTAGGCAATGTAATCATGAAACAGTAAATGAAATACCACAAGTATTCATGAAAAGTTAGATTTATTTGTACATGAACATGGAAAACAAAGAGAACCTGAGATTATGTGGCTTACTTTAGTTATAGTCAGACATCACACAGTGCTGTAATAGACCTGTACAGTAAAACAACGCTTTGATAATACATAACACTGTTAAAATAATGTAGTCTGTGGACAAATCCCTGCGTAATATAAATATTCAGTGCTACATAGAATAAAAATGTTTATAAAAACAGTAAAATGCAGTATTTCACTTCAGTCACATGTTCAATCCACAGGTTACAGAGGTTCATCTGTTGAGAAAGGTTACATTTCAGACTTGGAATACAGTAACAGGGGGCGTACGCAGTCCTGCAGTGGATTGTTGATTATCAGTGCATGTGTGTGTGTGCGCAGGTAAGTGTTCATTGGAGCAATGTAAGCTCTATGAGGGTTTATCATGAATGATCTTGGGGCACTTCTCTGGCTGGATGCAGTAGTTGTCGTGTAGAACCAGACCTGCAGGACACTGGCAGCCTGGTACACAGGGCTTGAAGCAGTGGCTCTCTATCACCCCCAGTGGTACATTGACATTAAAGCAGGTTACAGGACATGGTGGTCCGCACTCATCAAAAACGAAGCCCCTCTCCACCGGACAGCCTACAGCTGTGGAAGACAGTGACAGAGAGGAAACAACAAGAGGCTGTGAACACACTGACCATGATGGGTTCCCTAAAACTGGTGACCATAAGAAATCAGCAGTTTAAAAAAAATATACTGTATATATTAAGAGAAAATTTGCTTTTTAATTTAATTTGAGACAACTGTGCTACATGACTTGCTGGAGAAGTTTGTGTCGCTGAAATAAAAAATGTTTTATTTTTTATGACTAATATTTCTCTGCAAGTGCTCACAACTAAATAATGAGACTTTCGAGTCAAATTGCATACATTACTTTGATTTACTCCACAGTTGTCCCAGTCATAGCATTAAGCAAGAGAGTGGGCTGTATTATACAAAATAGGGGTGTCTTCCTTAACTCTTCATGCAGAGGCCCCCTAACACCTTGATAAAATCCAGGCCTTTGACGATGAAGCATAATACTAGTAGCTAGTTATTCACTGAGCTAACCAGGAAGATTTATTCTTGGGATATTAAACATTTTCCATCCATTACTTTTCCATTCGTGACATGAATTTTAACTGAGCTAAGACTCATTTCAAAACAGGAAGCAAAGAGAAAAACACAAATATAGAAATCTCTCATGTACTGAAACATCTAAAATTGTCCTAACCTTTACTCACTTTCTCCCACATGTAATACACTGATGCTCATTTTACAGAGCAGAATAGAGGAAATATGTTCTTTGGGCCAGTGTGATTCTCTCACCACATAGTGATGGGCTCCTCCACGGCAGGATGACTCCGGCCTCTCTGCACTGACTGGCGTAGGCCTCCAGCGTGTCACACAGACACTCATCTGTATTTGCCCCACAGGCACAGAGGTCGTACACACATGCTCCATACCAGGGCTCAGGTGGTACCACGCGATGGCAGGGCTTAAACACAGCCGATTTTAGCACCTTACAGCGTGCATTAGCACTCTTCTTGGCCTGGTAACCTGCATCTTTACAGGGGTCGACATTCTCACCAGGACGACAGGAAGAGAGGGAGTGGCTTCCGTTTGTGACCTAAAATGACAAGGAGTTTTGGGTTTGCATAAAATTTCAACTAAAGGGAAAATGTACTTCTTGTATTCTTTTTTCCTTGTGTGTTTATTTTACCCTCCAGCTGTTGCCAAAGTCAGCCTCTGATAGGCTGAGTCGCCCGCTGGGCATTCGAAGGTCGTCCTGGTAATAGTTGTTGAAGTTTCCACAGAGCCCACAAGTGTGGCCCTTATAGGAGCCGGGCACACTCACTTCAAGATGTGAACGGCCGCTCCACAGCACCTAAAGGTTGACCAGAGGGTGTCATAACAACAAACAGGGAGTGCCTGTACTGTTGGTATTATGGATATGATATTTAGAAAGAGCATTTACTTTACCTTCAGCCCGATGTTAGTGTTGAGTAAGATTGTGTTGGTTTGTCGTTCTACATAGATGTACGGTTCACTGAGGAACGGCAAAGTCACAACCTCATCATTCACCTAGGGAGTACAAAAAAGTCTGAGAGGACACAGAACACAAACATGACTGTAAAAGATCATCTACCGTATAAGAACACACAAACCTTTACAACCCAGTCCTGAAGTAGCTGCACAGTAATGTCTCCAATGAACACAGTCACCTCTTTAGTCCAGGACACTCCTTTACGACCTCGATCCTCGTTAGTGGCATGAATACTGAACAGATAAAGAGAAGTCATTGAACATGAATAATACAGTAATTTAAAAAAAAGAAATAGAAAGGTCACATAAGAGAGACAACGTTTTCTTTTCAAGAAGGACATAAATTAACCTTTTTGATCCAAAACGTGTTGTGTCCTGTTGAATGCAAAAATTAGAGATTTTTTGACGGAAAGTTACAAGGTCTAAGAATCTTGTAAAGTACATGTTTTTGCGTAGTTACACATACAAACAATCCCTTTTGCTTTTGGTTAAAGTACTGTAGTATTGTTACTCCTAGTTTTCCTCTCTTGTGACCCCTTAAAGCCTTTGAAGCATACATTTTTCTTGTGAAGACCCATCAGTTATACGAAGAATCATATCAGGTTTTGAGGGCCTTTAGAACCAAACCAATACTATTCTATAATAGTTGAGTTGAGTTGAGTAATGAGTAGTACAACCAAAAAGGTGCATTTTTTGTCTTTAAGACTGTCTCCTTTGGATTTTTTTAGAAGGCAAGGTGGGGTTGAAGCTGTCAAAAAAAATGTTTCAAAAGAACAAATCAACAATTAGAGAGATAAAGCATGTTTATTACTAACACAAATAACTTGCTTTGGTTACCATGACAACCCTCTCACCTGAAGTCCCCTCCCTTGCAGTCCTGAGCCAGGACGTACGTGCACGCTCCCTGAAAGTGCAACATGCGCCCATCGAAGGTGTGATAATGAGGGTCGCCAAAGGCAATGCAGGTGGCTGGACGAGGAAGGCAGTGAGGACAACACAAACCAGGGACAATTGCTGGCATCTCGTCCTGAGAGCAAACACACACAACAATCAGAAGTCTCAGAGCAAGCCAAACCAACATCTGCAGTGTCAAAATTAACTCTAAAGCTGGAGTGTTAACACTGCTGGAAAATGTCAGATATTTAAAGTCCCACTATAGACTGACACAAGCATCATGGGAACTTTTAAGACTATGATGAAACACTGTGAAGGTGTGTGTGTCT